>CANIUD010000672.1:830000-1413934 GCA_947470075.1 Closterium sp. Yama58-4 | reverse complement strand
TGGCCCATCCACAGCGACTCCTCCTCCTGCTGCTGCTCCTGCTGCTCCTGCTGCCTCTGCTACCATTGCCCTTGCTCCTGCTGCTCCTGCTGCTGGCTGCTCCAACCCGTGCTCGAGTGCAGGGAAAGGCAGTTCCACACATGCAGGCGTGGGTTCAGCAGACTCAGTCCCACCAACGCAGGCAGATGTGAGCAGGGCGATGAACCGGCTGCTGTTCAACTCCCGCCTCTTCCAGCAGCAGCTCTGCGAGCAGGAAGGGAGCACAGCACTTGCAGACGCGAGTCCAGCAGACTCAGCCACAGCAGCACATGCCGACTTGAGTCCCGCAGGTGCAGGCGCACCAACACAGGCGGATGTGAGCAGGGCGATGAATCGCCTGCTATTTAACTTCCGCCTCTTCCAGCAGCAGCTCTGTGAGCACATCTGGGCGGCCGGCCACTGGGCTGACGCTGTCGACCCCCTCACCGGCTACCTCATGCACGCTGCTTCTCGCACCAGTGGCAGAAGCAGCGGTCGTGCTGCTTCTCACAGTGGTGGTGTCACCTTAGAGAATTCTCAAAAGCAGCTCTGTGAGCACATCTGGGCGGCCGGCCACTGGGCTGACGCTGTCGACCCCCTCACCGGCTACCTCATGCACGCTGGTATCGGCGGTGGCAGTAGCAGTGACAGTGGCGGGGTGGTGGTGTTGGTGGTGCTATCGGTGGTGGTAGCAACAATGCTGTTGGTGTTGGCGGGGTGGTGCTGGTGGTGGTGCTGGCAGCACGTGGCCATTCCCAACGCCCATCAAGTACAACGAGGTGGACATCGCTCAGATCCTCCTTGGCTACCCCGTTGCTCCCACTTCCACCACGACCAATGAAGCAGCAGCAGAAGCAGAAGCCGTAGCTTTTCTGGGCTCAACTGTGCCTCTCACCGCTGCAGAAGCAGCAGCAGCAGCAGCAGCAGGAGGAGCAACACAGCCAGCAACACCAGCACAACCAGCAACGCCAACAGCACCAGCATCACCATCCATGCCCTCATGCCCCCTCATTCTCCACCCTTCCTTCGGCACACACACCTACCCAGCCTCCCTCCTCACCACCGCCCCTCTCCCGCTCCTGCAATCCGCCATCCGCCACGTGGCAGGCTCTGGTTGGCGCCTGCCAGGCTGGCAGGAGGAGCCGGGGGTGCTGGTGGTGGGGCAGGGGACGGGGGATGGGAAGAGGAGAGGTGTGACTGGAACAGGGAAGGGGAGGAGGAGGGAGGTTATGTGGAGGAGTTGTTAATGGCACCTGAGCTTGAACCTGAACCTGAACGTGAACCTGAATTTAGACCTGAACCTGAAGCTGAGGTGCACCCACCGTGCCACACCTGCTCCCCCTCCTCCTTCCCTCCCGCACTCCCCTCCCTCTCCCGACTCACTCTCACTCTCCCCCACACCAACCACCTCATTGTCACCAACCTCTCCCTCCATCTGCCACGTGGCAAGGCCTTACTGGTCACCGGGCCTAGTGGTTGCGGCAAGACCAGCCTCCTGCGAGCCATTGCTGGACTCTGGCCAACCAGCAGCAGCCACGTCAGCAGCAGCAGCAACAGAATCCCGTCTGGTGCAGTTCCGATCCCCCCTGTGACGCTATACCCTCCTGCTGCCTGCCCCCATGTCATGTTCCTTCCCCAGAAGCCCCTTCTTGCGCCCTCCCCCTGCCTGGCTGCTCAAGTCATGTACCCCTTTCACCCTGAGGGTATTCCCAAGGCAACTTGCAGTGGGAGAGAAAGGACAGACGAGGGTACAAGGACTAGGATGGAGGGCTGCTCTTGCTGTGGTGGGTTTGACGCATCTGTTACCCCATTTTGCGTCCTTGTGTGATAATGTACTAGTGGAGGCTGAGGAGGATGCTTCTGGGAAGGAGAGGCACTGTCAGCAGCACTGGGTGGAGCAGCACCAAGGCTGTTCCAACCTTGGGACGTCTGTACAACGGCCGGTTAAGGCTCAAAGTTGGACTGAAGGGCTTTCTCCAGGGGAGCAGCAGCGGCTTCAGTTTGCAGAGTGCAAGAGTGGTGTTTCATTGCCCGAGATTGGTTTTCCTGGACGAAGCTACGAGTGCCGTAGATGGTGAGATGGAAGCGCGGATGTATGAGTGGCTTGCAATGGCTGGGGTTGCTATTGTTAGTGTTAGCCATAGAAGAGAATCTCTGCGGAGGTGGCACCATGCTGAGCTTGTGCTAGAGGGGGATGGAACAGGAGGGAAGGTGGAGAATAATGCAATGAGATGTCATGTGTGTATGCCTTACAAACATAAGTACATCCGCAGTCGTAAGCCTTCCGTAAAACGCAGATGCTCAAACTGGGAGGTGGGTATGGTTGTGGTGATGATGAGCCATGATGACAGCACGCGAGCCGTGCTTTCGAAAGACAGCGGATTGGTCAAGGAGACCGACAAATGAAAAGCCTGCCACGCTGGCTCCACAAACTCCAGCGCGCTTTGAGAAATCGTGATTGATTCCTCCGATTTCTTTCCCATTCGCCAGGCATCTTGAGCTAATTGATGTTGCCTGCCACACGATCCACGTGGTTGACCCAATCGGAGGGTGGATGCCAACCTCGTGGACCACCATCGAGCATGCCGAGGTATTATGACGTGGCAACGCGCCTCCTCCGAGATTGGTTGTTTACGGCGAATGATTTCAATCAAAAGGCCACTTTCAAAATAAGAGGTAGGAATAACCAACGGGTAATTCATGGCAGACAGATTCAGGCAGAATGATTGTCATTGGTTAGTGGAAGCTAGTAAGTCTGAGGTAGGAAGTTACCTCCATAATTTACGATAACGAGGAAAGGACGTACCTGAAGGTTGACGACCAGCCAAAGCGTCGAACGTCGTTCATAAGTTTCTCTGTTCGCATAGACGTATCGGAGCTCGACTACTAAGAAACTTTGTAGTCGTACTTTCTGAAGCATAGGTCCTCCGTTGTCAGAAACGTCCGCCTTTTCCAAGACGTACCGAGCTCCTTGCCTTGCTTCCTCCGTAGTAGGACAAGTCTTTCTGCGTAGCATTGCTGAATTCAGTGATTGTTGGACATTCTCTTGTTCACCAATCGTACAACTGCTATCCCCCTACTTCGAAAGAACCTCTTACGGCAACCATGGCGGCGGTTCGTTCGCTTATCTCGTCCGTCAGACTCACTCCGGCTGCAGCAGTACCACTCAAATCCTCAGCCTCCTCACTCGTCCGCGACGAGTCGAGAAATCTCAACTTAAGCGTGAATCTCGCCGCATCATGCTCATCAACTAAGGGCTCTCGTCGAGTCGCACCTCCTTCTGCTGCGGCGACTACCCTCGCGGCTGCTGCTGCAGCACCCACAGCGGAGGACGCGCCGTCGGTCGCGGCGTCAGAAACGAAAGTCACGACACCGCCGCGGCGCCGCCTGAAGGTGGGGTGCCACGCGGCGCAGGGGCGGCGCGACGAGATGGAGGACCACGTGGTGGTTCTGGAAGACATAGGCGCCGGGTTCCTCTACGCCGGCGTGTTTGACGGCCACGCAGGTGCGCGTTTGCCGGCGTGTTTGGCGGCCAAGCATGCAGCTTTCTGAGCGTTTCGGTTTCTACGCTTCTAAGAAGCTTCCGAGATTCTGAGCATTTGAGCGTGTGTTTTCCACTGGAAATCGTGTTTGTCGCACGTGCAGGCGCGTCTTCCGCGAAGTTTCTGAGCGACGAGCTGCATGACGACTGCATGGAGGCACTGGAGGGCGGCGCGGTGCTGGAAGATGAGGACCTCACGGCCGCCGAGGACGCGCTTGAGGATGCTTTCCTTAAAGCCGACCAACGGCTGCTGCAGTGGTGAGTGTTTGTGCTTGTGTGGTGAGCCTGTGGGGTGTGCTTTCATCTCGCGGTGCTGGAGGATGAGGATCTGACGGCTGCGGAGGGCGCGCTTGAGGACGCGTTTCTCAAAGCTGATCAACGCCTGCTGCAGTGGTGAGTGGGTGTGCTTGTGGAGTGTTGGCGACTGCTGCAGTGGCGAGTGGCTGTTGAGTGTGTGGTGAGCTTGTGGAGGCGCTGGAGGGCGGCGCGGTGCTGGAGGACGAGGATCTGACGGCCGCGGAAGACGCGCTCGAGGACGACCAGAGACTTCTCAGGCTGACCAGAGACTTCTGCAGTGGTAAGAGGGCCTGGTGGTGTGGGGTGGGTTGTGCTTGGTGGGTTGGGTGTGCATGACGACTGCATGGAGGCGCTGGAGGGCGGCGCGGTGCTGGAGGACGCGCTGGAAGATGCTTTCCTTAAAGCCGCAAACGGTGCTGCAGTGGTAAGAGGGCTTGGTAGGGTGAGTGTGTTTGGTGGTTGTGTTTGTATGGTGTGCTTGTTTGAGTGCTGGCACTGGAGCGCGGTGTTGGAAGGTGAGGATCTGACGGCAGCGGAAGGCGCGCTGAAGACGCGTTCTCAAGGCCGATCAACGGCCTGCTGCAGTGGTAAGAAGGCTTGGTGGGGTGGCCCAAACGTCAACGCGCATGGCCCCTTCCCTTCCCCCGTCCTCCCCTCCTCCCCCCTCCTCCCCCCCTCCTCCCCCCTCCTCCCCCCCGCGCACAGGCTGGAAGAGCACAGTTCCGAGCCCGAGTCCGGTTCCACCGGTACAGTGGCGTTTGTGCGGCACGACCGGCTGTTCGTGGCGCACATAGGCGACTCGCGCTCATTCCCCCCATCCCCTTCTCCTCCCCTTGCGCATACCCTCCCAAATTGCTTCCCCAGGCTGGAAGAGCACAGTTCCGAGCCCGAATCGGGTTCCACCGGCACTGTAGCATTCGTGCGGCACGACCGGCTGTTCGTGCGCACATAGGCGACTCTCGCGCCGTGATGTCCCGATCACATGTCCCCCGATCCCCCCTTGCGCAGGCTGGAAGAGCACAGTTCTGAGCCCGAGTCGGGATCAACAGGCACTGTAGCGTTCGTGCGGCACGACCGGCTGTTCGTGGCGCACATAGGCGACTCGCGCGCCGTGATGGCCTCTCGCCCCAATCCCCCGTCAATTCTTCCCCTCCCTGCATATCCCTGCGCTGCACCCCAGGCTCGAGGAGCACAGTTCTGACCCCGAGTCGGGATCAACAGGCACTGTAGCATTCGTGCGGCACGACCGGCTGTTCGTGGCGCACATAGGCGACTCGCTCTCACCCCCCGTCTCCCCTTGCGCATACCTTCCCCAATTGCTTCCCCAGGCTCGAGGAGCACAGCTCGGAGCCAGAATCGGGCTCAACAGGCACTGTAGCATTCGTGCGGCATGATCGGCTGTTCGTGGCGCACATAGGCGACTCGCGCGCCGTGATGGCCCGATCACATCACATGTCCCCCCATCCCCCCTTGCGCAGGCTAGAAGAGCACAGCTCTGAGCCCGAGTCCGGTTCAACAGGCACGGTGGCGTTTGTGCGGCACGACCGGCTGTTCGTGGCGCACATAGGCGACTCGCGCGCCGTGATGGCCGTTGGGGGCGACGAGGGGTACATCTCGGACGACCATAAGCCCAGCGGCGACTCGAGCAAGGCGCAGGCGGAGATTAAACGAATCAACAAGGCGGGCGGATGGGTGAGTAGTTTGTGTTGAGTCACCACACATGTTCCCCCCATCCCCCCTGCTCCGTTGGGCGCGCCGTGATGGCCGTTGGGGGGGGCGACGAGGGGTACATCTCGGACGACCATAAGCCGAGGGGGAGGGGTGTGGTGTGGGGGGGGTTGGGGCTGGAGGCGACGAGGGATACGTCTCAGGCGACCATAAGCAGGGGGAGGGGTGGGGGGGCGGTGGGGAGGGGTAGGAGGGGTGGGGGGGGGTAGGGGATACCCAGCGGTGGGCGCGCCGTGATGGCCGTCGGGGGCGACGAGGCGAGGGGTACATCTCGGGCGACCATAAGCCCAGCGGCGACCTCAGAAGCAACGCTCTCCCAATCCACCCTATCTCTCCCTTTATCCACCTGCCCGTCGCCCTCCCCCCTCCACCCACCTCCCCGTTCGCAGGTGAGTCAAGGGCGGGTGTGTGGCGTCATTGCCGTGTCTCGGGCCTTTGGCAATGTGGCTTTCAAGACGAGAAAAGAGGAGTGAGTCACTGACTGAGTGAGTCGTGCTTCTGAACAAGTAACCAGCTTTACCAATACACCTACCTGGATCAATCACTGCACACAAAACAAACAAACAAACAAGCAAGCAAGCAAACAAACAAAACTAAGACAAATAGAAGGGAACCGACAAGTAAAGTACTTGTATGCACATCAATGCCCTACTCTTCCCACTGAACCACTCTTATACCATGCTGAACCGCACTTTACCGCACTGTGCTCCTTTACGTGCAGGATGATGCAACAAGGAGTGAAGAAGGGCAAGTGGACCACCAGATGGGTCTCCAAGTAAGTATTTTTTCGCTGCTTGCTGCTTACTGCTTGCTGCTGCGGTCAACAAAACCGAACCGAGTCTGATTGCTGCTGCGTTTAGTCATTATGATGGTGAAGAAGGGCAAATGGACCACCAGATGGGTTTCCAAGTAAGTTGGTATCGCTGCTTGCTGCTTGCTGATTGATGCTTGCTGCTCGTTGCTCATTGCTTGCTGCTTCCCCGTACCTTCTTCCCCCTGCCTTCTCCCCTTGCCTTGCTTTTCTCCCCTGCCTTCTCCCCCTTGCCTTTCTCCCCTGCCTTCTCCCCCTTGCCTTTTCTCCTCTGCCTTCTCCCCCCCGCCTTTTCTCCCTGACTTTTGCCCCTGCCTTCTCCCCCGTACCTTTTTCCCTGCCTTTTTGCCCCCTTCTTTCTCCCCCCTGCCTTCTTTCCCTGCTTTCTTCTCCCTGCCTTATCTTTCCACCCTTCTTCTCGTTCCTGTTTTTCAGGAGGAAGTACGATTCTGATTGGATCTCAGCCCTCCCTGACGTGTACGGCACTGAGCTGACAGAAGATGCCGAATTCGTCATTATTGCGTCTGACGGCCTATGGGACGCCTTCTCCAGGTACAGTAAACGCACCTCTCCCGTGAACCTCACTAGTTCCTAGTGACACGTGCCGAATGACACCCTTCCTTCCAGTGCCTTGCTCCGCTCTGACGGCCTATGGGATGCGTTTTCCAGGTAGAGTAAACGCACCTCTCCCCGTGAGTCCTGTCAAATGACACACTTGAGAATTCTCATAAATGACACCCTTCCTTCTTAGTGCCCCACTTCCATCTGATGGCCTATGGGATGCGTTCTTCCCCAGGCCATCAGTACGGAATCTGCACCCCCCGTCCTCTTCCTCACTCCCACACACCCACTTCCCTCCCTTTCCCCACCCGCCCTCCCTCCCACTCCCCCCCACGCTCCACTACTCTGGCCGCTCTGAGGCACTGAGGTATGTGCGGGCCGAGATGGGGAGGCATGGGGACGTTGAAGTCAATGACTGCTCATACTGGAATATTTCCTTCGCTCCCTCCTACACACCCTTCCCCTGACACCCTGTTACACTGGCAGCTCTGAGGCGGTGTCGTTTGTGCGGGCCGAGATGGAGCGGCATGGGGATGTGCAGCAGCTTTCCCACACATCTACCCACACATCTACTTCCCTCTCTCCCTCTCCCATCACTCCCGTCCACTTTCAGCTCTGAGGCGGTCCACTTTCAGCTCTGAGGCGGTGTCATTGTGCGCAGCGAGATGCAGAAGCATGGGGACGTGCAGCAGGCATGCGAGGCGCTCGTGCACGCGGCTCTGCATGTGAGTGTATCAGCGTACACTGTACACTACAATATAACATCTTGCGCTGTACACTACAGTTAACATCTTGCACTGCACCGTAGACAAACATGGAAGTGCAGAGCAGCAGGCATGGGAGCGCTCGTGCATGCGGCTCTATATGTGACCTTGGTTGAACTCCCTTCCGCTGCTGCGCCCCTCCCTCTCAGGACCGTGGGACGGAGGACAACACGAGCGTCATCGCCCTCCCAGCTCATTCCATGTGTCTCCTTGTATGCTCACCTGCGTTCTGCTCTCTGCTGCGCCCCTCCTCCCTCCCTCAGGACCGTGGGACGGAGGACAACACGAGCGTCATCGTCATTTCATTGAGAGACTAGCCTCCCTGTTCAAAACAGATACCGGTAGAACAGTTAGTCTTACACCCAATCATCATCTTATTCGCGAAGCTCAGTGCTAGCTAGCACGACCATCAAAGCTTATTGCCCGATCATCAAAGCAAATCGTCACAGCTAATCGTCCTGGCCAATTACCATCGCCCATAACCAATTGCAATCGCGATCAAGCCATGGCTATTCCTTTCTACATATATAGCCTGCTGAAGAATCATTCCGCTGTGGACATGTCCCAATCGTACATGTCCCAATCGGGTGTACCGCTCCGAACCGAACTAAACCAGAGAAGCGAAAATTTTGAAACTAGGGTGTAATTCGGTGTAATAAGATGCAGTGCGGTAGAATCGATTGGGACACATCGATTGGGACGCTGTCCACAGCGGAATGTACCCTCAGTCTGCCTCTCAGGCACCCTTGTTTTGTCACTTCCACCTGAAGAATCACCTGTCGCTCCACCACCAGTCAGAACTATCACGCCATCTTCCTGGCTCTGTTGCAGTCTTCATTAGGAAATGTGACATGCTGTGCCAACAGTCATAATTATTCAATGCCATTTGCCTGGCTCTTTGCAATCTTATCTTAAAATCTGTAAGAGCGAATCCCGTAATAGCTACAGCGTTTTTTAGCAAGCAGTGCAGGGCCCATATCAACAAGCAGAGCACAGCTGAAGGGAGAGAACAGATATTGGAGCATCCAGAATGGAAAACAGCTTATCGTACTTAGACACTACAAGCACCTAACCATTCACAACTACCAGTAACCGACCGAAACAAAACATCCATTCGTAAGCACTAACGCAGTTCCTTCCGGATCAGAGCGGACCATCCAACCCTAGTCATTTCCCACCCCACGAGGCTAAACGCTAGCTTCGGCCGGGCATTCTTCTTCCCCAAGATCTTCATCTGCTCCTTCTTTGTCTTCTCCTCCTCTTCCTTCTTCTTCCTCTTAGCCTCATCCCCTGCTGCCTCTGCTTCTCCTCCAACTCCCGATACCGCCTCTCCGCCTCCCTGCCCTCGCCTGCTCCTCCAATCGCTGCCGCTCTGCCTCCTCTGCTTCTCTCTGCTTCTGCTGTAACAACTGCTGCTGCCGCCGCTCTTCCTCCTTCCGCTTCTCCTCCTGCAAGGGATAGAGGGTTTGGTTGGGGCAGGGAAGTGAATGTGGGAATGTAAAGAGTGGCCAAGACAAAGAGAGAGTTTAGGCACAAAAGAGAATCACTTCTTTCTAAGTCCGACTTCTGGCCTATTTCTTCAAACTCAGAGGCTCCTTCAAGTATCCAAGAAACAGAGGGTTGCAACATTTCTTGCCCCAACCCTCCAGGCTTACTGTCCCCATCCTTGCCACCCCTTCAACACCCTTCTCAACGCATTTAAAAAGGGCTCAACACATGAACTCCCCCTTTTTCCCTCTCACCTCTTTCCGCCTCTTCTCCTCCTCAGCAGCCTCCTTCTCCTCCTCTAAAGCCCTCGCCACCCCCCCAGGAAGCTTCCGCCGGCCTTCCTCAATTAAAGCCGCCATCTCCCTCTTAATTTCCTCAGAGGTAAGTTCCCCGCCACACGCTCCCGAATCGCCTCTTCAAGCCTCCTTGTAGTCTCCTCCGCTATAAGCTTCTCCATTGCCTCTTCTCGTAACCTGCACACACACCACACATAAAGGAAGGACGAACGTTCGGAAATATGTGAAACACCTTAGGCACCTTTCCAGATTAACATCCCTCACCCATCCACGCAGCCTTTCTCGAAACCTAACCTACCTCCCAATACACTAGAATTGAGGGGTGTCAACTGTTTATACACCCAATTACAACGTTGACCAGCGCTGACTAGCATTGACTCACCTCTTCCTCTCAGCTCTCTCCGCGTCCTCCTTTGCCCTCCGCGCCTCCATCTCACTCTCCTTCATTTTCTCATCCCCTTCCGCCTCCCCCTCCCCTTTCCCCTCCGCTCCCCTCTCCGCCTCCTTTTCTGCCTCCTTCCCACCCAAGTCAGCTTTCTTCCGCTCGTCCTTTCCTTTAATCACCCCTTCCGCAACTCCTTTGCCCTTCTCCGCGCCTTTCCCGCCCTATCCCCTTCATCAACCACGCTATTCCGCTTCCGCGCGTTTTCTCTCCGGGCGCGGGAGCGTGGGGAGGGGGAGCGGCGCGAAGGGGAGGGGAGCGCGAGCGCCTGCGCGGGGCGGGGGAGCGCGAGCGGCTGCGGCTCAAATTCCGACGGCTGCTTCCGCGCGCACTTTCACCCTTGCGCGCGCCTTCCTGCTTCCGCTCATCGCCCCCTTTGCGCCCGCTTTCCCGCGCCTTGTCGCGACGGCGGGGGGAGGGGGACTGCTGCGACGCCCTCTGGCCAATCAGCGACGAGGAAGTTCCCAAGGTGTGCCGAACGCACCAGAAGAGGAGCAGATGGGTATGGAGCGGTGTGGAGCGGCGAACGCACAGGCGAGAGGGAGGGCGGAGACGAAGGGGGGATGGAGTGGGTGGAATGAAGTTAGTGCGGAAACGGTGGAATCGTGGCATGGCACTTAACTAAAAGCGGTCCAGTTTAGGGGATGGGAGGATGGGGAGGCAGAGGAAGCGGGGGGGAGGGGAGGATAGGGGGAATTGAGGAGAATTAGAATGGAGGAAGTACCGTCGAAGGGTGTATGACAGGGGACAAATGGCCGCCATTGGAAAAGAAAAATGAATCTGCAGCTCTTACAGGCACGCTGCGTTACAAGCACGATGCCTGTAATGACGAGTCTCTTACAGGCGAGCTGCAGGGAAATAGGGTCAGACACTGGCACCCTCCCAATACCGGACACGTGAGGACCGTTATAACGGGGATCACGTGGGTTTCATGCTGGGGAGGTAGAGGCGATAACACGAGTCGAAGCGATAATAACGGAGAGAATGTCTTCCTGTGTTGGGTACTGAAGGTGCTGACGCCGCTCAAGGTCCCTGAAGGAGCTGATGACGCATAATGGAGGCGGATAACGAGTCCGAGCGCGGATGTAAGAAAGGAAACGAGGCGGAATGGAGGAAATTGTTCGATAACAGCATTCCCCGATAAATGTTATAAGCATGTCGACGCTCGGCAACGGAGAGCATGCGCTTTTAAGGAAGCGTGTTTATCGACGATTATGCAGGAGACGAGCACGCAGACGAGGCATGTCAGAGTCCCGACCTGCCGTAAGGCGATCTGCTTCGGCTCCGGCGGTTCCGTCGATCTTCCTTCCTGTCGTCTCGACGGTCGCCCTTCCGATCCTCTCTCCGACCCTCCTTCCGATCCTCTCTTCGATCGTCCCTTCGATCCTTGCGAGCCAATGAGGAACGAGGAGGAGGAGACCGGGAGCGAGACCGCGATTTCGATCGGACTGGAGAGGGAGATCGACGGCGCTTCCTTACTGGCGACCTCGAGCCACGTCGGCCCATTCCGTCTGAGATACCCGTTCAAAGCCTCTATTCTCTGGAAAAATAACTGATCGATATACCCGTTTAAAGTCTCTATATTCCGCGAACACTACCTTGGAAACTCGATTTCATCTGCCAAGGAGAGCAGCGACGCGAACATAATCACTTGCGACGATCACCAACATGGTAAGATTATCAGCGCGTCAGGGAACAGCCGTGGCCATGGCGGAAGATAGTGTTTGGGATGATAGTGAGGGAATGGTGAAACGGGCCTGGGGATTGTCACAAGTGGTTGGGTAAAACCGATGGAGTATGGTTCTGTGCAGTTTAGAACGGTTCGTGCGCTTCATCGTTCTGAACACAACCTGAACAAGTCGTTCTCGTTACAGGCTCGGTGGCGAGTGCAGCTAATTTAGGGTACAGAGTGTATGGTTCCAGTTGACCACACCTAGTTCAGTTGTGCTCTCAATTATGCAAACTCATGCTTTGCTTTAGAAACAAGATCTGCTACCACATAACGTCCACTACAACTAGGCTAGTCAATCATCAGGTAGATAAGAAAAAATGATACCATAGCTGAACTAAAGCAACAGGCAGGCACATCCACTATGCTCCACAATGCTCCGCATAAGAGGCTGGCTGTCCACCACCTCAAGCACACCTCATGCATCTGGCTGGCTTTGTGACTGCCATTTCTCATGCACAGAAAATAATACAGCGCCTCATCCGTAAGGTTCTTCTACAGTGTCATGTGATCGCGGTTACAGACTCATGCTGTATGGTAGATCATTAGCGAGTCACGCTTCACGCGCCAAAGTAGCACAACTCTTCATCCATCAGGTTGTTCAGCAGCCTCATGTGGTCCTGGTTGCCAATTGCCCCGAAGCTGAAACCAAACAAACTGTCATCCACATCCTCCTCCATTCCCACGGGACCCCCTCCCCCTGCCCCATAGTCCCCCCACCAGTGGCCCCCCATTACCATTGGTAGTGCCATTGCTGCTTGCATTGGCAGCACCACTGGTGGTACCGTTAGCTGTACCCACACCAGCAGCCGCAGCACCAGCAGACATTCCCATGGCACCGGACACCGTTCCCAAACCTGCTGCTCTGGCTTGGCCCGAACCTCCTCCTCCAGCCCCATCGTCAGTAATGGTCTCGTGGGGAGATCCCAGACTTTGCTGCTGCTGCTGCAGCTGCTGCTGCTGCTGCTGATCCAGCATGCCCTCTAGGTTAATCATTCCGTCCAGGTTCGGCGAATCTTCGAGGACCGAGGCGAAGAAGTCGGGGTTGCTGGCAAGAACAGCCTCGGCATCGGAAAGCGCTCTCCGTTTTGCCCCAACCGTCACTCCCCCACCGGAATTAGCAGCACTGGCGCCGTTGCTAGCAGCAGCCGCAGCAGCCACAGCAGCAGAGAGCTCTTGGAACGCTGTCTGCTGCTCATCTTCCTGCTGTTGCTGCTGCTGCAGCTGCTGGTGCAGCTGCGAAGGAAGCATGCCCAGGTTACTCCTCCCAGACCCCCCTCCAGTAGCAGTTCCGCCGCCCCTGTTACTAGATACCATACCACCAGCAATACCACCAGCAACGCCACCAGCAATACCACTGGCTACGCCGCCAGAAATCGCGCACAAAGGGAGGTTCTGATCACTGAAGTTGCGGCGGAAGGGAGGGAGAGACGCGGCAGTGACTCGAGCCAAGGGATTTCGGGAAGCAGAGCGAGCGTTGCTGCTGCCCTCGTTTCGCTCCTCTGCCTGCACTCCCTGCTCCTGAGAGTCGTCTCTTCCTTCCAGAAACCCTGGCTGCTGCCCCTGCTGCCCCTGCTGCTGCTGCTTTGCGTCCTTCCTCCTCTGCTGCTGCTGCATCGCCTGCCCTTGCAGCATCACTTCTCGATACACGTCCTCCCCAACCCCACCAGAAGCTTCAGCAGCAGTGCCAGCTCGAGCCATCCCCCCTCTCGCAGCACCAGCAGACGCTGCAGCAGCACCATTCACACCAGCACCAGCATTAGCAGCAGCACCGGCGTTAGCAGCAGCGGCAGCAGCTGCAGCAGCCATCATCATTCCCGCATAGTGATGCGGCGGCGGAGGCATCCCATACGGCCCCATCCCCATGTGCCCCCCTCCCATGCCCATCATATGCCCGTGCCCGTACATACCCCCGTACACGTCAGCATACCCAGGTGTGTGAGCTGGCAGGCCCAGCGCCGCGGGATACGGGAGCGGCGGAGCAGGAGGGGGAGGGCCCATGATTGGCGGATGAGGCGCGGGAATTCCCCCCATCATGTTCCCCGCGCCCATGCCCATCATATTTCCGGGACCCCCCGGGTGGTAGGTATCTCCCGGGAAGCTTCCCTGCCTGAGCAGGGACGCGTGGCGCAGGTGGTGCGGCGGCAGGAAAGGCGCCACACCGTCGGGCCCGCATGGATGCTGACGTGGCATGTGCGGGACGAAGCTTCCTGCGAACATGGTGGAAGCCGAGGAAGGGTTACCACCAGCAGCGGCGGCGTTTCTTGCCTTGCCGCTTCCGCCTGATGCTTTCGCGGCCGCGGTTGGAGGAGCGGAAGATATTGCTGACGTGGCAGGAGCAGACGGGCCTCCAGCCGTTGCCTTCTTCGGAGCTCCGGCTGTAGCAGTTGCGGCGGCTGTAGCTGTGGCAGCAGCAGCAGCAGAAGCAGCAGCAGCAATTTTTGCAGGGGGGGCTGCAGGTGCGTTTCCGCCAACATCAGCGCGCGAATCCCCCCCAGCAGCACCAGTCTTTCCGCCGCTTGCGCCGCCGCTGGCTCCCGCGGAGCCGGCGGAATCCCCCTCTCCCTTGCCGGTAGGGCGGAACGCGCAGCTCGCTTGGTGCAGGTTTCGCGAGGCGCGGTCCGAAAACGCGTTGCGCCACAAGTGCCGCGGGCAGCGGTCGAACGGGCACATGAAAACTCTATGCTCGGGCAGCATCTCAACCCCCGCGAGCACCGCCTCAATCGGCGGCGCCACGTCATCATCGCCTCCGGGATTCCCGGCAGTAGCATCACCGCCGTCCCCTAGAATTAACAGCTTTTCCGCATTCCCCGGCGCCTGACCCGCAGCCGTGTCAGTAGCGGCGAGATTTGCTTGGATGTGATTCGTCACCGCCGGCATCCACGACTGCGGCTCGGCTTTCATGGCGGCGGCGGGCTTTCCGCCGACGCCGACGGCGCCCGCAGCGGGGTTTTTTCCAGCCGCCGCTCCTTCCGCTGCAGCGCTCCGCTGCTGCTGCTGCTGCTGAAGTGCCTGCAGCGCTCCGGCGAGATAGTCGCCGCATCCCACGCCGCCGTTCGCGGAGATTAAGGGCGGAAGGTCGACGCGGAAGGGGTCGTATTCCGCCGCGCCGGGCGGAAGCGGCTTCCCCTGCGCGTGCAGCAGCGACGCCTCCTCCTGATCCAGCACAGCGAGCCACGTGGCACTCTCCCGCGCCGTCATCTTATCCTGCAGGCACTTGCTTTGTCGCACGAGCTTGCGAATCCGTGCGATATCCGGCGACAAGTGCTTAATCACCGACGTCAGCACACCGACCTTCCACGCCTTCTTCAAATCGTGCGGCTTCTTATAAGGAGGACGACCGCTGCCACGTGGCATCCCCAGCTGCGGCCACCAATCCTCGTCCCCGCTCGGCCACCACGGCGGCGGGTTCCCTTTTTCCAGCGGGTATCTCCGCTGCGGCGGATCGCAGTGTTGCATTAACGCGGATAGCAGCGACCCGAGTGTCGTGTCCTGTAGCTCCTGTAGCGTGCTCGGCGTGGTCAGCTGTAGCAGGCCTGCCGGCTGGTGGTCCTTCTTGCCGGCCGCTACAGCCTGCTCCGCGTTGTAGCGGGCGATGGCGGCCGGCCCGTTGCGGTCGAAGCGCACCTGATCCTTCCACCACGCGCGCAGGTTGTCGGAGCTTCCGCCTACCGGCTTGCCTTTCTCCGGGATTATCCCGTACACGAAACCCTGTAACAAGAAAATTGCGAAACGCAACGAAAATTTTGAAGGTACCAGGTCATTCTGTTACGAACGAAACGCAGCAAGGACGGGAGTTCAAACAAATTTCAGGGACTGTCGCTTTAGCATCATTAAACGGAACAGGCAGTAACGCGTACCTGGGCCTTGCAGACTTCCATCATCTTCAGCATATACTTCAGAATCCCGTCGTGCGCGCGCGACATCTTTTTCCGGCGAGCTTGATCCTGCTGCGACTGCTTCTGGCGCGGCTTAAACTCCTCCTCCTCCTCGTCGTCATCCTCCTTATTCTCCTGAGCCTCTGGAGCATCCTTAATCTTCTGGCAGTCTTTAATCCGCTTCAGCTTGAGGCGGTCCTTCCACATGCGACGTTCCAATTCGTCCACGTCAAGCTCGTCGTCGGAGAATCCGTCCAGATCAGCATCGCCGACCATTAGATCCGCCATGTCACCCATGTCGATGTGGCCGGGGAAGATTATCTCGTCGTCCACCATTACTGAATTCTGCGGAGAAGAAGCTCCCTATGTTATTATCAATTTCTAGTTTGATATAGACCTAGCGAGGAAATCCCCTCTCGGTGAGGGCACTGACCGATAAGGTGTGCTCCCTACTAAGATTGTTATAGGAGGTCCTAGCTGATGACCTGTCACAGACGCAGCACAGGGAATGTTGAATCGTGGGACGCTAGGGATATTTTCGATTCTTTGCAAAGCTGTTCTGAGCACACTAAAGACGTCGACAATCCGACCCCGCGGCGCTCGTGTTGAACATGAAAGATTCGGAAAGCGCTAAGCACGACAGGGAGCTCTTTCTGAGGGACAAACTGGTTGAGATGATCGTAAAGCATTCGCAGATCTGCTAGACTGATTGGCTCCAAGGACACAGGCGAGAAGATGGACAGGGACCGTTGCGTTTCGTTTTCACAACCACACACCTCCTCGCCCGTAACTGATGTGTATGTGTGGGAGCAAGACCTGCGAATGCGATCCGAGTTCTAATTCGGCGGAAGAAGCTACGAAAAGCCTGAAGAACTCAACCCAAGCACAGGCCAAGACAACCTGCAAGACAGTCGAGGACCTTCAGGAGGACGGGGAGGGAAGTTCTAGGCGAAGGCAAGGGCAAGGCAAACCTTGAGGCTGCCAAGCTAAAAAAACGCCGCCAAGCCCGAGGGAAGCCAAGGACGAGGGGGAAAGCTGGCAAGACGAAAAATGAGTGGTGGGAGAAATCCGCGTGATGTGAGGGTTCGGCAATATCAAGGGGCAGCTGCGGTGGATTCTGCAGAAAACAGAATCAAGAAGAGCGCAGTGGTTGGCTGTTTTGGAGGGCAGGAGTGGATGGAGGGGATGGGGAGATGCAAACGGTTCTTTCTGGGCCGTGTTTTCTTTGACAACTTGTGGGAGATCAGATTTTGATCGAAAGGTCACGGTGGGTGATGGAATGGACAGTGGGAGGTGACCGTGGAAACCATGGAAATGGAATCATAGCAGAATCGGCAGGAGCTGTGTCGAAGCAAGAAAGTGCACCACAAATCATCCCACACATTTCGTCTGCCCGTACGGTGTCATTTAAGCGGCACAACGATTCGACCCTAGGAGCAGATACACGACCGACAAAAAATCGTAACAGTGGAATGCTCAAGAAGCGGCAGTAGGCCAAGCGTCGTCGAGGTTTGCCACGTCATTAAGCATGTAAGGACCATCCACAAGGTACCTTCCAGAAGCAAGGACGTCACCGCAACCAATCAATATCTCAATGACCAGCAGTTTGTGGTTGAAATCGCTTCCGCACACATTGTCCGGAAGGTCGCATTGCTTGTTGTCCCGTGTAAATTTTCCTTGAAACACAATCAACAACGCCTATCGATATTTGTTTTGGGGCAGCCTGGAGTGAGTGACCATAATCGTCTTGCCACTGCAGCATGCCCAGTGGTGGGGGGTTGGGGGGGTTGTGGTGGTGATTTACCCTGATAAAATTTGCCCGTGAAAGCGAAATAAGGGTGCGTTCCTGGCGCGTGTCAAGCTTCCGGTCATCCGCGGATGACCGGAAGTTAGACCCACTTTGGGTCATCCGAGACCAACTTCGGGTCTTCCGGCCAAAAATTGCCCCTGTTTCCGGAAAACACAAGGTTTGACAGGAACTTTAACCCAAAGCTTCGGGTCTTCCCGGGAAGGCCCGAAGCTTGACACCAGCCAGGAACGTACCCTAATAACAGTTCTAGTGCTGGGTGCTAGGGAGCAGGAAACTGACAAGTCAAACATAAACAAAATATATATACAGGAGGCATTACTGAAGACTACTACCAGGTCACACATAAGTACAACTGTTCTGTAAAATTTCAAATCCAGTACACTAGTGCAACTCACAACCAATGACTGCAACTAGGCACCGAAGTACCAGATAAGATCCTCGTCCATGAAAGGATCAAATCCAAAGTTATCCAGAATCGGAAGATTCTGCACCATCATCATCCCATCCAGCTGCCCCTGCTGCTCTCCTCCCTCCTGCCCCTCCCCTCCCCCACCCCCACCCCCATGCCCATCCCCTCCCACTGCGCCCATCACATCATGCTGCATGCCATGCTGCATGTCATGCGGCACATGTGACTGCCCGTGGGACTCATCCTGCATAGCCATAGCCATAGCCATCCCGGGATTTGCTACACTAGTTGCTGCTCCCCCTTGCTCTACACCTGCATCTCCGCCTGCCCCAACCGTTTGCCCTGCCTGCTGCTGCTGGTATTGCTGCTGCATCTGAAACAGCTCATACTGCTGCTGCTGCTGCTGCTGCTGCTGGTACTGCTGATACTGTTGCTGGTACTGATGCTGATCATACTGCTGCTGGGTGGGTGTATGTGGGTTCCACACCCCATGACCATGAGCATTAATATGTGCATGTGCATGGGGATGGGCATGCGGATGGGTGCTGGAATAAGGATGGGTATATCCCCCATCGTACGTACCACCACCCTCACTAGCATGCTCATTGTGTGTCTCACGCGTCTCCCCTGCTCGTAACCCCACAGCCAAGTGCAGTAACGACCATTGTCCCTCTCCCTCTGCTGCTCCCGCCACTTCCCCTCCTCCTCCTGCCCCTGCTTCCCCCCCTGCCACTATCCCAGCAGTTGCAGCCGCTTGTCCCTGCTGCTCTCCTGACTCTCCCTCTCTCGTCCCTCCTCCCTCCCTCACTCCTCTCCTCCTCCTGCTGTTGAAACTCATTCCCCTCTCTAAAGCAGCCGGTATTAGGTAATGGCTCTATCTCTTCCTCTCCCCTCCTCTCTCTCCCCTCCTCCCTCCCCCCCTCTCTCCCCTCCTCTTTCCCTTCTACCACTCCCTCCCTCCTCTGCCGAAGCTCGGCTGTGAGTCCTGCTACATCCCCCTTGGGATTGCTCCCTGTTCCCATCCTCCCGAACCTGCGCCTCAGGTTTGGCTCGAGCCAAGACCTCAGCTTGGGCCCGAGCCTGAGCCATGCCCCGGGCAGAGGTTGGAGACCGAGCCTGCGCCTGAGCCTGGGCAAAGGCTCGGGCATAGGCTAGGGCTTGAGCGGGAGAGAGATGGAGACGGGGGGAATGGTTATTGCGGGGGAGATTGTGGGGCGAATGGGGGAGTTTGTGGGGGGAGTGGGTGGGGGGAAGGGTTGTTGAGGGAAAGGGAGTGGAAGAATGGGGAGGGGGGACGGTTGGGGAAGAAGGTGGATGTGGAGTGGAAGGGAGGTTGGTAAGGGTATTGGGGGAAGGTTGAAAGGGGAACTGGGGGGAAGGGCGGAATGGGGAGCCAGGGAAGGGGAAGTTAGGGAAAGGTTGTGAGGGGCGCGGGGGGAGATGGAGGAGGGGCGAGGGGAGGAAGACGATGGGTGGGGGGAAGTGAGGGAGGGGTGGGTTGATCCTGGTTGACTGTGGGAGGATGGAGGGTTGGAAGGAGGGTAGTGACTGTACTGACTTGGATGGGGGTGTGAGGGAGGGTGAAGGGAAGTGCGAGTGTGGGGTGAGATGGCACGGGGTAGGAGGTAGGGATTGGGGTGCGGCATTTGGAGGATGTGTGAGGAGTGAGTGAGTGAGTGTGATTGTGGGGGGATAGGTGTGGGGCGGAGGGGACGGATGGGGCTGAAGCATCAGCAGTGGCATCATTACCAGCAGCAGCAGGAGCATCTGCAGGGGCCGCTGACGCAATAGCAGCAGCTTCAGCACCAGTAGAGAGAGCAGGAACAGCAGATGCAGCAGTATTTGCGGCAGGAGCAGCAGAAGCACCAGCAGCTGCAGCACCAGCAACAATTGCTCCTGCACCACCATCAGAATGAGTTAATGCGGCACCCACTTGCTCCCCTTGCTGCTCCTGGTCCCCATGCTGCTGTGATGATCTCGCCTCCTCTCCCCTGCCTTCTCCCTCCCGCCCTCCTCCTCCCCTCACAGCCTCCCTCCCACTCTGCCACGTGGCACCCTGTGATGGGCTGCAAACAACAATCTGGGGGCGTCTCGCATCAGGATATGTGTGAGAATGCTGCAGGGGAGTGTGGAGATATTGCAGCGGAGTGTGTGAGGGAGCAGGATGATGGGAGCAGAGTGTTGGGGAGTGTGAGTTGCAGGGCCGAGGGTTCCTGCCAGGAGCTGCGTTGCAGACCCTGACAGTTCAAACTGCTGCTGCTGCTGCTGCTGCTGCTGCTGCTGCTGAAGCTGCTGCTGCTGCTGCTGTTGGTGGTTGTGTTGCTGCTGCTGCTGCTGCCTCTCCCCCATTCCTGCTGCTCCCAACCCAGCCGCTGCTGCACTATCAGCAGCAGCAGCAGCAGCAACAGCAGCTTGTGAAACCTCATCATCCCGGGATGTAACGCCGCCGGAAGCAGCACCAGCCACCTCCCTTTCCCCATCGTTTCCCCCATCACCTTCCCCGCCCTTCCCATCCCCGCCCAGCATCTCCCCTAAGTCCGCCTCTCCCCCTTCTAGAACTACTGACGCTGCTTGCACTACAGAAGCTGTAGCAGCAGCTGTAGCGGCAACTGTAGTGGAAGCTGTAGCAGCATCAGCAGACCCAGATGCATCAACAGTAGCGGCAGACGAAGAAGCAGCAGCAGAGGAAGCACCAGGAGCAGAAGCAACGTTCCTGGAAGCCTCAGCAGCGGTGACATCAGCAGCAGCAGCAGTGACGTCAGCAGGAATAGAGGGGGTGGATGATTCAGGGGCGACAGCAGATGGGGTTAGCCTGGTGGTGACGTCACCAGAACCAGCAGCAGCAGTAGCAGTGCCGATGGGCTGCTGTGCTTGTAACGAATGTGCTTGTATCGGATATGCTTGTAACGGGTATGCTTGCATGGGGTGGGGCTGGCCGCTAGGCCGGGAGCGAATCACCACAGGGGTAACGAGCCTAGGCGTATTGGGCAAATTAGGTCCGGTGGTACTGCGAGGTTCGGCACGAATAGGTACGGCAAGATGAGGTCCGGCAGGATGACCTCCCGGACCAAAGCTGCTGCTTAGGAGCGGGGCTCCTAGAAGCATGGGCTGGGCCACTTGGTACGGCCCCACTGCCGAGCCTTGGGGTGGAGGTTCGGCAGGGAGGTTCGGAAGCGACTGGGAGGGAATGAGGTGGTGTTGGGAATAGGGATTTGAGTGAGTGTGGAGGTGAGGAGGGAGGAGGCGAGTGTGTGGGGCGAGGAGGGGTTGAGAGTTGGCATGTGGGAGAGAGGAGGGATGTGAGGAGGGAAGTGCGGAGGGGGGTGCGGAGGAGTGAGGAGCGGGAGCAACAGAAGCACCGGCATGGGCATAAGCAGAACCATCATCAGCCATCGATTGCATCTGCATCAACGGCAGGAATAGCTGCTGCTGCTGCTGTTGCTGCTGACTGGGATGCTGGTTTGGGTGGTGGTTTGGGTGCTGATGCGGGTGCAGGAGGTACTGCTGCTGGTAAAACTGCTGGTCCGGCTGCTGGTTCGGCATTACCGTGCCTGAAGCAGAGGCTCGGTAAATCTGTTGTGCTCCTCCCTGCGACTGCCATGCCAACGAATGCACGCTCTGTATTGGAGCCTGTGGTTGCACCACCTGTGCTTGTACCACCAGGGGTTGCACCTGAGATTGCAGCCCAGATTGTGTTTCTGTGCCTGGTGCGCGAATCTGTGTCTCTGATTGCCCTTGCCCTTGCCCCTCTCCCTCTGCTCCCCCTGTGCCTGTGCCTGTGCTTGTACGGGTGGGCTAGGCTGCACGGAAGTGACTAAAAGAGGGGTGACTGATCCGGGGGTGGTAGTAGAAGGTGTGGGAGGTGGAAGGGCGAGGGGGGTTGGAGCAGAGGAAGGGAGTTTGAGCAGGGAGGAATGAGACGAGCGGCGGCGAATGGAGGGAGAGGGGGCAGGAGGGGCTGCACCAGCACTGTTGGTAGCAGCATTAGCAGCAGCAGCAGCAGCAGCAGCAGCATCGGCATCAACAGACAGCGGCAGCAGCAGCAGCAGCAGAAGCACCAGAAGCAGAAGAGGCAGCAGCAGCAGGAGCAGGAGCAGCAGGAGCAGCAGCAGCAGGAGCAGGAGTGGGAGTAGCAGCAGGGGTAGTAGCAGCTCCAGGACCAGCATCCTGATACGGGCACATAGCTTGATGGCCGTTCCGGGCAGCTCGGTCAGGAAAACCACAGCCTGCCCGGCTCCTCGGGCAGGTGGGAAACGGGCAGAAAAACGTTCGGTCGTCATCCTGTGCCGGGCCAACATCTAAGACATAGGTTCCTAGTGCATGAGCATGGGGATCGGCATGGGTATGGAAATGCGCATGTGTTGGTGGATTGGGATTGGCATGTGCATGTGCATGGGGATGGGCATAGGCGTGGGGATGCGGGAGTGCATGACCATGAGGTTGGGCATGGGTGTAATACGGATGCATGTGCATCTGCATGTGTGCATGTGCATGCGCATTTGCAGGGTGGGTGGGTGGATAGTGCTCGTGTGCGGATGCTGCTGCTGCTGCTGCTGCTGATGCTGTTGCTGCTGCTGTTGCCGCCGCTGTGTTCCCTTGCTGTTGCTGCTGCTGCTGCTGTTGTTGCAGCTGCTTCTGCCGCCGCTGTCGTTCCCTCCACATGCTGTTGCATGTTTTCCCCTGCTCCTGCTGCTCCTCCTGCTGCTCCTGCTGCTCCTCCTGCTGCTCCTCCTGCTGCTCCTCCTGCTGCTCCTGTTTCTCCTGCTCCTGATGCTGCTCCTGCCCCTTCCCCCCCTGCTGCTGCTCCTGCTGCTGCTGCTGAATATGATGACGCTGATTCCAAACGTGACCCATGCACTTGACCGTTGCAACAACCACACGGGATCAGCACCTGCCCAGCACCATCTGGCACCGCACTCAACCGCACAGAACCGTCCTGCACCGTACTCAACTGCCAAGCATCGTCCCGAACCTCCCTGACCAGCTCAGCAGTCTGCACCACCACCAGCGGCCCTCCTTGCTGCCTGCCCCCATCCTCTCCCCCACTCAGCAGCATCATCATTCCCCCTTCCGCCCCTCCCCCTGTCCCCACACCCCCTCCCCCTTCCATCCCCCCAACCCCCCCAGCAGCAGCAGAAACTCCCGCCCCTGCCATTCCCCCTGCCCATGCACCCCCTGCTCCCGCAATCCCCCCTGCCCCTACCCCCGCCACTCCCCCCACTCCCGCCCCTCCCCCTCCCCCTCCTCCCGCTACCCCTACTTCCGCCATTTTTCTCTGTCTTCTCTTCTTCTGCCGCTGCCCGTCGCTGCTATACGGATCATAGTCTTCCTCTATATCCCACTCATCCCCATCATCCTCTTCTCCTCCTCCACCTCCTCCTGCTGCTGTCGCGCCATTTCCTGTTTTTCTCTGCCCGTTTTGCTGCCCGCCCGAGCTAGTCACAGCTCCGCTGCCCTCAAGATTCTGCAAGTTGTTTGCCGACCTGCCCGCGGGCAGCTCGCCGGAAGTTCTTTCCTGCCCGGTCGCGTTACCAGCACTGGCACCAGCAGCACCAACAGCAACGGTACCTAGGTCGCCGTTTTGAAGCTTGATCGCTCGCTCTTCATTATTCAGTATTGCCAGCCAAATGCTCGTCTCCTGTGCTGACATCTTATTCTGGTAACGGGGAGTGCAGTAAAGGGCACACAAGGAAGAAAATGGAGTGAGATTTGAGGTGCCTCAAGCAGTAGATAGGTCGCCGTTTTGAAGCTTTATAGCTTGATATCTTGCTCTTCGTTGTTCAGAATTGCCAGCCAAATGCTCGTCTCCTGTGCTGACATCTTATTCTGGTAACGGGGCGTGCAATAGAGGGTATTCAAGGAAGGGAATGGAATGAGGAAGGGGAGAGGGCACGTGTTAGGAGGAGTGCTACCCATCAAAAACACCCATTTGATGGAAACACCCATGCCTTCCCATCAAATGGGGAGTGCAACTGAGATGGTAGAAACGGGTTCGATCGCTGCAAGCCGCTACCATCAAACACCCATGAGAGAAAATGGGGAATGCAACTGTAGCTACCATTGAACACCCATGAGAAAAAAATGGGGAATGCAACAGAGTTGAGAAGTTCTGTTAGCCACCTCTGTTGTGACATGACAACGCGTGAATGAGACACCTCGTTGCTTCATCACCGTCGCCAGCACGGCTGCCTTGGCCACCTTCTTCAGATCATGCGGCTTGCGGTAGGGCAGAGAAGGAGAGAAAGAGGGAGCATACCTGCAGGCAGGCAGGCAGGCAGGCGCGTACCTGTAAACCCTTGTTCTGCCGAATCAGTCGTCTAATCTTCGGCACATCCGGCAGCATGTGTTTGATCACCGTCGCCAGCACGGGTGCCTTGGCCACCTTCTTCAGATCATGCGGCTTGCAGTGTAACAGAGAGCTAGGGAGAGCGTTGCAGAGAGCGAGAAGGAGAGAGCGAGGAAGCATACCTGTAACCCCTTGTTCTGCCGTATCAGCCTTCTAATCTTGGGAACATCGGGCAGCATGTGCTTTATAACCGTCGCCAGCACGGCCGCCTTGGCCACCTTCTTCAGATCATGCGGCTTGCGGTAGGGCGGCAGGCCCGAGTCCCCCCCACCGCCCGGACTCGTGATTTGATTCAGCCCCAGCCCCTGGGAGAGAGCGCCCCACCAGGGCTCGTTGCCCGACGGCCACCAGGGGGGAGCGACTCCTTTGTCTAGAGGAAATTTCCGCTGGGGAGGGGAGCAGTGCTGGGAGTGAAAGGGCGGAACAGGAAGGCAGAGGGTGGGGCGAAAGAGGGGAGGTAAGGAAAGAGGAGGGTTCAGTCCCAGCCCCTGGGAGAGAGCGCCCCACCAGGGCTCGTTGCCTGACGGCCACCAGGGGGGAGCGACTCCCTTGTCTAGCGGAAATTTGCGCTGTGGGGGGGAGCAGTGCTGAGATGGGGGGAAAGCAGATAAGGCATGAGAGGGGGTGATTTAAGGTTGGGGGGAGTGGAAGTGGGAGAGGGCGCCCCACCAGGGCTCATTGCCTGACGGGGGGGTGCTACGCCCTTGTCTAGGGGGAACTTGCGCTGTGGGGGGGAGCAGTGCTGGTATTGGGGACGAAGTGGGGAACAGGGCAGGGGGCGGGGAGGACAATTGGAGGGGAGGTAAGGGCGGTCACTCATATGAGAGCACACACACGCCCCACCAGGGCTCGTTGCCTGACGGCCCCCAGGGGGGCGCCACTCCCTTATCTAGGGGGAACTTGCGTTGAGGAGGGGAGCAGTGCTCGGATGGGGGGAGGAAGAGGACAAGGCAGGAAGAGTGGGAGTAAGGGCGAGGTAGAGGGAACTGGAGGGTTCAGTCCCAGCCCCTGCGAGAGAGCGAGCGCCCCACCAGGGCTCGTTGCCTGACGGCCACCAGGGGGGCGCCACTCCTTTATCCAAAGGAAATTTCCGTTGAGGGGGGGAGCAGTGCTGGGATGGGGGGAGCAGTGCTGGGATGGGGGGAGCAGTGCTGGGATGGGGGGAGCAGTGCTGGGATGGGGGGAGCAGTGCTGGGATGGGGGGAGCAGTGCTGGGATGGGGGGAGCAGTGCTGGGATGGGGGGAGCAGTGCTGGGATGGGGGGAGCAGTGCTGGGATGGGGGGAGCAGTGCTGGGATGGGGGGAGCAGTGCTGGGATGGGGGGAGCAGTGCTGGGATGGGGGGAGCAGTGCTGGGATGGGGGAGCAGTGCTGGGATGGGGGGAGCAGTGCTGGGATGGGGGGAGCAGTGCTGGGATGGGGGGAGCAGTGCTGGGATGGGGGGAGCAGTGCTGGGATGGGGGGAGCAGTGCTGGGATGGGGGAGCAGTGCTGGGATGGGGGGAGCAGTGCTGGGATGGGGGGAGCAGTGCTGGGATGGGGGGAGCAGTGCTGGGATGGGGGGAGCAGTGCTGGGATGGGGGGAGCAGTGCTGGGATGGGGGGAGCAGTGCTGGGATGGGGGGAGCAGTGCTGGGATGGGGGGAGCAGTGCTGGGATGGGGGGAGCAGTGCTGGGATGGGGGAGCAGTGCTGGGATGGGGGGAGCAGTGCTGGGATGGGGGGAGCAGTGCTGGGATGGGGGGAGCAGTGCTGGGATGGGGGGAGCAGTGCTGGGATGGGGGGAGCAGTGCTGGGATGGGGGGAGCAGTGCTGGGATGGGGGGAGCAGTGCTGGGATGGGGGGAGCAGTGCTGGGATGGGGGGAGCAGTGCTGGGATGGGGGGAGCAGTGGGAGTGGGAGAGCCAGGGTCATTGGAGTGGCAGCGGGAGAGAGCGCCCCACCAGGGCTCGTTGCCTGACGGCCACCAGGGAGGGGCTACGCCCTTGTCCAGAGGGAACTTGCGTTGAGGGGGGGAACAATGCTGGGATGGGGAAAAGGTGACTGGGGTGGGGACGATGGATCGGAGCAGACATCCTTTCTCTCTTTCACCCTCTCACACCCTCACACCCTCACCTGCATCAAAGCAGACAGAAGGGAACCCAGAGTCGTATCCTGCAGCTCAAGCAGCGAGTGCAGAGGCATGCACGTGGGCGCGAGTCCCCCTGCCCCTCCCCCGCCCTCCCCTCCCCCTGCGCCTCCCCCCATCGCCGCCGCCCGTTCCGCCTCGAATTTCGCCAGAGCTGCCGGGCCGTTCTTGTCGAACCGAACCTTGTCCTTCCACCAGGCTCGGAGGTTGTCGGAGCTGCCCCCAACCGGCTTGCCAGCCTCGGGAATGACGCCGTACACGAACCCGCGCGCGTGGCAGAGCTCCATCATGCGCAGCATGTGCTTCAGGATTCCGTCCTGTGCGCGGGCCATGCGCTTGCGCATCGCTGGTTCCTGGTGCAGGGGCGGGGGTTAGAAGGAGGGACAGAGGCAGGAGAGAGGTGGGTGCGTTCAGAGAGGCATAGGCGCGTGGCAGAGCTCCATCATGTGCAGCATGCGCAGCACGCGCGTGGCAGAGCTCCATCATGTGCAGCATGCGCAGCACGCGCGTGGCAGAGCTCCATCATGTGCAGCATGCGCAGCACGCGCGTGGCAGAGCTCCATCATGTGCAGCATGCGCTTCAGAATGCCGTCCCCCACCCGCGGGGCTAGTGCATCGCTGCTTCCTGAAGGCTTCCTGAAGGGGCGGTGGTGGTGGTGGGAACGGGGGTGAGAACACGCACGATTTCACTCTAAATTCCAACACGCACGGGACTGACTTGTGAGTCGGCTCAGAAGTTCCGTTCTCCTCCTTTTGCCCCTGAAGCTTTCTCGATCCCAGCACCACTACTGTCCGATCGATCCCGAGTGATTTGTGAGCCAACTCAAAAAAAGTACCCTTTCCTCCTCTTCTCCCTGTAGCTTGCTCGACCTAGGCACCAGTAACGCCCGATCCATCCCAAGCTAATTGTGAGTCTACTCAAAAGAACGCCCCTCTCCTCCTCTTCCCCATATAGCTTACTCGATCCCAGCACCACTACCCCAGGTGCAAGCCTTGCAAGTCAACTCAAAAGTCCCCACTCGTCCTCTCTCCCTATGGATTACTCGAACCCATCATCCTCAACACCAGTAACGTCTACTCGATCCCGGGTGTCTTGTGACTTGGCTCAGAAGTCAACCGTCCTCCTTTTGCCCCTACAGCTTGCTCAACCTCAGTACAGCACCACTGCTGGTCGACTGATCGCTTCCCCCGCAGCCTTGACTGCACTGCACAGGCACGGAAGCAGGTACTGACTATAGATACCGGTAAGCCTGGATAACACAATCTCTCTCTGAGGCCCCTATGAAGATCCTCCTGACTCCGTTACCCAGGCCCTGAAGGCGATCTTGACAGCAGGGCAGGGTAAGTCTGGATAATACAAGATTTCCGAAAAACCTACAAAAGTGATCCTGGATCGATTGCCCTGAAAAGTCAAGATTGCCCAGACATCCGATCCTGAGAGCAGGGTAAGCAGGGATATTAGGATGCGTCACGTGATTTTGTAACTGGGAAAGGTGGCACGAGAAATCAAAGAACGGGGTCCTGAGGAGAAGAACGATGTCTGAAGGACAAGATGCCTGTATAGTTCTCTTCTCCTTGTGTCAAAGAGCCTGTGACATGATCACTTGACACACGGATCACCGGAACGCACCCTAGGTTCGTCACCCAACTCAAGGTTGCGCCTTTGGTCTACTTTCCCGGTTAAAGAGAGGCAAAGATGAGGAACTGGTATAAGCATCACCCTTAGGACCTTCAGGAATATTCAAGCCCGAGTCGTGCCCCGCATCCTGTAATCTCCAGTTGGGTCTATAATTACCCACACTACACCAACCACCCACGTTCTAACAAAACCATGGCTCTTACCAGTAAGAGCTGATAGGAAGAGGGAGGGAAGGGACAAGGAGAGGGAAGAGGGAGTAGATCAAGAGATTGAGAACGCAGAGGGATACTAATAGCCCAGGCCTTAACGAAGCCATGACTCTTACCAGTAAGATCTGGTAGGAAGAGGGAGGGTAGGGAGGAGGAGAGGGAGAGAGAATAGATCAAGAGAGGGTAGATCAGACACTGTGGGGTGTCTGCCCAAGATGGTGGCTTGGCCGATCATGTTTTAGTAGACTCAAGCAAGGCTGTGTGGGGGAGATGAGGCTGTGTGGGGAGATGAGGCTGTGGGGTATCTGACAAAGATGGTAGCTTGGAAGCTTACTTCAAGCAAGGTGGATAGGCCAGCATGATTCTGAGTTTACCTGCTACCACACAGCACTTAACTAAGAGGCGGTGCATAATCACTACCTGCAGCTTCTTCTGCCGCGCCCGTTGAGCCTCTTCTTTGGCTTTCCGCATTTCCTTCAGGCGTTGCAACTTAAACTGGTCCCGCTGAACCCGCTTCTCCAACTCGTCTATATCCATCTCATCGTCACTTAGTCCCTCATCCTCCGCCTCCTCTTCCCCCTCCCCCGCCGAGTTCCCCCTCTCGTCCGCCATCGCCAGAAGCCTCCCCCGGTCCCTGCGCCGTCCCCCCCGTTAACGCCTGCTCCGCCCGTTTTTGAACCCCTTATTACCCCTTCTACTGCAGGGTGAACTGCGGTTTCGCCCATGTCCTCACCCTCGTCATCATCTCCCCGCGGCCGGATCATCAGCTGCCGGAGACGCCTGGAAGATTCTAGCAACCCACTCTTAGCTAAGTGCGTGGTTGTGAATGGCCGGCCTATATTGTAGAAACCAGGAAACTTTGGGCACAGAAAGAGCATACACTGGTAAACAGCTTCTGCTACAGCGTGATCTAGTCTCGCCGTTGTATTCCTGACTCAGTATTATCAGTAATCGCAGATACCACTGCAAGAAGTTGATCCCTCCCTGCACTTTGCGCTGCTAAGCCTTATTTAAGCCTTAAAATGCGACGTCGAGCTGTGCGATCTGACAAACCCATCAAGCGACGTCGCTTGTGTCGCACGAACTTACGTCTAGCTGAGATATACTGTCGCTCAGTCCTACTTCCATTGTCGACGGCACGAGAGAAACCCTGGCGGATCTATTTCCCGCGCAGTTCTGTGATACGAATGCTTCTCTCCTTTTTTACCGCTAGCGCGATGCTTTGCATCTTACGAACCACCAACCAACCAATCAACCGACCGTTTAACTGTCAACAGTCCGACTTTCGGGCCTTTGAAAGGCTTCTGTTCCGCAAACAGCCGCAGCTCGCGGGAGGAGGTAACGGAACTGTAGCTGACAATTCTTTCCCAACTACTGAGTGCTAAGGAGCCAGAAATCCCGCCGCAACTTGACGACTACGACTACAGTACGCCGTCGCTCGTTTCGTTTCGTTTCATCTCATCTCATCTTTCCCTGAAGCTGATCAGCATGATCGATTACCAGGAAAACTTGACGGAAATTCTTCCGTCCTGAGGGTGGCTCAAGTTGAAAACGCGAGTCGCAGCTGCGCAGTTCATGAACGCTACACCGAGGCGGAAGCAGCCTATCAAAACGGGGGAGCTAAGGCGGAAAGCTCCGCTCGATGGCGGAAGGTTTTGCGCGCGAAGGGCGAAATGATCAAGCAATTCACGGGAGGCTGCGGAAAACGATCTGGCGCGAGCGACAAGCATCCCGCAGGAGGCGGGAGCGATAGAAGCAGGCAGCTCCTGTTTTGATTGGGTTCCACCCAAGTGGCGGAACCTCGGGAACTGCGCGACGGGAGGCCATGCAACTGTACAGTTGTCCGTAGCAAGCAGCAATTCAAATGAAAGCTGGAGCCTCGAGCCTGACAAACGGGACGGGACGAAGCACGAGATTCTGCGAGGGGAAGCTTTGAATGTTCGTTGACGGTAAACATAAGACGGTACAGAATGTTTTGAAATGGTCTCAAGCGGTGAAAACCAGTAACCGTTCTATAACGTCTTGCACCGCGCTAAACGAACACCAAACGACCCACCCGCTGGTTGGTGTAATGTGATGTGAACCCAAGGTTTTGTGAATCCCAGGGCTTTCAGGCATTTTTTGCTGTCATTCGCAGCAGTCCAAACCTGATTAGCGGCTTTTTCTCGAGCGACGCAGCCTCCCTGAGTGAGTGAGATCGACGCACGCGAGGCTTCTGCTGGGCACACCGCCACGGACGAACGGCGACGATTTGCGGCAGAGAAAAGCGTTCTCGCTTGTTTCCCGTGCAAATGTGACGACCAATGACAAGTGGCATATGGTTCGTCAGAATAGGGCCCGCCAAATCAAATTTGTGAAGTGCAAGCCAAGCCGCTCGCTAGAATGGTGGCTGGGCAATCGGGCAGCAGAGTGTTTCACCAGCCCCCTCGCGACCTTCCATGGTGGGGATTGGCGGACGAGGCTGTCTGCATGCAAAGAATCCGTGACCAAGAGGATGGGCAGATTCATTCCCTCAAAACCCGAGTGAGGCGAGTTCGTGGTCAGGGTTCGTTGAGTCTTGACAGCGCAAAGGTAAAGGTTGTCTTTTGTGCCGCACCGCCATTGCAGTGCTGAGCTGTCTGGATGCAATGTTCCCGAGAATCTGGTGATAGGATGATGTTGGTTGCGTCACAAGCTAACTCACAAGTTGACCATAGTTGGACATTTTCGCTAGATGTAACCATAACGTTGCATACAGACCCATAGATGGAAGCAATAGGAAGAACGCTCAAAGATGTCAACAGTAAATGGATTGTAAACTCAGCAACTCTAGTGTGCCCCTTATCCATATGCCAGCTATATATATGCTAGAGCTGGTTCACATGCTAAAAAAAAAGGATTACGTTACTTTCTCGCATCAAATCAAGATATGGAATCCCAATTCGCATTTCCAAGAAACAATTGGAGTTGATAACTTCAACATGTGGAAACTGTCTATCACTAAATAGTTCTGTCTACAGTTCGGTGCTCTGGTCTCCATTTGATCCTTTTGGCAATCTTTACAAGCACGTCGTCTTACATCTCCCTTCCCTGCTCGGATCCATCGCTATAAGCATACCACCTCTCGCCAACACCGTCGTTCTCTCTTCCCAAGCCAATACCCACCAGACCTCACCTCTTCTTCCCAGTCCCACATAGTTTCCATCTAATCTCTCGACCAGTTATGTGTTCTAAAACCCCTGGCCGTCGGACATAGACTAGAGATGCTGCTGAATATGTGACACCGATCAACGTGCACGGCGATTCGTGCCGGTTATAGTTGCCGATACTTGTTATGGTTGCTAGTCTCAACTGGGTTGTACTTCATGCTGCCTGAACTCGCATTTATGCGGGACTTCTTTCTTGCGGTGTCTCGCGTTCTGCGGTTTCGATCTCGGATGGTGAGTTCTGATGTTCAGTAGATGTTGCTGCTGTTTCCAACGGTTGCAGGAACATCGTCGAACTAATGGCCGGTTTGTTTGTTTGTTTGTTTTTTCATTTACTGTGTTTGCGCCGTCTATGAAGGCGTTTCTAATTGCACCTCTCCGGCCGGATTTTCAAGTTGCTTTCGGCTGATCTTGTCAAACCGCCTGATTTTGTCGATCGTAACGATACGCGGCTGATCAGATCATCAACCAGAGAGAGTGCACGGCTTCTAGGTATGTGCTCTCTGCGGGGTGTCTCTTCGTTAGTGTTTTTTTTTCCTCCAGCTTGCTTTCCGATTTTGTCGCTTTCTTTTCTTTTCGAGCTCCGCCGGTTGGCTTCCCTTTTCTTTATCTCGTGACATGGGTCCTTCGATCCCCACTCCGCCCCACCCTTCCAACACACTCCTGGGCCACCTCCCCACCCCGAACCCCTCACACCCTCCCTCGCATTTCGCCTTTTGATGCTGCACTCCTGTATCCGTCGGTCGATGGTGTCTGCCTGCGAGCTTTCTTTCGCGTTTCTTTCCTCTTTAGATCTTGATCGCCTCTATGATTATGCTACATGTTATTAGCTCTAGCTGATTGGCCGTGATGAGCAAAACTAGATATCCATCGGATGAGAGGCGCAATCCTTGCCATGGCTCTCCCTTCCGTTTTTTCTCCGTCTCGTCCCGCTCTCTCGCCCTCCTCCTGCTCTCTCACGCTTCTACTACAAATGCTCTCTCGCTCTTTCATTCCTGGGAAAAGCAGAGGGTTTGAGTTGGGGGCTTTTGCGCTGGCGTCCCTCTGGGATCGCATCTGCGCATTGCCCGTTCTGCTGTTGCTCGCCTTCTCGCCGGTGGTAACCACCATACGGAAGCCGCTGCAGCAGCAGATTAGCCAGCGAGGATCCCCACCCTCCCGTCATCCCCAGGGAGACTAGCCTGAAGCCTCGCATGTGCTTGCATTCGTGCATGCATGTGCTGGCTTCAGTGGTTTTATCCCTCTGTGCCCTCTCCTTGCTGCCTCTGGGTGGCTTGTGGCTTGCCGGACGGGGGATCGGCCACACATTGCCATGATGGTCATAATCACTGGAGTACATGCAAGTTGTTTCGAGAGTGTACTTGTGTAACATTCTCGTTTGCATCGCTCCAATGTCGATGCTTTCTCGGCTCCTCGTTTCGTTGTTTCCCATTTCGATTCTAAAAACCCGGACATTTTCCACCCAGTTTCGTGTGTCGAGACCAATGATTAGATTACAGTTTCAATTAACCATCTTTCGGGACATACAGGGCTAACCACCCTCCTGATGATAGCAGCTGACGAATGAGGTCTCAACACGCGCAATTCTTTTACCGTGTTCTTTTGCCACCAGTCTTCTGTTCGTGCTATTGTCGTGGTTATGCATTTCTTTCTGGTTTCCATGGTTCCTCTAATCATTCTGGTGCGTCTCCTCGTCCCCCCGTTATTATCTGGTTCTTCGTCAGATGGCATGACTCGCTGGTGGCAATGTGGCGGATCCCAGGCTGACGTGGCTGATCCATTGCAATTAATCAGTGACCGTCAACACCAGTCGACGCTGAGGTGGCGCGAGGCACATCTCTTGACACGTGGAAAGTGTGCACATCCGTGCACCCTCCCCAACAGACCAATGCTCAATGCTCTAGGTAAGTTCCGTCTCTATACCTTGTTGCTGCGGGTAAGATCCATGCGTACACTCTTTAGGTGTGGGGGTGAGCTCTCTTTTATGTACTGTAGTTCCAGGGAGTGATGTCACATGTACTGGCCGTCAGTCCAAATGTTACAGTAGCAGCGTCTGACAGGAATGATGATTTCCTATTGCCACCTTTCGTCTTTAAAGGCCTCCACGATTAAATCTTTGCAACCATCCAAAGCAACGTCTGGTCATCCAGGCTGCTAATGCGGTGTGATAGATCAATAACATGAGAGGCCTCCATCTCTTTCAATCTCTTCCCTGATGCTGCTAGCCACGTTAAGGTGTGGGTGGGCTGTCTTGATCGTGGGAGGAAGGCGGAGGGGTGGATAAGGAGTGCTGTGGAGAGGAGAAGGCTTGGAGAGGCTTGGAGATGCGTGTGTCAGGTGAGGGTCATGGAGTCATATGGTGGCTGTCTATCTGTTTTCTCCCTTTCATGATTCATGCCGCCTCTGTGATTATGAAAATGTTATTAGCTCTAGCTGATTCCCCATGAAGAGCAAAACTAGATATCCATCGGATGAGAGGCGCTACATGGTTTTGGCTCTTGTGTCCCTTGCTCTTCACTCACTTCATTTTAACCCTCGTTTTACACTAGTCCTCGTTTTGCTCTTTTCTCTATTCTGTATCCCTGCTTTACATTCTGGGAATGTCCGTGACTGAGACCAATGATTAGATTACAGTTTCAATTAACCATCTTTCGGGACATAGTGAGGGTTCCCCCCTCCTGATGATGTCCGCTGACAAATGAGGTCTCATCTCTCTTGATAACTCCGGTCTTGTATTGGCCTAGTTCCACTGACAATTTATTTACCTCTGCATGCAGTCATTATGAAGTCTACCAAATTATTGGGCTGTTAATTCAACATGTCTTAGTTGTCCTTTCCTTTCTCCCCATCACCACCCCTGCCTTCCGCCCTCCTGCTCTATTGTCCAGCGTGCAGGACTGTTGAAGTGCAGGACTATCGAAGAGGTTATGTACGTTGCTGTTATTTGGCTGTATGTTATACCTGAATTCTGACCATGAAGTTATACCAATAGATACATCTCAATGGAAACATGAATCCCATTGGTAAACGCATCCAGTTAGGGATGCACCAACCCTAAACACCCAGGGCAAAGTGGTTGCCAAGTTGGAATATCTGCCCCCAGATCTACGTTTCGTGGGAATTACCGTGAGACATCAGGGCTTGCCGTTCAGCTGCGGTAACATTTAGTCTTCAGGCAAGCAAAATATCATTTCTTTCATTTTGTGACTTGAAAATGATGGCTGGTTTACAATACGAAAATGAACTGCACCGCGAACCACACTTGTGCACCCCCCACACCCGGACAAACCCTGCTGACAAGCGGCATAATGTTCCGGCGGCAAAATCCCCGAACCTCGAAGGTGCTTGATTTTCCGCGGATCATTGCCGCGTCCCATCACCTGTCCCGAAGGTGCTCTTGGGTGGCAACCTGCGGCTCCCGACTCTGCTCGGACCTGTGGGACTCAGGCTGGCCAAATTATGAACAGCTGGCTAAAGGGCAGACACGTCAGAAGCTGCTGGCTCGGCTTCACAACGCGCAAATTTTTGTTTAGTAAAGCGCGTTGTTTAGCACTGTTTGGGGTGCTAGGCTTACGTGTCCAAGGCGAGGTTTTGTTTCACGCGGCCCTGCCAGGTGGCTTGGATTCCTCGTTGGCCACTGGCCCAGCTAGATTGGTGGGAAGACAGCTCTGAGTGTATAGTGGAGTTGTGAGTGAACGAAGCTGTGACTGTATGGATGGAATCACACGTTTCTGGTAACGATTTTTGGACGTGCTAGCTTTCATGTGATGCGAGTTCCGTTGACTCAAGTCCACGCGGGGGTCTCCTCCTACGAAGCCCGCTCGCACCACACCTCGCACGACGCGACACACTGCCGTTCGATCATCGAGGATCCATTGAACTCACACGAACCGTCGGATCCTGGGGGAGTTGCAGGGCGACGTCGCTGCCCTCCCCCAACTGCAACGTCTCCCGTAGGGTTTGACCGTCAACGGAGAGGCATAAATATTTCATACCTTTCATTCCAACCACAGCAACGTGGGTTCTTCCGCAGAGTTTTCCTCACCAAACCCGGCAAGCAAGAAGCCGACCATCCGTGTTGTGAAATCCCTCCGTAGCCCACGACCTTGGGGTTGACGAGAGTCTTCCTCTAGGCTAGAAAGCAAGGAAGCTCCCTCCAAACCAACTCAACCCAACCCAAACCTATCTCAACTCCGCACCGAAAGCAAGCCAGCGTAGCACACGAAACCCTATCTGCCCATGTCCTCCGCCATAGCGTGCCCGTGGAGTCCCCACATGGACCAACACCAGCACAACCAGCAGCACAACCAGGAACTCTTGCACCCAGATCAGCAGCAGTTCCGCCTTTCCCCAGCCCACATATCCTCTCCCACGAGCGAAAGCCCGTTCACGTGGCCGTTACCTCCCGCGTTAGATTTACCGTCCACTGACGAGTTTCTTCCCGACGAGGCTTCTCCGTGCTGGATTTGGGCTCAGCAGCAGCCATCAATCCCCGCCGCAGTTTCCGCCGCAACGGCCTCTGCCGCGCAGTCGGGCTCAGCGCCAGCCATGGCGACTGCAGTGGCGACACAAGCCACGTGGGAGACCACTCCCGCCGCCAACTGCGGCGCAGCTAATGGATTCCGACCTACCGCAGACGCTGCCGTGCCCGCCGCCTCCGCCTCCCACTGCGCTTCTTCCGGAGTAAGCTTCCCCGCAACTCCCGCTTCCCCCTCGTCCGCATCCGCTCCTGCCGCCACCACTACCCTTCCGCCACCCGCTTCCGCCGCCTCCGCCGCCCCCGCGCCGTCTCCGCCGTCCCTCCCCGTGGCGCAACTGGAAGAGCTCCTTCTCGACGACTGCGGAGTCCTCGAGATCTCCATTCCCCAGCGCCGCTTCCCCTCATCCTTCCCCCCATCCTTCCTCTCATCCGCGGCGACGGGAAGCCTCGCGTCAACCCTCCCCACCGCGGGGACCCTCCCCTCCGCGGGGATCCTCCCCTCCGCGGGGACCCCCTCCGCCGCAACTCCCGCGGATCTGCGCGAGCAGGGGTTGAACCTCTTCGCCAGCCTCCTTCCGCTTCTCTACACTCCGCGCTGCGCCGCCACCGCCGCCATCGCCGCTTCCCCCGCCGGGGAGAAGCTCAAGCGCGCGCTCGCGTCGTCTCCGGCGGCTGCCGGTATGTTCGAGGCTTTCGCCAACCGGCCGCAGCCGTCCCCCGCGCCGCTCGCGTCGCCGATGCTGTTTGAGCAGTTTCAGCAGCAGATGCAGCAATGGCCCGCGCCGCAGGTGGAGCAACAGGAGCAGTCCGAGCCGCAGGTGTCGGAGTCGATCGCCGCGCCGCAGACGGAAGAGGATATGGACGAAGCGCTCCCGGAAATCGAGAGCCCGAACAGCGTCGACGTGACCTCGCCGCACCGCGACTTTGACGACGGCGGCCTTGACGAGCCGCCGACTTCCGCCGCCGCCGCTACCGGCCCTGCCGCCGCTGTCCCCGCTCCGGCCTCCGTCGCTCCCATCCCGTTCGCCACGGCCAATCCGACCGTTGAGGAGAACGCTGTCGTTTCCGCCTCTGTCCCTCTCGACGCTCCCGCCGCTACAATCGCCGCGAAACTGGAACCGGTTTCCACGGAGGAGGCGGGAACAGCGGCGGCTTCCCCGGCGGCGCCTGCCGCGGAGCCGCTGGATGACGGTTACTTTTGGCGCAAGTACGGGCAGAAAGCGGCGAAGGGCGCGGCGTATCCGCGCGCGTATTTCCGCTGCGCCGTTCCCCGCTGCCCGGCTAAAAAGACGGTCGAGCGTTCGTCCGAAGACGGCAGCACGATGGAAATCGTTTACCGCGAGGAGCACAACCATCCACGTGGCACTCTCCCCGGCCGCCGCGCGTCCCCCGCGTCGCAGGGCGGGGCGGGAGGGGCGCGCGTTTTAGTGACTGAGGATATGGGCGGGTTTGGCAGCGGCGGGAGCGGAATCCCGCCTTCCCCGGTCAAGGCGCATCAGGCGCAGCCACAGCAGCAGCAGCAGCAGCAGCAGCAACAGGCGCAGACCCAGGTTCCTTCCGCCGCTTCCCCCGCCTTCCCCGCGTCCGCGGATCCCGCCGCCGCATCCGCCGCAGCGGGGCTCGCGCTGCTGGAAAGTCTGAGCACGGAGGATCTCGCGCGCCTCGTCTCCGCGCTCTCGTCCGACGCAATGGCCGCCGCCACCGCCGTGCTCGAAGCGGCGGTCGCCGCCGGCGTGATGGACAGCAGCCGCCGCCGCCGCCGCCGCCGCCACCGCCGCCGCAGCCGGGGAAGCCGCCAACGCGCGTCCCGTGTCTCCGCCAGTGTATTCCCCCGCCGATCTCGCGGCCGCTGCTGTAAACGCCACCGCTGTTGTTACCGCCGCGACCGCCGCTGCTGAGGTGGCGCGCGGGCATATGATCCGATCCGCGTCGGACAAGGGAGCTCCGGAAGCAGCGGCAGGTTTGGCAGCAGGCTCGGCAGACGCTGGCGCGGTTCTTTTCCGGTCCGTATCGGCTCCTAAGGAGGAGTGCGATGATCAATCCTCCTCCGGGAATACCGGCGGAATTGCAGGATTCTCTAGCGGTGCCCTTGCTGCTGTAGCTGCTCTCACGCGCGGGTCGGCCTTAGCCGTCGAACCGTCAAGTTGCAGCACGGGAAGCGCCGGTAGCACGGGTAGCCGTCAAAAGCGCCGGTCGATGGAAGAAATTGACACCACGTTCAGCCCATCTTCCCCGAGCCTTCACTCTGCGAAAGGTAACTTTTCCGGAAGCATTTCGCCTGCTGGGGGGAACGGCGGCCGGGGAAAAAGGATGCGCACTGGGGGTGGCTCTGGCGGTAGGGGCAGCGGGGGGCGCGGAAGCGGAAGCGGAAGCGGGGGAGGAAACGCGGACGGACAGACGGTTACGATGACGGTCGTGCAGGTGGAGGGAACCGGCCGGGATGTGGTTGGCGACGTGGAGGATGGTTACCGCTGGCGAAAGTACGGTCAGAAGGCGATAAAAGCGAGTCCTTACGAAAGAAGTTATTTCAGGTGTAGCAAGGATGGTTGCGGAGCGAGGAGGGTTATTGAACGCTGCCCGGAACAACCTGAAGATGAGAGTGTAGCTGCGACTCACACGAATCTGCTCGTGACTTATATCGGGGTGCATTCCCACGCGCGGCCGTTCCGAGCCAAGGTTATCTACAAGCCTGTTCCGGACGCTTCACAGGAACCTCCCTCGGAGGAGAAACCCTCTGCTGACGTGGCTCAAACGGATCTGACCGAGGCTGAAGCAGGGGGAAAAGCCGACGCGAATGCAAATGCCACGTGGGCTGCTGGTGGTTCGGGCGCTGCTGCAGACATGCAGATGGCGATGCCACATCTCAGGGATTTGAAGATCGAAGATTTTGGTGACCTTCCTACGCTGTGGTGAGGCTAGTAACGGAACTTAGGGTTATAAAGGATCAGCTTATAACGCAGCAGCAATGGGGAAAGAGAAGGGAGATGAATCATCAAGGTGGGAGGGGGGAGGAGAGAACCTTCTACTGCATTTAGAGGGAGGGGGTGTGCTTTTAGTTCAAGGCTTGTACAGCCTTCCATCCATCCGCCTGCTTTGGCTGTGGGGACGGATGGCAGGCTGTACCCCTTATAGGGATGTTTCTTTACCAATGCTTGTGCTTTCCTGGCTTGTACAGCCTTCCATCCATCTGCCCGGCTGCTGTGGGGACGGATGGCAGGCTGTACCCCTTTTACTTGGTGTGCTTGTTCTGTTTGTTCTCTTTCTATGTCACTGCATGATCGCTTAAGTTATTCCAGTGCTTGAAAGACCTCGGTGTTCCTCACAATACTACAGCACTTTTGCACCAGGGGGGAGGCGATGTGTTTGGGGGTGGTGGACAATTGATCTAGAGGGGTGTCAGAATGATTCTCAAGCAGGCTGCCTTGAGATTTTTGCTAAAAATGGTGGTCGCATGATGCACTAACAAGCATCAATACAGCAGAAATACCGTAAGAGGGAAACATGTGTAACTCTGGCATTCATAGATACATACCTACCGGTAATACGGTATGAAATTTTGCTTCCTGTCTACCAGCAGCATTGCCAGCAGCACCAACAGAAGCAGGTCAACAGCAGCACCAGCAGCAGCAGCAGCAGCAGCAGCAGCATCAGCAGATGTTTCCGCAGCCGTTTCCTCCACCACCTTAGTCGCACGATATGGCACCCCTCTGCTTTTGAGTCGACTCAGAGGCACCCCTGGCAACAATAACATTCGCAGTGGCACCAGAAACAGCACCAGCAGCAGAAGCAGGGTTATTCCTCCTTGCCTACCCTTCCATCAGCGAAAGCAACGACACCAGCAGCTGCAGCAGCAGCATCAGCAGAAGCTTCTGCAGCTGCTTCCTCCAGACGTAGTGGGACAAAATATCACTTCTCTGGTCAGCAACACCATTCGCAGCGGCACTGGCAGCAGAAGCAGGGTTATTCCCCCTTGCCCACCCTTCCATCAGCAGCAACACCGCCAGCAGCAACAGCACTAGCAGCATCATCAGCAGAAGCTTCTGAATCTGCTTCTTGCAGTGCCCTAGTTGCACGGGATGACACGTCTCTTGTCAGGACTCAGCAACAGCTTTCGTAGCGACACCCGCAGCAGATGCAGGGTCATTCCTCCTTAGCTACCCTCCCATCAGCCGCAGCAACAGAACCAGCAGCACTGGCAGCATCAGCAGAAGCTTCTGCAGCAGCTTCCTCCAGAGCCTTAGTCGCACGGGACGACACCTCCCTGGTTACCAGCAGCGTTGCCACCGCCCCCACCACATACAAACCCATCTGCACCGGATCCAACCCAGACCCAGCACCAGCAGAAGCACCGGCAGCGGCAGTGGTGGTTACGGTTGCATCGGTAACCGCATCGAGGGCCACTCGGCCTGCTCCTCCCAGGTAGACATAGGCAAAGGTTGCAGGAAGCATGCCTAGGGATGAAGCAGCCACGTACTCGAAAAAACCGATGCCTGCATGGGGATGGGATGGGAGGAAAGGTGAGAGTTACGGTTGAGTCGGTAACCGCATCTAGAGCCACCCGGCCTGCTCCTCCCATGTAGACGTAAGCAAAGGTAGCTGGGAGCATGCCGAGAGAGGAAGCAGCCACGTACTCGAAGAACCCTATTCCTGGGGGAGTGTGTGTGGTGTGGGGGGTGGGCATGTGGGCGGAGAAGGAAAGGCGGTGGTTACGGTTGCGTCGGTAACCGCATCTAGAGCCACCCGGCCTGCTCCTCCCATGTAGACATAGGCAAAAGTAGCTGGGAGCATGCCTAGACAAGAAGAGGCTACATACTCGAAAAACCCTATGCCTGCATGGGGATGGTAGGAGAGGGGTGCATTGGAAGGGAAAGCTTGGGGGTTACAGTAGTCACATGGTCACCGCATTTAGACATAGGCGAATGTGGCTGGGAGCATGCCGAGAGATGAAGCAGCCACATACTCGAAAAAATCGATGCCTGTGGCAGGTGGGGAAAGTGGCAAGTGGGAAGGATTGACAGGAAAGGTGTTGGGATTTGTTACACGTAACCGCATTGAGAGCCACACGGCCTGCTCCTCCCAGGTAGACATAGGCAAAGGTGGCTGGGAGCATGCCTAGAGATGAAGCAGCCACGTACTCAGGAGAGCAGGGGTGGAAGGTGAGGGTTCAAATCAGATGCAACAGGAATCATCCCACCAGCCATGTACTCAACGAACCCTATGCCTGCATGGGGATGGGAGGAGAGCGGAGGTGGTGGGAGGGGATTAGATTGGACGTCTCAACACAGGGAGACTGGAGTAGACACATACTCGAAACCCGGTGACAGGAGGATATTCGACACAGAGGATAGCCGACACAGCATTGTAAGTCAAACCTTGCTCATGACTTTTGAAATTTCTCAAAAGTGACTCCCGAATATGAGATTTGAAAGGGAGAACGGGAAGATGGGTGATAAGCAGCACAGCCGCGTAAGTCAGATAAGCAGCACAGCACTTGTAATTACGAATACATAGTTTGAGATGGAAAAAGGGAAGATGGGCGATAGTCGGCACAGCAGCACGATGCGCCACCCGCCGACTAAGACAAAGAAGGAAAAAGCTCCAGATTTGAATCTTACCTGTGACTCCAAACACGTTGTTAGCAGCAGCAGCAGTCAGATCTTACCTGTGATGCCAAACACGTAGCTTGAGATTGAGAATGGGAAGATGGGCGACAGTCGGCAGAGCAGCACGATTCGCCACCCGCCGACTGAGGTTGGCACAGCACAGCAGCAGCAACCAGCAAAACAGCAACAATCTAACCTTACCTGTAATTCCGAATACGTAGTTTGAGATCGAAAACGGGAATATAGGCGATAGTCGGCATAGCAGCACGATTCGCCACCCGCCCACTGAGTTCGGCACAGGACAGCAGCAGCGATCAGCAGAGCAGCAACAACAAAACCGTACCTGTGATGCCGAACACGTAATTTGAAATCGAAAATGGGAAGATGGGCGACAGGCGACAAAGCAGCACGATTCGCCACCCGCCCACTGAGATTGCGCGATCCAGCGCCTCGAACCGCCCTTCCCCGAGCCGCCTCGCGAGCTGCCGCGCCACGAACGGCCGCGCCGCGTACCGCGCGATGAGAAACGAAACGGACGCGCCGAGCGTCGCGGCGATTAGAGTGATCGCCGTGCCGCGCGCGGCTCCAAAGAGGTAACCCGACGCGAGAGTTAGGATGGACGCGGGGACTAGAAGCACCGCGGCGATAGCGTACGCGGCAGCGAAATAGACGGCGCCGCCTAGCGGTCCCGCCGCGTCGCCGCCTTGCTCGACCGCTGCCACGACCTGCTGAAGGGGATTGGTCCACGTGGCGGCGGCGGCAACCGCGTCGTCACCAGAAATGGCGGCTGAGGCGGCGGCCGTGGCGTCAGCAGCGGCTGCGGCGGCTGCGGCGGTGTCTACGTGCAAGAAGACAAGCGCCGCCGCCGCTGTCAGCGACGCAGCCGCCACGAGGAGAGACCGCGACGCGAAGAAAGAATTCGATTGGTGTAGGAGCTCGAATAGATTCTGATCGAGCTGCACGCGGCGCGAAGCTTCGTCCGTAACTCGAGCCGCGGAAATCCCTAGGTTATCGCAGTCGTGCCGCGCAAAGACTCTCGAGTCTGGCGACGTGCCGTCATCATTCCGCTGCGAAATTCGCTGAGTTACACTGGGCTCCTCCGCAACAGTGCTACGCGCCTCGAGCCCTCTTCCACTGTGCGTTACCAGCTTGTCTTGACCTCCGTGAATGTGTTGAATCCGTTGACTGCCCGATATCCTCGAGCATTTCACGGAGCGGTAGCCGGGCCGCGGGTTACTGCGCGAATATCCAGCGGCAGTGGTTCGTAGCGTGATTGTAGTTTGTGCAAGAGAGGGGTATCTGGGTGCTTCTACTGTCGCGACTGGTAGGGCGGTAGGGAGGGCCATTGAGACCGCCGAACCGCGACGCGAAACCACGCCGTAGGAGTATTATGGGACGAGTCGACGTGGTTCAACGTGAGAGCACCACGAAAATCGAAGTTCTAGTTGGGGATGGTTTCATGAATTCCTCGGTATAAGCATAAATGAGATGATGACCTCGCGTCGCTCAGATACACTCCTTAGCGCCTCAGGTGAAAGGCACCACTAAAGTCGTAAATGGTAAGTAGGCGAATCTCAAATGAACAGCATGTATTCATCCACAACACTTGACCAGCCTAATACAGGAGCATTCTTGCCTTATCATCTGCTAGGTTTAAAGAGACTAACACATTTATGAGAGCTTGCCGCCACCTAAGGTATTCCAAATCCAAATAACGCTTTACGTGAACCACTAGGTCGATTATTGTCTGCGCAACCTCCCACGCCCCTGCGATAGATGTGAAAGATGCAAGAGTGAGAAGTGAATGATAAGGTGAGTCGGTGGAGGTATAACACGAAAGAAGCACGCATAACAGTGCGAAGAGAGGGGAAGAATGGAGGGAAGTGAGGAGTAAAAGTGCGGATGGAGTGGAGGAAAGCGGAGAGGGAAGTGGGAAGGGTAGTCAGGAGGGAAGTTACGAGTGCAGTGAAGTGAGGAGGTACGGTAAGTAACGAGGGAAGTGAGGAGGGATCTAAGGAATGAAGCAAGCAAAAGGAAGACTTACGAATCCTGAGCATCAGATGCGCCAAGTCCAGCTGTGCTCTCAGGTGTGCGGCCAGGTTGGATGTCAGGTGGCCTGAAGGAGAGGGGAGTGCGAGAGAAGTTGGAGTGAGGCGATGGGGTGTGAAGACATGGGGTTCCACGTGCGAACGTGCCAAGTACAGCTGTGCTCTCAGGTATGCTTCCAGGTTGGACGTCAGGTGGCCTGGTGGTGGGAAAAGGTGAGAGCAGAGGATGAGATTGCAACACAACGTGGCTGTGTGCATGTGGCAAGGCCGGAACAGAATTTCACGCTGAAACAACAGTTGCAATCGCTGTGGGAGCATAGGGACAAGCTACTGCTACTGCGAGTTGTCTGCCATTCAATCAAAGATGGGGCTGCAGGCACCAACACTTGCCACCACACACCCACCTTCCTCAGAATGCTTCACAGCCAGCCCTGCCACAGCAAACTTACCGTTGATCTGCAGCCTCAGCTTTGAGTGCGTTTGTGCTACAACCACCCTGCTCACACACCCACCTTCCTCAGAGTGCCGCACTGCCAGCCCAGCCACGGCGAACCGCCCATTGATCTGCAGCCTCAGCTTCACACAGCAAACAGCCTGCCCTGCCACTACCCTTCTTATGTGCATGTACACACACAGGCAAATCTGCTCATGCACCCACCTTCCCCCGAGTGCTTCACTGCCAGCCCCGCCACGGCAAACCGCCCGCTGATCTGCAGCCTCAGCTTCACACAGCAGGCAGCCTGCCCTGCCGATACCCTTCTCACACACCCACCTTGCTCCGACCGTCACCACACACCCACCTTCCTCAGAGTGTTTCACAGCCAGTCCAGCCACGGCAAACCGCCCGTTGATCTGCAGCCTCAGCTTGGGCGAGCAGCAGCCTTCCCTGCCACATAAGAAGGGTGCTTCTTATGTGCATGTACGCACTAAAGCAAATCTGCTCACACACCCACCTTCCTCCGAGTGCTTCACAGCCAGCCCCGCTACAGCAAACCGCCCATTGATCTGCAGCCTCAGCTTGGGCGTTGCCCCCAGCGCTGTGATGTGCTGCCGAATGAGATTGCTGAGAGAGGAGAAAAGGGCAGGAGAGGGGCGAACGAAGGCATGGTTAGGAGAAACGAAAGGGTGTTTAGGTTGAGAGCATCAGCTTCGGCGTCGCTCCCAGCGCTGTGATGTGCTGCCGAATGAGATTGCAATGAGATTGTACGGCCGTGAGGTGCAATGACTGCTCGCTAATGCACACAATAGCATACAAGCAATCAACACTCACTCAGTGCGCATCACCAGGAACATGTCCTCGGGAAGCCCTCCACCACGGCTGCCATGTCAGCCAGGCAATGACTACTCTGCTCCATATAGGATCCTGTGAAGGCAATTCACCCATCACTTACTCCGTGCGCATGACCAGGAACATGTCTTTAGGCAACCCCTCCACCATAGCTGTCAGGTCCTGCGGGCTGATGGCCTTACCACCCCCCCCCCCCCTCTTCAGAGAGTTACTCTCCCCTATGCACAAGATACACTTCACGCAACGGCTGTGTCTCCAGTCAACACTCAGTCGGTGCGCATGACCAGGAACATGTCGTTAGGCAGCCCCTCCACCAGCCCCTCTGCTGTCCCTTCCTTCACAAACTTTCCTCCCAAAGTCACTCAGTCGGTGCGCATGACCAGGAACATGTCTTTAGGCAGCCCCTCCACCACTGCGCTCAGGTCCTGCAGGCTGTTGCCTTGAGCCTACTCAGGCAATGCCTACTATCCATTGGATAAACAGTCATTCACCCCACCCATTACTCACTCCGTGCGCATGACCAGGAACATGTCTTTGGGCAACCCCTCCACCACGGCTGTCAGGTCCTGCGAACTGATGGCCTTGATCTCCTGAAGCAATGACCGCTCCCTTATACAACACAGTAGAGAGAATTGAGACTCACTCCGTGCGCATGACCAGGAACATGTCTTTGGGCAACCCCTCCACCACGGCTGTCAGGTCCTGCGAACTGATGGCCTTGATCTCCTGAAGCAATGACCGCTCCCTTATACAACACAGTAGAGAGAATTGAGACTCACTCGGTGCGCATGACCAGGAACATGTCTTTAGGCAACCCCTCCACCACCGCCGTCAGGTCCTGTGGGCTGATGGCCTTGATCTCCCTTCTCAGACTCTTCTCCTCCTCCGGTGACATGCGCTGCCCCCACCGCGTTTTACTGCAAAGGAAGGAAGAGGGAAACACGAAGATGGCGATTGAGAGGAGGAGAACATGGGGAACAATTAGGTCCTGCGGGCTGATGGCCTTGATCTCCCACCTCAGGCTCTTCTCCTCCTCCGGTGACATGCGCTGCCCCCACCGCGCCTTGCTGCGTGATGAACGGGGACAGGACAGTGCACAGTAAGCAAAGGCATGAGAGCAGGAAAGCAGAAAAGTCATGAGCGCAGTATTTGCTTTACATAGAAAAGTCATGAGCGCAGTATTTGCTTTACATAAGTCATCCGAGTTCAATCATAAAGTTGCTTACATCTCTTCTGACACCCACGGTGAGTGGGGTCACCCAAAGGTGAAGCTCACCTTTGAAAGGGCCGGGCAGTGAAGAGCGCAGGGAGGAAGCGTGAGTACTCCCCCACGCCCAGCTGCTCCCCCCACCGCTGCACACCCTTCATGTCCGATAGAATGAGCGAGCGCCACAGCTGGCAGAAGTCCCTTCTGAGCACCCCTCTTTACTGTCTGTCTAGAGTCCTCCACAGGCAATATCCTTTCTCACGCTCACCTTTGGAAGGGCCTTGCTGTGAAGAGCGCGGGGAGAAACTTTGAGTATTCCCCCACGCCCAGCTTCTCCCCCCATTGCTGCACCCCCTTCATGTCCGATAGAATGAGTGAGCGCCACAGCTGGCAAAAGTCCCTCCTAAAGCCGTCGTCCATCTCCCTATACAAGCCGTGGTCGAGCAGGACTGTGAGGGGGGAGAGGAGGGAGGGCGGGAGGGAGAGGGTAGGGAAGAAAGGAGTGAGCACCCAGAGCTGGCAAAAGTCCCTTGTGACGCCGTCGTCCATCTCCCTGTAGAGACCGTGATCTAGCAGGACTGCAAAGAAGGGAGATAGAGGGAGTGATGGGAGAGGGAGGGAAGGCAGGAGTGATGTCCGACAGAATGAGTGAGCACCCGCCAGAGCTGGCAAAAGTCCCTTGTGACGCCGTCGTCCATCTCCCTGTAGAGGCCATGGTCGAGCAGGACTGTGAGGGGGGGGAGAAGAGCAATTGACGAGAGAGGCGAGGGGCACAGAGGGAGGGCATGATGAGCGACCGCCAGAGCTGGCAGAAGTACCGTCTTAAGCCGTCGTCCATCTCCCTGTATAGACCGTGATCCAGCAGGAATGTTAGAAGGGAGCCACAGGGAGTGATGGGAGAGGGAGGGAAGGCAGGGTAAGTGAGCGCCACAGCCGTCGTCCATCTCCCTGTACAGGCCGTGGTCGAGCAGGACTGTAAGAAGGGCAGGGGAGCGAGGGCAGGGGAGCGAGGGCAGGGGACAGAGAGCAGGGGACAGAGAGCAGGGGACAGAGAGCAGGGGACAGAGAGCAGGGGACAGAGACCAGGGGACAGAGGACAGGGGACAGAGACCAGGGGACAGAGAGCAGGGGATAGAGAGCAGGGGACAGAGAGCACGGGACAGAGAGGGGACAGAGAGCAGGGGACAGGGGGCAGGGGACAGGGGGCAGGGGACAGGGGGCAGGGGACAGGGGGCAGGGGACAGGGGGCAGGGGACAGAAGAGGGCATGGGAGCAAGGGCAAGGGAAAAGTGAGCGCCAGAGCTGGCAGAAGTCTCTTCTAGAGCCGCCGTCTCCCCCTGTAAAGACCGTGGTCTAGCAGGACTGTAAAATTGGGGGAAGATTGATGGGGAGAGGGGAGTGAGGGAGGGGGAAGGGAGGGCATGGGGATGAGTGATTGTAACAGCTGGCAAAAGTCCCTCCTGAAGCTGTCGCCCATCTCCCTGTACAACAGGACTGTGATCCAGCAGGACTGTGAAGGGGGAGAGGAGGTTGAGGAGAAGGGAGGAAGAGGGGAGGGAGAGGAGAAGGGAGGAGGAGAGGAGGAGAGGAGGAGAGGGAGGGAAGGCTTGAGGATGAGCAAACGCCACAGCTGGCAGAAGTCTCTTCTAAAGCCGTCGTCCATCTCCCTGTACAGGCCGTGGTCGAGCAGGACTGTGAAAGAAGGGGGAGGGGGCAGCCGGGCGGGTGGGGGAGAGTAGTCGTAGAAGCCGCAGCTGGCAGAAGTCCCGTCTAAAGCCGTCGTCCATCTCCCTGTAAAGGCCGTGGTCCACCACAGCACAGTTGCCTGTCACACTCACCAATGTCCGCTGCCCGGGCTTGGTGGTGCCGGGGGCGTGTGCCTGAATGATAACATTTCCCGGGTGGGGGTCCCCACCCATGCAGTCCAAGGCCTACAGTCAGGTGTTTTACTGACAAACGCCAAACACTCACCAAGGTCAAACTTCCGCTGCCCAGGCTTGGTGGTGCCGGGTGCATGAGCCTGAATGAGCACATTGCCTGGGTGGGGGTCCCCATGCAGGTGGCCGTGGCAAAAGACCATCTCTGCAAACACTTCTACCAGCAGCGCTGCCACCTGCGCAAAGGGGAAAGTCAGCGGAATGAGGGGAGAAAGAGGGGAGGCGGGGGTGCGGAGAGGGGAGCGCGAACAGGTTGGGTCTCCATGCAGGTGGCCGTGACAGAAGACCATCTCTGCAAACACCTCCACTAGCAGCGCTGCCACCTGCAGGGGGTTGGGGTTTGAAGGTTCAGGGTTTGAGGGTATATAAGGTGGGGGTTCCCGTGCAAGTGACTGTGACAGAAGACCATCTCTGCAAACACCTCCACTAGCAGTGCCGCCACCTGATGGGGTGTGAGTTTTGGGGTCAGTTTTTTTAATTAAGGGATTGCAGAAGGTGAGCCTCGGGAATAATGTCCCCATACAGGTCACCATGGCAGGGGGGGTTGAAGCCCAATGAGTGGCACAACACGCTGGATTTCAGAATTGAGGGATTGAAGGAGACTTGCCTTTTGAACGCATTTTGAACGCATGCTCGTGTTGTAATAAAACAGCAGTTGTGTAGGTACCTCGCTTATTTCAGTCGTCTCGACTCTCAAGGCACCTGAACGCCCGGTGTTTCAAGTCCAATTGTAACATTCGCGCAGAAATGTACGCACCTCTAGAGGATTGAGGCCCTGCTTCTTGATTCCTTCCAAGTCGTCAATCTGAGGAGGAGAACGAGAGGGGTAAGGGGGGCAAAATGGAAGATGATTGAGATAAGGAGGGTCAGTGAGAATGTGATGTGGCTCACATGACCCATGGCAGATACTGACACTTTATGAATGACTTGCAGTTATTCATAAACTCCATTGTCAGGATTCTCTTGGTGCTGAAGTCCTGGCGGCCAGAAATCTATGTAAGCCCGCCTAGAAATATAACAAGGAGCAGCACGTGACACACCTTGCAGCCATTCATGAACTCCATTGTCAGAATTCTCTTGGTGGTGAAGTCCTGGTGTTGGGAAAGGAGGAGACATAAGGGGGGGGGGGGGGGGGGGGGGGGGGGGGAGGGGAGATGGAGGGGATCGAGTCTTAGGCTGAGACGACGAAGCAGAGATAAAGCACACACTGAGCCACAATGGGCAGCCGCAACGAGCAGGCATAACGCAAAACTCAACTCAGCAACATACGCCCTGCTCACTCACCCATAGTAGCCCGGGCAATTTTCCCTCCTCGTTCACATCACACGACTCCTTGGCTGGCAGCACACGCATCGGAGAACCAGCCAACCATCTTAGCTCTCACCCACAGGATCTTGGGCACTTTGACCTCCTCTTTGTGTCTCAATAACGTCAGTGAATCATCCCACTAACACACAGCAACACATACCACCCATCCATGTCCCATAACACACGCCCAGCTCTCACCCACAGTATCTTGGGCACTTTGACCTCCTCCTTGTGTGCAAAGTTCTCTTTTTGAGACATCCCAAATGCCGCAGTAGCATACCTCAATAACACCAGCCTAGGAAACACCAGCCTCGGCAACACACACCCAGCTCTCACCCACAGGATCTTGGGCACTTTGACCTCCTCCTTGTGCGCAAAGTTCTCCGCTGTCAGCTCTGCATTGCGCCCCTCCCTCTCAAAGTCTGCCAGTGCCAGTTGCCAATGGCGGGTGAGGGAAAAGAGGGAGGTGAGCGGCATGAGGGGCGCTGTCAGCTCTGCATTGCGCCCCTCCCTCTCAAAGTCTTCCATTTGCCAGTCGCGGGTGAGGGGGAAAGGGAGACGAGGAGAAATGGGGATGATGAGAGTGACTAGTACTGATGTAAAGTTCTCCACTGTCAGCTCTGCGTTGTGCCCCTCCCTCTCAAAGTCTGCCAGTTGCCAGTTGCAGGTGCGGAACAAGGGCAAGACGAGAGCGGCTAGATTCTAAGGGTTGAAGTTTCTGGGACGCCTCCTGGAACTAAGGCAAGATCCAGAGTTCAATGTAACTGCACTCTACTGACAAGAATACTTATGTGTCTTCCGGCTCGATTCAGAAAACACAAGGGTTTGGAAACGACAAATACACACACCCAGCTGCTGCTGAAGGTTCTCTTGGAACTGAGGCACGATCCAGCTGCATGGACCCTTGCTTGACCGGGTCAACTACATGTGTGTTGTATGTGTGTTGTATTACACAGTAACACCAAAATACACCCGGGTGTGGAAGAGAGGGACACGCACCCAGTTGCTGCTGAAGGTTCTCTTGGAATTGAGGCACGATCCAGCTGAACTGGTAGTTTGGAAATATCTGAAGGATACAGGAAATTCAGTGTCAAGGAAGGAAGGAAGGAAGGAACACAGCAAGGAAGGGAGTCCATCAGAAAGCCTGTATTGGCCCCGGAGCAAGAGAGTGTCTGGCTGGCATGTTGAAGCAAACCAGAAGGCGCAATAGGATGCGCATGGGCAGCTAGATTTCAGGCTCTTGCCATCTTCTTTGTGATGTAAAGAAACGTAAAAAGGCGTTTCTTCGCGCCTCAAACCCCAACCCTTGCGTACCATATCAAGACTCACCCACTTGACGGCCCGGGAGAGGAAGCCCATGGTGTAGATGTCCGTTGCTACTTGCTCCTCCAGGCGTGGGTACTGCACCTGAAGAGGGGCAGAGGGGGATGTGAGGGGGGATTGAGTAATGACAGACAGGCCAATTGAGGAAGGAAGCCCATGGTGTAGATGTCCGTTGCCACCTGCTCCTCCAGGCGTGGGTACTGCACCTGAGCGTGTGAGATTGAGAGAAGGGAAGAGGGGCGAGAGAGAGATGAAGGGATAGAGAGATGACAGCTACTTAGAGCCCATGGTGTAGATGTCCTTTGCTACCTGCTCCTGCAGGCGTGGGTACTGCACCTGAACGTGTGACACTGTGGGGGCCAGAGGGGAGGGAGAGAGTGTGTGAACTGGACGGGATTGAGATCTGGCAGCGAGGGAAAGGAAGCCCATGGTGTAGATGTCCTTTGCTACCTGCTCCTCCAGGCGTGGGTACTGCACCTGAACGTGTGACACTGTGGGGGCCAGAGGGGAGAGAGAGAGTGTGTGAACTGGGCGGGATAGAGATCTGGCAGCCCGGGAGAGGAAGCCCACGGCCACACGCAGAGCATGCAAACACTCGCACACAGGCACACAGCCGGGCAGCCAGACACACCCGCCTTCACTGCCACTTGCTGCCCTGACGGCAGTGTTGCATGATGCAGGTGAGGCAACATGCAAACACTCGCACACGTTCACATATGCACACACCCACACAGCCACATAGACGCACAGCAACACACAGCACCCACCTTCACTGCCTCTTCCTGCCGTGACAGCCAAGTCACTCGACGCACCTGCGCCAGTGTCGCCGCTGCCAGACACAGACACACACAGCACCCACCTTCACAGCCACTTCTTGCCCTGACGGCAATGTCGCTCGGTGCACCTGGGCCAGTGACGCCGCTGCTATCGCCTCCTCCTCGAAATGCATGAAACTGAGAGGGCACCATAGACAACAGCCACACAGTAGGGGCACAGGAACGAGACAGAGAGGAGTGCAATTAGCCTAGTACTCAGCACACTGCTTTGAGTCAGTAATAGAGTAATGCAGAATCAGTGCCCTTTAATCAAGTTTTCTTAGCAGTATTCCCACCAGCACACGCACATCCCCTTCACCACACTTACACATCTCCTTGGCACTCTTGCCAAACTCCTCTTTGAACATGCGGTCAATCACTCTGAACGTAGAACATTACTATGAGTGATGACACAACTACATAGCACCTTTTTCCTTCCCTCCTTTCCCCCTTTCCCCCTTTCCTTCAGCACACGCACATCACCTTCACCACACTCACATCTCCTTAGCACTCTTGCCGAATTCCTCCTTAAAAACGCGGTCAATCACATTGAACGGACGACCCTTAGCCTGCATGCATCAGCCAGGGCAGGGCAGTTGAAAAGGCAAGTCACATTCTCAAGTGTCTCTCAAACTTTGCACTCTTGCCCAACTCCCCTTCTTTGAAACACGCAGTCAATCACATTGAACGGACGCCCCTTAGCCTGCATGCACCAGCCAGGGCGATCAGGCAGGCGGGAAGAGGAATCAGGGGAGGGCAGTGAAGAGGAGATTGCAAACATGTGGTCACACGTGGTCACACGTAGTTACACGTGGTCACACACGTGGTCACACGTAGTTACACTTGGTCACACGTGGTCACACTTGGTCACACTTGGTCACACTTCGTCACACTTGGTTACACGTGGTCACACACTTGGTCACACGTGGTCACTCTTGGTCACACGTGGTCACATGTGGTCACACTTGGTCACACATGGTCACACGAAGTCACACGTGGTCACACTCAAGGTGGAAATTTTTGAAACTTTGAGTGACCGGGTGGTCACACGTGGTCACTCAAGGTCAAAATTTGAAAAAAACGTCGTTCTTTTGCACCTTGCATAGGAAGATGCTGCAGAGAGGCAATGAACTGCCCCGCCTTGATGTCGATGGCGTGATTCCATCAGTCCCCTGAACCCACCTTGAGGGTTCATGGTACGGGGTTTCAGGTTCAGGGTTCAGGGTTTAGGTTTCTTCAACCCACCTGATCTTGCAGCACAGTGAGGGTCGTCCGGTATTCCCGAGGCAGCTGCTGCAGAGTTGCAATGAACTGCCCCGCCTTGATGTAAATGCCGCGATTTGCCTCACACAGCCGTAAGATCCTGTCCGCTGATCGCTGATGGATCTGACGATGTGGAAATCGGATGAGGGATGGAGTGAGAGAGGGGGGGATGGAGAAAGGAAGGAAGGAGGTAAGAATTGAAGCCAGCAAGCAAACAAGCAAGGAACAAAGCCCTCACTTGAAGCCATCACCTGACATTTTATTCTGTCTCAGCCCCACCCGGGACTGGATTCGTACACATTCTGCTGGCGCCACTCTTTTTGGGGTCGAATCAAAGCCATAAAATTCAGTCGGTCTAAAACTCACCTCTGACCGGATCCGGGCATATTCGGCTGGCGCTTCTGTTTTGAGCTTATCCAGGGAGTTGGCCAATGCCGACACCTTGTAGTCAATGCTGTTTATAGCGAACTGCAAATGAGGGGAGAAACGTGGACAAAATTGCTGTTTCGGGAGCATATTTATAAATTGGCCAGTGTGGACACCTTGTAGTCGATGCTGTTTATAGCGAACTGCAAATCGGGAAGGAATGCATGACGGAGGAACGGAACAGAGGGAGGAAGCCATGGTGCCGATACAATCATACAACCACTTTCAGTTCTCCGTTTACTCTCTATCGCGAACTTTAAATCGTGCACAAGCATTATGGCTTTGAAATGTTGAAATCACTCAAAGTGATTTCAATACAACCACTCTCAGCTCTCCGCTTTACTCTCTATCGCGAACTTCAAATCGAGCACAAGCATAATGGCTTTGAAATGTTGAAATCACTTTCGAGAATTCTGAAAAGTAATTTCAATACAACCGCTTTCAGCTCTCCGTTTACTCTCTATCGCGAACTTCAAATCGAGCACAAGCATTATGGCTAAGGAGTGTCACTCGTTCGTGACTCGCCCAGCTGCAAAAGGATATCCGGGGTCGTGTCCCCTCCTTCCTCCAGGCCTCACAATCAGGTAACTAGGCTCCTCATCCAGTCCCCCTCGCTCACCGTTCCCACGGCTCTTGACGACCTGGCGATTCCATCGGCGCTAAGAATCAGCCGCTTAACATGCCGGCTGTCCGTCTTCAAACCACCGTCTGTCGCCGCCATAGCGGCCCCACCGGCACCCACGCTTCCCAGCACGAGCGCTCCGACGATCCCGGCTGGCCGCTTCGCAAGGGCTAACGCGCCTCGCCTTAAAACGGATAACATGGTGGTAGAATGCTGAGGTGTACCCTACAATTAGAGGCCTGAGGTGAAGTGTACCCTACGTGGTAAGGGTCTGTATTTATCAGTGCTATGTGATCTCTGGAAGCTAGAAGAGTTTAACAATAACGAGGCCAGATAAGCTGCGTACTGACTCAACGATCGGCTTAAAACTTCGTCTAGAGCTGCCTGAAGAAAGTCACGCTTGGACCACTACTTGGTGAAACGAACAGTGGTAGTTCTGATTAGGTGGACACAACCCCGTGAATTACAGTAGCGGCTATCTAAGATAGCCGCGGTCGGATCAGCAACAGCAATAAGAGCCATGGAGGTTCAACCCTGATCAGAACATAAGCTTCTGATCAAGTGGCATATCCCCTGAACAAATGGCTGTGAAAATCATCAACTTCCAATGGCTATATACTCCATATAAGCCCTGTATCCCTACAGCGAAATGCTTCCGCTTCCTGTATCTGTGGAGCCCTTGTGGGAGGAAAATTTTTTATTGGCCACATCGTGGAGGCGACGTGGCTGGAATGTTCGAGGACCAATGTCGGCACAACAATAACGCGGGGAAACGGGCATCAGCGCGTGTCAGAAAAGCTCCACACCTTCCCAGAACCCTACCTAACCAAACCGTTGTGAAGCGCAAGTATATCATACTGAACCGCGCGAAAGTGAACTCTTACGACACCCCCCAAGCTAACTCGCGATGTTTGCATGCCGCCTTGCATCAGCCGCAAAATGATGAAAGCTTGACGGAGCAACGAGATTACCCAGATTACCGTACTCGACCGTTTGCAAGCTCCGCGAACCATGTAGGTCGAGTAGCACGTGCACTACCTTCAGCGCACGGAGTTCTCAAGACAAGAAGCACGAAAATATCGCAGTTCCCAAGACAGGAAGAAGGTGGATCTGTTGTGCTCTGAATCTACGTTTTCGCACCCTAATAGAGCAGATCATGCCTCAATACCTTCGCGTCACCGCGGTTCTAATCACTCATTCGAGATCCTACTGATTTCTAACCTCGGCGAGTTCCTCATCGGGATCCCCGCAGTGATTTGGCCACTGTTATTCCATCTCATTTGATTGCTCTAGTTCTGTCTCTCCAGTTTTCTTAGCGGTGTTTTGGTTCAAGTGCTCAGCACTTTTTTTTTGCCGCGATTCGTTTCCAGGACACAAATTAGTCTACATCCCTCATCGGCTCTTCGCCGATACTTATTAACTGAGTTGAACTACCATTTTTCTGCTCAAGAGTTTCAACTTTGAAACAAACTTCCTTTTTTTTCACGGCTAGTAGTTTGAAATCCGGCCATGGCTGGACTCGTGTCCCAGCAACTTCTCACGCTACCGTGTTCCGGTCAAGCTGTTCATCCACTACGAAAGGTCCGTGTTTCATGTCAAGTTTTGAGTCGCCTGAGACGTCAGTTCATCCAATCGAGTTGTTTCAACGGCACGAGTAGTTTGTAATCAGATGTGATTAAGGCGGAATCAAAATATATTCCTTGCATCAAATGCGCGGACTCTCAGGAGCTTTGCGTCACGTCCTAATCCTTTCTGTGTTGAAAAGTTGGCCTTGCGATCCTTACACATCCTATTTGATCCACTTGCAGGGAAGCGCCTCGTCGTCGTTTCCCCGCATTGCTCTTCTGAAACCCTCTCGATCCCGATTCTGTTCAGTCAAATCCGTCCGTCCATCTGTGCGGGCCGAAGCATCTCCGCAGTCCCAGCCAGGTAACCATCAATGAACCAGTCTTACGCAGTAAGGTTTTTCATGCGGTAATAGTAAGACATGCGGTTTGGTACTGTACTCACAAGCGTGGACTGCCTATTTCTATCTATCCCCGGACACTCTCCTCTTCTCATGCTTTTTTCGAGTGTTTTAAGCCGCTTGAACACTGGTAACGCCAGACTCATGCGCCTCGTTCTCCGCTTGCAGGCCCTGTCGCCGCCGCATCGGCATCAGCAGCAGCACCAGCTGCGGAGGAACACGCGCAAACACGAAGCAGCACAACCAGTAACAGTAGCAGCAGCAGCAGCACTGGCAGCCGCACCGCTGCAGGGGAAGACAATTTTCCAGCCGCGTCAATCGCCGAGACGCTACAACTCACAGGAGGATCCCTGGGGTTCGCCGGAGCAACGTCGCCCTTAGTCCCGGCTGTCCCGGGCCAGAGGAAGCAGGCTCGGCAGGAGAAGCGCATCGTGCTGATCAGGCACGGGCTGAGCTCGTGGAACGCGGAGGGGCGCGTGCAGGGGCGGTCGGACGAGTCTGTTCTGTCGGAGACCGGCGAGATCCAGGCGCTGCGATGCCGAGAGGCTCTGAGGGATACGCACTTCGACTGCTGCTACTCCAGCCCGATCTCGCGAGCCAAGGTGAGGCATGCTGCGGTATGGATGGAGGGGAGGATTCAGGGCTCAGAGGACGAGTCTGTTTTGCGTGAGACTGGCATTGACATGCAGGGAGGCTCTGAGGGATACGCACTTCGACTGCTGCTACTCCAGCCCGATCTCGCGGGCCAAGGTAAGACATGCAGGTGTGCAGATGAGTCAGATAGACGCAGAGAAGGAGGAGGGCAGAGTGGGCCGAGTGCATCACCCCCCATCAGAATGGGGCGAGTGCATCACCCCCCTTCAGATAGGGGTGAGTGCATCACCCCCCTTCAGATAGGGGCGAGTGCATCAACCCCCTTCAGATAGGGGCGAGTGCATCACCCCCCTTCAGATAGGGGCGAGTGCATCACCCCCCTTCAGATAGGGGCGAGTGCATCACCCCCCTTCAGATTCGGGCGAGTGCATCAACCCCCTTCAGATAGGGGCGAGTGCATCACCCCCCTTCAGATAGGGGCGAGTGCATCACCCCCCTTCAGATAGGGGCGAGTGCATCACCCCCCTTCAGATCGGGGCGAGTGCATCACCCCCCTTCAGATAGGGGCCCCCTCCCCCCACCATCAGAGCAGCGCGGAGATCATCTGGGAGGGGCGCAAGGAGCCCCTTGTCTTCCTGCTACCCCCTGTTGCACCCCACATTCCGCCCCCTCCCCCCTTCCCCCACCATCAGAGCAGCGCGGAGATCATCTAGGAGGGGCGCAAGGAGCCCCTTGTCTTCCTGCTACCCCCTGTTGCACCCCACATTCCGCCCCCTCCCCCCTTCCCCCACCATCAGAGCAGCGCGGAGATCATCTGGGAGGGGCGCAAGGAGCCCCTTGTCTTCCTGCTACCCCCTGTTGCACCCCACATTCCGCCCCCTCCCCCCTTCCCCCACCATCAGAGCAGCGCGGAGATCATCTGGGAGGGGCGCAAGGAGCCCCTTGTCTTCCTGCTACCCCCTGTTGCACCCCACATTCCGCCCCCTCCCCCCTTCCCCCCCCACCAGAGCAGCGCGGAGATCATTTGGGAGGGGCGCAAGGAGCCCCTCGTCTTTCTGGACTCTCTGAGCGAGGCCCACCTGCACTTCCTGGAAGGCATGCTCAACTGTGAGTGAATTCAAGAGTCTGTATAATCTAAGATAGTCTATATACGAAGGAACGTGTGGCTTGTAACGAGTGACTCTCTCAGCGAGGCCCACCTGCACTTCCTGGAAGGCATGCTCAACTGTGAGTGGCGGGGTTTCCAATTCTAAGGGGATAGATGTTGTGACTGTAATTAGGTAGTCAGGCGCGGTAGTTATAAGGTAGTTATTGGAGCGAGGCCCACCTGCACTTTTTGGAAGGCATGCTCACCTGTGAGTGACGGAGTAGGTGGGGTGCGAATGACTAGTTTCTGAGGTGGGTTGAATAGGACTCATTGCTGCAGGATGACTTTGTGAGTGTAACGAGCTAGCTCCCTCGGTGAGCCCCACATGCACTTCTTGGATCTGCTTTTGAGTCGACTCAAAAGCAGGATGACTTTGTGAGTGTAACGAGCTAGCTCCCCCGGTGAGCCCCACCTGCACTTTTTGGAAGGCACGTGAAGCTATCTCACTCACAATGTGAGCCCCATGTGTCAGTGGTTTGGATCAGACGGATTGAATGACTGGGTTAAAGCTGGACGTTCCAGGTGGGATGATATAGTGACTGTGGCCCTCAGTGACTTTCCTGCTTTGTTGTCTGATTTTTTCCAACACTCTTCTTCCCTTTGCTTCTCTCACGCTCCTCCTGCTTTCTGTTCCCTGCTGTTGCCGAACCTCCAGCCGAGGCTAAGCGGCTGTATCCGGACCTGTTCCGAGCCTGGAGGGAAGATCCGGCAGACTTCTGTGTGGATGGGGTGTTTCCGGTGCACCAGCTGTGGGAGCAGGCTAGGGACACGTGGCGAGAGCTGCTAGAAAGCCCAGTGAGTGTGACAGTAGCGAATAGTATTATAATGAATGGAAAGTTTCCGATACACCAGCTGTGGGAGCAGGCCAGAGACACGTGGCGAGAGCTGCTAGAAAGCCCAGTGAGTGTGACTCTAGTGGGTGACAGGGGTTCTCCCAACCACGCAGGGCTCCCAATTCCTCATTGTCACACACGAGTCCCTGCTGCGCGCGCTGCTCTGCACTACCCTGAATGGCAAGGCCCTGCCCGTGTCATTGCTGCTCCCTGCCCCTCTTTGCACGCAGGGCTCCCAGTTCTTCATTACCACACACGAGTCCCTGCGGCGTCTGTTTTTTGAGAGTTCTCAAAAACAGATTCACCACGCAGGACTCCCAAATCCTCGCATGTGTGTGTCACACACGAGTCCCTGCTGCGCTCGCTGCTCTGCGCTGCTGCAAGCTCATGACTGGCAAGGCCCTGCCTGTGTCATTGCTGCTCCCTGCCCTCCTCCCACTCAGGGCTCTCAAATCCTGGTCGTCACACACAAGTCCCTGCTTTGCCATGCCATCCACTCCCTCTATTTGTTCTCAAGCGGCTTCTGCCAATGCTCCCTGCCTGCTGCCACTCCTCCCTTCTCCCCTGCAGGGCTCTCAAATCCTGGTCGTCACACACAAGTCCCTCCTGAGAGCGCTGCTCTGCACTGCTCTTGGATTGGGTCCTGACAAGTAGGAAACTCTAATGTCTGCGAGTTCATGTTTTGTGCCTTTGAGGAGGGTTATGGGGTGTTGAGTAGGATGGGATTGAGGGTGTCACAAGAAGGTTTCGCTTCTGATCATGTTGCTCCCGGACCGTTCCGTCTAGGTGTTTCAAAGAACCCTCTGAGGCACCCTCGAGGTGTCTCAGAGTATGCACCACCCTGTCTTCCCTGTTCTCTTCTGCTGTCATACCCCTTCCTTCGCTCTCATCCCTCTTTACTTCGTTGATTTCTCTGTTCAAGATATTTCAGTTTCCTCACCACCACTCCTCCTCACTTTTTGTTACCCCGCTCTTATGTCACTGCTCTCATACCAGGTTCAGGGCAGTGGACATCAACAATGGAGGCATGTGTGTGGTGATGGTCAACAATAGAGGCGAGCCCATGGTTGAGAGTCTGAATGTCACGGCGCATCTACAGTCACATGCAATTAGTTACCACTTCAAGCAGTAGGGCCTGGATGATTTGAAGTGGGAAATTGGTTGCATGCGACTGATCACTGTTAGAGCTCATATACTTAGGGGTGATTTTTACATCGTGTCGTCCGATTTGTGGGTTGGGAGTTCGAAATCAAGCCGTCTGAGGGCGTATTCCTAGCTTCGGGTCATCCGTTGTTTGTGTCATCCGACAATTAAGGTAGCCAATCGGAAAACACGCGGTTCGAAATTTGAATTTTTCGATTGGATACCGCAAATTTCGGATGACATGAAGCCGGGATGACACAAGGCCAGGAATACGCCCTGAGCACCAGGGCCCACGTTATCAGGGCAAAACATCCTGATTACCCTGAATTCAGGATGCACTTCTGTATTTACCCTGCAATTTCAGAATAGTCATAATTTTAACCCTGAGGTCACAGGATGTTTTTATGTGAAATGCCCTGGAGTTTCAGGATGGCCGTAGTGTTCTTCCCTGTAGCGTCAGGATGAATGTTGAGGCCTGCCCTGACGCGGATTTTGGTGGGGGGGGGGGGGGGGGGGGGGGGGGGGGGGGGTAAGGGGGGGTGTTCCGTTTCGGGGGGAATTTTTTCCCCGAAATTTTTGTCTCCGTTGAAATTTTCCCCCGTGTACGTTTCCCGCCTTCGCACGTTCTCTTCCCCTTGACATTTCCGATCCCCCGCTACACCAGCCAAGCCAACCCCACCCCATCACCCACCGCCAAGGCAACTCGTCCTCTGCCTGGCTAGCTCTAGCTGGGTTTCTCACGCTGACGTTCAGTAGCACTCCATCCAACACCCTTGCAGTGTTGCTGTTAGAGTAGCAGCAGCACTAGTAGTAAAGTTCTGCTGCGGCTGCTCTGCTATGCTAAACAGAGTCTGGTCTGGTCTGTTTGTGATAAAATCAGAACCCTGAACACTACAATTTTTGCCCTGACAGGTCAGGATTATAATCTGCAAAAGCCCTGACCAATCAGGAAGGCTCAAAGATTTGCCCTGAGAAATCAGGGCATTTTTTTGGATTCTAGAAAAGTGCCCTGAGGGCTCAGGGTGTCCCAAAACCTAGCACGGGCCCTGCTGAGCACCGTAGACGGCCACTGTCCGACTCCGTGATGACACGAGGGGTACCGTTATGTCTTTCTGAGTAAAATTGACTTGTCGAATGTGCTTTTACCGGGGTTTGACTGTCGACGTCATCCTTGCGTGGCATCGTTATCGACGTGAGAAGAATTTCGCGTCCCTCGTGTGGGCAACAAGTTACCTCGACGAGCATCGCCAAACATTCGCGAGATTTTCAAACATCAACAACAAATCCCAAGGGGCTGCGTCTCTGGCTGCATCTCTTCGAACTTGCAAACCTGATAGTTGTTAGGGGAAAAAGCATCCCACTGGCCAACTGTTTGGATGATCACACTTGCATACCTGATAGTTGTTAGTCGTGGTCACAAAATTTTGCTCGAACATTAGAGCCCAGAAACGATCTAAACTGTAGGGAAAATTGCTGCTCGACGAGCCAATACTTAAGCATTATAGCGCGTATTTTTCGACGCCAAGGGCTTAATTCGAAAGGAACGTCCGTCGCACTTATCCGCTTACGTCCCGCACTTATTCGCTCATCTCCCTCCGTTGCGTCTTCCCATGGCGCATGCCGCTGCCGCCTCTGCCATCCGCTGTCGTGGCATTCCAGTTTTCACGGCAATTTCTAGGCCAGCTTCCAATCGAAGTCCAGCTGGCGTAACCAGAGCTGCAATCGGACTAGGCTCACGATTCGGTCTCATGCCGTACTACCGAAACCGCCACGTGTCACCCAGACAAGCGCGCGCCCCATTGGTAAAGAGGCATGGTAGGAGCGCGGAAGCCGTATCAGCAAGAGCAGCAGCCGGAGGAAGGGTGGAAGGGGGAGGAGGAGAAGGAGGTGGAGGAGGAGGAGAGGACGCAGGAGATGGGGTAGGGGAGGAGATTGATGGTGGGGAGGTGAAGCTAGGAGGGACGACAGCAGCGGGGGGCGAAGCAGCTGTGCTGGCTCGCCCACAGCATCGAGTAGAGGTCCGTTTGTCCCTCTGCACACTCCTTCCACCCGCCTCTCTCCTTTGAGTACAATTCTGTTTCCCGCAGCATCGAGTAGAGGTCCGTTTGTCCCTCCGCACCTCCCTGCTCTCTCGCTCACCCTCCCTCTCTTTTTCGTTTTCTTTCACCTACCTCACAACCTCCCTTTCTCTCAGCTGCTGCTACTGGCGCTGCTGACAGCATCCCTGGGAGTGCCCAACCGAGTGCTTTACAACAATCTTTCTTGCATGCTCCCTCACCTTACCTTACCCCACCCATTCTTTGTCCATCTCTCATGTGTGACCCCCCGACTATCCCACCAGCTGCTGCTAGCAGCACTGCTGGCAGTGTCCCTGGGAGTGGCCAACCGAGTGCTCCACAAGCTGAGCCGCACTCGACTATGTGTTTCCCTTTCTTCACCCCAACACCCCTGCCCTGCAACTTTCCCTCCTTTCCCTTCCCATCCACCAGCTGCTGCTAGCAGAACTGCTGGCAGTGTCCCTGGGAGTGGCCAACCGGGTGCTCTACAAGCTGGCGCTCCTGCTGCTCTCTTCTTTCCTCCTTTTCAATCCCTCACAACCTCCCTTTCTCTTTCCCATTTTCTCAGCTGCTGCTATTTGCACTGCTGACGGTATCCCTGGGAGTGGCCAACCGAGTGCTCTACAAGCTGGCGCTCATTCCTCGTCTTAACCCACACATCCTCTTCTCGTCTCTCCTTCTCCCTTGTCTATCTCACCCCTCCCTTCCAGCTGCTGCTATTCGCACTGCTGACGGTATCCCTGGGAGTGGCCAACCGGGTGCTCTACAAGCTGGCGCTCATTACTTTGCACCGCTACCCCTTCTTCCTCGCCCAGCTCACCACATTCGGGTAAGGTCAACTGTTGATCTTGTTATTTTATTCTGCTGGGCTCACTTGGACTCTAGACTAGAAGCACCCTGTCTGAACTGAAGCACCCTGCCTGGACTGAAGCACCCTGTCTGAACTGAAGCACCCTTCACCGCTACCCGTTCTTCCTCGCCCAGCTCACCACATTCGGGTAATTCTAACCGCTTTTAAAGGCTTTCTGTGGCTCAATGCATTGAAGCACCCCTTCAAACTCGCCTGCACCTCCCGTGCTGCTTCTCTCATCTCCCTTTACCTTCCCGCTTACCCGGACCTGCTGACCCTACGCCCCCCCCTCCTGTCTGCCCGTCCCGCTGTTTTCCTTCCAGCTAAGCTACGTGGCAGTCTATACTCATCCTCCTCGCCCGCACCTCCCTCGCTGTAGTCACACCCGACATGCTGTCTTTGTCCCTCCCGTGCTCCCCTTCCATTCCCCCTCCCAACTATGTAGCTGTCTATTCCATCATCCTACTCGCGCGCACCTCCCTCGCCGTGTTCCCCAACCTCTTCCCCCCAACAATTCCCTCTTTCCCTCCTCTTCACTCCCCGGTCTCCCCCCACTCCCCCTCTCCCCCTCCTCTTCCCCCCCCCAGCTATGTAGCTGCCTATTCAATCATCCTCCTCGCGCGCACCTCCCTTGCCTTGCCCCTTTTCTGATCTCTCGTTACCTTTTCCACTCCTCCCCCCTTCCCCCTCTTCCGCCTCTTTCCCTTTTCCAGCTATGTAGCAGTGTATTCAATCATCCTCCTCGCGCGCACCTCCCTCAAAATAGTCACGCCCGACATGCTCTCGCTGCCCAAGCGCCCCTTCATGTTCATGGGCTTGCTGGAAGCAGCGGGGCTTGCGACAGGGATGATGGCCGCTGGTAAGTGTGTTGGATACATGGCGTGCCATATTCTCTAACCCTAACCCTCATGCTCTCGCTGCCCCTTCTCTTGATGGCCGCTGGTACGTTAGTTGTGGTGCTGTGCTGTGCTGGTGCCCCCCTCATTCCCAACCCCGGACTGGGTGACAGGGTGAGGAGGGGAGGGTGAGGGTGAGGACTGGCAATCCCGTCTAAACCTTGCACGCTCACCCTCCTCTGCACTCTGTCACCCCTTGTCAAGGTTGGTTCTGAACCTTGCCGCTCCTCTGTACACTGCTTTCTTGGTTTGAAAAAGTCACTCATTCTGCTTCCCTGCCCTTCCCCCCCTCCCCTTGGCTGCTCCCCTATCCTCCCCATCTGCAGCGCACATGCCGGGAGTCCTCATTCCAGTGCTATCACAGGTATGCGATTTTTGAGAATTCTCAAAAACCTTTCCTTCCCTCTTGTTGCATGTGCCTTTTGAGCCGTCGCAAGCGTAGCAGCGCACATGCCAGGAGTCCTCATCCCAGTGCTCTCACAGGTACGCCCTTCCTCATCCCAGTTCTCTCACAGGTACGCCCTTCCTCATCCCAGTGCTCTCACAGGTACGCCCTTTTCTGCATGTGCCTTCCCCCATGTGCCTTCCCACATGTGCCTTCCCCTGTTGTGCCTTCCCCCATGTGCCTTCAACCACGTGCCTTCCCCCATGTGCCTTCCCCCATGCGCCCCACCGCTTTCCACCGCTTCTCCCCCCTCTTCTCTCTTCAGGTCTTCCTGGTGTGGCAGCTCACCCTCCCTTATGTCTTCGATCCTTTCTGCTGCTCTGCACCGCACACAACCTCTGTGTTTCCCTCTCCTCTCCTGTCCTCCTCACCAGGTCTTCTTGGTGTGGCAGCTCAACCACTCTTAATACTTCCATCCTTTCTGCCGTTCTGCACCGCACACAACCCCTTCAGATCTTTCTGGTGTGGCAGCTCACCCTCTCTTCTATCTTCCTCGGTCGCCGCTACTCGCCGCAGCAGCTTCTGGGATGCTTCCTCGTGATCGTGGGGGTTGCAGTGGTGGTGGTAACCAGGTACTGCCAGCACATGGGATGGCACGTCAAGCCATGCCACGTCATGCCACATCATGTGACGTCATGCCACATCATGACACGTCATGCCACGTCATGTCATGCCACATCATGTGGCGCAACGTTGTGCCACGCCATCTGGCATGCATGCCACATGCCTCGTCCTGTCGTGTTTTTGAGACGTCTCAAAAACAACCTCATTTCACGTGGCATGCCACATGCCTCGTCCTGTCGTGCCACTCATGCCATGATGTCCATACCATTCCATTTCATCGCATGACATGGCATGGCATGCCATGGTGCCATCATGGTGATGTCGATACTATGTCATTTCAATTCTCATCTGGTGGAATAGTTAATCACCCTCCTCCCATTCTTCTTTCCCCCCCTTCCCTCCCACTCTCCCATCTCCACCGCGCTGCACCGCAGTGGACCACCATTGCATCATGTATCCACACTATTGTCTTCTTTGTTAACAGCAACAGCAATCCAGTGGCCCCTCCTCTTTATAGTATCCACTGTGTTTCCAGCAGCATCCTCTATTATTAAGGTGAGACTCTTTCCCCACGCCATAGTCTGCTGTATCCTCGTTATTAGCTTCTCAGCTAGCAGCAACAGCAATCCAGTGGCCCCTCCTCTTTATAGGATCCACTGTGTTCCCAGCAGCATCCTCTATTCTTGAGGTGAAACTCTTTTCCACTGCAAGTCATATTTCAAAAAAATGGCATTTTCCGTTGCCTCTTTACTGATTGCGTTCCCCATTAATATCCCCCCCAGCATTATCACTAGCAAAATCTCATGTTTGGCCGCGTTTTTTGGGGCTGGAACGACTAAAAAAAAAAAACCGCAGCACAAATCTTTTTTGTTGTCCCCTGTTCTGCTCAGCTCAATTATACCATTCTATTCCATCTTGTTTTCTTGTTTTGCTTCTAATCCCCAGGAGTCTGTATTTAGAGATTCAGCCAAGAAGCTCAATGTAAGCCTTACCACCAACCGCCCTCAGTTAAAGCCTCAGTTAAAGCTCATATTTTACTAGGCACCTCAAAAGCAAGCCAGGGTTTTGGGTCAAGTAATTCAAGCACATGACATCCAAGCAACACACGAATACGCATACGCTTATTAGTAGCACTGCACATGTACATTGGGTGGTGCGTGCGCACACTAGGTACGCACTTTGCATGTCACATCTTGCTTGTTCCATACCAAGCCTTCTCACCCCATCCTGTTCCACCTTCCCATCTTCTCATCTTCTCAACACCACATCCCACCTCACCGCACCCCACCACACTGCACCAAACCACACCACAGGGTCGCTCACTGGACATATTTGTTGTCAACACCTTCGGATCATCTTTCCAGGTGCTCCCTCCTCTGCCCTTCGTTTTGTAGCATTCCCCCCTTGTACCTTTCAAATCCCTTGCTTCCCATTCCTTTCCCCGTCCCTTAATTTCCCCTTTTCCCCTTCATTTCCCTTTTTCCCCTTCATTTCCCCTTTTCCCCTTCATTTTCCCCCGTTCCCCTACATTTCTTCCTTTCCTGAAATTTCCCCTGTTCCCCTTCATTTCCCCCTTTCCCCTCCATTTCCCCTTTCCCCTTCATTTTCCCCCTTTCCCCTCCATTTCCCCTTTCCCCTTCATTTTCCCCCTTTCCCCTCCATTTCCCCTTTCCCCTTCATTTTCCCCCCTTCCTCCTCACCACAGGCCTTTTTTGTCCTCATCCTCCTCCTGCTCATCTCCTCTCTGGGTACAAAATTCCTCTCTATTTTAGAGGCTCCTCGTTGGCACGCCCACTTCCCCCCCACGCCTTTCCCCCCCCTCCCACTTCCACAGGCGTTTTTTGTCCTCATCCTCCTGCCTCTAACTTTCAAGCCGACTCAAAAGTCGTCGTCCCTGCCCCGCCCTTCCACCACAGACGCTTTTTTGTCCTCATCCTGCTGCCGCTCATCTCCTCTCTGGGGACATAGTTCCTCTCTGCTTTAAAGACGCCTCATAGGGACACACACCCCCCTCCCTGCCTCCCCCCACTCCCCCCATCACAGGCGCTTTTCATCCTCATCCTGCTGCCGCTCATCTCCTCTCTGGGGTACAGAATCCCTCCTGCGCAGCTTCCAGGCTACTTCCGGGAAGGTGCTGCGTGCCTTCTTAACTTCAACCAGAACATTCCAGGTGCGTTGTCAGCCGGTACTGAATGGGTAATAAGTGCTTTTCTTGTGTTACTGCTCTTCACCCCACCTTTCCATGCTGTTAAGGAGTCCAACTCCTCCCATTGCTTCACGTCACAGCCATTCCGTCTCTCTTTAATTAGAATAATAATAGTAAAAAAAAATCACTCTTCCCACTGCTTTACGCCACAGCCATTCCTGCTTTCTTTTTTGAGAATTCTCAAAAAACACTCCTCCCACTACTTTACGTCACAGCCATTCCGTCTCTCTTTTCTGAGAATTCTCAAAAGACACTCCTCCCCATCTTCTCCCTTTCGCTTCTCCCCAACTCCACCTTGCCAGGTTGTCAGGGAGCGCCGCTCCTCCCGCTGCTCTATGTTGCAACGAATCTTGCCTTCAACATCTCGCTGCTGGCTCTTCTCAAGAAGTCGTCTGCAGTAGTCGCATCTCTCTCCATGACCCTCACAGGTATTAATGTGTGAATTACATGCTGACAGTGCTCGCATTCAACGTCTCTCGAGGTGACTTTTGAGTCGACTCAAAAGTCACCTCGTTACATGCTGACAGTGCTCGCACTCAACGTCTCTCTGCTCGCTCTGCTCTCCACCCCCCCTGTAGTCATCTGTAGTGGTCGCATCTCTATCCTTGACTCTTGCAGGTAATTATTGTGGAGTATGTATGCACAGGATTTATACATAGTTATGCACACATGCACACCGTTACTGCTGGGATAGCTGCTAACACCCCCTTGAAATCTCCTCCTGCCCTCTCCATTCTGACTTTTGAGTCAGACACAAAAGTCATATGCACGCCACTGCTGCTGGGATAGCTGCAAACACCTTCTTGATCTCTCCTCCCTTCCTCTCTCTTCTTGTTTGAAGTAGTGTTTTGAGACGCCTCATAACTCTACTTCAAACACATGGGATAGCTGCTAACACCCTCTTGATCTCTCCTCCCTTCCTCTCTCTTCTTCCTCCCACACCCCCAGTGCCCCTGACAGTACTGGCATTCACCTTCCCCCTTCCCCTGCTGGGCCCACCCCAGCCACTGAGGGGGGGCGTTATTCTTGGAACCTTCGTGCTGCTTCTGGGCCTTGCTGCTTACAACCTCGCCAAGCGTGGAAGCACGGGTGAGGGAGCAGGAGGGGGGTTGAAGTTGGCAGCAGGGAAGGAAGACATGGGAAGGAAGAGCAGAAGGATGAGGAGGGGAGGAAGGAAAGCTGGTCTTAGAGCCAGCTTGAGGAGGGGAGGAGACATGGCTGCTTGGGGGGCAGGGAAAGGGGGGGAAGGGGAGCGAGAAGAGAGCTGAAGGAGGCAAAAAGTGGGCAGATTGGAGAGGAGAGAGGAGGAAGCAGGTGAGGAGGACCGCCGGAGTAAAGCCATTGTGATGCTGCTGGGCTGGCTGCTTACATCCTTGCCCAGCCCGGGGGCACAGGCGGAGGGGGAGAGGGGTTGAGGGTGGCAGGAGGTCAGGAGGAAGAATGGAGGCGATGTTCATGGGGTGAGTTTGTTGCATCGAGCTGAAGTTATGCTGCTTTTTTCCGAGCGACTAGTGGTTTAGAGCAAAATAAGTATATTATATGTAACACATGAAAGTTTACCAATCCCATTTTGAGTAGTATTATACAAATATATAAACGCACGCACGAGCGCACATGTGTGCAATGCACGGTTCAATGCTTAGGGCTTGTGTAGGCAATGGAGTTAGGTGGTGGGCAGGGTCTGCTTCATTTTATTATGGCTGTACAAGGGAAAGAAACAGATTGTAACTGAACGAAGATCCTTGTGTCGAGTGCGAAACGAACCTTCTTCCGTGCTTCTTTCTTCCGTATCGCAGCGCAGCTGCGCAGCTCTCATCTGGGGCGGGGAAGCTTGAAGGCGCTGCTTTCTATTGGCTTACGCAGACAGCTGCGATTTCCAGAGAATGTCGTCCACGCGACTGACAAACCAGATCGCCGAATCGGAACCGCAGACCTGCAAATTCGGTCAATGCCAGGCAGCAGGCTCATGCGACTGACTCCTTTTCGCGTGCGAGTCAGCAACCCAGGAGGCAGTCGCATGACACGATCCGCTCTGTTGGCGTTTCCACAGAGCGCGGTCCGTGCCCCCCACATCGAGTCGCGTGCGCTTCGATGTCTGTCATGTATGTTTCCATCACTCTCTCACACATTCGCTGAAGCCAAATTTCCTTCCGTCAGATTTCGACCTTTATACATCGGTCGCAGATTTGCGTACGAAACGCAATTCCTTAGTTCCGAATTGAGAGCTTCACCCAACAAAGCTCACTTCGTCTAGTTCTAAGGACTATCGAACTGTTCTTCCAGCAAGCAAATAGCCATGCGGCAATTTTCCCTCAGGAGCGCCAGCTCGGCGCTCCTTTCGCTGACCGTCGCAGCCTTCGTCGCAGCGCTCGTGACGACGTCGCATGCGCGCGTCTTGGACTTTGGCGACAATAAGCTCTTCCTGGAGCAATTCAGCACCATGATCAGAATCGACACAAGACCCGCCATTCGCGCCGCCAGCGCGGCTAACTGCCAGCCGTCAACTCTGCCGGACTTCGCATCCGCTGCGACTCTTTCCCACGGCCTCGTTCTTCACTGGACGCCCGCGGCTTCCGGCGGTTCCGTCAGCATGGCCGTCGAAGCGCCCGCGAGCGCCGGATGGATTTCCGTCGGATTCTCGACAAGCGGAACCATGGCTCCGGCAGATGCGGTGATCGGCAATGCTGACGGCGGCGCTGCCGTCCAGGCGTACAGTATAACCGGCTACGACATGGGCTCCGTCAAGCCGAGCGGCAAGCCGTCATTGGGCAGCGCGGGGCTGACGAAATCAGGCGACAAAATCATTATGAAATTCTCGCGATCGGAGGGCGACGGCGGATCTGTCGCATTCAAGTCGTCCGGGAGGAACAAGCTGATCTGGGCGACGTCGTCTGGCGGCTCTACGACGCTCGGCTATCACGGCAGCAACCTGTAAGCTCCTTCCGCAAGCCGTGTATGTGGTTTTCATGCATAACTAACCCAGCCCCGAAAGAGTAAAGAAAAATACTTTTACGTCGGCAATATAATTTGGGAGGGGTTTTTATCTTTGGCCCTGTAATAACAAAGCGAACTCAAGACCCAGCTCTCTTGCTGTTCTTATTAATCACTCTTCCACATATTCCCTATTTCTCCGAACCAGTGGCGCCGGCGAAATCGATTTCTCCTGCAATGGCGGTGGCGGAGGCGGAAGCAGCGGCTCTGGCAGCGGAAGCGGAAGCGGAAGCGGAAGTGGAAGCGGAAGCGGAAGCAAAGGCAGCTCTGTCGATAGCGGAAGCGGAAGCGGAAGCAGCGGATCTTCCAGCCCGCCAAAGTCTCCCCCAGCCAGCCCCCCGCCCGCCAAATCCCCCCCTCCTAGCCCGCCAAATGACAATCCTCCCGCCTCTTCGTCCCCTTCCCCCCCTCCTCCTCCTCCTCCTCCTCCTCTTCCTCCTCTTCTTCCTCCTCTTCTGACTCCTCGTCTAACTGGTGGGACGCCTATACCTCTTCGTCTTCCTCTTCCCCCTCGGGTTCCTCCTCTTCCCCTTCAGGTTCGTCCTCCTCCCCCTCTGACTCCTCCTCTTCCTCCTCTTCCTCCTCTTCCCCCTCTTCCTCCTCTTCCCCCTCTTCAACCTCTTCCTCCTCTTCCTCCTCCTCCTCCTCTTCTTCCTCCTCTTCCTCCCCTTCGTCCTCCGACTCTTCTTCTTCCTCTTCCTCCTCGTCTCCCTCTTCCTCCTCTTCCCCATCCTACCAAGACTATCAATCCTCCCCTCCCTGGTGGACTGCCTATGCCAAACCCTCCCCTCCCCCCTCCTCCTCCTCGCCCTCTTCCCCCGATTCCTCCTCGTCTGGCAAATCGTCAGATTCGATTGCATCAACTCAGAGCGCAGACAGCAGCAGCAGCGCCGACAGCAGCAGCAGCATCAGCAGCACGGACAGCAACAGCGGCTCCGGAGGCGGAAGCTCGGGGGGAGACAGCGGCAGCAGCAAGAAACACAGCAGCGGCGGCATCAGCGGCGGCATCAGCGGCGGCATCAGCGGCGGCGGTAGCAGCTCCGATCAATCCACTTCCTCCTCGCCCTCGTTTTCCTCCTCAACTGCTGCTTCCTCCGGTTCTGCCTGCCCCTCATCAAGCCTGGCGGGATACACCTACTCCACGCCACTCAAGGGCTCAGAGTAAGCACTCACTAGCTTTTCCTTTTCCATGGATTTTAGCAGCTCTTCTAGTTCCTACACAACTTGAATCCTTTTCTTGGCCTGATTTGTGCTTCTGTGTTGTCATCCCATCGTCCCCACCTTCTTACTAGGTTCTTTTTTTTCTCTTCCCGAATTTTCTTTTTATCCCCTATTTCCCCCCTTTCCAGTTTCATCCTGCACTGGGCCGCCCCGTCCAACGGGCAGCTTGATATGGCCATGGAAGCGAAATCGGGCAGCGGCGCGGCGAAGGGATGGATGTCCGTCGCATGGTCGGCCAACGGAGGGATGGCGGAGAGCACAGCCGTCATCGGCAACATGGACGGCGGGAACGTTGCTGGTTACCACATTACCGGTTACACCATGGGCACGGTGAAGAAGAACGGGATGGACATTGGCGGAGACGCGGGGACGAGCAACGAGGGCGGGTCGACCGTTGTGAAGTTCCTGCGACGCGAGAGCGACGGCGGGGAGGTGAAGATTAATCTGAGCGGGAAGAATAAGCTCGTGTGGGCCTACTCGACGGGTTCCAAGTCGCTGGGCTACCATGGCGGCAACTTGTAAGGCTTCTCTTTTAGTCTCTCTTCCGCTCTCCTCTCTTCTCCCCTCCCGCTCTCTGCCTGCTCTTGCCCCTGCCCCGCTCTCTTTCCTCCCATTCCAGCGGACTCGCTGTATTTTTCTCCTGCCCCTGTCCTCTTTCCCCCTATTTCACTCACCTTTCCCCCGATACCCCCCTCTTGCGCTTGCCCCTCCCCCTCCCCTCCCCCGTTCCAGTGGGAGCCTCACGGTCGACTTCTCCTGCCAGTCCGCGCCTGGTGCGGGTAGTGGTGGGGGCGGAGAGGGGGAAGAAGGGGAAGGAGGGGAAGGGGGAGAGGGAGGGGAAGGAGGGGAAGGGGGAGAGGGAGGGGAAGGTGGGGAAGGAGGGGAGGGTGAGGGGGGGGGCGAAGCGGGAGGTGGTGGGGGCGGAGAGGGCGAGAGCGGCGGCAGCAAGGGGGGCGAGAGCGGCGGCAACAATGGGGGCGAGAGCGGTGGCAGCAGCGGTGGGGGCGAGAGCAGTGGAGGCGAGAGCGGTGGGGGCGAGAGCGGTGGGGGCGAGAGCAGTGGCGGGAGTGGTGGGAGCAGCGGTGGTGAGGGCGGTGAGGGCGGTGAGGGTGGAGGTGGAGGGGACGGAGAAGGTGAGGGTGAGGAGGAAGGAGACGATTGAGGAGCATTCATGGGTGTGCTAGTTGTGCAAATTATGCACATTGTACTGTAGTGAATCTGGGTATATCTAGCTGGTTTGTCTAGGTTATGGATGCAACAATATTGAGGAATATGGGTCTATATAGCTGGTTTTGTCTAGGTTGTGTTTAGAGCATCATGCAATACAAAAGGTTGTGGATCAAACATCAAGATTGGGGTGGCCAAACATCACAAACATTCACTAATAAGGGGTTGAGATGTCCCTTAGTCTTCAGGGTTTGAACTAGACCTTCTCCCTATCTCCAACTAAATTTCTTAGGTATTAGTCAGTGTGTCGTGTTCTTGTCCCCTTCATTGCCATTATCTCACGAATGAGCGGACAAGCCCAAGACCCCGAGTCAACAGCACACAACAGGATGTACAGTGCAGGGGGTCATTGGGGTGGCGTGTGGAAACCTTGTGCGTTGAATATCCAGCGTGGACGAATGCTATTGGACCGCACAATCGAATTTCCGTTTTCCACCCTTGGAGAACGAGAAATACAACTTTTCCTATCAACTTGGTGATTGTTCGAGTGGTCGGTCGGGGTTGAAACTTCTGTCCGTGTTCCTCGAAAGGTGCTGAAGACCAGCGAGTGATGCAGGCGAAGTGCGTTCTGCCCGCAGGCGTATAGTCTGACCGTCGGGAAAAGCAGCCGGTCCGACTAAATCCCCTGAGATGTACCTCCGACTAAAAACTCTTATATCAGGGCTAGGACGCGAAACAAACTGCCTCGAGAAATATGTTTCCTTTTCCAACCCTGCAGTGTTTCAAGCTAAAAGTGTTGTCCCGCTGGAACTTAGATTATGCTTAGCAAAGCAAACTCCGTGCAAGCATCTCCGCAACTACTCTTCTTTCGAGCTTGCTGCGTCATTCACGCACCTGGTACAGTGGTGATATCCTCAACTCCCAATCAGCCCGACGATTCCGCCCTCCTGAAAGCGCGACTCCGCACTCCCTGCGACACCTGACGCGTCGCAGAATCTCCACATCGTCCAGCGACTGCAATCCTCATGGCACGTCAGCTTCCGCTGGTGCTGGGCTTGTTGCAGACAAATGATCTGACGACTCGTCAGTAAGCTTCGTTGACCGACATCTCTGCGAGACTTCCGATGTGTGCGACTCTCGGCTCGGTTTTGACCTCTCTCTCTCTCTTCTCTCTCTCTCTCTCTCTCTCTCTCTCTCTCTCTCTCTCTCTCTCTCTCTCTCTCTCTCTCTCTCTCTCTCTCTCTCTCTCTCTCTCTCTCTCTCTCTCTCTCTCTCTCTCTCTCTCTCTCTCTCTCTCTCTCTCTCTCTCTCTCTCTCTCTCTCTCTCTCTCTCTCTCTCTCTCTCTCTCTCTCTCTCTCTCTCTCTCTCTCTCTCTCTCTCTCTCCGTTCCGCGGAAGACCCAATTCCGGCAGAAACACGCGCGGTAGCGCGTCGCAACCACGCGCAAACCAACCGCCATTGATTGTTGACCGTCCCTGCCAGCGCCCCGCCAGCTATGTACTTATCACCGCTGGACGTGTACGCCAATCCGATTTCCGCAATTCCGTTGCAGCCACACAATCTTGCGCCAATTTCTCCGCCAGATATTTGCCAGCCCGAATCACATTTCCGCGTCAATCTTCCGATGGAAGCTGGAGCTTTCGGCTGCCTGAACAACCCATCGTCACCTCACAACACCGAAACGTCCTCATCTTTTTTTTTTTGCGATGTTACACTATGAGAAATGTACAACGCATTGGCAGTCGTAACTGTATCTTAGGGAAGTGTCACGGTACCGGGTAACGCGGATTCCCTGTGATACATCTACGGTGGCTGGTGGGTCAGCTTCGGATTGTCCCAAACGTCCTCATCTTGTCGACGCGGCTCGCCAGTTGCAGAACCTGGCCACCGCCACCAGAATCGAGTGGAGGGGAAAGCGTCCCACGAAGCGGCTCGTGGCCGCTTGGAGTTTCCGCCCAGTTTCCGCCCATGTATCACAGATTCGCCGATTCACCACAGAAAAACGTCTCCTCCTTCCCCGCGCACCGCTTCAACAACAACACCTCCTCCCCCCACCGGTCGCGCTGACTCACTCTCGCTCCCCACCACTCCCGTCCCGTCACCCCTCCCCCTTCCCCATCCCCTTCATTCCCCGGGGATGTTCACCCTCCCTCGTTTCCGCGCCAACCCCGCGCAAACTTCCTCCCCCTTCCCCACCCCAGCCAGAGAATAAATTTCCGACGCCGCCCTCCAACACTCTCGTGTTGCAAACAAGAAGCAAACAAACCATTTTGACAGAAGCAAGCAAGCAGCACGAGCCCACAGGAGAAGCGCTTCAGCTCTCCTATCCCTGAGTGCTTCCCCTCGCACTCACCGCCAACCTAAACCACACGATCTGCTCCATCTCCCATCGCCTCTCCCCCACCTGGCCTTATCACAGAAAGCCGTTTCGCCATCTCTCGGAGATTAATATTCGCCTTCTACCGCCTATCTTACCTCGCCTCCGCCTCACTTCGCATCTGTTCGCCATCATATTTCCTCGAGAATGGGTAACTCCAGATATCACAGGCGGTTCGAGGTGCTCGTGCCACTTGTCGCGCTCTGGTTGGTCATCTGCGCGCTGCCGTCCGCGCGTAGCGAAGAGGACGACGAGGGTGCTAACGCTGTAACCGGCGTATGCGAGGTGTCGAATCTCGCCGGCTACAAATACGCCGTCGACCTTAGCGGCAACGGGTAGGTCAACGGACGGCAGCAGCGATTGCAACGATTACAGACGGCAGCTGTTCGAGACGGCCGGCAGCTTTTATTGACGGCAACGGGATGGTCAAATAACGTTGTCAATGGCACCCCGCCCATCTCTCCCCTCTTCCCCTCCCGCTCCCCCAACAGTCTCTACCTACACTGGGCTCCTAAAGGCACGACCGAAATGGACTTCGCGATCGAGGCGCGTCCCGGCAGCGGCGCGGAGTCCACGTGGGTGTCCGTTGGCTGGTCGGCTGGTCGAATGGCTCCCGCCGACGCGGTCATGGGGAACCTTGCCGGAAACAAGGTCGCGGCGTACTCGATACAAGGCTACGACATGGGGTCCCTCTCGCCGACGACGGCGTTTGCGTTGGCGTCGACGGCGGTCCTGACCAGCAATGGCGGCAGCACGGTTTCCAAGTTCACTCGCACGATCGGCGACGGGGATTTTCCCGTGGCGCCCGACCAGAACACGCTTATTTGGGCGTTTTCCGGCAGCGGCTCGCAGGGGCTGGATTACCACGGCGGGAACGTGTGAGTGCGCGAACGCTGCAACATACGCATTGCAGGCAGCCATGACACGCGAGAGCTTCCTCTGGGAAGCTCTTGCAGAATACGCCGTTTTTTTTTTTTTTTTTTTTTTTTTTGGGCTTCTGCGGATCTCGTTACTGACTCTTACTGCCTCTCGTTTCATCGTCTCTTTCATCCGTCGATCCCGCGCAGCGGCATCGTGAACATTGACTTCACCTGCGCTAGCGGTGCCGCGCCCGCGACGGGAGCACCAGACTCCATCAGCGGCGGCGGCAGTGGCAGCAGCTCCGGTTCCAGCAGCGGCGGCGGCGGCGGCGGCGCTTCGTGCCCGGCTTCCTCGCTGACGGGATTCGACTATCAGGCGGAACTCACCCCAGGGTACGCGCTTCGTGCCCGGCTCCCGCACGGTGCAAACTCGCTTGTGATAAGTCGAGTTTTGAGTCGACTCGAAACTCTCCTTTTTTCTGCGCTTACACTCGCTCGCACCTTACACCCTTCCCATCCCGCCCGCATCGCAATGCGTCCCCTTCATTCTTCCGCCGACGGCCTTCTCCTCCGCTTGATGCAAGTCTCCGCTGCTTCCCTCTTCCGCCACTCACACGTTTCCCCCTTCCCCCCTTTCCGCCAACAGCCTGCTCCTCCATTGGAAGCAAGCTTCCTCCAAGTCGCTCGACATGGCTCTCGAAGCCACCGCATCCGGCGGCGCCGCGGGCTCGTGGGTCTCCGTCGCGTGGACGGGCGACGGCCGCATGGTCCCGTCCGACGCGGTCATCGGGAACCTCCCGGGCGGCGCGGCCGGCGCGTACGCGATCTCGGGATATGACGTGGCATCCGTCTCGAAGACGTCGACGTTTTCCGTCGGCGCGGCGTCGACGGAGACGTCGAGCGGCGGAAGCGCGATCGTGAAGTTTACGCGGATGGAGGGGGAGGGGTCGATCCCGATGTCGCTTTCCGCGCCGAACGCGCTGATCTGGGCTTATTCCGGGAGCAGATCTCAGTCGTTGGATTACCACGGCAGTAACTAGTAAGCGGGGGCTGGGGTTGGTTTCTGCTGTATTCGTTGTTTGGATTCGATTCCGATGTCGCTTTCCGCGCCGAACGCGCTGATCTGGGCGTATTCGGGGAGCGGATCGCAGGCGTTGGATTAGCACGGCAGCAACAAGTACGTGCGGGTTGGGGTTGGGTTTCCTTGTACGCGTTTTGAAGTGCTTCGACTCTGTTCCCTAGGTCTTACATACATTTGAATTTGTTTGAGTCGTTGGAGTGGTGGTCAGATGGAATTTCCTCGGTTGCCCCAACTCTGCTCTCTCCGCCTCACTAACCCTCGTTTTCCCCTCTTCGCAAAACGTTGTACCCCTTTCCCCTGATCTTTGCAGCGGTTCTAAAACTGTGAGCTTCAACTGTGGCGGCAGCAGCACCACCCCCACCACTCCCACCACTCCCGCCACTCCTTCCCCCGCAGTCCCCTCGCCCTCTCCCCCCGCCACCACCCCCGCTCCGCCCACCACCTCCCCCTCCTCACCTGGCTCCAGCAGCAGCAGCAGCAGCAGCGGCAGCGCATGCACGCCTTCTACTCTAGCTGGCTATACCTGCTCCGAGAAACTGAGCGGAAATGAGTAAGTGATGGTTCTTTTGTTACAGTTCAGACTGCCTCGCAATCACTCTCCCCTCTTCCCCCACCCTCTCTTTCTCTTGCTCACTCGCTCTCATTCACTCGCTCGCTCGGTGACTCACTCACTCACTCACTCGCCCTCTCATTCACCTTCATTTCACCCCTCCCCCCTCGCAGCTTCGTCCTGCACTGGAAGACCAACGTTGACTCCATTGACCTGGCCTGCGAGGTGGCAACCACCGGGTGGGTTTCCCACACGCACTCAGTCTCTCTCCCTCTGACCCTCTCCTCCCCCGTCCCCCTCCCCCTCTCCAGCTTCGTCCTGCACTGGAAGACCAACGTTGACTCCATTGACCTGGCATGCGAGGTGGCAACCACCGGGTGGGTCTCTGTCGGGTGGAGCGCAGACGGCAAGATGTACCCTCAGATGCCGTCATCGGCAACCTTGCCTCCTCCACCACCAAGCGCGCCGCAGCCACCGGCAGTGCTACAGGCGGTGGTGCTACAGTCGCCGCCTATAGCATTGCTGGTTACTCCGAGTCGGATGTAGCTCCGGCAACGGCGGCCCTCCCGCTGGCCGCTACAGCCGTGGAGACCTCGTCCAATGGGAAGACGGTGGTGAAATTCTCGCGTGTGCTCATGGGCGGGAAGTTCCCGATCGACACGAGCGCGCCGACGAATCTTATCTGGGCGTACTCCGCTGATGGGTCCAAAAAACTGGCCAATCACGGCGGCAATCGGTAAGCTCCTTTGTTCCTGTTATTCTCATGGCTTCATCTTCTCTTCTCTCTTCTGCACTTCTCTCCATGGAATCTTTTCTCTTGCTACTTAATGCTCATCTTCCTCTGTTCCTTGACCTCTTCTCCCCCTCCTTCCTCCCCTCTCCTTTTCCTCTCCCTGTACTGCCTCTTGTTCCTCTCCACAGCGGTTCTGCGGGCAATTAGTTTTGCTGCAAGTGCTGCCTCAGGCTCGGGATCCGGCTCGGCATCGGGCTCGGGATCAGGCTCGGGATCAGGCTCGCCGGCCCCTCCCACCACGCCTCCTACTGATTCGTCCTCTGGCAGTGGCAGCAACAGCAGCAGCAGCAGCAGCAGCAGCAACAGCACTGGAAGCAGCAGCAGTTGCACACCTTCCACCATCGCTGGTTACACCTGCTCCGCTCAGCTCGACGGGAGCAAGTAAGAAGCCCACCATTACCACCTGTGTGTCTCACTAGTCCTTGTCAATTTGGGGGGTTGCTGGTCGTGCTTGGTCCTGTGGTTCAATTATCCCATGGGTGTCCTCTCTGTCCATTCCTTCTCATTCCTCGCTTCTCTCCTCTCCCCGTTTTCTCTCCTCCCTCTTTGTAGCTACGTTCTGCACTGGAATGCCACCGGGGATAACATTGCCTTTGCCTGTGAGCTGGCAACCACCGGGTGGGTCTCTCCCACTCACTCTCACTCACCTTCTCTCCTCCCATCTCCCTTCCCCCCCTTGCAGTTACGTTCTGCACTGGAATGCCACCGGGGACAACATCGCCTTTGCTGCGGTAGCAACCGCCGGGTGGGTCTCCCTGGGGTGGAGCGCAGACGGCAAGATGTACCCCGCTGAGGCTGTCATTGGCAACCTCCCTGCCACCTCCACCTCTGCAAATTCGGGCGGCGCTACAGTGTCGAGCTACAGCATTGCCGGCTACAGTGAGACTGACGTCACTCCGACGGCTGCGACGGGTATTGCGCTGGCCGCTACAGCCGTGGATTCGTCGGCCAATGGGAAGACAGTGGTGAAGTTTACGCGCGCGACGAGCCAGGGGAAGTTTCGATCAGTGCGACTGGGCCGACCAAGGTCATCTGGGCTTACTCGGCTGACGGGTCCAAGCCTCTGGCCAATCACGGTCCTAACCGGTACATCTCGAGAAACTCTTTCCATTGTTTTCCACAATATCAATTAACGGGACAGAAGGTTTGATCTCGGAATTGTCACAGGCACTAACCCTGTGTCCCCCCCCTCGCATCCCTCCCATCCCCATCCTTCTCTATCCTTGCAGCGGTTCTGCCACCATCAACTTTGTCTCCGGTGCCACGGATACAGGCTCGGGATCAGGCTCGGGATCAGGTTCGGGTTCAACTGGGGCAGTCAACCCGGGCCAGGATAGTTCCAAGGCCAGCAACAGCACCAGCACCAGCAGCGGCGGCGGTGGCAACGGTTGCACACCCTCCACCATTGCTGGTTACACCTGCTCGGCTCAGCTCAGTGGCGACAAGTACGTTTCTTGCCTTCCATGGTCCTCTTTTTTTGGCACCTCCGAAGTGCACATCCCCTCAACCATTGCTGTTTGCACGTGCTCGGCTCAGCTCAGTGGGGACGAGCACGTTTCCCATTGCTGCTGCTTACGCTGGCATTCTTTTTTCTTTTCTTCTCTCTTTTCTTTTTGAAAGTTGGTATCTCATTTTGTTGTATCTCTCCCTCTCTTCCAACTCATTCTCCCCATTCCCTCATTTGCAGGTACATTCTTCACTGGAAGGCCAACACGACGACAATCAGCTTTGCTGCTGAGGTGGCAACCTCCGGTTGGGTGTCCCTCGGGTGGAACAGCAACGGCAAGATGCAGCCGGCCGACGCAGCCATTGGCAACCAGCCAGCTGGCAGCAACAGTGCAGCTGTCGCGCCGTACAGCATCACGGGATACAGTGGGTCAGACATCTCTGCCACGTCAGCATTCGCCCTGTCCGGGACCACAGTGGAGTCGGCAGCCAATGGGAAGACGGTTGTGAAGTTCACCCGGCCAATGGCGGGAGGATCGTACCCGATCAACACCAACGGCCCTACCACGATCATCTGGGCTTACTCTGCTGATGGCTCTCAGACTCTCGCCAACCATGGTCCCAACTGGTGAGCTGTCCTTGTTACCTGAATACACCTTGCTTCATGTTTGATGGCTGATGCCTGATGCTGGATGTCTCCTGCCTTGTGTCCCTCGTGCCTCTGCCTCTATGTTTCATGTCCTGTGCATCAGCATGCATGTCCCATCCCATGTGCCTCATTCCATCGTTCCTCATTCCGTTCCTCGTTCCATTTCTCATTCCTCTTCCCCCTCTCCCGCTTAGCGGATCGGCTCAAATCGACTTCATCTCCGGATCAGCCGTCTCTACCTCCTCTTCGTCATCCTCCGTGGCTTTCATCATCCACGGATGGCTGCTTGGCATCGCGTTCGGCATCCTCATGCCCGCGGCTATTCTCATCTCGCGAATCTTCCTCGCCGATAAGCTCCAGGAAAAGCCGCCTGGCGTGGACCCCATCCAATGGGAGGCGCAGGTTGCGCGCGCGAAATCCTGGAAGCCTATGGCGTTCGAGACGCACAAGTGGATGCAGATCACAGCGGTTGTGCTCGCTATTGTGGGGTGCATAATCGGAATGGTGGAATCCGGCTCGGTGGGTCTCAAGGGTACCCACGGCCAGCTCGGAATCGCAATCTTCGTGATGATTTTCATCCAGCCTGTGATTGGTCATTCCGGCCAAACAAGGGTACAGTGAATCGGCCGACGTGGTTCATCATCCACTGGGTGTTTGGCCTCGTTATAGTTGGACTCGCTTGGGTGAACACCTTCCTTGGGTTTGACGCAATGACGGTTAAGTTCGCCTCCGACATGCAAGTGTATTTCATCATTTTCGCGATTGCGATCGGGCTGTTTGCGGCGATCTACGTGGTGATCTTCGTGGTGGATCAGGTGGCGTTCATCATTGCAAGATTGAGACCTGCAGCGGATGAAGGACGGGAAAAGATGTCGTTCCAGGTGTAAATGGTGGACCGGGAAGCTGGATCATGGGTGATGGTGTATGTGGTCATCTTACTGGTGGATCAGGTGGCGTTCACTTTGACAAGAATGAGACCTGCAGCAGATGAAGGAAGGGCGAAGTTTGTTGACAAAGTGTAAATTGTGATATGTAATACTGGTATAGCCAACGTGCTGGCTCATGGATGCTTTGACCCTGCTCTTGTACACTCCTAACCATGCAGTTGTGTGTTTGTGAACTTCTTTTATGCTTATTTGGTGCTTTATACAATTGTTTAGGTCCATGGCTGATATGGTTGACAGCAACACTGACAGAGGCTTGATCCACTAACAACTTGGATGCCTACACAGTCTCACACTGACAGAGGCTTGATCCACAGTTAACAACTTGGATGCCTACACAGTCTCATGTTAAAAAAAAACAAGAGGCGACCAAGTCGACATAGGGTTGCGAAGCTTATTTGTAAATAATATATTTTGTTCTACTACGTACTTTCCTAGATTTCTTAGACATGACACATATCCAATATTGTGTTGACATGAAAAGGTAGCAGCAAGAATCGAACCGGAGACCAACGGCTTCTGATTCGAAATCCATACCACTGTGCTTCCACAAATGACTTCGAGGGGTAAAATTAAAAACATGCATTGATACAGAAGGCCGCGGCAAGAACCGAACCGAGACCATTAGATTAAATCAAGATACTCAAACCACTGCGCTAACAGAACTACCTACTACTTCGGGAATTTTTATAAGGAAGTTGAATTGAAGCCGAAAATTGAATTCCTTTCCCAACATTTCGTCTCTTTCTGGATCGTCAATGCCCTAGTTTCCTCCCGCGTCTCCCTCAACTCCCGCTCCTCCTACGACTGCAGCAGTCATATACTTACTAGGTAAGAATTTAAGGACTAGCGTACGTACTAACGTCTGCTAGTTCTTTTTAGACTTCAAGAAAATATTAGGAGCAGTTTCGTTCATGTTCTTTTCTCTAATTTGAACCAGTAAGTTCTAAGTTATCTAGAAACTTAATCGTTTTTAAGGATATCGTCCATTTCGACGGAACCGTTAGGTCGTTCTTAAATAATGTGTCTTCTCCCGTAAGTCCAACTGTGCTGCTCACGCTCTTAACTCCTAGAACTATCCTCTCATTTCTCTATCATGTCGTTTTCCTCCTTCCTTTTTATTCTTATCAGCTTAGACGCTCTTCTTTCGGTTTTTCTAGTATCTGTGCCCCATCTTCTCGTAGTTATGTGTGTGTGTGTGTTTTTTTCTGTCATACTTACAGGCTCTTTCTGTCTCATTTCTTGCAATGTTTCTTCTCCTCGCATCTCGCGTATAGTCCTCGTATTGCATGTTATCTTCCTTCCGTATTGGTTCCACTCCTACCTTCGTGCGGTTTTTGAATATGTCTTTCATAAGTCTACGAATGTTTTTTTAGAAGCCATAGTTTATTGAAGTCTCTCTCTCTCTCTCTCTCTCTCTCTCTCCTCTCTTCTCTCTCTCTCTCTCTCTCTCTCTCTCTCTCTCTCTCTCTCTCTCTCTCTCTCTCTCTCTCTCTCTCTCTCTCTCTCTGTCAAACTCTTTCGCTCGTTATGTATCTATCAAAACGCTACCTTTCGCTCGTTTATGTATCTATCAAAACGCTAAATAATATACGAGCTCATTTATGTTTTCTTCTTTCCTTGCCCAGATTATTGCGTTTCTCTATGCGGTTATTTTCGCTCGTTTATGTATCTATCAAAACGCTACTATATACGAGCTCATTTATGTTTTCTTCTTTCCTTGCCCAGATTATTGCGTTTCCTCTATGCGGTTATTATCACATCTGGTATTTTTATTCGTTATTCTCCTTTGTACTTCTCTTCCCCACCTGCCTACGTTTCAAATCCTGTAATTCCGTCGTATCGTAGTTCTCTAATGTGTCTCTGCCTCCGTCCTTTTTTCTGCCCCTTCTGCCCCGTTCCTTTCCCTTCCCACTACGTTTCCCCCCGTTTCCCTCCCAGGGTCTTCGCTATAACGTTCGGAGGCTAATGTGGAAATTAAAAGGATTTTGTTTGATTTTTGTTTGAAATGTTAATGATTGATGCTACTGCATTGTTATGTTAGATTTCTTTTAGGTTCATTTTCTGATTGTGACTCGTCTTTGTGTGTGCATATCGGTATGTGCGTGTGTGCGTATGTGTCTCTGTGTGCATATTCATACATATCCACCTGCTATTGCATTAACAATGCGTATCTGTGGATTTTAAAAAAATGGTCAAGCTATCATTTCCGAGAAGGTTCTTTGCCCACTCAGTGAGTGTGTTCACTTGAACTGGATTTGATGGATTTTGATCATTTTTTTAGTTTACACAGATTGTGTTGTTTCATGTAACAGTTGGATGATTCAGGAACTATGCTATCGACTTCCCCCCCATGCTAGGCAGGGGATGCGGTAGCATAAGGTCTGGGTCAATTAACTGTCACGCATTTCCATCATGCCATGCATTCATTTCACTGCACCGGACCTATACCGAAATAAACAGAGCACATGTATATTCACCACAGTCGTATATGCATGTATATTTATGCATTTTGCACTCAATCATCATTATACTTCATCTATACATTATTTTTTACGGCATATGCATTACCGAATAAACGGTCACGCATTCACAGTTACGGTACATCATTTTGGCAAGTCATGTTTATGTTTCATCGATAAAGTATAGGTTACCAGTCAAGGCGAACTACCTAGGAAATGTGAAAGAATGTGGTACGGCACGTGCTAAATTGTCGTGGCAAATACACAGCACTGAATCACTTAGCCACGATTCGCTATTTTTTGTTCATAATGATGAAAAAAAATTGTACATAACGATTGTAATAGGTTGCTTCGCAACCCAAAAAGAATGTATAACCCAACTCAAAGCAACCACAGTAAATGATACTTTCCACTATGCTGGTTGTTTGATGAGGCCCATTGTACCACAAATAAATAAGACTATGTGGAGAAACTGGAAATATTGATAACTTATTGGTGCAGACTGACTGGCACTGTGCACTCAGTCAAACGAAGAACACGCGTGTTCACACCCCATGCTCCCACGTGAAACTTTCTCCAAAACTTTTTCATCTGCCCAGATTGGCCATGTGCGCAAGGCGTGGTGCGCTGTCCACGACCCTGTGGTTGTGGTTCTGCGGCGGTGACAGTTCGAGTGCTTGAAATATCCACGTCACCAGTCGGTGTTGAATTCGGCTGCTTCTTTCACAAACCTTCTCACCGACACACGATAAACACGCGAGAGAAACATCTGCTTCACCTCCACGTACGTGACTCGTTCTGAAATTTCTCAAGAATTCAGCATTCCAGGCTGGCAGTCAAGTGGACCGTGTAATTTCGTTTGATAACGGCTGAAGTGAAGCGCCCTTGGTGACCCCCGTTCGTCACCATTCACACACCACACATCGACAGCGTTGACACCACCATTCCCTCCCTCCACCACAGATTTCTTGCTTCTGCCTGGCTTTACGCGCGGCGTTCCGGACTAAAGTTCGGCAAGATTCACCGCTTATCACATGGCCCCGTGGTCCGATTTGTAGACCCTCAGCATCCCCACAATTTCGCCTCTCGACAGTCCAATGAGGGTCTTTCCAACTATAATTACCCAAATTTACAAAAGGTTTGCGAACCCATGTTCTCAATGGGCATGTGCGTGTGTGCTTACCACATTCTAGTGGTCAAATGACCAACTTTTGTCCTCTGACCCAGCCGCTCACAATTCTACCTACTGAAAAAAAAAACAACCACTGGCAAAACGTGCAAGAAACATCGCCGCTACTTCTTCCCCCATCACCGCTCTTTCTCGATCCCTCTCCCCCATTGCCGCGGCTTTCCCTCTGCTAACGCGCCTCTTCCCCCCTACCACATGCGGAAACGTGAATTTCCGCCAATCGCACGCCCAGTCTTGGCGCTCAAGACTTCAGTCAGTATCGTAGGCGCGCATCCACTCCGCTCTGTCAGCAGCTGTGTAGCACACGAACACGACAGGTCGTTCCCGCCTTGCCTCGTCTTCTCTTCCCCCGCATCCGTCTCCCCCAAATCCTCCCCCACCCACCCGCCCCTGCTGTTGCACTGCCGCTGCTGCTGCCACCGCTGCGCTGCAGCCGTTGCTGCTGCTGCCTCAGTACGTAAATGGTTGTCTAAAAACGTCCCTCCTCTCACAATCTTCGCCATTCCCATCTTCGTTCGCAGCTTTACTGATTGGCAGACTGAACCAGCAAGATCAGCTTGTCCTTTCATTTCCACCGTCCACGCTCGTTTCATCGTCGCACGCGCTGAACGCCCGAAAGATTCAAGTCGGTAAAGAAACGCCATAATCTCCTCAGCCGAAATCGCCCGGAACGCCGACATTGCCATCTCCCCAGCCGTCATTCGCCGCATTCCACGCCGTGATTCTCCCCACCGCTTTTCACTACGTGAAAAACTCGCCAGACATTCCGAAGCTACTATTCGGACAGTAAGGTGAGCTCCTGGGCCGAGTCGCCACGCCGCCTTTGACTTGCGCGCGCATTGCCTCCGCTCTCCGCCACTCCCGTTGTGCATACTTCAACGCGCTCGCAAATCCCGCTTATTGCGAGTGTGTCGCTTATTTCGCTTATCCTTTACAAATAGTACTCGCGGCTCATCCAAATTTCAATCGCATTGACCTCGCTTGCTTCTGACTCTCAGAAATTTCGCGTGCCGCATTCTCGCCAACAACACTGTCGCCTGCCTCGCGAAACACCGCGCATTTCGCAAAATCGTATTCGTCGTGCGCGTTCGCCTTCCGCGTTTGCAGAACATCACATTCGCAACAACACCGCGGCTCGGGAAACGCCAGTCTCTTATATGGTTCCTCTGCGAAGCGAACGACGGGACCCTCGCGGCGCAATGACATTCGCCCGCATCCTCTCTATAGCCCTGCTTGCTCTTACTCTATCGGGAGCGGCGGCGGCCGCCGCCGCAGCAGCCGGTTGCGACGCGTCGACTCTGTCGGGTTACCAGCACATGCGAGACCTCACGGGGCAAGGGTAAGCGGCGGCCGTACCCGTTATAACACAATGCGCACGTCCGCCTCGACGTACGCATCTGAATTCAGCTCCGGAACATCTATCCGGGTTCCGTCAAGTGAAAATATTTCCACTATCCGTTCCCTCCGCGTGGAGTTGTAATGCCGTTTTTCCAATTCCAGCTTGACATGTGTAAACGTTTTCCGTTCCCGGCTCCCCATTACCTCTGAATCGCGTCCATCCAGGTTCATTCTCCACTGGTCGCTCGCGACTCCCACCCAATTGGACATCGCGCTCGAGGCGAAGCCCGGGAGCGGCGCGGAGAACGGGTGGATCTCCGTGGGATGGTCCGCGAACGGGAAAATGGCTCCCGCGGACGCCGTCATCGGTAACCTGCCGGGCGTCGCGGTCGGCGCGTACGACATCAACGGATACGACGGAACGACCGTTGTTGCTTCCAAAAGTTTCAAGATTTCCGGAGGGCTGCTGAGCAGCGCGAATGGCCGGAGCACGATCATCAAGTGAGTGATCTAGAGCCTTGGGCTCACGAGTCCCACGCATCATGACCCGTGGGGACCTTGGGGAATGGGTGGGGGAGCGTGGGGGGAACGGTTGGGCAACGGGTGGATGTCTCCCGTCCGTGGGTGGTCCGCGAACGGGAAAATGGCTCCCCCGGGCGTCGCGGTCGGCGCGTACGACATCAACGGATACGACGGAACGACCGTTGTTGCTTCCAAAAGTTTCAAAGATTTCCGGAGGGCTGCTGAGCAGCGCGAATGGCCGGAGCACGATCATCAAGTGAGTGATCTAGAGCCTTGGGCTCACGAGTCCCACGCATCATGACCCGTGGGGACCTTGGGAATGGGTGGGGAGCGGTGGGGAACGGTTGGGCAACGGGTGGATGTCTCCCGTCCGTGGGGTGGTCCGCGAACGGGAAAATGGCTCCCGCGGATGCCGTCATCGGTAACCTGCCGGGCGTCGCGGTCGGCGCGTACGACATCAACGGATACGATGGGACGACCGTCGTCGCGTCGACGAGCTTTAAGATCTCCGGAGGGCTGCTGAGCAGCGCCAACGGCCGCAGCGCGATCATCAAGCGTGACTTCCTCCCAGGTCCTTAGGACCGCATTGGGCTGAAAGCTCTTGTGCCTATCTTGTCTATTGCGCCGTGGCCGCCTCCTCCCGTCGCTTTCTGGCCGTGCCCGCCTTTTCCCCGCCTCTTCCGTTGTTCCCTACCCCAGATCTATTGGGAGTCGACTGAAATGACTCCCTACCATCTCCGTCGCTCTATCTCCTCACACCAGGTTCTCTCGCTCCCAGGGCGACGGAGGGAGCTCCCGCTCGACCTCACCTGCAGCGCCACCAACACGATCATCTGGGGGTACTCCGCCGCCGCTGGCAGCAAGGCTCTCAGCTGATGTTGGTTCTCCTCTCTCTCTCGCGCTATCTCCCTCCCCCCAGGTTCTCCCGCTCCCAGGGCGATGGCGGCAGCTCCCTCTGGATCTCACCGGTACCGCCACCAACACGATCATCTGGGGGTACTCTGCTGCTGGCAGCAAGGCTCTGGACTACCACGGCACCTTCCGAGGCTCGGCTAAGATCAGCTTCAACTGCGGCGGCAGCACCCCCCACCACCCCCACCACCCCTGTCCCTACTACTCCTACTCCTGCTCCTGGTGGCGCTGGTGCTGGCAGCACCCGTGGCGGCGCTAGCAGCGGCAGTGGCAGCAGCAGTGGCGGGGCCAACTTGCCGGCCTGTGATGCGTCCATGCTGACAGGATACGAGCATTCCAAGGACAACGGGGAATGGGTGAGTCAACGCCGTCAACGTGGTCAATGCTGGTCAACGGCGTTGCTTACCATTTTTAGCAACTTTTTTAACAAACACCACTCATAATTCATTCTCTTCTTTTACATGTTATTTTTTCTTTTCTCCTCAGGTTCCTCCTCCACTGGACACTCTCATCTGCCGGCCAGCTGGACATGGCACTAGAAGCCAAACCGGCCAGTGGCGCCAACAAGGGCTGGATCTCTCTGGGGTGGTCAGCGAACGGCAAGATGTACCCCGCAGATACGGTCATTGGGAATCTCCCTGATGGGTCCGTGGGCGCGTATGACATGAGCGGATACGATGCGTCTGCTGTGCTTCCATCGACGAATTTCAAGATCAGCAAGGCGTCTTTGCTCACTGCCAATGGCGGCAGCACCATTATCAAGTGAGTCTTATTGATGTTTGCGTGGGCAGCGGGCTTCAACTGCAGAAGGGCCGTTGCTCTGTGTGTTCTGTGTGTTCTGTCTGTGCTCACGGCCAATGGCGGCAGCACCATCATCAAGTGAGCCTCATTTGGTTGCGTGGGCAGCCGGCTTTGACTGCAAAAGGGTTGTTGGTTCTGCTTTACTGTCAGGCGCAGCAACCAACTCGATCATCTGAGAGACACTCCGCCGCCAGTCAGCAGCATGGCTCTGACCTCATCCTTCTCCTCTCTTGCTCTCTCGCTCTCGTCCTCACTCTCCTCCTCTGATCTCAACGCAGGTTCTCCCGCTCCAAGGGAGACGGAGGCATCTCCCCTCTGGATCTTTACCGGCGCCGCCACCAACACCATCATCTGGGGGTACTCCGCTGATGACAGCAAGGCTCTGGACTACCACGGCACCTTCCGAGGCTCGGCTAAGATCAGCTTCAACTGCAACAGCAATGGTGGTGCTGGCGCTGGTGCCAGTGCCGGTGAGGGTGCTGGTGCGGGTGCTGGTGCTGGTAACAATGGCACAAGCACAGGCGGTAGCAGCGGCAGCAGCAGTGGCAGCAGCAGCAGCGGCAGCAGTAGCAGCAGCAGCAGCAGCGGCAGCAGCAGTGGCAGCAGCAGCAGTGGCAGCAGCAGCAGCAGTGCAGCCAGTGCTAGCTCGAGCAGCAGCGGGAAGAGTGGCTGCACGCCGTCCACCATCCCTGGGCTGGAGTGCTCCACCAAGCTCAATGGCGACAAGTAAGCATCACTCTCTCTTTCCCCTTATAATTTCTCTCTTGACCATTCCCCTCACTGTTCCCCCCCCTGCTCCCTTCACCTCCGAGTGGGTGCACGCCGTCCACCATCCCTGGGCTTGAGTGCTCCACCAAGCTCAATGACACACTCTCTCTAAAAACACGTGACCTTTTTGTCGACTCAACAAGATCACCGCAAGTGCTGCATAAGCTCAATGGCCACAAGTGAGAATCACTCTCTCTCCCATATAAATACAAGATCTAGACCATTCCTCGAACCGTTCCCTACATCACCGGGGTGGGTCTAAGAGTTGTGGAACGGTGGCAACCGCCGGGTGGGTACCTCTCACTCACACTCTTCCGCCACTCCCTCGCTCACTTCCTCCCAATTCTTCTCCCGCCCTTGCAGCTTCATTCTCCACTGGAAGGCCAACACCTCAACCATCAGCTTCGCATGCGAGGTGGCAACCGCTGGGTGGGTCTCCCTGGGGTGGAGCGCAGACGGCAAGAAGATGTACCCCGCTGATGCCGTCGTCGGCACCGGCAGCGGCAACAGTGCTTCCGTTGCGCCGTATTCCATTTCCAGCTACACGAGCGTGTCACCGAGCTCGGGCTTTGCTGTGTCGGCTACGGCGGTGGAGTCGGGAGCCAATGGGAAGACGGTGGTAAAGTTTTCCCGACAGCTGGCGGTGGGGTCGTTTCCGATTAATGCGAACGGCGTGACTAAGGTCATCTGGGCCTACTCTGCTGATGGGTCGCAGGCTCTCGCCAACCATATGACCAACAGGTGAGCCGCATCACCTCCCACCCTCCCCCCCACCCCCCCACCCCCCCCCTTCTCCCCCCCCTTCTCCCCCCCCCCCTCTCTCCCTCCCTCTCCCTCCCTTTCCCCTCCCATTTCCCCCCTCCTCCCTCGATTTTGGTTTCTCTGGTAGAAAGTACCATAAATCCTCCTCTGCGCTCTCTCACATGCCGCTGTTTGCTCACTATTCCCCCGTCCTACCCTCCTCCCCTGTTCCCGCGCTCCCCCTCCTCCATATCCATTACCCTTATTTGCAGAGGCTCTGCTTCCATCGATTTCGTCTCTGGGAGCACCACTGTTTCGTCCACCACACCGCCCTCAACCACTCTCCTAGTCATCCACGCGTGGCTGCTCGGAATCGCTTTCGGCATCCTCATGCCTGCTGCAATTCTCATCTCGCGAATCTTCCTCGCCGATAAGCTCCAGGAGCGTCCGCCTGGCGTGGACCACGACAAGTGGGAGGCCCAGGTGGCGCGCGCGAAATCCTGGAAGCCGCTGGCGTTTGAGACGCACAAGTGGATGCAGATCACCGCGGTTACGCTGGCTGTCGCTGGGTGTATTATCGTTTTTGTGCAATCCGGATCGGTAGGGCTGCAGAGCTCGCACGGCCAGCTGGGCCTCGCAATCTTCGTGCTGATTTTCGTGCAGCCTATGATTGGTCACTTCCGGCCGAACAAGGGTACAGTGAATCGGCCGACGTGGTTCGTTATCCACTGGGTGCTCGGCATTGGGATTGTCGGACTCGCGTGGCTCAACACTTTCCTCGGATTCGACATCATGCAGACGAAATATTCGTTCAACCTCCAGGTGTGTTTCTTATACAGTAACCCCAACAGCCTGTTATCGTAGTGTTTTTCTTCAAGGGCTGGGACTGACTGGTTTGATGTATGGGCATTGTCAGTCTGTATCTGCATTCACTTGTGTGGTTGTGGGTGGTGGTGGCCGCTCACTGTCTCACATTCCTGTTTATCCTCAGGTTTATCCTCAGCACACACATGTACCCCCCCGTTCTTCTTCCCCACACACGTTCTCCATTCATCCTCTTCACAAACACACACACATATGCTCCCTACCATTCCTCCACTTCCTAGCATTCTCACGTGCTCACAAGCCTCTCCTTCCCTTCTTTCCCTGTGCTCTTCTTCCCCTCCTGTTTCCTCAAGCAGTGGTGCTACATCATCTTTGGGGTCACAGTTGGCCTTCTGGGAGCCATCTACCTTGTCATTTATATCACGGATCAGGTTGTCGCACTCATTTCGATGATCCAAAGGGCAACAACTTCAAACGAGGAGAGGGATGCGGGGAAGCAGCTGGTGATAAATCATGTACCGGTGTAGACGCGCAAGGCCTGTGGTTGTCTATTTTGTTTTGTTTAGCATGGTTTGTAGGTTGTATGTAACAGCCGTCCAAGCATTACGGATGCAGAGCTGCTGTTGCCAGGATTGCTTTGCTTATAGGGTTTGCTCAGTATGCATGCATTGCTTTCACTTCGGATCTGTCTTTGTGTTGATACAGAATTCATAAGTGTGTACAAACGTTTGAATGAGAATGACTGTTGCGATATATTCCAGAGAGGAAATATTTTACTCAAAAGGTCCCTGCTTTTTATTCCCTTCGATACCGTGACCAACCGCTCACAACCTTTTCCCAAACGCTTTGAATTGCAAGTCACCTAGATCAAACGAATTGGTGAAGGCCCGAAAGTGCTGTCAATCCGTCTGTGTCGGAAATCCCAGGGCAACGGATGTCCATTCCTATTCTGGTGACCTTGCTTGCCTGCTATACAACCAACAAGACGGAACTCCCACACCAACATACGACGTTTCGTCTCGACAGACCACTAATTCTACCGTAGCAGCACTCGCTGGTGGTGGTAAAGTTCCGATAATCAGCGTGTCTTGATTCCACCACGGCCTTTCGCGGGGCTCTGCCAAATAGAAGACGAAAAATTAACACCTAAGTGTTTTAGGTTCCAGTGTATTTTTGGCGGCTTGGACTTTCTGAGTGATTTAGGCTCTGCTCCTTTAGTCTCTTGTTACCGTTGACGAATAGATCGCTCACCAGCTCGCTTGGTGAAACTCGTGGTTTGCTCGCCGTTAGCGAAGATGAATTCGTCACAGGCGGGTTACTTCGCGAAGCAGGGGCTGAGCATGCTGTACAATGCCACTGTAACGAGCGTGAGTGCGATTGCAACGGGGATAAACAAGGCGTACCAGACGTACACGGACTACTACGAGCGTGACCAGATCGAAGCCCTTAAGAAATCCGGCAAGCGACCAGCCGACAACCTCTATCTAGGTAATCCCGTTGCACGCGAACTGCAACTGTTGAGTCGACGCAAAAGTCGTCCGGCAAACGACCAGCTGACAACCTCTATCTAGGTAACCCCGTTGCATGCGACATGAGCACGTGCGATGCGAAGTCCAGGACTGTATTCTGGTTGTGGTATCCCTGTAGCGCGTGTATTGCGTAGACAGTGTTTGCAGCATGTTTATGGATTCATGCGGGATTTCAAGATTCATGAACGTATGGTTCACGAGCCATAACCTCATCTAAGCAGCAAGTGTTGATCATTGCTAAGATTAAGTCATGGCTTCTTGAGTTTATGTTTCCATCATTCTTGTGTTTAGTGCGGTTACAAACCCATGGTTGTCATTGACGTCAGGATTCCTTGGATTCACGATTTTTGTATTTCGTTTATCTTAGGCCTCTTCATGGCTGACCTCAACAACAAGGAACCCCATGTCTCTTGTCTCTTTCTCGTGCCTGTTGCCACTGTATTCCTCCTCCCACATGTCAGTGCTGCAGCGCTTCCAGTACCTCTGCATGGCTGGATACAACAACGAGGTCGCTGCTGCCGCCCAAAAGGCAGCTGCCAAGCTGGTGAGAGCGCCTTGGGGTTGCCAGAAGTCTCTCGGGGCTGCCAAAGTTTCTTAGTGTTGCCGAAAATTCCTTGGGGCTGCCAAACGTCTTATGGCGATAAATCAGGGCACTTTCCTGCCCACATGTCGTGTCGCTTTTACAAAGCATACTTCTAGAAGGCAGGTAAGAAGACCGCTCTGATGCATCCGCCTCTCCTTCTCCCAACCATTCTCCCAGATGGCAGGAGAGAAGAGCTCGGTGGCTCACGAGACACTGCTGCTTCTCTGTCGGGTGCCGACGTCAGTGTCACAGCGGTACGGTGAGCAGTCAGAGCAGATGGGCGTACCTGCTCCTTACTCTAACCCCTATCTCGCCCCTCATCTCGTCGTGTTGTCTTTTAGGCGGCAGGAGAGAAGAGCTCAGTGGCTCACGAAACGCTGCTGCTTCTCTGTCGGGTGCTGACGTCAGTGTCGCAGCGTTACGGGGAGCCGAGCAGTCAGGGCACTTTTTGACCCTGTTCTTACTCCATCCCATATCTCGTGTCTCTTTTCCTCGAGCATTTTCCCAGACGGCAGGAGAGACGAGCTCAGTGGCTCATGAAACGCTACTTCTTCTGACCCGGGGGCTGACGTCAGTGTCGCAGCGGTACGGCGAGCAGTCAGAGCAGATGGGCGTACCTGCTTCTTACTCTAACCCCTATCTCGCCCCTCATCTCGTTGTACTGTCTCCCAGACGGCAGGAGAGAAGAGCTCAGTGGCTCATGAGACGCTACTTCTTCTGACCCGGGTGCTGACATCAGTGTCGCAGCGGTACGGCGAGCAGTCAGGGCAGGGGTGGGGGCTGCAGGACTTTCTGAACTCGTCTCGCATGGGCAAAGACCACTTTGACCGCGACCAGCTCGTCACTGACTTCTACTTCGCCATCCTCTTCGTGCAGGACGTGAGTGCTCTGCTCATTTCTCCCTCCCACTTCCACTCCCCCCTCCAACCCCCCTTCCCCCCTCCCCCTTCCCCGCCTCCTCTCTCCCGGCTCCCTTCTTCTCGAGGTGCCGGTGAGTGGAGAGAGAGGGATAGTGGGTATCAGTCAGGGAGGCCATCCGGATTGAGTGAGGGAGTGCGTGAGTGAGGGAGTGAGGGAGGGCATGAGCGACGAGCATTGAGAACAGGGTGGGGGCTGCAGGACTTTCTGAACTCGTCTCGCATGGGCAAGGACCACTTCGACCGCGACCAGCTCGTCACTGACTTCTACTTCGCCATCCTCTTCGTTCAGGAAGTGAGTGGGTAGCAGGGAAGGCATGGTGTGAGTGGGTAGCAGGGAAGGCATGGTGTGAGTGGGTAGCAGGGAAGGCATGGTGTGAGTGGGTAGCAGGGAAGGCATGGTGTGAGTGGGTAGCAGGGAAGGCATGGTGTGAGTGGGTAGCAGGGAAGGCATGGTGTGAGTGGGTAGCAGGGAAGGCATGGTGTGAGTGGGTAGCAGGGAAGGCATGGTGTGAGTGGGTAGCAGGGAAGGCATGGTGTGAGTGGGTAGCAGGGAAGGCATGGTGTGAGTGGGTAGCAGGGAAGGCATGGTGTGAGTGGGTAGCAGGGAAGGCATGGTGTGAGTGGGTAGCAGGGAAGGCATGGTGTGAGTGGGTAGCAGGGAAGGCATGGTGTGAGTGGGTAGCAGGGAAGGCATGGTGTGAGTGGGTAGCAGGGAAGGCATGGTGTGAGTGGGTAGCAGGGAAGGCATGGTGTGAGTGGGTAGCAGGGAAGGCATGGTGTGAGTGGGTAGCAGGGAAGGCATGGTGTGAGTGGGTAGCAGGGAAGGCATGGTGTGAGTGGGTAGCAGGGAAGGCATGGTGTGAGTGGGTAGCAGGGAAGGCATGGTGTGAGTGGGTAGCAGGGAAGGCATGGTGTGAGTGGGTAGCAGGGAAGGCATGGTGTGAGTGGGTAGCAGGGAAGGCATGGTGTGAGTGGGTAGCAGGGAAGGCATGGTGTGAGTGGGTAGCAGGGAAGGCATGGTGTGAGTGGGTAGCAGGGAAGGCATGGTGTGAGTGGGTAGCAGGGAAGGCATGGTGTGAGTGGGTAGCAGGGAAGGCATGGTGTGAGTGGGTAGCAGGGAAGGCATGGTGTGAGTGGGTAGCAGGGAAGGCATGGTGTGAGTGGGTAGCAGGGAAGGCATGGTGTGAGTGGGTAGCAGGGAAGGCATGGTGTGAGTGGGTAGCAGGGAAGGCATGGTGTGAGTGGGTAGCAGGGAAGGCATGGTGTGAGTGGGTAGCAGGGAAGGCATGGTGTGAGTGGGTAGCAGGGAAGGCATGGTGTGAGTGGGTAGCAGGGAAGGCATGGTGTGAGTGGGTAGCAGGGAAGGCATGGTGTGAGTGGGTAGCAGGGAAGGCATGGTGTGAGTGGGTAGCAGGGAAGGCATGGTGTGAGTGGGTAGCAGGGAAGGCATGGTGTGAGTGGGTAGCAGGGAAGGCATGGTGTGAGTGGGTAGCAGGGAAGGCATGGTGTGAGTGGGTAGCAGGGAAGGCATGGTGTGAGTGGGTAGCAGGGAAGGCATGGTGTGAGTGGGTAGCAGGGAAGGCATGGTGTGAGTGGGTAGCAGGGAAGGCATGGTGTGAGTGGGTAGCAGGGAAGGCATGGTGTGAGTGGGTAGCAGGGAAGGCATGGTGTGAGTGGGTAGCAGGGAAGGCATGGTGTGAGTGGGTAGCAGGGAAGGCATGGTGTGAGTGGGTAGCAGGGAAGGCATGGTGTGAGTGGGTAGCAGGGAAGGCATGGTGTGAGTGGGTAGCAGGGAAGGCATGGTGTGAGTGGGTAGCAGGGAAGGCATGGTGTGAGTGGGTAGCAGGGAAGGCATGGTGTGAGTGGGTAGCAGGGAAGGCATGGTGTGAGTGGGTAGCAGGGAAGGCATGGTGTGAGTGGGTAGCAGGGAAGGCATGGTGTGAGTGGGTAGCAGGGAAGGCATGGTGTGAGTGGGTAGCAGGGAAGGCATGGTGTGAGTGGGTAGCAGGGAAGGCATGGTGTGAGTGGGTAGCAGGGAAGGCATGGTGTGAGTGGGTAGCAGGGAAGGCATGGTGTGAGTGGGTAGCAGGGAAGGCATGGTGTGAGTGGGTAGCAGGGAAGGCATGGTGTGAGTGGGTAGCAGGGAAGGCATGGTGTGAGTGGGTAGCAGGGAAGGCATGGTGTGAGTGGGTAGCAGGGAAGGCATGGTGTGAGTGGGTAGCAGGGAAGGCATGGTGTGAGTGGGTAGCAGGGAAGGCATGGTGTGAGTGGGTAGCAGGGAAGGCATGGTGTGAGTGGGTAGCAGGGAAGGCATGGTGTGAGTGGGTAGCAGGGAAGGCATGGTGTGAGTGGGTAGCAGGGAAGGCATGGTGTGAGTGGGTAGCAGGGAAGGCATGGTGTGAGTGGGTAGCAGGGAAGGCATGGTGTGAGTGGGTAGCAGGGAAGGCATGGTGTGAGTGGGTAGCAGGGAAGGCATGGTGTGAGTGGGTAGCAGGGAAGGCATGGTGTGAGTGAGGGAAGGCATGGTGTGAGTGGGTAGCAGGGAAGGCATGGTGTGAGTGGGTAGCAGGGAAGGCATGGTGTGAGTGGGTAGCAGGGAAGGCATGGTGTGAGTGGGTAGCAGGGAAGGCATGGTGTGAGTGGGTAGCAGGGAAGGCATGGTGTGAGTGGGTAGCAGGGAAGGCATGGTGTGAGTGGGTAGCAGGGAAGGCATGGTGTGAGTGGGTAGCAGGGAAGGCATGGTGTGAGTGGGTAGCAGGGAAGGCATGGTGTGAGTGGGTAGCAGGGAAGGCATGGTGTGAGTGGGTAGCAGGGAAGGCATGGTGTGAGTGGGTAGCAGGGAAGGCATGGTGTGAGTGGGTAGCAGGGAAGGCATGGTGTGAGTGGGTAGCAGGGAAGGCATGGTGTGAGTGGGTAGCAGGGAAGGCATGGTGTGAGTGGGTAGCAGGGAAGGCATGGTGTGAGTGGGTAGCAGGGAAGGCATGGTGTGAGTGGGTAGCAGGGAAGGCATGGTGTGAGTGGGTAGCAGGGAAGGCATGGTGTGAGTGGGTAGCAGGGAAGGCATGGTGTGAGTGGGTAGCAGGGAAGGCATGGTGTGAGTGGGTAGCAGGGAAGGCATGGTGTGAGTGGGTAGCAGGGAAGGCATGGTGTGAGTGGGTAGCAGGGAAGGCATGGTGTGAGTGGGTAGCAGGGAAGGCATGGTGTGAGTGGGTAGCAGGGAAGGCATGGTGTGAGTGGGTAGCAGGGAAGGCATGGTGTGAGTGGGTAGCAGGGAAGGCATGGTGTGAGTGGGTAGCAGGGAAGGCATGGTGTGAGTGGGTAGCAGGGAAGGCATGGTGTGAGTGGGTAGCAGGGAAGGCATGGTGTGAGTGGGTAGCAGGGAAGGCATGGTGTGAGTGGGTAGCAGGGAAGGCATGGTGTGAGTGGGTAGCAGGGAAGGCATGGTGTGAGTGGGTAGCAGGGAAGGCATGGTGTGAGTGGGTAGCAGGGAAGGCATGGTGTGAGTGGGTAGCAGGGAAGGCATGGTGTGAGTGGGTAGCAGGGAAGGCATGGTGTGAGTGGGTAGCAGGGAAGGCATGGTGTGAGTGGGTAGCAGGGAAGGCATGGTGTGAGTGGGTAGCAGGGAAGGCATGGTGTGAGTGGGTAGCAGGGAAGGCATGGTGTGAGTGGGTAGCAGGGAAGGCATGGTGTGAGTGGGTAGCAGGGAAGGCATGGTGTGAGTGGGTAGCAGGGAAGGCATGGTGTGAGTGGGTAGCAGGGAAGGCATGGTGTGAGTGGGTAGCAGGGAAGGCATGGTGTGAGTGGGTAGCAGGGAAGGCATGGTGTGAGTGGGTAGCAGGGAAGGCATGGTGTGAGTGGGTAGCAGGGAAGGCATGGTGTGAGTGGGTAGCAGGGAAGGCATGGTGTGAGTGGGTAGCAGGGAAGGCATGGTGTGAGTGGGTAGCAGGGAAGGCATGGTGTGAGTGGGTAGCAGGGAAGGCATGGTGTGAGTGGGTAGCAGGGAAGGCATGGTGTGAGTGGGTAGCAGGGAAGGCATGGTGTGAGTGGGTAGCAGGGAAGGCATGGTGTGAGTGGGTAGCAGGGAAGGCATGGTGTGAGTGGGTAGCAGGGAAGGCATGGTGTGAGTGGGTAGCAGGGAAGGCATGGTGTGAGTGGGTAGCAGGGAAGGCATGGTGTGAGTGGGTAGCAGGGAAGGCATGGTGTGAGTGGGTAGCAGGGAAGGCATGGTGTGAGTGGGTAGCAGGGAAGGCATGGTGTGAGTGGGTAGCAGGGAAGGCATGGTGTGAGTGGGTAGCAGGGAAGGCATGGTGTGAGTGGGTAGCAGGGAAGGCATGGTGTGAGTGGGTAGCAGGGAAGGCATGGTGTGAGTGGGTAGCAGGGAAGGCATGGTGTGAGTGGGTAGCAGGGAAGGCATGGTGTGAGTGGGTAGCAGGGAAGGCATGGTGTGAGTGGGTAGCAGGGAAGGCATGGTGTGAGTGGGTAGCAGGGAAGGCATGGTGTGAGTGGGTAGCAGGGAAGGCATGGTGTGAGTGGGTAGCAGGGAAGGCATGGTGTGAGTGGGTAGCAGGGAAGGCATGGTGTGAGTGGGTAGCAGGGAAGGCATGGTGTGAGTGGGTAGCAGGGAAGGCATGGTGTGAGTGGGTAGCAGGGAAGGCATGGTGTGAGTGGGTAGCAGGGAAGGCATGGTGTGAGTGGGTAGCAGGGAAGGCATGGTGTGAGTGGGTAGCAGGGAAGGCATGGTGTGAGTGGGTAGCAGGGAAGGCATGGTGTGAGTGGGTAGCAGGGAAGGCATGGTGTGAGTGGGTAGCAGGGAAGGCATGGTGTGAGTGGGTAGCAGGGAAGGCATGGTGTGAGTGGGTAGCAGGGAAGGCATGGTGTGAGTGGGTAGCAGGGAAGGCATGGTGTGAGTGGGTAGCAGGGAAGGCATGGTGTGAGTGGGTAGCAGGGAAGGCATGGTGTGAGTGGGTAGCAGGGAAGGCATGGTGTGAGTGGGTAGCAGGGAAGGCATGGTGTGAGTGGGTAGCAGGGAAGGCATGGTGTGAGTGGGTAGCAGGGAAGGCATGGTGTGAGTGGGTAGCAGGGAAGGCATGGTGTGAGTGGGTAGCAGGGAAGGCATGGTGTGAGTGGGTAGCAGGGAAGGCATGGTGTGAGTGGGTAGCAGGGAAGGCATGGTGTGAGTGGGTAGCAGGGAAGGCATGGTGTGAGTGGGTAGCAGGGAAGGCATGGTGTGAGTGGGTAGCAGGGAAGGCATGGTGTGAGTGGGTAGCAGGGAAGGCATGGTGTGAGTGGGTAGCAGGGAAGGCATGGTGTGAGTGGGTAGCAGGGAAGGCATGGTGTGAGTGGGTAGCAGGGAAGGCATGGTGTGAGTGGGTAGCAGGGAAGGCATGGTGTGAGTGGGTAGCAGGGAAGGCATGGTGTGAGTGGGTAGCAGGGAAGGCATGGTGTGAGTGGGTAGCAGGGAAGGCATGGTGTGAGTGGGTAGCAGGGAAGGCATGGTGTGAGTGGGTAGCAGGGAAGGCATGGTGTGAGTGGGTAGCAGGGAAGGCATGGTGTGAGTGGGTAGCAGGGAAGGCATGGTGTGAGTGGGTAGCAGGGAAGGCATGGTGTGAGTGGGTAGCAGGGAAGGCATGGTGTGAGTGGGTAGCAGGGAAGGCATGGTGTGAGTGGGTAGCAGGGAAGGCATGGTGTGAGTGGGTAGCAGGGAAGGCATGGTGTGAGTGGGTAGCAGGGAAGGCATGGTGTGAGTGGGTAGCAGGGAAGGCATGGTGTGAGTGGGTAGCAGGGAAGGCATGGTGTGAGTGGGTAGCAGGGAAGGCATGGTGTGAGTGGGTAGCAGGGAAGGCATGGTGTGAGTGGGTAGCAGGGAAGGCATGGTGTGAGTGGGTAGCAGGGAAGGCATGGTGTGAGTGGGTAGCAGGGAAGGCATGGTGTGAGTGGGTAGCAGGGAAGGCATGGTGTGAGTGGGTAGCAGGGAAGGCATGGTGTGAGTGGGTAGCAGGGAAGGCATGGTGTGAGTGGGTAGCAGGGAAGGCATGGTGTGAGTGGGTAGCAGGGAAGGCATGGTGTGAGTGGGTAGCAGGGAAGGCATGGTGTGAGTGGGTAGCAGGGAAGGCATGGTGTGAGTGGGTAGCAGGGAAGGCATGGTGTGAGTGGGTAGCAGGGAAGGCATGGTGTGAGTGGGTAGCAGGGAAGGCATGGTGTGAGTGGGTAGCAGGGAAGGCATGGTGTGAGTGGGTAGCAGGGAAGGCATGGTGTGAGTGGGTAGCAGGGAAGGCATGGTGTGAGTGGGTAGCAGGGAAGGCATGGTGTGAGTGGGTAGCAGGGAAGGCATGGTGTGAGTGGGTAGCAGGGAAGGCATGGTGTGAGTGGGTAGCAGGGAAGGCATGGTGTGAGTGGGTAGCAGGGAAGGCATGGTGTGAGTGGGTAGCAGGGAAGGCATGGTGTGAGTGGGTAGCAGGGAAGGCATGGTGTGAGTGGGTAGCAGGGAAGGCATGGTGTGAGTGGGTAGCAGGGAAGGCATGGTGTGAGTGGGTAGCAGGGAAGGCATGGTGTGAGTGGGTAGCAGGGAAGGCATGGTGTGAGTGGGTAGCAGGGAAGGCATGGTGTGAGTGGGTAGCAGGGAAGGCATGGTGTGAGTGGGTAGCAGGGAAGGCATGGTGTGAGTGGGTAGCAGGGAAGGCATGGTGTGAGTGGGTAGCAGGGAAGGCATGGTGTGAGTGGGTAGCAGGGAAGGCATGGTGTGAGTGGGTAGCAGGGAAGGCATGGTGTGAGTGGGTAGCAGGGAAGGCATGGTGTGAGTGGGTAGCAGGGAAGGCATGGTGTGAGTGGGTAGCAGGGAAGGCATGGTGTGAGTGGGTAGCAGGGAAGGCATGGTGTGAGTGGGTAGCAGGGAAGGCATGGTGTGAGTGGGTAGCAGGGAAGGCATGGTGTGAGTGGGTAGCAGGGAAGGCATGGTGTGAGTGGGTAGCAGGGAAGGCATGGTGTGAGTGGGTAGCAGGGAAGGCATGGTGTGAGTGGGTAGCAGGGAAGGCATGGTGTGAGTGGGTAGCAGGGAAGGCATGGTGTGAGTGGGTAGCAGGGAAGGCATGGTGTGAGTGGGTAGCAGGGAAGGCATGGTGTGAGTGGGTAGCAGGGAAGGCATGGTGTGAGTGGGTAGCAGGGAAGGCATGGTGTGAGTGGGTAGCAGGGAAGGCATGGTGTGAGTGGGTAGCAGGGAAGGCATGGTGTGAGTGGGTAGCAGGGAAGGCATGGTGTGAGTGGGTAGCAGGGAAGGCATGGTGTGAGTGGGTAGCAGGGAAGGCATGGTGTGAGTGGGTAGCAGGGAAGGCATGGTGTGAGTGGGTAGCAGGGAAGGCATGGTGTGAGTGGGTAGCAGGGAAGGCATGGTGTGAGTGGGTAGCAGGGAAGGCATGGTGTGAGTGGGTAGCAGGGAAGGCATGGTGTGAGTGGGTAGCAGGGAAGGCATGGTGTGAGTGGGTAGCAGGGAAGGCATGGTGTGAGTGGGTAGCAGGGAAGGCATGGTGTGAGTGGGTAGCAGGGAAGGCATGGTGTGAGTGGGTAGCAGGGAAGGCATGGTGTGAGTGGGTAGCAGGGAAGGCATGGTGTGAGTGGGTAGCAGGGAAGGCATGGTGTGAGTGGGTAGCAGGGAAGGCATGGTGTGAGTGGGTAGCAGGGAAGGCATGGTGTGAGTGGGTAGCAGGGAAGGCATGGTGTGAGTGGGTAGCAGGGAAGGCATGGTGTGAGTGGGTAGCAGGGAAGGCATGGTGTGAGTGGGTACCAGGGAGTGAGGGAGGGGTTGACGACCAGCTCGTCATTGACTTCTACTTCGCCATCCTCTTTGTGCAGGACGTGAGTGAGTGGAGAATGATTTGCGTGAGTTTATTCAAGTACCATGCCCCCTCCCTATCCCCACCTCCCCAAAACCAAACCCTTGTATCTTTTTCAGGTGTGTGGGGGACCTGGGCCTTAGTTTGAGCAGGCCATTCGCGAAGCGACAGGGAGGCTGGTGGAGGGGAACAAGTACGTGGGCGAGGGAGGCAGGGGTCTCCTCATACGCATCTCCATACTCCTTCCCCACCCTCGCCCCACCCCACTAACCAATCTCTCTATTGTTTCCTCAGGTGTGTGGGGGACCTGGGCCGCAGTTTGAGCAGGCCATTCGCGAGGCAACAGGGAGGCTAGTGGAGGGTGATAAATACGTGGGCGAGGGAGGGGGGTTCTCTGGCGGCGGTGCTGCTGCCTTCGGTGGTGCTTCCTCCTCCGTGCCCTCCTATGCCGCTGTGCCGTCAGCCAGCGCACTGCCTGCTGATCAAGACCCCAAGTGAGTCTGTGGGTTCGCCGCATGTCTCAAGGTGTAATGGAGTAGCAAGGAGGCTGGTGGAGGGGGGCAAGTACGTGGGCGAGGGAGGGGGCTTCTCTGGTGGCGGTGCTGCCTTCGGCGGTTCTTCCTCCTCCGTGCCCTCCGATGCCGCTGTGCCATCAGCCAGCGCTCTACCCTCTGATCAAGACCCCAAGTGAGTCGTTTCTATCTTTGTCATATGTTGCAAAAGAGAGACGAGCATGTGGCCAAGGCAGCACAAGTTGATCTCAAGCGATTCTGTAATTTCTGAGGCGCCTCAAAAGACGAATTTTTAGGCGCCTCAAAGAGAGACAATAATGTGGGCAAGGCAGCACAAGTCAATCTCAAACAATTCTGTAATCTCCTCTCCTCGTCTTTTTCCTCCATTCGCCCTGCCTCCCACCCTAATGGCCAGGTAGAAAGCGGTAAAGGTGGTGCAGGTGCTATCGCAGGCCGTGCGCAAGGCAGCAGAGGTCTCTTCTTTATGCGTCCCTTCCTCCTCCTGCTCTCTGTTTCTCCTCTGTTTCTCCGTTCTTTTCCCGCCGTACCCCAATCACCAGGAAGAAAGCGATGAAGGTGGTGCAGGTGCTATCGCAGGCCGTGCGCAAGGCAGCAGAGGTTTCTTCTTTATGCGTCCCTTCCTCCTCTTGCTCTCTTTTCTTTTTTTTTAGAATTCTGAAAAAAAAACAGACTCTGCACAAGGCAGCAGAGTCTCTTCTTTATGCGTCCCTTCCTCCTCCTGCTCTCTGTTTCTCCGGTGCTTTTCCCGCCCTACCCCACTCGCCAGGAAGAAAGCGATGAAGGTGGTGCAGGTGCTATCCCAAGCCGTGCGCAAGGCAGCAGAGGATGCAGACGGGCGCAAGCAGCGGTCGCTCAAAGAAGCAGAGGATATGCTTCGGCGCGAGAACGAAAAAGCAGCTGCTGCTGCCGGCGTGGGCTATGCCGCACCTCCCGCCAAGCCTCTCAGCAGCTTCGGCGGCGGAGCCTCGGCAGCAGCTCCGGTGGGCGGGTATGGTTCGGCAGGTGGTTTTGCGGCCAAGCCCAGTAGTGTGTCGAACTGGAGTGGGGGGAGTGGGGCTGCTGCTGCTGCGCCCAGCCCTTGGAGTGGGGGAGGGGGGAGTGCATTGGGGGGACCTGTAGGGGGAACGATGGGGGGAACGGGGGAAGTAGTGCTTGGGGAGGGGGGAGTGCGAGTGTGGGAGGGGGAGGGGGTTTTGGAGGAGGTAGTGGTGGTGGTGGGGGGTGGGGTGGGAGTGCTTCGACAGGAGGGGGAGTGCGTGGGGGGCAGGGGAGGGCAGGCAGGGGGGAGTGCAGGGGGGGGGGGGGGGCGACAGGGGGAAGCACGACGGGAGGGAGTTCTGGGTGGGGCACTGGCACTGGTGGCAGCTTGATATAGCGCAGTTGCTGTCAATACGGGCGACAAGACAAAGGAGCAGCACAGCACAGCATAATATCTGGTGTCAATAGGAGCGGAGCAGAGGGAGTGGCAGACCTGGTGTCAATATGGGAGAGAATACAGCACAGCAGTTAGCGTTTGTGTTAAACAGAACCACAGTGCAGCACAGCAGTGCACAAGGTGTGTCAATTGAGTGACGTAACATTGGAACGTAGCCGCGATGTGAGGCAATAGTCGGCAGCATTGGAACTTAGCCGCAATACGAGGGGATAGTTGGCGACTTACCGCTCCTAACAGGCACAAGGAAGCTGTGGTTGGGGTATAAGCAGGAGCAGGCAATTCTTGGTGGCCGGTGGCTGCTATGACGTGCCACGGTGCTACTATAAACAGAATCATATGAGATGTTGACTGATATTTCTTCAGAATCTGGAGAGTGACACGCTACAGGCTGCAGTGCAGTGTAATGGGGATGGAGCACGAACACACACAGACACACAAAGGTGCAGCTTCAGTAAATCTAATAGACATGCTGCCAAGTCAATGTACCGGTACATTTAAAGACTAGTGTTCTTGATAAATCCCTCCTTGATACACTCCCCTGTTTCCAGCCTCCCTCCTTTACCACTACTCTTGGCACGTGTACCAAACCAAACTTGCATGCTCATTTACCAAGGGGCTCTAATCCAGACTTTCCTCTGTTGCATTTCCAATTTACTGCATCAAGCAGGATGGATCATTTGCTGCATATGAAATTTTTCGAAAGCTTGCTTTCTTGCATGTAGCAATTGGCATCGTCTCATTTCAAATGGGTTTAGTACAATTGAAATCTAAGCAGTGACATTACAACAATATGCCTCTACGTTATCAACGCTATCCTGCTTTCGAGGGGGGGTGGGTGGGAAAATCGGCTAAACCGTTTGAAAATGAGAGACGTGGGTGGAGGGAAATGACCTCCAGCCCACGTTTTGTACTCCAAAACGGGCGTTTAGCGCGGCTCGACGCTGCCAAATCCTACATTGCAGGCAGCTTCGCTTTCAAAATACATAATTTTGAAAAGCGTTACAGCTTTTAAAAATATACATTTTTCGAAAGTGTGTAACACTTTCTAAAAATGCGTATTGTGAAAGCGCAGCTGCCTGTAACGAAGCAAAGCAACGGCGAATTACAATTTGCCGATTACATAACGAGGGTTGGAGGCCATTCGGCCTCCACCCACGACTTCATTTCAGAACTTCGGAGTTTCACTCCAATTCTCGTCCAACCACCTCGACCGATTCCTTTGTCGCTAGAAACCATCTTCTAAGCTAATACTCACTTGCACGTTCGACCCAGGCGCTTGATTTTCCATGAAGGGCAAACTATCACGAGTGCGACTGTAACTGGCGGGCGCTCAACTGAGATCGAATTGCGTCGGACAAAACGCCAACAGGGGCGCCAGAGACGAAATCGCCAGTGGCGCGCGCTAGGGACGAAATCGCCAATGGCGCCAGTGGCGCACGATTGGGACGAAATCGCCACTGGCGCCAGTGGCGCGCATCAGGGACGAAATCGACACTGACGCCAGTGGCGCGCGCCAGGGACGAAATCGCCACCGGCGCCAGTGGCGCGCGATCTGGACGAAATCGCCACTGGCGCAAGTGCCGCGCGCCAGGGACGAAATCGCCACACGCGCGCATGTGGCGAAATTGCCATGTGCGCCAGTGGCAAAATCGCCACCAGCGCTCGAGGGACGAAATGGCCGCTGGAGGGGCAGTTACGAAATTGCTACTGCAGCGCCTAAGTCGTTTGACTGGGCGTCATTCGTTTCCTACGTGCTGCAAGTCTTTTAAGTTTTAAAATTTTCTTCCGTTATGATCTCTTCGATTATTTTCCATTAATCTCTATGCTCCTATTGTTACTTGGTGGCAGAAAAATTGGCTCAACACCACGGGTGTCGAAAGACATTTTTAAAGACTCTACTGGTCGCGCGGGAGAACTACATTTACGACAGGATCAACTCAACGCGCACCCAAGGACGTCTCCCAATAAAAAGAAGGGACAGAGGGTCTTCGTGTGGCCTGAGAGCCGTCCCCCAGGGGGGGAAGGGGACCGAGGGTCCCCGTGTGGCCTGAGAGCCGTCCCCCAGGGGGGGAAGGGGACCGAGGGTCCCCGTGTGGCCTGAGAGCCGTCCCCCAGGGGGGGAAGGGGACCGAGGGTCCCCGTGTGGCCTGAGAGCCGTCCCCCAAGTGGGGAAGGGGACCGAGGGTCCCCGTGTGGCCTGAGAGCCGTCCCCCAGGGGGGGAAGGGGACCGAGGGTCCCCGTGTGGCCTGAGAGCCGTCCCCCAGGGGGGGAAGGGGACCGAGGGTCCCCGTGTGGCCTGAGAGCCGTCCCCCAGGGGGGGAAGGGGACCGAGGGTCCCCGTGTGGCCTGAGAGCCGTCCCCCAGGGGGGGAAGGGGACCGAGGGTCCCCGTGTGGCCTGAGAGCCGTCCCCCAGGGGGGGAAGGGGACCGAGGGTCCTAGCGTGGCCTGAGAGCCGTCCCCCAGGGGGGGAAGGGGACCGAGGGTCCTGGCGTGGCCTGAGAGCCGTCCCCCAGGGGGGAAGAGACTCGAAGGTCCACACGTTGCCCTTACCGTAAAATGGGCAAAAATTTCGAACAATGTGCTCGTTTGTATGACTGGATCATCCTTGGTTTTTTATTTACCCATTTACTTTTTAATATGACCAAAAAAAAAAAAAAAAAAGAGGCTGGTTGGAGCCCCACTGAAATCTCGGGAAGCAACTGTTCAAGTGCACCTCCAGTTGGTTTTAAAATCTTGACTTGACTTAAGTTGGTGTTCACACACCTTTAAACCACATTCTGTGTTTTTTCCAAATAAGGGCAATGACAATGGGATCGGTTTTCGCCATCATTCTCATCCCACTTTGTTCGATAACACCCGACAGGGAAGCAAAAGCACGCGTTGAAACGACTTGCATGCTGTCACCTGAATGGGCGTTTGGGAGTAAAAGGCGGCAATTGTGTGACCGTGCCTACCCAACCAACATGACGAATACCACACTCACCCGACTACCACTTCAAACCCTTACATCCACCCACGTTGTAGTTATTCCGACCGGGAACATCAAACGACTGGAAAGCAGAGCACATGGAAGCTAAATCCCAAGATAAAAGTTGTACCGTACATTGGGCGTGTAGAGTACGGGAACCACTATCAGAATACTAGCGTGAGAATGGTGCATTGAATGGAGAGTTGGGTACAAGTAGCTAACCCTAGTTGGGGTTGTACCCCATACTGGCTACCCCACTACAGCCTACCAACATATAACAGTTTAACACACCCCCATAGGCAAAGTGGGGGAGAACAAAGGGTCACAAGACCAGTCCAGCAAAGCAACGCAAGCCCAGGGTGGATCACAACGTCACCACACTCCGAGCACAAGCAAAGGCCACAAGGCCAGTTCACATGCAGTGCTAGATATAGTACAAGACAAGCAACACAGTGATCAAAACCTAGCAAGCAAGCAAAAAGATATATATAAAGTACAGTACAAAGAAAGTCAAGCAGTAAGCAAATGAGGGAATGTGGACACAAGGCCTAAAGAAGTACAGTGCCGCTGATGATCACTAGGCGGGAGCGCCTTGGTGAAGATACTAGCAGTGTTGGCCTTCGAGTCCACGTACACAAGCCGAAGCTGACCTCGCTGCTGCAGCTCTCGAGCAAGAAAGTAGCGAAGAGCAATGTGCTTCGTCCTGTGCTCCAGTCTGTGCTCCTGACACAAGGCAAGGGCCGCCTTGTTGTCGCCGTACAGAACTGGAGGAGAACTAGGCCGCTCTCCCAAGTCAGTCAGCAGGTAGGTGAGCCAGCGTAACTCCTGTGCAGCCATGGCCATGGCGTAGATCTCAGCCTCACAACTAGAGCTGAGAACAGAAGAAGAGCGGGTGGACCGCCACGAGACAGAACCAGAGCCAAGGCTGAAGGTGTAACCCTGCGACGACCGCTGCGTAGCCAAGTCGTCCACCCAAGAAGCGTCCGAGTGACCAGTGAGAACAACTCTGTCGCGTCCTCCAAGCACCAGCCCCATGCCTGATGTACTGCACAAGTAACGCAGCACCCTCTTAGCAGCCTCCCAGTGCTCTCGCCTGTGTCTCCCAGGCGCAACGTAACGAGCAAGGATGCTAAGAGGGTACGCAAGGTCAGGTCGCGTGCAAGTCATCAGGTACATGAGGCAGCCTACAAGCTCTGGGTACGGGCCACTCGGCTCTACGGACTCGTCCGAAGGTGGAGCTGAGAGCGAGTGGCTGGTAGCCAGAGGTGTGGCCTGTGGTGAGGAGAACTGGAAGCCGAAGCGCTGAAGGACCTGCTGCACCATGTGTGACTGAGTCAGGGTAATGGTGCGGCGTGCTCTGTCCCGGGTGATCTGCAAGCCAAGGTAGCTATGCAGCTCACCCAGGTCAGTGCAGGTGTGTCTCTTCTGCAGCTCCGACTTCACACGAGCAAGTGCCTCAGTGTCAGCAGTAGCAAAGACCAAGTCGTCGACGTACACGAGAATGTAGAACGGCGGCAGCGACGTGTCTGTGCGCAGAAACAGCGACGGGTCAGCAGTAGACGGCGCGAACCCAAGGGCCGCAAGTGTAGTCCTCAGTGTGTCGTGCCACTCACGTGGCGCCTGGCGGAGACCGTAGACTGGCCGGCGGAGGCTCCACTGGGTACCAGGAGGAAACGACCCAGTAAAGCCAGGTGGGCGGCGCAGCCAGATCTCCTCGTGCAGGCTGCCCTGCAGGAAAGCTGTGCTGAAGTCAAGAGAGTGAAGCTTGTAGTCACGCTGAGCGGCAACGTGCAGCAGCATCCGAAGAGTGGTCATCTTCGGGGTGGGGGAGAAGGTCTGGAAGAAGTCAACCCCCTGGCGCTGACTGAAGCCTCTAGCAACGTAACGAGCCTTGAAGACAGGCGGAGAACCCGGCGGCCGCTTCACCCTGAAAATCCACATGCCATCGACGATGTTCGCCCCAGGAGGGGGAACCTCGTCGACGTAGGTGCCTGTGGACTTCCAGGATGCCATCTCTGCGTCCATGGCTGTCTGCCACTGAGAGGAGTAGGGACCCGAGATCGCCTCTGCGTAAGAGCGCGGAGTGGGGATGTCTAGTGCATCCGGGTCTCCCTCAAGGGCAAGCAACCAGGCCACGAGATGAGGTACAGCAGCCGCAAGAGAGTCAAAGTCCTCCTGCCTGTCCTCAAGGACGTCCGTGCCAAGAGCACACTCACCCCCGACGGACGGAGGACAGACAGACTCAGACTCAGCAACAAGACTGGCGGCGTAGTCTAGGCGACATGCAGCAGCAAAGTCGACAAGCTCAGCGACCAGTGCAGACACAGCAGAAGACTCAAACGACGGGTCAGTGACAACAGTGGCGAGAAGACGCGTAACAGTAGGGTGGGCAGCACGAACACTGTCAGACTCAGGGTCGGGAACGTCAGGAAGAGAAGACGCAGGAGGAGACGGTAGGGGGACACGCTGTGGACCAGTGGAAGGACGAAGGGCCATAATATGCATGCCAGGAACAGGAGGAGGACGCGGACGCGCGACACGACGACCAGTGGGACCAGTGCGCGCAGTGCGAGCAGTGCGAGTAGCACGAACAGGCGAGGCAGGACGAGACACAGGCTCACGACGCTCCGTAAGCGAGTCCGGCAGTGCAGTGTAAGGTACAGGAGCAGGGAGGGGGGAGCCAGGCTGGAGGGGAAGGCCAGTGGAAGACGGGAGGGAAAGAACCTGGCGAAGCACCGTGTCAGGCGGTGGCAAAGCCGACGGTGACGGAGGAGCGAAGAACAGGCGCGACGGCGGAGCTCCGCCAGCACCTCCAGCACCCGCAGCACCAGAAGCACCAGGACCAGCACCCTCCGCCGCAGCACCCCCAGAGTCGGCGACGTCAGCACCAGAGGCCCCAGCAGCGACAGACCTCCCCTCGCCAGCACCTCCAGAACCAGCAGGACCACCGTGTCCAGAACCGTCAGCTCCAGTGTCGTCAGCTCCAGCAGCTCCAGTACCGCCAGGAAGAGCACCCCCAGAGCCGGTAGCTCCAACTCCGCTGGCACCGCCAGCTCCAGAGTCCCCAGCTCCAGCAGCTCCAGCCTCAGTGCTCCCAGAACAGCCAGTCCCGGCAGCTCCAGTACCTCCAGTACGAGCACCTCCAGGACGAGCAGCTCCAGAACCTCCAACTCCAGCAGGGCCACGAGGACGGCGAAAGCGCCGGACGTACCAGTCACGAAGCTGCTGCGGTGTGAGAGACTGCTCAGCACCCCGAACCGGAGCACCCCCAGACGCAGCAACCCCAGGCCCCTTAGGCTCAGTCGCAGTACCCCCAGGCTCAGTGCCCCCAGGCGCAGCACCCCCAGGCTCAGCACCCCCAGACTCCGTACACGCAGGCTCAGCACCCCCAGTCGCAGCACCCCCAAGCTCAGCACCCCCAGGCTCCGAACTCTCAGGCACAGTACCCTCAGCTCCAGCACCCTCAGTCCCAGCACCCGCAGCCGCAGCACCCCCAGGCCCAGCACCCGCAGGCTCAGCACCCCCAGGCTCAGCACTCCCAGCAGCACCACCTGCAGCAGCACCTGAGTCACCTGTGACCTCGACAGGCTCAGCGACGGGAGGAGGGTCTACCTGAGAGACACCTGAAGGAGCAGGACCCTGAGGGGGTCAACAGGCTCAGCGACGGGAGGAGGGTCTACCTGAGAGACACCTGAAGGAGCAGGACCCTGAGGGGGAAGGGGGTCTACCGGAGGGGGACCAGGAGCGAGGAAAAGCTGCGGGGAGGGAGGGGCAGTGCGGCTGTGGCAGGTGAGGAATAGCGGGCAACGACAGCGTCGTACAGGGCCTTAGCGGTTTTGCAGTCGCCAAAATGCTCGAGCTCAGCTAACGGCAGGTGACTGCGAATGGCTAGGCGAGCAGCTGCGTCACGAGTCTGCCAGTGGGAACGAACACTAAGCTCTGCTGTGGCAGGAGGGGCAGGTGCAGCACCAGACGCGTAATCATAGAGCGACACATGCTCCTTGCTATCGCTCAGGAGGAACAGCTGCAGGTCATCTAGCCAAGTGGTGAACTGCACAGGGCGGCCCTCAGCATCGAACGAAAGCACGCGGATGGAAGCCATAACGACAGTACGGCAGAGCAACGCAAGCTACCACAGCAGGGGCGGGCAATTGCGCACGGGCAGGGAGCAGCAGGCGGCGCTGCAAGCGGGCAGCGCGGCGGACGGGCGGCTCTGCAAGTGGGCAGCGCGGCAGGCAGGCGGCGCTGCAGGCGGGCAGCGCGACAGGCGGGCGACTCCGCAAGCGGGCAGCACGGCGGGCGGGCGGGCAGCGCGACGGACGGCGTGGGGCAAAGCGGGCGGCGCGCGGGGCTGCAAGGCAGCTCGACGGGCTGCGCGGGGCAGAGCGGGCGGCGCGCGGGGCTGCAGAGCCGAGCGACGAGCAGCGCGGGGCAGGGCGGGCGGGTCGCGGGGCTGCGCAGCAGATCGACGGGCGGCTCGGGGCACAGCGGGCGGTGCGCGGGGCTGCGAGGCAGCGCGACGGGCAGCGCGGGGCAGAGCGGGCGGCGCGACGGGCAAAGCAGGGGAGGCGCGCGGGGCTCTGGGCTGGCAGGACGCCGGTCGGCAGGGCGCACGAGGGCGCTACAAAGGGCGCTACGAGGGCGCTAGAGCGCAACGAGGGCGCTACGAGGGTAGGGCGCGGGGGTAACGCGGTAACCGCAGCGTGCGGTGGTGGGCCCTAAAAAAAAACGATCGGATGGTCCTAGGGACCACCTGCTCTGAATACCATATCAGAATACTAGCGTGAGAATGGTGCATTGAATGGAGAGTTGGGTACAAGTAGCTAACCCTAGTTGGGGTTGTACCCCATACTGGCTACCCCACTACAGCCTACCAACATATAACAGTTTAACAACCACCAGTTTCAACCACTATCCTGAAGCAACAACAACAAGGGACATCCACATCAACAGCACGAGCAACCTTCGCGCACAGCACCTCGGACGCCATCGACATGGAGCCCACGACTCACCAACGCCGCCCCTCCCGGCATTTCGTCCATGTCATCAACCGCAACTACACTCACCACGTCTTCAACGTCCCAGCTGCACATGTCTCAGAAGACCCAATTGTAATGAAGCCAGTTGCCTTTGCAAGAACAGAAAGCAAGCTTTCTCAATATGAATTTTTTTGAAAGTGTGTAACACTTTCTAAAAATGCGTATTGTGAAAGCGCAGCTGCCTGTAACGAAGCAAAGCAACGGCGAATTACAATTCGCCGAGTACATAACGAGGGTTGGAGGCCATTCGGCCTCCACCCACGACTTCATTTCAGAACTTTGCAGTTTCACTCCCCACCCACCCACCCTAGTTGTACCAATATTTGTATGATCCATAGTTGGACGAGAATGTTGTATTACTGCAATTGTAATGAAGCCAGTTGCCCCCAATTGTAATGAAGCCAGTTGCCTTTGCAAGAACAGAAAGCAAGCTTTCTCAATCTAAGGATTCACTTCTCTCAGCAACTCAGCCCCTAGTACATCGCATTACCCTACATCATATCTGATCTGATCCCGAACTATTAACTACTTGGGCGACTTTTGACTCGACTCAAGATTCACTTCTCAACAGCTCAGCCCGTTCATCACATTACATCAGATCCAATCTGAGCCCTAACTGTTCACTGTTTTCTTGAGAAAAAAATCCATAACATGGAGTAGGATGGAAGGAAGAGTGAGCAGGAAGGCAGACAGGCACATAAATTGTAGGTAGCTTTGACTTGACCTCTCACTCACTCTTCATTCCATCCCCCCCTCACCTAACCCTGTTCTCCATGTTCAGTACATTGCATTGCATCATCCACATTCCCCTCCCTCTTCCACCCCTCCCCTGCTCCCCTACTCTCCCTGCTTTGCCCGGCACCCTATGCTCTCTCCGCTCCCCTGCTCTTGCTCCATCCCCCACTCCGCCTCTGCTTCCTCTCCCCTCCACTCCGCCTCTGCTTCCTCTCCCCTCCACTCCGCCTCTGCTTCCTCTCCCCTCCTCTCCGCCTCTGCTTCCTCTCCCCTCCTCTCCGCCTCTGCTTCCTCTCCCCTCCTCTCCGCCTCTGCTTCCTCTCCCCTCCTCTCCGCCTCTGCTTCCTCTCCCCTCCTCTCCACCTCTGCTTCCTCTCCCCTCCTCTCCACCCCTGCTGCGTTTGCTGAGCTCCCCACCCTTTAACGTTTCCCCATTTCACTGCTTCCGTACTGCTCCCGTTTCATGCTCTCCCCTTCACTCTCCCCTTCATCGTCCACATTCTGCTGCTTCTATTTTGCCTCTTCTTTCAGCTCTTCTCCTGCCTCGTCTGCTGAGCGCCCCACCCTTCACTATTCCTCATTGCACTGCTTTGACATTCCACTCCTCTCATGCTCTCCCCTTCGCTCTCCCCTCTACTCTCCCCTTCACTCTCTCTTCACTCGTCCACGTTCTATTGCTTCTTTTGCCTCTCCTTCCATCTCTGCTTCTGCCTCATCTACATCCCAATTACTGCTTCTCTGATGTTCTCCTCTCAGGCTCTCCCCTCCCCTTCACCCGTCCTTCTGCTGCTACTCTTCTGCCTCTCCTTCCACCTCTGCTCCTGCCTCATCTACATCCCAATTACTGCTTCTCTGATGTTCTCCTCTCAGGCTCTCCCCTTCACCCGTCCTTCTCCTGCCTCTTCTGCCTCTCCTTCCACCTCTGCTCCTGCCGCATCTGCTGGACCAACCCATTGTCACTCTTCCGCTGTTGCACTGCTACTATACTGCTCTTCCCTTCACTCTCTCTTCACTCGTCCACATTCTATTGCTTCTTTTGTCGCTCCTTCCACCTCTGCTCCTGCCGCATCTGCTGGGCTGCAGACAGGTGTGCGTTATAAGGAGGGGCATTCATTCCCGTTACAGGCACACCCTGGGGAAGCAACGCGCCTCCTCCTCCACTTACACTCACACCAGGGTGAATCAATATTCCTGTTCCCCCCATAACCCCTGTCCCCCCCCTTCCCATTACGTCTGCCCCCATTACCCTTGCTGCTGTCCCTCCCATTCCGTCTGCCCCCATTACCATTGTCCCTGTCCCTCCCATTCCGTCTGCCCCCATTACCCTTGCTGCTGTCCCTCCCATTCCGTCTGCCCCCATTACCATTGTCCCTGTCCCTCCCATTCCGTCTGCCCCCATTACCATTGTCCCTGTCCCTCCCATTCCGTCTGCCCCCATTACCCTTGCTGCTGTCCCTCCCATTCCGTCTGCCCCCATTACCATTGTCCCTGTCCCTCCCATTCCGTCTGCCCCCATTACCATTGTCCCTGTCCCTCCCATTCCGTCTGCCCCCATTACCCTTGCTGCTGTCCCTCCCATTCCGTCTGCCCCCATTACCATTGTCCCTGTCCCTCCCATTCCGTCTGCCCCCATTACCATTGTCCCTGTCCCTCCCATTCCGTCTGCCCCCATTACCCTTGCTGCTGTCCCTCCCATTCCGTCTGCCCCATTACCCTTGCTGCTGTCCCTCCCATTCCGTCTGCCCCCATTACCCTTGCTGCTGTCCCTCCCATTCCGTCTGCCCCCATTACCCTTGCTGCTGTCCCTCCCATTCTTTCTGCTCCCATAACCCCTGCGCCTGCCCCCCCCATTACTCCTCCTCCCATCACCCCCCCTCCCATCACACCCCCCCCTCCCATCACCCCCCCTCCCATCACCCACCCCCCTCCCAATACTCCCCCTCCTGCCCCTGCCATTCCGCCTGCCCCCATAACCCCCATCGTCGTCCCGCCCCCCCCCTCCTCCTGCTCCCATCACCCCTGCCATTCCCTGTGCCCCCATAACCCCTCCCAAACCACCCCCCATTATCCCACCCATAGCACCACCCATCACACCACTAGCACCCATCACACCACCACCACCCATCACACCAGAAGCACCCATCACACCAGCAGCAGCAACAGAAGCACCAGGGCCAAGAATTGGAAGTATATTTCTGCCTGTGGCATTATAACCCATGGAGAGAGGAGTGGGGAGAGGAGGCAACCCTTTTGCGTAATGGGCAAGAGTAGCAGCAACAGCTGCAACAACCGCAGGAGCAGCAGCAGGAGCAGCAGCAGGGGAAGCAATACGCGTAGCAGGATTAGCAGCAGCAGAAGCAGGAGCAGCAGCAGAAGCAGGAGCAGCAGCAGAAGCAGGAGCAGCAGCAGAAGCAGGAGCAGCAGCAGAAGCAGGAGCAGCAGCAGAAGCAGCAGCACCACCAGAAGCAACAGTACGAGACGCGTCGCGAGCTGCTGCTGCAAATGCAACAGCAGGGGAAACCGCAGGTGCCAAAACAGCAGGGAATGAGGCGTGATTGGACGAGCTTCCAGCCAATGGCATCGTGCCACCTGTCCCTGTGCCGCCCAGGTAAAAGGGAGCGCCCCCACGAATAACTCTCGAGTTTGCAGGTTGCTGCTGCTGTTGCTGTTTATTCTGCTGCTGAATTTGCTGTTGCTGCTGCTGATTATTATGATGCTGATATTGCTGCTGCTGCTGCTGCTGCTGCTGCTGCTGCTGCTGCTGCTGCTTCTGCTGCTGCTGCTGTTGGTCTGCCTGTGGTGGGTGCTGCAAAAACCTCTTTTGCCATTTTTCCCCAGAAACACCCCCCAAACTCTCCCCCAAGTCCCCCCCTAGACCATCCACAGAAACGTCCACCCCCCGGGTGGCGAGCTGGGACTGTATCTGCCCCATGCGCAGCTGTAGCTGCTGTGTGACATTATACTGAGCTGACTTTTGAGTCGACTCAAAAACAGGATCAGCAGAAACGTCCACCCCCCGGGTGGCGAGCTGGGACTGTATCTGCCCCATGCGCAGCTGTAGCTGCTGTGTGACATTATACTGAGCTGACTTTTGAGTCGACTCAAAAACAGGATCAGCAGAAACGTCCACCCCCCGGGTGGCGAGCTGGGACTGTATCTGCCCCATGCGCAGCTGTAGCTGCTGCAGCTGCGACTGTAGCTGGATATACTGCGTCTGATACTGCTGCAGCTGCTGTAGCAACTGAGAAGTGCGGATTTGATTCTGTATCTCGTTCTCCTCGTCTCCTTGACTCTGTTTTTGAGTCGACTCAGTATCGCGTCCTTGACTCTGCACCTTCTGCACCTTCTGCACCTTCTGTACCTTCTTCCTCTGATTCCGGTTCTTATGGGTCTTCCCCTGTGCGGATGCAAGTGCTTCTATCTGCCCGTTTTCCTGCCCCTGCGATTGAGTGGTTGTAGTGGCAACAGTGGTCCTTCCCCTCATCCCTTCCCCTACCCCTCCCCCCATCTCTCCCCCCATCGTTCCCCTCAATGTATCCCCCATTGTCACCTGGCTCTGTTGCCCCACCTGATTTTCCACCTGAACCCCAACCTGCTGTTGCAACTCCCCTTCTCCTGAAACCTCCCCTCTCGTTCCCCCCCTTCCTCTACCACTCGCTCCCCCATACCTCCCCTCCTCCTCCCCTTGCCCGTCCTCATCCCCCTCTTCCCCCTCTTCCCCTTCTTCCCCCCTCCCCCCCTCCCCCCATCCCTCCCCATCTCCCCTCCCCCACCCCCATCATCTTGTGGCGAGTACAAAGTGTAGAGGCTACTAACGGAGCAATTCGCCTCCCTTAGAACCTCTTCCAAGGAAAATCCAGCCATGAACAGTAGAGTAACGCCAAGCGACCTGAAGAATCTCCTGCCCACGTGGGTCAGCCCGGCAGCATCTGCCAGGTGGGCGGCGGAGCGAGCCAGGTTGCTTCGGCCAATGGGGTGGCGGGCGTAGCTGGTGGGGAGGGGGGTCGGGGAGGGGGGTAAGAGGAAGGAGGGAGGGGAGGGGTTGTGGGGAAGATGGAGGAAGAGGGAAGAAGAGGGTATTCAGAATGACCGTATGGTTCTGCTGGTTGGGGCACCTCAATAGGCATCTAGAATCGGGCTATGGATGGGTCAGCCCGGCAGCATCTGCCAGGTGGGCGGCGGAGCGGGCCAGGTTGGTTCGGCCCATGGGGTGGCGAGCGTAGCTGGTGCAGGTGGTATGTGGGGGATGGGAGGTGGAGAATGTGAGAGGGGGGAGAGAGGAACGGGGGGTAGGGGAATGGGCACATAGGTTGGGTGCACGAGCAAGCAACAGTGGAGTCACGCCAAGGCAAAACCTCCTGATAAAACTCCTGAAAAATCTCCTGCCCATGTGGGTGAGCATGTCTCACCTGTTCAGCGGCCCGAAAGATGGCACGCGGGAAAATTTCGCCGACAGAAACAGGCTCGGCGCAGCTCCGGCGGGCCGCATCCGAGCCTCCTCATCCAAGATCCGAACCGGGCACAGGATCGGGTTCTGCAGGTTCGGGAAGAACTGCTTGTGCACGAGGCTCGGCGCGAGGCTCGGCGGCGGCACAAACGCAACATGCTCGCCCAGAAACTGCGGAGAAAGGTACTCCCCTCCCCGGTTCAGAACGACAAGATGGGAGAACTCCAGCTTGAGCAAGGCATCTAAGCCGCCGCGGACGGCGAGTGTGGCGAATACTATGAGTTTTCGCATGGTGTGGGCGATGGCGTTGGTTCGGGCGAGGGCTGGGCTTGCCATCATGCGCTGTACGTCGGATATGCAGAGCGCATGGGTGGATGATGATGATGAGCCGAGTTGCTTCCGCTTCCGCTTTCTGCTCTGCCTCGTGTCACGCCTTGCTGCTGCTGCTGCTGCTGCCGCTGGCGCTGCTGCTGCTGCAGCGGCTGTTGCTGCTGCTTCCTCCTCTTCCTCCTCTTCCTCCTCTGCCTCTCGCTTGACCTCCATGCTTGGAGCTGCAATTTCTGCTGCTAGATTGGGCCCGCCTTGCTCTCTGCTGCTACCGTATTCAAGCACAGCATTTTCCATCCCCACTGCATTGAAAGAACCTCCTTCTAAGCTGCCCTCATTCTCCTCTGTTACCTCATCCTCTGTTACCTCGTCATCTGTACACTCCAGCAGCATATCGAATCCCCCTACAACGCCCTCCTTTGAAGCTCTTCCAGTGCTTCCCCCAGTGCCTTCCCCAGTGCCTCCCCCAGTCCCTCCCCCACTGCCTCCCCCACTGCCGCCCCCACTGCCTCCCCCAGCGCCTCCCCCAGTTCCCTCCAGCATATCGCCACCCCCAGTAGCGCCTTCCCTTGATTCACCCTCAATGCTTCCTCCAGTGCCTTCCCCAGTGGCTCTCAGCAGCATATCGCCTCCCCCAGTAGCGCCTTCCTCCTCCACTTACACTCACACCAGGGTGAATCAATATTCCTGTTCCCCCCATAACCCCTGTCCCCCCCCTTCCCATTACGTCTGCCCCCATTACCCTTGCTGCTGTCCCTCCCATTCCGTCTGCCCCCATTACCATTGTCCCTGTCCCTCCCATTCCGTCTGCCCCCATTACCCTTGCTGCTGTCCCTCCCATTCCGTCTGCCCCCATTACCATTGTCCCTGTCCCTCCCATTCCGTCTGCCCCCATTACCATTGTCCCTGTCCCTCCCATTCCGTCTGCCCCCATTACCCTTGCTGCTGTCCCTCCCATTCCGTCTGCCCCCATTACCATTGTCCCTGTCCCTCCCATTCCGTCTGCCCCCATTACCATTGTCCCTGTCCCTCCCATTCCGTCTGCCCCCATTACCCTTGCTGCTGTCCCTCCCATTCCGTCTGCCCCCATTACCATTGTCCCTGTCCCTCCCATTCCGTCTGCCCCCATTACCATTGTCCCTGTCCCTCCCATTCCGTCTGCCCCCATTACCCTTGCTGCTGTCCCTCCCATTCCGTCTGCCCCCATTACCCTTGCTGCTGTCCCTCCCATTCCGTCTGCCCCCATTACCCTTGCTGCTGTCCCTCCCATTCCGTCTGCCCCCATTACCCTTGCTGCTGTCCCTCCCATTCTTTCTGCTCCCATAACCCCTGCGCCTGCCCCCCCCATTACTCCTCCTCCCATCCCCCCCCCCCTCCCATCACCCCCCCTCCCATCACCCCCCCTCCCATCACCCCCCCTCCCATCACCCCCCCTCCCAATACTCCCCCTCCTGCCCCTGCCATTCCGCCTGCCCCCATAACCCCCATTCGTCCCGCTCCCCCCCCTCCTCCTGCTCCCATCACCCCTGCCATTCCCTGTGCCCCCATAACCCCTCCCAAACCACCCCCCATTATCCCACCCATAGCACCACCCATCACACCACTAGCACCCATCACACCACCACCACCCATCACACCAGAAGCACCCATCACACCAGCAGCAGCAACAGAAGCACCAGGGCCAAGAATTGGAAGTATATTTCTGCCTGTGGCATTATAACCCATGGAGAGAGGAGTGGGGAGAGGAGGCAACCCTTTTGCGTAATGGGCAAGAGTAGCAGCAACAGCTGCAACAACCGCAGGAGCAGCAGCAGGAGCAGCAGCAGGGGAAGCAATACGCGTAGCAGGATTAGCAGCAGCAGAAGCAGGAGCAGCAGCAGAAGCAGGAGCAGCAGCAGAAGCAGGAGCAGCAGCAGAAGCAGGAGCAGCAGCAGAAGCAGGAGCAGCAGCAGAAGCAGCAGCACCACCAGAAGCAACAGTACGAGACGCGTCGCGAGCTGCTGCTGCAAATGCAACAGCAGGGGAAACCGCAGGTGCCAAAACAGCAGGGAATGAGGCGTGATTGGACGAGCTTCCAGCCAATGGCATCGTGCCACCTGTCCCTGTGCCGCCCAGGTAAAAGGGAGCGCCCCCACGAATAACTCTCGAGTTTGCAGGTTGCTGCTGCTGTTGCTGTTTATTCTGCTGCTGAATTTGCTGTTGCTGCTGCTGATTATTATGATGCTGATATTGCTGCTGCTGCTGCTGCTGCTGCTGCTGCTGCTGCTGCTGCTGCTTCTGCTGCTGCTGCTGTTGGTCTGCCTGTGGTGGGTGCTGCAAAAACCTCTTTTGCCATTTTTCCCCAGAAACACCCCCCAAACTCTCCCCCAAGTCCCCCCCTAGACCATCCACAGAAACGTCCACCCCCCGGGTGGCGAGCTGGGACTGTATCTGCCCCATGCGCAGCTGTAGCTGCTGTGTGACATTATACTGAGCTGACTTTTGAGTCGACTCAAAAACAGGATCAGCAGAAACGTCCACCCCCCGGGTGGCGAGCTGGGACTGTATCTGCCCCATGCGCAGCTGTAGCTGCTGTGTGACATTATACTGAGCTGACTTTTGAGTCGACTCAAAAACAGGATCAGCAGAAACGTCCACCCCCCGGGTGGCGAGCTGGGACTGTATCTGCCCCATGCGCAGCTGTAGCTGCTGCAGCTGCGACTGTAGCTGGATATACTGCGTCTGATACTGCTGCAGCTGCTGTAGCAACTGAGAAGTGCGGATTTGATTCTGTATCTCGTTCTCCTCGTCTCCTTGACTCTGTTTTTGAGTCGACTCAGTATCGCGTCCTTGACTCTGCACCTTCTGCACCTTCTGCACCTTCTGTACCTTCTTCCTCTGATTCCGGTTCTTATGGGTCTTCCCCTGTGCGGATGCAAGTGCTTCTATCTGCCCGTTTTCCTGCCCCTGCGATTGAGTGGTTGTAGTGGCAACAGTGGTCCTTCCCCTCATCCCTTCCCCTACCCCTCCCCCCATCTCTCCCCCCATCGTTCCCCTCAATGTATCCCCCATTGTCACCTGGCTCTGTTGCCCCACCTGATTTTCCACCTGAACCCCAACCTGCTGTTGCAACTCCCCTTCTCCTGAAACCTCCCCTCTCGTTCCCCCCCTTCCTCTACCACTCGCTCCCCCATACCTCCCCTCCTCCTCCCCTTGCCCGTCCTCATCCCCCTCTTCCCCCTCTTCCCCTTCTTCCCCCCCTCCCCCCATCTCCCTCCCCATCTCCCCTCCCCCACCCCCATCATCTTGTGGCGAGTACAAAGTGTAGAGGCTACTAACGGAGCAATTCGCCTCCCTTAGAACCTCTTCCAAGGAAAATCCAGCCATGAACAGTAGAGTAACGCCAAGCGACCTGAAGAATCTCCTGCCCACGTGGGTCAGCCCGGCAGCATCTGCCAGGTGGGCGGCGGAGCGAGCCAGGTTGCTTCGGCCAATGGGGTGGCGGGCGTAGCTGGTGGGGAGGGGGGTCGGGGAGGGGGGTAAGAGGAAGGAGGGAGGGGAGGGGTTGTGGGGAAGATGGAGGAAGAGGGAAGAAGAGGGTATTCAGAATGACCGTATGGTTCTGCTGGTTGGGGCACCTCAATAGGCATCTAGAATCGGGCTATGGATGGGTCAGCCCGGCAGCATCTGCCAGGTGGGCGGCGGAGCGGGCCAGGTTGGTTCGGCCCATGGGGTGGCGAGCGTAGCTGGTGCAGGTGGTATGTGGGGGATGGGAGGTGGAGAATGTGAGAGGGGGGAGAGAGGAACGGGGGGTAGGGGAATGGGCACATAGGTTGGGTGCACGAGCAAGCAACAGTGGAGTCACGCCAAGGCAAAACCTCCTGATAAAACTCCTGAAAAATCTCCTGCCCATGTGGGTGAGCATGTCTCACCTGTTCAGCGGCCCGAAAGATGGCACGCGGGAAAATTTCGCCGACAGAAACAGGCTCGGCGCAGCTCCGGCGGGCCGCATCCGAGCCTCCTCATCCAAGATCCGAACCGGGCACAGGATCGGGTTCTGCAGGTTCGGGAAGAACTGCTTGTGCACGAGGCTCGGCGCGAGGCTCGGCGGCGGCACAAACGCAACATGCTCGCCCAGAAACTGCGGAGAAAGGTACTCCCCTCCCCGGTTCAGAACGACAAGATGGGAGAACTCCAGCTTGAGCAAGGCATCTAAGCCGCCGCGGACGGCGAGTGTGGCGAATACTATGAGTTTTCGCATGGTGTGGGCGATGGCGTTGGTTCGGGCGAGGGCTGGGCTTGCCATCATGCGCTGTACGTCGGATATGCAGAGCGCATGGGTGGATGATGATGATGAGCCGAGTTGCTTCCGCTTCCGCTTTCTGCTCTGCCTCGTGTCACGCCTTGCTGCTGCTGCTGCTGCTGCCGCTGGCGCTGCTGCTGCTGCAGCGGCTGTTGCTGCTGCTTCCTCCTCTTCCTCCTCTTCCTCCTCTGCCTCTCGCTTGACCTCCATGCTTGGAGCTGCAATTTCTGCTGCTAGATTGGGCCCGCCTTGCTCTCTGCTGCTACCGTATTCAAGCACAGCATTTTCCATCCCCACTGCATTGAAAGAACCTCCTTCTAAGCTGCCCTCATTCTCCTCTGTTACCTCATCCTCTGTTACCTCGTCATCTGTACACTCCAGCAGCATATCGAATCCCCCTACAACGCCCTCCTTTGAAGCTCTTCCAGTGCTTCCCCCAGTGCCTTCCCCAGTGCCTCCCCCAGTCCCTCCCCCACTGCCTCCCCCACTGCCGCCCCCACTGCCTCCCCCAGCGCCTCCCCCAGTTCCCTCCAGCATATCGCCACCCCCAGTAGCGCCTTCCCTTGATTCACCCTCAATGCTTCCTCCAGTGCCTTCCCCAGTGGCTCTCAGCAGCATATCGCCTCCCCCAGTAGCGCCTTCCTCCTCCACTTACACTCACACCAGGGTGAATCAATATTCCTGTTCCCCCCATAACCCCTGTCCCCCCCCTTCCCATTACGTCTGCCCCCATTACCCTTGCTGCTGTCCCTCCCATTCCGTCTGCCCCCATTACCATTGTCCCTGTCCCTCCCATTCCGTCTGCCCCCATTACCCTTGCTGCTGTCCCTCCCATTCCGTCTGCCCCCATTACCATTGTCCCTGTCCCTCCCATTCCGTCTGCCCCCATTACCATTGTCCCTGTCCCTCCCATTCCGTCTGCCCCCATTACCCTTGCTGCTGTCCCTCCCATTCCGTCTGCCCCCATTACCATTGTCCCTGTCCCTCCCATTCCGTCTGCCCCCATTACCATTGTCCCTGTCCCTCCCATTCCGTCTGCCCCCATTACCCTTGCTGCTGTCCCTCCCATTCCGTCTGCCCCCATTACCATTGTCCCTGTCCCTCCCATTCCGTCTGCCCCCATTACCATTGTCCCTGTCCCTCCCATTCCGTCTGCCCCCATTACCCTTGCTGCTGTCCCTCCCATTCCGTCTGCCCCCATTACCCTTGCTGCTGTCCCTCCCATTCCGTCTGCCCCCATTACCCTTGCTGCTGTCCCTCCCATTCCGTCTGCCCCCATTACCCTTGCTGCTGTCCCTCCCATTCTTTCTGCTCCCATAACCCCTGCGCCTGCCCCCCCCATTACTCCTCCTCCCATCACCCCCCCTCCCATCACCCCCCCTCCCATCACCCCCCCCTCCCATCACCCCCCCTCCCATCACCCCCCCTCCCAATACTCCCCCTCCTGCCCCTGCCATTCCGCCTGCCCCCATAACCCCCATTCGTCCCGCTCCCCCCCCTCCTCCTGCTCCCATCACCCCTGCCATTCCCTGTGCCCCCATAACCCCTCCCAAACCACCCCCCATTATCCCACCCATAGCACCACCCATCACACCACTAGCACCCATCACACCACCACCACCCATCACACCAGAAGCACCCATCACACCAGCAGCAGCAACAGAAGCACCAGGGCCAAGAATTGGAAGTATATTTCTGCCTGTGGCATTATAACCCATGGAGAGAGGAGTGGGGAGAGGAGGCAACCCTTTTGCGTAATGGGCAAGAGTAGCAGCAACAGCTGCAACAACCGCAGGAGCAGCAGCAGGAGCAGCAGCAGGGGAAGCAATACGCGTAGCAGGATTAGCAGCAGCAGAAGCAGGAGCAGCAGCAGAAGCAGGAGCAGCAGCAGAAGCAGGAGCAGCAGCAGAAGCAGGAGCAGCAGCAGAAGCAGGAGCAGCAGCAGAAGCAGCAGCACCACCAGAAGCAACAGTACGAGACGCGTCGCGAGCTGCTGCTGCAAATGCAACAGCAGGGGAAACCGCAGGTGCCAAAACAGCAGGGAATGAGGCGTGATTGGACGAGCTTCCAGCCAATGGCATCGTGCCACCTGTCCCTGTGCCGCCCAGGTAAAAGGGAGCGCCCCCACGAATAACTCTCGAGTTTGCAGGTTGCTGCTGCTGTTGCTGTTTATTCTGCTGCTGAATTTGCTGTTGCTGCTGCTGATTATTATGATGCTGATATTGCTGCTGCTGCTGCTGCTGCTGCTGCTGCTGCTGCTGCTGCTGCTTCTGCTGCTGCTGCTGTTGGTCTGCCTGTGGTGGGTGCTGCAAAAACCTCTTTTGCCATTTTTCCCCAGAAACACCCCCCAAACTCTCCCCCAAGTCCCCCCCTAGACCATCCACAGAAACGTCCACCCCCCGGGTGGCGAGCTGGGACTGTATCTGCCCCATGCGCAGCTGTAGCTGCTGTGTGACATTATACTGAGCTGACTTTTGAGTCGACTCAAAAACAGGATCAGCAGAAACGTCCACCCCCCGGGTGGCGAGCTGGGACTGTATCTGCCCCATGCGCAGCTGTAGCTGCTGTGTGACATTATACTGAGCTGACTTTTGAGTCGACTCAAAAACAGGATCAGCAGAAACGTCCACCCCCCGGGTGGCGAGCTGGGACTGTATCTGCCCCATGCGCAGCTGTAGCTGCTGCAGCTGCGACTGTAGCTGGATATACTGCGTCTGATACTGCTGCAGCTGCTGTAGCAACTGAGAAGTGCGGATTTGATTCTGTATCTCGTTCTCCTCGTCTCCTTGACTCTGTTTTTGAGTCGACTCAGTATCGCGTCCTTGACTCTGCACCTTCTGCACCTTCTGCACCTTCTGTACCTTCTTCCTCTGATTCCGGTTCTTATGGGTCTTCCCCTGTGCGGATGCAAGTGCTTCTATCTGCCCGTTTTCCTGCCCCTGCGATTGAGTGGTTGTAGTGGCAACAGTGGTCCTTCCCCTCATCCCTTCCCCTACCCCTCCCCCCATCTCTCCCCCCATCGTTCCCCTCAATGTATCCCCCATTGTCACCTGGCTCTGTTGCCCCACCTGATTTTCCACCTGAACCCCAACCTGCTGTTGCAACTCCCCTTCTCCTGAAACCTCCCCTCTCGTTCCCCCCCTTCCTCTACCACTCGCTCCCCCATACCTCCCCTCCTCCTCCCCTTGCCCGTCCTCATCCCCCTCTTCCCCCTCTTCCCCTTCTTCCCCCCCTCCCCCCATCTCCCTCCCCATCTCCCCTCCCCCACCCCCATCATCTTGTGGCGAGTACAAAGTGTAGAGGCTACTAACGGAGCAATTCGCCTCCCTTAGAACCTCTTCCAAGGAAAATCCAGCCATGAACAGTAGAGTAACGCCAAGCGACCTGAAGAATCTCCTGCCCACGTGGGTCAGCCCGGCAGCATCTGCCAGGTGGGCGGCGGAGCGAGCCAGGTTGCTTCGGCCAATGGGGTGGCGGGCGTAGCTGGTGGGGAGGGGGGTCGGGGAGGGGGGTAAGAGGAAGGAGGGAGGGGAGGGGTTGTGGGGAAGATGGAGGAAGAGGGAAGAAGAGGGTATTCAGAATGACCGTATGGTTCTGCTGGTTGGGGCACCTCAATAGGCATCTAGAATCGGGCTATGGATGGGTCAGCCCGGCAGCATCTGCCAGGTGGGCGGCGGAGCGGGCCAGGTTGGTTCGGCCCATGGGGTGGCGAGCGTAGCTGGTGCAGGTGGTATGTGGGGGATGGGAGGTGGAGAATGTGAGAGGGGGGAGAGAGGAACGGGGGGTAGGGGAATGGGCACATAGGTTGGGTGCACGAGCAAGCAACAGTGGAGTCACGCCAAGGCAAAACCTCCTGATAAAACTCCTGAAAAATCTCCTGCCCATGTGGGTGAGCATGTCTCACCTGTTCAGCGGCCCGAAAGATGGCACGCGGGAAAATTTCGCCGACAGAAACAGGCTCGGCGCAGCTCCGGCGGGCCGCATCCGAGCCTCCTCATCCAAGATCCGAACCGGGCACAGGATCGGGTTCTGCAGGTTCGGGAAGAACTGCTTGTGCACGAGGCTCGGCGCGAGGCTCGGCGGCGGCACAAACGCAACATGCTCGCCCAGAAACTGCGGAGAAAGGTACTCCCCTCCCCGGTTCAGAACGACAAGATGGGAGAACTCCAGCTTGAGCAAGGCATCTAAGCCGCCGCGGACGGCGAGTGTGGCGAATACTATGAGTTTTCGCATGGTGTGGGCGATGGCGTTGGTTCGGGCGAGGGCTGGGCTTGCCATCATGCGCTGTACGTCGGATATGCAGAGCGCATGGGTGGATGATGATGATGAGCCGAGTTGCTTCCGCTTCCGCTTTTTCTGCTCTGCCTCGTGTCACGCCTTGCTGCTGCTGCTGCTGCTGCCGCTGGCGCTGCTGCTGCTGCAGCGGCTGTTGCTGCTGCTTCCTCCTCTTCCTCCTCTTCCTCCTCTGCCTCTCGCTTGACCTCCATGCTTGGAGCTGCAATTTCTGCTGCTAGATTGGGCCCGCCTTGCTCTCTGCTGCTACCGTATTCAAGCACAGCATTTTCCATCCCCACTGCATTGAAAGAACCTCCTTCTAAGCTGCCCTCATTCTCCTCTGTTACCTCATCCTCTGTTACCTCGTCATCTGTACACTCCAGCAGCATATCGAATCCCCCTACAACGCCCTCCTTTGAAGCTCTTCCAGTGCTTCCCCCAGTGCCTTCCCCAGTGCCTCCCCCAGTCCCTCCCCCACTGCCTCCCCCACTGCCGCCCCCACTGCCTCCCCCAGCGCCTCCCCCAGTTCCCTCCAGCATATCGCCACCCCCAGTAGCGCCTTCCCTTGATTCACCCTCAATGCTTCCTCCAGTGCCTTCCCCAGTGGCTCTCAGCAGCATATCGCCTCCCCCAGTAGCGCCTTCCTCCTCCACTTACACTCACACCAGGGTGAATCAATATTCCTGTTCCCCCATAACCCCTGTCCCCCCCCTTCCCATTACGTCTGCCCCCATTACCCTTGCTGCTGTCCCTCCCATTCCGTCTGCCCCCATTACCATTGTCCCTGTCCCTCCCATTCCGTCTGCCCCCATTACCCTTGCTGCTGTCCCTCCCATTCCGTCTGCCCCCATTACCATTGTCCCTGTCCCTCCCATTCCGTCTGCCCCCATTACCATTGTCCCTGTCCCTCCCATTCCGTCTGCCCCCATTACCCTTGCTGCTGTCCCTCCCATTCCGTCTGCCCCCATTACCATTGTCCCTGTCCCTCCCATTCCGTCTGCCCCCATTACCATTGTCCCTGTCCCTCCCATTCCGTCTGCCCCCATTACCCTTGCTGCTGTCCCTCCCATTCCGTCTGCCCCCATTACCATTGTCCCTGTCCCTCCCATTCCGTCTGCCCCCATTACCATTGTCCCTGTCCCTCCCATTCCGTCTGCCCCCATTACCCTTGCTGCTGTCCCTCCCATTCCGTCTGCCCCCATTACCCTTGCTGCTGTCCCTCCCATTCCGTCTGCCCCCATTACCCTTGCTGCTGTCCCTCCCATTCCGTCTGCCCCCATTACCCTTGCTGCTGTCCCTCCCATTCTTTCTGCTCCCATAACCCCTGCGCCTGCCCCCCCCATTACTCCTCCTCCCATCACCCCCCCTCCCATCACCCCCCCTCCCATCACCCCCCCTCCCATCACCCCCCCTCCCATCACCCCCCCTCCCAATACTCCCCCTCCTGCCCCTGCCATTCCGCCTGCCCCCATAACCCCCATTCGTCCCGCTCCCCCCCCTCCTCCTGCTCCCATCACCCCTGCCATTCCCTGTGCCCCCATAACCCCTCCCAAACCACCCCCCATTATCCCACCCATAGCACCACCCATCACACCACTAGCACCCATCACACCACCACCACCCATCACACCAGAAGCACCCATCACACCAGCAGCAGCAACAGAAGCACCAGGGCCAAGAATTGGAAGTATATTTCTGCCTGTGGCATTATAACCCATGGAGAGAGGAGTGGGGAGAGGAGGCAACCCTTTTGCGTAATGGGCAAGAGTAGCAGCAACAGCTGCAACAACCGCAGGAGCAGCAGCAGGAGCAGCAGCAGGGGAAGCAATACGCGTAGCAGGATTAGCAGCAGCAGAAGCAGGAGCAGCAGCAGAAGCAGGAGCAGCAGCAGAAGCAGGAGCAGCAGCAGAAGCAGGAGCAGCAGCAGAAGCAGGAGCAGCAGCAGAAGCAGCAGCACCACCAGAAGCAACAGTACGAGACGCGTCGCGAGCTGCTGCTGCAAATGCAACAGCAGGGGAAACCGCAGGTGCCAAAACAGCAGGGAATGAGGCGTGATTGGACGAGCTTCCAGCCAATGGCATCGTGCCACCTGTCCCTGTGCCGCCCAGGTAAAAGGGAGCGCCCCCACGAATAACTCTCGAGTTTGCAGGTTGCTGCTGCTGTTGCTGTTTATTCTGCTGCTGAATTTGCTGTTGCTGCTGCTGATTATTATGATGCTGATATTGCTGCTGCTGCTGCTGCTGCTGCTGCTGCTGCTGCTGCTGCTGCTTCTGCTGCTGCTGCTGTTGGTCTGCCTGTGGTGGGTGCTGCAAAAACCTCTTTTGCCATTTTTCCCCAGAAACACCCCCCAAACTCTCCCCCAAGTCCCCCCCTAGACCATCCACAGAAACGTCCACCCCCCGGGTGGCGAGCTGGGACTGTATCTGCCCCATGCGCAGCTGTAGCTGCTGTGTGACATTATACTGAGCTGACTTTTGAGTCGACTCAAAAACAGGATCAGCAGAAACGTCCACCCCCCGGGTGGCGAGCTGGGACTGTATCTGCCCCATGCGCAGCTGTAGCTGCTGTGTGACATTATACTGAGCTGACTTTTGAGTCGACTCAAAAACAGGATCAGCAGAAACGTCCACCCCCCGGGTGGCGAGCTGGGACTGTATCTGCCCCATGCGCAGCTGTAGCTGCTGCAGCTGCGACTGTAGCTGGATATACTGCGTCTGATACTGCTGCAGCTGCTGTAGCAACTGAGAAGTGCGGATTTGATTCTGTATCTCGTTCTCCTCGTCTCCTTGACTCTGTTTTTGAGTCGACTCAGTATCGCGTCCTTGACTCTGCACCTTCTGCACCTTCTGCACCTTCTGCACCTTCTGTACCTTCTTCCTCTGATTCCGGTTCTTATGGGTCTTCCCCTGTGCGGATGCAAGTGCTTCTATCTGCCCGTTTTCCTGCCCCTGCGATTGAGTGGTTGTAGTGGCAACAGTGGTCCTTCCCCTCATCCCTTCCCCTACCCCTCCCCCCATCTCTCCCCCCATCGTTCCCCTCAATGTATCCCCCATTGTCACCTGGCTCTGTTGCCCCACCTGATTTTCCACCTGAACCCCAACCTGCTGTTGCAACTCCCCTTCTCCTGAAACCTCCCCTCTCGTTCCCCCCCTTCCTCTACCACTCGCTCCCCCATACCTCCCCTCCTCCTCCCCTTGCCCGTCCTCATCCCCCTCTTCCCCCTCTTCCCCTTCTTCCCCCCCTCCCCCCATCTCCCTCCCCATCTCCCCTCCCCCACCCCCATCATCTTGTGGCGAGTACAAAGTGTAGAGGCTACTAACGGAGCAATTCGCCTCCCTTAGAACCTCTTCCAAGGAAAATCCAGCCATGAACAGTAGAGTAACGCCAAGCGACCTGAAGAATCTCCTGCCCACGTGGGTCAGCCCGGCAGCATCTGCCAGGTGGGCGGCGGAGCGAGCCAGGTTGCTTCGGCCAATGGGGTGGCGGGCGTAGCTGGTGGGGAGGGGGGTCGGGGAGGGGGGTAAGAGGAAGGAGGGAGGGGAGGGGTTGTGGGGAAGATGGAGGAAGAGGGAAGAAGAGGGTATTCAGAATGACCGTATGGTTCTGCTGGTTGGGGCACCTCAATAGGCATCTAGAATCGGGCTATGGATGGGTCAGCCCGGCAGCATCTGCCAGGTGGGCGGCGGAGCGGGCCAGGTTGGTTCGGCCCATGGGGTGGCGAGCGTAGCTGGTGCAGGTGGTATGTGGGGGATGGGAGGTGGAGAATGTGAGAGGGGGGAGAGAGGAACGGGGGGTAGGGGAATGGGCACATAGGTTGGGTGCACGAGCAAGCAACAGTGGAGTCACGCCAAGGCAAAACCTCCTGATAAAACTCCTGAAAAATCTCCTGCCCATGTGGGTGAGCATGTCTCACCTGTTCAGCGGCCCGAAAGATGGCACGCGGGAAAATTTCGCCGACAGAAACAGGCTCGGCGCAGCTCCGGCGGGCCGCATCCGAGCCTCCTCATCCAAGATCCGAACCGGGCACAGGATCGGGTTCTGCAGGTTCGGGAAGAACTGCTTGTGCACGAGGCTCGGCGCGAGGCTCGGCGGCGGCACAAACGCAACATGCTCGCCCAGAAACTGCGGAGAAAGGTACTCCCCTCCCCGGTTCAGAACGACAAAATGGGAGAACTCCAGCTTGAGCAAGGCATCTAAGCCGCCGCGGACGGCGAGTGTGGCGAATACTATGAGTTTTCGCATGGTGTGGGCGATGGCGTTGGTTCGGGCGAGGGCTGGGCTTGCCATCATGCGCTGTACGTCGGATATGCAGAGCGCATGGGTGGATGATGATGATGAGCCGAGTTGCTTCCGCTTCCGCTTTCTGCTCTGCCTCGTGTCACGCCTTGCTGCTGCTGCTGCTGCTGCTGCCGCTGGCGCTGCTGCTGCTGCAGCGGCTGTTGCTGCTGCTTCCTCCTCTTCCTCCTCTTCCTCCTCTGCCTCTCGCTTGACCTCCATGCTTGGAGCTGCAATTTCTGCTGCTAGATTGGGCCCGCCTTGCTCTCTGCTGCTACCGTATTCAAGCACAGCATTTTCCATCCCCACTGCATTGAAAGAACCTCCTTCTAAGCTGCCCTCATTCTCCTCTGTTACCTCATCCTCTGTTACCTCGTCATCTGTACACTCCAGCAGCATATCGAATCCCCCTACAACGCCCTCCTTTGAAGCTCTTCCAGTGCTTCCCCCAGTGCCTTCCCCAGTGCCTCCCCCAGTCCCTCCCCCACTGCCTCCCCCACTGCCGCCCCCACTGCCTCCCCCAGCGCCTCCCCCAGTTCCCTCCAGCATATCGCCACCCCCAGTAGCGCCTTCCCTTGATTCACCCTCAATGCTTCCTCCAGTGCCTTCCCCAGTGGCTCTCAGCAGCATATCGCCTCCCCCAGTAGCGCCTTCCTCCTCCACTTACACTCACACCAGGGTGAATCAATATTCCTGTTCCCCCATAACCCCTGTCCCCCCCCTTCCCATTACGTCTGCCCCCATTACCCTTGCTGCTGTCCCTCCCATTCCGTCTGCCCCCATTACCATTGTCCCTGTCCCTCCCATTCCGTCTGCCCCCATTACCCTTGCTGCTGTCCCTCCCATTCCGTCTGCCCCCATTACCATTGTCCCTGTCCCTCCCATTCCGTCTGCCCCCATTACCATTGTCCCTGTCCCTCCCATTCCGTCTGCCCCCATTACCCTTGCTGCTGTCCCTCCCATTCCGTCTGCCCCCATTACCATTGTCCCTGTCCCTCCCATTCCGTCTGCCCCCATTACCATTGTCCCTGTCCCTCCCATTCCGTCTGCCCCCATTACCCTTGCTGCTGTCCCTCCCATTCCGTCTGCCCCCATTACCATTGTCCCTGTCCCTCCCATTCCGTCTGCCCCCATTACCATTGTCCCTGTCCCTCCCATTCCGTCTGCCCCCATTACCCTTGCTGCTGTCCCTCCCATTCCGTCTGCCCCCATTACCCTTGCTGCTGTCCCTCCCATTCCGTCTGCCCCCATTACCCTTGCTGCTGTCCCTCCCATTCCGTCTGCCCCCATTACCCTTGCTGCTGTCCCTCCCATTCTTTCTGCTCCCATAACCCCTGCGCCTGCCCCCCCCATTACTCCTCCTCCCATCACCCCCCCCCCATCACCCCCCCTCCCATCACCCCCCCTCCCATCACCCCCCCTCCCATCCCCCCCTCCCATCACCCCCCCTCCCAATACTCCCCCTCCTGCCCCTGCCATTCCGCCTGCCCCCATAACCCCCATTCGTCCCGCTCCCCCCCCTCCTCCTGCTCCCATCACCCCTGCCATTCCCTGTGCCCCCATAACCCCTCCCAAACCACCCCCCATTATCCCACCCATAGCACCACCCATCACACCACTAGCACCCATCACACCACCACCACCCATCACACCAGAAGCACCCATCACACCAGCAGCAGCAACAGAAGCACCAGGGCCAAGAATTGGAAGTATATTTCTGCCTGTGGCATTATAACCCATGGAGAGAGGAGTGGGGAGAGGAGGCAACCCTTTTGCGTAATGGGCAAGAGTAGCAGCAACAGCTGCAACAACCGCAGGAGCAGCAGCAGGAGCAGCAGCAGGGGAAGCAATACGCGTAGCAGGATTAGCAGCAGCAGAAGCAGGAGCAGCAGCAGAAGCAGGAGCAGCAGCAGAAGCAGGAGCAGCAGCAGAAGCAGGAGCAGCAGCAGAAGCAGGAGCAGCAGCAGAAGCAGCAGCACCACCAGAAGCAACAGTACGAGACGCGTCGCGAGCTGCTGCTGCAAATGCAACAGCAGGGGAAACCGCAGGTGCCAAAACAGCAGGGAATGAGGCGTGATTGGACGAGCTTCCAGCCAATGGCATCGTGCCACCTGTCCCTGTGCCGCCCAGGTAAAAGGGAGCGCCCCCACGAATAACTCTCGAGTTTGCAGGTTGCTGCTGCTGTTGCTGTTTATTCTGCTGCTGAATTTGCTGTTGCTGCTGCTGATTATTATGATGCTGATATTGCTGCTGCTGCTGCTGCTGCTGCTGCTGCTGCTGCTGCTGCTGCTTCTGCTGCTGCTGCTGTTGGTCTGCCTGTGGTGGGTGCTGCAAAAACCTCTTTTGCCATTTTTCCCCAGAAACACCCCCCAAACTCTCCCCCAAGTCCCCCCCTAGACCATCCACAGAAACGTCCACCCCCCGGGTGGCGAGCTGGGACTGTATCTGCCCCATGCGCAGCTGTAGCTGCTGTGTGACATTATACTGAGCTGACTTTTGAGTCGACTCAAAAACAGGATCAGCAGAAACGTCCACCCCCCGGGTGGCGAGCTGGGACTGTATCTGCCCCATGCGCAGCTGTAGCTGCTGTGTGACATTATACTGAGCTGACTTTTGAGTCGACTCAAAAACAGGATCAGCAGAAACGTCCACCCCCCGGGTGGCGAGCTGGGACTGTATCTGCCCCATGCGCAGCTGTAGCTGCTGCAGCTGCGACTGTAGCTGGATATACTGCGTCTGATACTGCTGCAGCTGCTGTAGCAACTGAGAAGTGCGGATTTGATTCTGTATCTCGTTCTCCTCGTCTCCTTGACTCTGTTTTTGAGTCGACTCAGTATCGCGTCCTTGACTCTGCACCTTCTGCACCTTCTGCACCTTCTGTACCTTCTTCCTCTGATTCCGGTTCTTATGGGTCTTCCCCTGTGCGGATGCAAGTGCTTCTATCTGCCCGTTTTCCTGCCCCTGCGATTGAGTGGTTGTAGTGGCAACAGTGGTCCTTCCCCTCATCCCTTCCCCTACCCCTCCCCCCATCTCTCCCCCCATCGTTCCCCTCAATGTATCCCCCATTGTCACCTGGCTCTGTTGCCCCACCTGATTTTCCACCTGAACCCCAACCTGCTGTTGCAACTCCCCTTCTCCTGAAACCTCCCCTCTCGTTCCCCCCCTTCCTCTACCACTCGCTCCCCCATACCTCCCCTCCTCCTCCCCTTGCCCGTCCTCATCCCCTCTTCCCCCTCTTCCCCTTCTTCCCCCCCTCCCCCCATCTCCCTCCCCATCTCCCCTCCCCCACCCCCATCATCTTGTGGCGAGTACAAAGTGTAGAGGCTACTAACGGAGCAATTCGCCTCCCTTAGAACCTCTTCCAAGGAAAATCCAGCCATGAACAGTAGAGTAACGCCAAGCGACCTGAAGAATCTCCTGCCCACGTGGGTCAGCCCGGCAGCATCTGCCAGGTGGGCGGCGGAGCGAGCCAGGTTGCTTCGGCCAATGGGGTGGCGGGCGTAGCTGGTGGGGAGGGGGGTCGGGGAGGGGGGTAAGAGGAAGGAGGGAGGGGAGGGGTTGTGGGGAAGATGGAGGAAGAGGGAAGAAGAGGGTATTCAGAATGACCGTATGGTTCTGCTGGTTGGGGCACCTCAATAGGCATCTAGAATCGGGCTATGGATGGGTCAGCCCGGCAGCATCTGCCAGGTGGGCGGCGGAGCGGGCCAGGTTGGTTCGGCCCATGGGGTGGCGAGCGTAGCTGGTGCAGGTGGTATGTGGGGGATGGGAGGTGGAGAATGTGAGAGGGGGGAGAGAGGAACGGGGGGTAGGGGAATGGGCACATAGGTTGGGTGCACGAGCAAGCAACAGTGGAGTCACGCCAAGGCAAAACCTCCTGATAAAACTCCTGAAAAATCTCCTGCCCATGTGGGTGAGCATGTCTCACCTGTTCAGCGGCCCGAAAGATGGCACGCGGGAAAATTTCGCCGACAGAAACAGGCTCGGCGCAGCTCCGGCGGGCCGCATCCGAGCCTCCTCATCCAAGATCCGAACCGGGCACAGGATCGGGTTCTGCAGGTTCGGGAAGAACTGCTTGTGCGCGAGGCTCGGCGCGAGGCTCGGCGGCGGCACAAACGCAACATGCTCGCCCAGAAACTGCGGAGAAAGGTACTCCCCTCCCCGGTTCAGAACGACAAAATGGGAGAACTCCAGCTTGAGCAAGGCATCTAAGCCGCCGCGGACGGCGAGTGTGGCGAATACTATGAGTTTTCGCATGGTGTGGGCGATGGCGTTGGTTCGGGCGAGGGCTGGGCTTGCCATCATGCGCTGTACGTCGGATATGCAGAGCGCATGGGTGGATGATGATGATGAGCCGAGTTGCTTCCGCTTCCGCTTTCTGCTCTGCCTCGTGTCACGCCTTGCTGCTGCTGCTGCTGCTGCCGCTGGCGCTGCTGCTGCTGCAGCGGCTGTTGCTGCTGCTTCCTCCTCTTCCTCCTCTTCCTCCTCTGCCTCTCGCTTGACCTCCATGCTTGGAGCTGCAATTTCTGCTGCTAGATTGGGCCCGCCTTGCTCTCTGCTGCTACCGTATTCAAGCACAGCATTTTCCATCCCCACTGCATTGAAAGAACCTCCTTCTAAGCTGCCCTCATTCTCCTCTGTTACCTCATCCTCTGTTACCTCGTCATCTGTACACTCCAGCAGCATATCGAATCCCCCTACAACGCCCTCCTTTGAAGCTCTTCCAGTGCTTCCCCCAGTGCCTTCCCCAGTGCCTCCCCCAGTCCCTCCCCCACTGCCTCCCCCACTGCCGCCCCCACTGCCTCCCCCAGCGCCTCCCCCAGTTCCCTCCAGCATATCGCCACCCCCAGTAGCGCCTTCCCTTGATTCACCCTCAATGCTTCCTCCAGTGCCTTCCCCAGTGGCTCTCAGCAGCATATCGCCTCCCCCAGTAGCGCCTTCCTTTGCATCCGATCCAAGTTCATTCATAGAAACATCCGTTACAGGAGCACCTGTTACAGAAGAGCCTGTCACAGGAGTTCCCGTTATAAGCACATCCGTCACAGCAACAGCAGAAAGTGTTTTGGCTGCTTCAGCAGTAACACAATCTGCTTTCGCTATTGTTACTTGGTGTGACTCCTCCTCAGCATCTCCCCCCTTATTGTCACCCGTTCTAACCCCCCCTCAACTGCTTCAGCAGTCACAGCCTCTGCTTCCGCCATTGTCACTCGGTGTGACTCCTCCTCAGCAGCAACCCTCGCTATTGTCACTTCCCCTACCTCGGCTGTAACCGCCCTTCCAGCCTCCTCCTCCCCTGCTGTAACCTCCATCGCAGTAACCTCCTCCACATTTGTAGCCTCCTTCCCAGAAACCTTCTCGTCCATGGCTGTAACCTCCTTCCCAGAAACCTCCTTCACATTTGTAGCCTCCTTCCCAGAAACCTCCTTCACATTTGTGGCCCCCTTCCCAGAAACCTCCTCCACATTTGTGGCCCCCTTCCCAGAAACCTCCTCCACATTTGTAGCCTCCTTCCCAGAAATCTCCTCCTCATTTGTAACCTCCTTCCCAGAAACCTCCTCCACATTTGTAGCCTCCTTCCCAGAAACTTCCTCCACAATTGTAGCATCATTCCCAGAAACCCCCTCCGCACTTGTAGCCTCCTTCCCAGAAACCTCCTCGTCCACATTTGTGGCCTCCTTCCCAGAAACCTCCTCCACATTTGTAGCCTCCTTCCCAGTAACCTCCTCCACATTTGTAGCCTCCTTCCCAGAAACCTCCTCGTCCACACCTGTAGCCGCTTTTTCCGCCTCCTCCTCCACAGGTGTCGCTGCCTTCCCCGGCTCCTTGTGTACGGTTGTGGCCGCCTCTCCATGGTTCTGCGACGAATCAACATTGACTTCTGAGACACCTTTCAACGCGTGAGCGGTTTTAGCCTCGTTCGCCGCGTCGCCAGCGTCGCTTGGTACTCTGTCGCTACATAATCCGTCGCACTCAGGGGCGCACCCGGGTCGTTCTGTGTCCATCCCGTCGCCTCTTGTTGGCTCTGCGACCATCTCGTCGCCTCTTGTTGGCTCTGCGACCATCTCGTCGCCTGTCGCGTCAAAAGACTGCTGCTGGCTTCCTGCCATCTCCTGCCCTGCAGCTTCCGCTGTAGGCCGCGCCGTAGCGTTCTCTGTACGTTCGGCTGTAGCTTCAGCTGTAGCGTCGACGGTGGTAGGCCCCGCTTTATCGTCCGCGGAATCGTCAGCTGTAGCGCTCTCATAGGATGCATGCTGCTGCTCGTCATGACCGCTTGGATATTGATCGGACGACGCGCCGTGACGTACGCCTTCCACGTCTTTAGCCTCCGTAACGTCTTTAGTAGCGATTTCCTGAACCGCGGTTACTGGCTCTGGAGACGTCTCAAGATTAGTGGCATCCTCTTGATAAACAATTCCTGTATCCGCGACAGATACCACGCTAGCCGCAACAATTGCTTGATCACCGTCGTCCGCCATTCAAAAACATTTTCAGGAATCTACGCTGATTGCCTGAACACGGAACGGAACGATGGACTTGATTTCGAGATAAGCTGATTTCAGGACCGAGTCGCGAATGAGAACCATTAGCTTTTCACCGATTCTGCTACGGGTGCTCGAGCAAGCAAATGTCAAGGTGCGAAAAACTGCTCCGTATTCGTCGATTTTTTGTTTGCTGCAGAACATAATTTCTGCTGGAAGGCCCTGAAAGTGTTGACCGTGGACGTCTCTGACTGGTGGTTCTGAGAATGGCCTGCCCAACTCGACCCAAATTGGAAACGATAAACCGGAGGGGCTGGGAAACAACTTTCTACTACCATGGGATATTCCCTTTGGGCTGGGAAGGAAAAATGCTCCCTCGGGATTTGTCCCGCAATTCGAAACCCTTGGCTGCCCGAACGCGCGATGTGAGGTGCATGCAACAGTGAGTTGGGGTTTCAAGAGCTGCCCGTGAGCACGACTTTTGTTGCAGAGAATTCGGGCAGGAGGTAGCAAGTGACCAGGGCATTTTGTGGTGGAGGCGGAGGGAGATCAATTGATCGGGCAGGGGCTGAATGGATGCCCCAGCCGTTGAATCAATTCGCAATCCAACGGCTTAGCGCATCTGTAGGAAAATTCTCAACCCCAGGAATTACCAATTGTGTATTGAATTCACTGGACGAGAAACTAATACCGAAGCTGACAATGACGGAAGTGCAAGTTCAAGCTTCTGGAATGCTGGGTTGAGGAAGAATCGAGGTTTCGGCTTTAGGGTTTCTTTCCCCCATTATTGCTAGATACCTGACCTGAACCAGCAGCAGATTCCTAGTCTCCTGCGCTAGACGGGAACTCGACGTTCTCTTACCCAGAGATAATGGTCCTTTGCTTATCGTCGTCACCTTAGTGTAGTGCGCCATTCTGCTCCAATTCTCTTCAGCAGGGAGTAATTAGTTACTAGTCTGCAGGGAGTGAAGCCTGTAGAAAGAACATGGCGAAACCAGGAAAACCGCGTTCGCACAGACCGCACGGGAAGGGAGGCAAGTTCGGGCAGCAGAAAAAGGGTCAAAAAAACAACAAGCACCAGTACCAGAAACCCCCGTCCAAGCTCCAGCTAGAAATCGCGGAAATCCGGCAGCTCGAAGCGCGGATCGCAGCTGGCGCGCCCGCGCCCGGGTCGAATCCTCTCGCCGCGGATCTCTCCGCTCCCGCCGCGCCTGCCGCGCCAGCGAATAGCAAAGAGAGGAGAAAGAATGCGTCTAAGGAGGGAGCAATAGCGGCAGGAGGAGGCGGATCGGCGGGCGGGAAGGGGGAATTTGAGCCGTACGTCGGCGCGAAGCTGTTTGAAGAGCTGCCTATATCGAAGCGAACGATGAAAGGACTCAAGGTGAGGTTTGGGTGTTGTTCATCAAGGTTCAGATTGAGGGTTTATTGTGAAGGGCTCGCTTATCTATGAGGGTTGAGGGTTAAACTTGGAGGTTTATGGGGCACGGAACAGGTCAAAACTGTCGGTTTGGATTTTAGTGATGATCCATAAACAGCAACTTGACGTTTTAGAATGTTGACCCGTGAACACAAAACGGATTGAACCTCGAGACAGAGAGGACAGCATTGGGTCTCAGACTGTGTCCGTCTGTTCTTCTATCAACCCCCTCGTTCCTGCCACGTGGCACAACAGGATTCGGAGTACGTGCACATGACGGCCATTCAGCGAGCTGCCATCCCTCATGCGCTGTGCGGGAGAGACGTGCTGGGAGCAGCCAAGACAGGCTCGGACAAAACCCTCGCGTTCATCATTCCTGTGAGTCTGTCATGTCCTGTCTGTATATCTCCATGCACTCACTAACTGCAGTGTAACAGTAAGACCCTATGCCCTGTGTGGGAGAGACGTGCTGGGAGCAGCCAAGACAGGTTCTGGCAAAACCCTCGCGTTCATCATCCCTGTAAGTCTCATGTGTATCTATACACGCACTAGCTGGACCTCCGTAGGAATCATCAACGTGTTGTGCGGGAGAGACGTGCTGGGAGCAGCCAAGACAGGCTCGGGAAAAACCCTCGCGTTCATCATTCCTGTAAGGCCCATGTATTGGTGTATGCATCCTTGCTCTCTCTATCTGGACATCAATAGCTATGCTCAACAGCGCTGTGCGGGAGAGATGTGCTGGGAGCAGCCAAGACAGGGTCAGGCAAAACCCTCGCGTTCATCATTCCTGTGAATTTTTTGTGTAGCTTTACATACACTCACTAGCTGGACCTTCGCAGCATTGGTCTTACGCTCTGCGGGAGAGACGTGCTGGGAGCAGCGAAAACATGGTCTGGCCAAAACCCAAATCTTTGAGCTGTCCCAGCACCTCCCCTCCACCCACCCCCAAATCTCCTTTCAGCTGCTAGAGAGGCTGCACCGGCAGCGCTGGTCGCACATGGATGGTGAGGGGGGGGCGTTGCAGTTGCCTAATACGCTGTCCCAGCACCTCCCCTCCCCACCCCGTTGCCTCAGCTGCTAGAGAGGCTGCACTGGCAGCGCTGGCCGCACATGGATGGCGAGGGGGGCACGGTGACTTTCCCTAAAGCAGGAGCCAAAACATGTCTCCCTCCCTCCCATCTGACATCTCCTTCTCTGTTGCTCTACCGTTGTTGTTTCTACCAACCAACCAATGACCCCAACAGCTGCTGGAGCAGCTGCACCGGCAGGCTGGTCGCACATGGACGGCGTGGGGGAGCGTTGCAGTGTGGTTTCATATTGCACTGTTTAAGACCCCCACTTCCCACACCCACCTTCCCCTATCACTCCTTTCAGCTGCTGGAGAAGCTGCACCGGCAGCGCTGGTCGCACATGGACGGCGTGGGGGCCATCATCATATCGCCCACGCGGGAGCTTGCCACCCAGATCCTATTGCCACGGTCCATGATCAGACGGCCCTTGGCAGAACGATGGTGGCTGGCTTCTCAGTACCACGCCCGAGACATGCCTCCCTTTCCTCCCATCTGATCTCACCTCCCTTCCCTTCACCTTTTCTTCTTCTCTTTTCTCTGGTCTTCTCTTCAGCTCCTGGAGAGGCTGCACCGGCAGCGCTGGTCGCACATGGACGGCATGGGCGCCATCATCATATCGCCCACGCGCGAGCTTGCCACGCAGATATTTGGCGAGCTCAAGAGGGCCGGGCGGCACCACCCCTTCTAGGGCGGCTTACTGATTGGCGGGCGGGCGGGGAGCGTGGAGAAGGAGAGGGAGCGCGTGCAGGTGGGTGGGTGGGTGGGTGGGTGGGTGGGTGGGTGGGTGGGTGGGTGGGTCCCTGCATGTGTTTCACATTTGTTTTGAGTCGTCTCGAAGCTGATTGGCAGGCGGGCGGGGAGCGTGGAGAAGGAGAGGGAGCGCGTGCAGGTGAGTCGGTAGGTGGGTGGATGATTGCGTGCGTGGGTGGGTGGGTCTTTTTATCCGATCAAAGTGTAAATGCTCACGTTCTCGGGCGGCCTGCTCATTGGCGGGCGGGCGGGGAGCGTTGAAAAAGAGAGGGAGCGCGTGCAGGTGGGTGGGTGGGTGGCTGAATCCTTGCGTGTGTTTTGCATTTGTTTTGAGTCATCTCAAATCTGATTGGCGGGCGGGCGGGCGGGGAGCGTGGAGAAGGAGAGGGAGCGCGTGCAGGTGGGTAATTGTTTTTTTGCTTCTTGATACTCACCTTTGTTTTTTTGGCATTCACATTGCTTCGTGAATCTTTCGGTCACCACTGCAGCAAGTGTATGTGGATCAGTTAAGGTGTTACTTTCCCTAACCCTGGTCTACTTTTCTCTAATCTCCCAATCCTATATCATCTCCTCCCCACCAGTCCCTCAACATCCTCGTCTGCAGTCCCGGTCGTCTGCTGCAGCATATGGACGACACGAGACAAGCTGACCCTCTCCTTCCCTCTCCCAACTCTACCCCTACGCCCATCCATCCCCCCTATCTTCCTAATCCTTCCCCAACAGTCCCTCAACATCCTCGTCTGCACGCCCGGTCGTCTGCTGCAGCATATGGACGAGACACCCAATTTCGACGCATCTAATCTCCAGGTACGAGGCATCTTTTCTTTTGTTTTGCCCTAAGTTGTTTTGAGACGCTGTAAGGCCCTCTGCTCTTCCACCTCGGTTTCGGTTTCGTCGCAGCACTCAACGCCATTATCGCCAACCTCCCTCCACCCCCCCACCGCCAAGCGCTGCTCTTCTCCGCCACGCAAACCAAGTCCGTGCGCGACCTCACTCTCCTCAGTCTAGTGCCTCGCCCTCTGCCCCACCCATCTCCCTCCCCCTTCCCTCCAGAAGCTGCTTCTGGATGAGGCCGATCGCATTCTAGACCTGGGTTTCGCAGCAGCACTGAACGCCATTATCAACCCTGCCATTATAGCCAACCTGCCGCCGCCCCCCCACCGCCAAACCCTTCTCGTCTCCCTCCATCCCCTTCCAGATGCTAGTGTTGGACGAGGCAGACAGGATTCTAGACCTCGGATTCGCAGCAGCACTCAACGCCATAATAGCCAAACTCCCGCCGCCCCCCCACCGCCAAGCTTGTTTGTACTGATGAAGGCTTGCAAAAGCCGAAACTAGTTTACTCAAGTTCTGACGTTAAGATTCGATTTTGTTCAAACTGGCTTACTAAAATACGATCTAGCATACAAGCTTAAACAAGGCTCACCATTTTCATTTCATGGAGTTTGTCTCGCCGTCTCAGTAACACTCAGGTTGATGGACATCAGACCTCCGCAGCCCACCTGTTTACTAATAACAACATCCCCACCGCCAAGCGCTGCTCTTCTCCGCCACGCAAACCAAGTCCGTGCGCGACTTGGCTCGCCTCTCCCTCTTATCTCTCTAGTGCCTCTCTGTGCACACCTCTCCCTCTGCCCCTCCCGTCTTTCCCTCTCTCCCTCTCATCTCCCTCCCCATTCCTTCAGATGCTGGTTTTGGATGAAGCTGACAGGATTCTTGACTTAGATTTCGCAGTTGCTTTGAACGCCATTATAGCCAACCTCCCTCCACCCCCCCGGCCGTCAAACCCTCCTCTTCTCCGCCACGCAAACCAAGTCCGTGCGGGATCTCGCCCGCCTCTCCCTCTCCTCGCCCGAGTACCTCTCTGTACACGCCGAGGCAAATCAAGGCTGTCTCCTCTCCCATTCCGCCCTTTTCCCTCCAGATGCTGGTATTGGACGAGGCCGATCGCATTCTAGACCTGGGGTTTGCCTCAGCCCTCAACGCGATAATTGCCAACCTCCCTCCGCCCCCCCACCGGCAAACGCTGCTCTTCTCCACCACGCAAACCAAGTCCGTGCGCGACTTGGCCCGCCTCTCCCTCTCCTCACTCTAGTTCCTTGCCTCTCCCTCTCCCCATGCGCCTCTCCCTCTTCCCCACCCGTTTTCCTCCCTCTTCCTTCAGATGCTGGATCTGGATGAAGCCGATCGCATTCTCGATCTCGGGTTTGCCTCAGCCCTCAACGCGATAATAGCCAACCTCCCTCCACCCCCCACCGCCAACCTCCTCCCCTTCCCCTTCAGATGCTGGTTCTGGATGAAGCTGATAGAATCCTCAATCTCGGTTTTGCAGCAGCCCTCAATGCAATCATAGCAACCTCCCTCCACTTCCCCACCGCCAAACGCTGCTCTTCTCCGCCACGCAAACCAAGTCTGTCCGCAACCTCGCCCGCCTCTCCCTCTCCTCAATCTACTGCCCCCCCCCTCTTCCCCACCCGCTTTCCTCCCTCTTCCCCCAGATGCTGGTTCTGGACGAGGCTGACAGGATTCTGGACCTGGGGTTTGCCTCAGCCCTCAACGCCATAATAGCCAACCTCCCCCCACCCCCCCCACCGCCAACGCTGCTCTTCTCCGCCACGCAAACCAAGCCCGTGCGCGACCTCGCCCGCCTCTCCCTCTCCTCGCCCGAGTACCTCTCCCTCTCCTCATGCGCCTCTCCTTCTTCCTCTCCCGTCTCTCCCCCTCCCCCCCACACCCAGATGCTGGTTCTGGATGAAGCCGATCGTACTTTTGAGGCGCCTCAAAAGTCAGATGCTGGTTTTGAGGCGCCTCAAAAGTCAGATGCTGGTTTTGAGGCGCCTCAAAAGTCAGATGCTGGTTTTGAGGCGCCTCAAAAGTCAGATGCTGGTTTTGAGGCGCCTCAAAAGTCAGATGCTGGTTTTGAGGCGCCTCAAAAGTCAGATGCTGGTTTTGAGGCGCCTCAAAAGTCAGATGCTGGTTTTGAGGCGCCTCAAAAGTCAGATGCTGGTTTTGAGTCGCCTCAAAAGTCAGATGCTGGTTCTGGATGAAGCCGATCGTATTCTCGATCTCGGTTTCGCCTCAGCTTTGAATGCAATCATCGCCAACCTGCCCCCGCCCCCCCACCGCCAAGCGCTCCTCTTCTCCGCCATGCAAACCAAGTCCGTGCGCGACTTGGCCAGGCTGTCCCTCTCCTCCTCCCGTCGCTCCATCTCCCCGCCCGCCTCTAACTCTCCTCACCCGAGTGTCTCTCCCTCTTCCACACCCGTTTTCCTCCCTCTTCCTTCAGATGCTGGTATTGGACGAGGCTGATCGTATTCTAGACCTGGGCTTTGCAGCAGCACTCAACGCCATTATAGCCAACCTGCCGCCACCCCCCCACCGCCAAACGCTGCTCTTCTCCGCCACGCAAACCAAGTCCGTCCGAGACCTCGCCCGCCTCTCCCTCTCCTCGCCCGAATACCTCTCTGTTCACGCCGCTAAGGCTGCAGCAGACGGTGATGGTCGTGGAAGCTTCCCAGAAGCTGGACGTGCTATGGAGTTTTTTAAGGAACCACCTGCAGAAGAAGACGGTCGTTTTCCTGAGCAGCTGCAAGCAGGTGCGTGTTAAGCTGACTCAAAAGTCACCTCCTGCTGCTGCCACAGCAGGTGGGTGTGTCCGCCAGGTGGGTGTGTGAACAGCATGCTGCCTCGCCTCTCCCTCTCCTCGCCCGAGTACCTCTCTGTGCACGCCGAGGCCAAAGGGGCGACGCCGTTGCGGTTGCAGCAGACGGTGATGGTCGTGGAAGCTTCCCAGAAGCTGGACGTGCTGTGGAGCTTTCTGAGGAACCACCTGCAGAAGAAGACGGTCGTTTTCCTCAGCAGCTGCAAGCAGGTGAGAGGGTGGACGGATGACTGAGAGCAGGTGCAAGCAGGTGAGTGTGAATCGCGTGCTAGCATGTGATTGATGCCACGTGCTGTGGAGCTTCCTCAGGAATCATTTGCAGAAGAAAACGGTCGTGTTTCTCAGCAGCTGCAAGCAGGTGGGTTATGGGTTAATTCAAAACCTAAGCAGGTGAGAACAGGTGCAAGCAGGTGGGTGTGAGATGCGTGTTTCTTCCCTGTCTCTCCCTCCCGATCAAGCCAAGCCTGTGCTTGCTTGGGACTGTGAACGCCTCTTGCTGTAAATCTTCCTCAGGAACCACCTGCAGAAGAAGACGGTCGTTTTCCTCAGCAGCTGCAAGCAGGTGAGAGGGTGGGCGGATGGGTGCATGCAAACAGGTGGGTTTTGAGTCGACTTGAAAACCAAGCAGGTGGGTGTGAGCAGCATGCTGCCTCTTCCTCTCCTCGGCCGTTCCCAGAAGCTGGACGTGCTGTGGAGCTTCCTCCTCAGGAATCACTTGCAGAAGAAAACGGTTCTTTTATTCATCCCTGTCTGTTTAGGCTCCTTCCGCAGGTGAAACTCGTGTTTGAGCCCTTGAGAAGGTGAAACTCGTGTCTGAACCCTTGAGAAGGTGAAGTCCTTGCATAGTGCTGAAGCTGCTGCACGGACGCATGAAGCAGATGACCCGCCTGGCGTCCCACCCTCCCTTCACTCCACTCCACTCCACCCCCCTGGACCCGGTCCCCCCTTCCCCTCTTCCGCTCCCCAGGTGAAATTCGTATTTGAGGCCTTTCGAAGGCTGAGGCTTGGCATAGCGCTGAAGCTGTTTCACGGGTGAACGAAGCAGATGACCCGCCTGGCTTCCCTCCCTTTAGTACCACTTAAAACTCCAGTGTCCACCCCTGTCTGTACCACCTCCGCAGGTGAAATTCGTGTTTGAGGCGTTCAGAAGGCTGAGACCCGGAATAGCGCTGAAGCTGCTGCACGGGCGGATGAAGCAGATGACCCGCCTTCTGTGCCCCCCCTCCCCCTTGTCTGTTCCACTTATGCAGGTGAAGTTTGTATTTGAAGCGTTCAGAAGGCTAAGACCAGGCATAGCGCTGAAGCTGTTGCATGGGAGGATGAAGCAGATGACCCGCCTGGCCTCCTTCCATGACTTCTGTGACTCTTCCTCAAGCCTTCATCCGCCTTCTCTCCCCCTTCCCACTTCTCTGCTCCCCTCTCCCCTCCTCTTCCCTCTGCATCAGGTGAAATTCGTGTTCGAGGCCTTTAGAAGGTTAAGACCCGGCATAGCATTGAAGCTGCTGCACGGGCGGATGAAGCAGATGACTCGCCTGCGTGGCCTCTCTCTTGTACACCATCCGAACCTCCAGTGTCCGCCCACCCCTGTCTGTCTGTACCACTTATGCAGGTGAAGTTTGTCTTCGAAGCGTTTCGCCGGTTGAGACCCGGCATAGCGTTGAAGCTGCTGCACGGTCGGATGAAGCAGATGACCCGCCTGGCGTCCTTCCATGACTTTTGCGAATCAGACCATGCCGTGCTGTTCGCAACGGATGTTGCTGCCAGGGGATTGGACTTCCCTGCTGTCGACTGGGTTGTGCAGGTAATAGGTTGTCTTGAGTTGACTCGGGGTGTTGACTTTTGTGAATCAGACCATGCGGTGCTGTTTGCAACGGATGTTGCTGCGAGAGGGCTCGACTTCCCTGCTGTCGACTGGGTCGTGCAGGTGAGAGAGGGTGGCTTCATTGACTTGGGTTGACTTGGGTTGACTTTGCATGAAGCAGATGACCCGTCAGACCACGCGGTGCTGTTTGCCACGGATGTTGCTGCCAGAGGATTGGACTTCCCGGCCGTGGACTGGGTTGTGCAGGTGAGACTTGGGTTGACTTGGAATGACGTGCTGTTTGCCACTGATATCGCTGCCAGAGGATTGGACTTCCCTGCTGTTGACTGGGTCGTGCAGGTGAGAGAGTGTGTCTTGGTTGATTGACTTTGCCGATGCTGTGTTGACTTTGTTGACCCTCATTGATTGACCAAAAAAATATCTTGGTTCAACTCGTTGACTTTCCACGCCGCCCTACATCCCCATCCCACCCTGACCTCAACCACCAGGCGGACTGCCCTGATGACGTGGCAACATACATTCACCGGGTCGGTCGCACGGCCAGGTTCAATGCATCTGGACGCTCGCTGCTGCTGCTCGACCCCTCTGAGAAAGCCATGCTGCCACTGCTGGAAGCGGCCAAAATTCCGTTTTCTCTAACCAAGGTGAGTTCTACCGCTTGTTACCCTAATCTGTACGTTTCTGTGTACCCTATGAGATGGCTCTCAATGCATCGGGTGCTAGAGGCGGCCAAAATCCAAATCTCCCTCACCAAGGTGGGTGGGTGTGTGGGTGGGTGGGTGGGTGGGTATGTGGGTGCGTGGGTGGGTGGGTGCGTGGGTGGGTGGGTGCGTGGGTGGGTGGGTGCGTGGGTGGGTAGGTGCGTGGGTGGGTGGGTGCGTGGGTGGGTGGGTGCGTGGGTGGGTGGGTGTTACCTCTTCTTACCCTGAGCTGGTTCCTCAGCTCCTAAGCGCCTTTACTTCACTTCCCCGCTACTTCTCACCCCCTCTGAGAAAGCCATGCTGCCGCTACTGTAAGCGGCCAAAAATCTCGTTCTCCCTAACCAATGTGGGTGTAACCCTAAGTTGGGTATGCACGTATATTTTTAGTCGTTTTATGAGTCAACTCAAAAAACGATTTCGTTCTAACCAAGCTGGGTGTAACCCTAAGTTGGGAATGTGCGTTTCTGTTTTCAACGTATGCGAACGGAATGTTCCTTACCACTGCATCTACCCCCTTATGTTGGGACGGATGGCCCTCCGTTTCCTTTGTCCCAGCCCACGTTTTTCCCCAACCGGCCTGCCCAGCCAAGCTACAGCCCATCCCATCTCAACCCAACCCAACCCAACCCAACCCAACCCAACCCAACCCAACCCAACCCAACCGAACCCACCTCTTTCTCTAAGGTGCTGGCAGTGCTGCTGTCCAAAGACCTTGAGGTCAACCCTTGTCCACAGCACCCCACCGCACCGTGCCTCACCGCAACCCAGCCTCCTCCACTCCCCAACAGGCCAACCCAAACGAGATGCAACCCATGTCGCAGGTGCTGACAGCGTTGCTGTCCATCCCACCCCACCCCACTCCACCGCGCCCCACCACCCCACAACAGGCCAATCCATTCCGCCAAGAGCCGATAGCCCAGGCGCTGGCAGCGCTGCTTTCAAAGGGAAGGACTCTGTGATCAACCGTTGCTCACAACACCCCAACCGCACCGCATCCCACCCCACCCCATTGCACCCCATCGCAACCCTCTGTTTTCCCAACAGGCGAACCCAGCCAAGATGCAACCCATAGCCCAAGCTCTCGCAGCGCTCCTCTCAAAGGACTCTGAAATCAAGTACCTGGCGCAGCGGTCCCTTGTTACCTACCTGCGATCCGTGCACCTGCAGGTATGGATGTACATATAGGTGTGCATATGGATATACTACATATATAAATATGTTTTTATATATATGTGTATATGTATGATACATACGTATGTACATACATACATACATACATACATACATACATACATACATACATACATACATACATACATACATACATACATACATACATACATACATACATACATACATACATACATACATTCATACATACATGTGAAATCTGCATGTGACCTCCCCTTTTCCCTTCCTCTCCACCCCTCCCACCCAACGGCCTCCGTTTTTCCAATGTTCCCCCTTCTCCCCCCAAAACACCCTCCCCTCTAACATTCCCCCCCTCGGGCAGAGCAACAAAGAAGTTTTTGACGTAACCAAGCTGCCCGTGGAAGAAATTGCAGCCTCCATGGGGCTGCCCAACCCGCCAAAACTTCGCTTCCTGAAAAAAACGAAGGGGGGGGGGAGAAATCAGGGGATGCACAAGGGGGGACGAAAGCGGCAAAGGGGAAGGGGGAAGAGGGGAAAGGGGATGTAGGGGAGTGGAAAGGGCAGAAGATTCGATTTGGTGATGATGATGCTGACGATGAGAGTGATGGCAGCGAGGAGGGAAGTGATGCTGAGAGTGAGGGAGGAAGTGAGGGAGGGAATGAGGGAGAGGAGGACGTGGAGGGAGGTGTAAGTGAGGGAGAGGACGACACAGATGACGAGGGGGAGAGGGAGGAAGGGGAGGAAGGGGAAGAGGGAGAGAGAAGAGAGGGAGGAAAGAGGAGAAGAAGAAGAAGACAAAGTTGGAACGCTTGTTTGGAAGAACCAACAGAGGGGTCCTGTCAGCCTCTTACGATAGGCTGAGAGCAACCGAGGAGGACGAGGAGGAGGGTGAAGCAGGGGAAAGGGGTGGGGAGGAGGGGGAAGAGGAGGAGGATGAGTTGTTGCGAGTGAAGAGAGTGAATCATCTGCTGGATGGGGAGGAGAGGGAGGATGGGGAGGAAGGGGAGGAAGGAGGGGAGGAGGGACGGAGTGGAGCTGCGACTGCAGCAGAAGAGAAGCGGGTGCTTAAGTAAGTGTGCAGTCAGTTCTGAAAGTGCTTGTTTGTTGTAAGGCTCTGGATTGCAGCATATGTTTTTTCCATCCGTTTGAAGCTTGTGTGGAGTAATCATCAATTTTTAGCTTCGTCGGTTCTGAGTCGTTGCCCTTCTCGCAAGTTTCAATTTTGAGGGGTGTTCAGAACTTTTTCTTCTCCTTCCTTTTTGCTCTGATCAGTTTGTTGACTCTTTCCAGGAAGCAGCGCAAGAAGCTTCTCTCGGGCCCAGGCCGACATGGCGGCACGCGATTGGTCTTCGACGACGAGGGTAATCCGCTGCCGCCCCTCGCGGCCCTAGCCCCTAGCCTTGGAAAAGGACAAAAACGGAGGGCGGCGGCGGAGGAGGATGCTGAGCTGGCAGCTGCCGCCCTTGCCTTGGAAAAGGACAAAAACGGAGGGGCGGCGGTGGAGGAAGGGGGGGATGCGGCTGGGAAGCGGTCGGCGGGGGAGGATGCTGAGCTGGCAGCTGCCGCCCGGGCAGCTGAGGAAAGATTTCGGCAGCTGCGGGAGGAGATGCAGCAGAAGGATTTGGAGGACCGGGCAGCTGAAAAGAGCGTCTGCGAATGAAACGGCTCAAGGAGAAGTTGAAGGTGAAGAGACGGGCAGGAGAGGGGAGGGAGGAAGGGGAGGAGGGAGGGCGCGTGGTAATGCTAGGCAGGGGGAGTGATGATGATGATGATGATGATGATGATGATGATGATGATGATGATGATGATGATGATGATGAATGATGATGATGATGATGAGGATGATGATGATGATGATGATGATGATGATGATGATGATGATGATGATGATGATGATGATGATGATGATGATGATGATGATGATGATGATGATGATGATGATGATGATGATGGTGATGATGATGATGATGATGATGATGATGATGATGATGAGATGATGATGATGATGATGATGATGATGAGAGTGAGGAGGAAGAGGAGGAAGGAGGAGGAGGAGGAGGAGGAGGAGGAAGAGGGGGATTTGAGGAGGGGGAGAGGCAAAGGGAAGAGGGGTGGTCGCAGTGGAAGTGTGACTATAGCGAGGGTGAGAGTGAGGAAGAGAGGGAGTCTGAAAAGGGTGGCGTGCAATGGAACGAAAGTGATAGTATGGACGAACAGGAAAGGGAGGAGACTTTGGGTTAGATTCCAGTGGAGATGAGGGAGAGGAAATGGAGGAAAGAGAAAGAGGAGGAGGGAGAGGGGGTGGGAGAGGGGGAGAGAGAAGGGGAGGGAGAGGGGGGGGGGGTGGGGCTGGGACTGGCAGAGCAAGAAGCTTTGGTACTCCGGTTGCTAGCTGCCAAGCGCCAATGAGGAGCTGTGAGGAGTCTCGCAAGTTGGGCTTCGCAGGAGAGGTTTGGCGAGGCAGTGAGCTCGCAAGGCTGTTGGGTATACTTTTTGGCCTTCAGCCCTCGATCCCCTTTGTTGTCATCATGGTATCAGGTGTTCCGAACGGGCATGTTAACGAAATGACTAGTTCACATTGCTGTTTCTGCTAGCTGGTTGAGGATTATGTTGGTTGGGTACAGTAAGCTGGTAAACCAGAGGCTTGAGGCAGGCTATTGATTCAAAAGCAAATGGCTGGCTACAGCATTACTCACAACCACCCAGCACACATGGCCTAGTTTGGCTCAGGACATGTGGCACGGGCAAACATCCCACCCAAGGAAACAAAAACAGCCATTTTTATGCATTATTTGACACAGACTGTACCCTGCAGCGCTACACTCTACACATCTCCTGCGCCATTTGCAGGAGCGGCTGCTGATGCCTTGAACTGGTTGTGTTCGGACTTGGGCTTGAAGAGGTAATCGCGGATGACAAGTGCGATGTAGAACAGCCCAAGCACGCGGCGATGGCGATCCCGACGATAATCAGGTAAGCCTGGAATGGAAGATGGGAGAAATGGGTGAGATTTTGTGTACATTGACGCATGGGATATGCCCCTTACAAAGGATCCAAGTACCCTTAACATTTTGAAGGGGGATTCACAAGATATGGCACTAAGGACATCGGGTGTTATACGGCATGAGAGAGAAGGGGAAGGGAAGGGGGGAGAGAGGGAGAGAGAGAGAGAGAGAAGAGGAGAGAGAGAGACGAGGAGAGAGAGGAGAGGAGAGAGAGAGAGAGAGAGAGACGAGAGAGGAGAGAGACGAGCGAGAGGAGGAGCGAGAGAGAGAGAGAGAGATGAGAGAGAGAGAGAGGAGAGAGAGAGAGAGAGAGAGGAGAGAGAGAGAGAGAGATGAGAGAGCGAGAGAGAGAGAGAGAGAGGGACCAGAGACTCACCCTCTGATTTCCAGAGAACATTGTAGTGTAACGGTCGAGGCCGAGGAACACGTTCACCCAGCCCACCGACTGCAACAATCCCCAAACCAGTGGCCGAAACGCCAAAACACACGGTAACTGGAGTTTCGCGAAGGCTTCACGAATCCCCCAATGGGCAGAACCAGCACAATGATGAACATCGCCAGCCCTAGCTGCCCATGAAGGTAATCCAACCCGCGAGTGCCACTGGTAACCAGAGCAATCACTGCGCCAGTGAAAACGAAAACAACGGCTACGATCTGCAGAATCATGTGCGCCTTGAACCACAGGGCCCGTCGCGCCTCGTCCTGCTCGGAAAGGCTCGCGGTCAGCCCAGCAGCCAAAACCGTTCGCGTCACCGCTTGTGCTGTACAATAGCGGGTCCGAAATCTGGTCTGCTGCGAGGAAACATACGCGCTATAATGATGGCGGAGGGCATCAGGATAGCAAACGCGAACGTCATGAAGAAGAAACCGTGTGCGATAAAAGACGCTGAGTGAGTTTCCGTAGGTTGTGGTGGGGACTGGAGTGGTGGTAATTGTAGTTGTGCCATTGTTATATGCAACCCTCGCAGAGAACCCCTGCAAGCACAACAGCCCAAGAAATAATCAGGGAATCGATTCCAAACAGCAAACTTTTTGTGACAAATTACGTGAAGCATGATGAGCAAGAGAGACGAAATTGAGCGAAGGAAGGCACAGAAGCGTGGTAACGGGAGGAAAAACCCACTGTTGGCACCGTGATACTTCAAATCCTTGGAATTGGAATCGGAGAAAGCCCAAATGACGTTAGCGGCAGCATCAAGGAAGAGGGGAACTTTGCCTGAAGCCAATTCCCTCTCGAATCTGCAGAAAGTGACAGAATTAATTGCACGGAAAGACAGAACAGGTTGAGGCACAATTTGAGCACAAAGTGAACCGAAAATCACCTCGTAAGACCTAGCAATGGGTATCAAAATGATTAATCAGTAATTCATCAAGCTTTTAATAGCTCACGCTGAGAAAGCCTATACAGACAGCTGAACTTACTCGACAATTGTCTTGCCGTCGCGAGTGGTCACGGCAGTCAACGACAGTCCGAGACGCGGGTTCGGCACAATGCTCGCCGCGCTCTTCGCGCCAATGTAGTATGCGCCAATGGGCGCCGGGTTGCCGTTCGCAGTGTCAGTGATGGTGCCAGGTGGCCAGTTGCCAATGGCTGCGTCGCTGCCGGCCATCTTGCCGTCCTTGGACCAGCCGAGGGCGACCCAGCCGGTGTGGTCGCGACTTCGGCGGCGTAAGAGACGGATTTGATGCCGACGGTCCAGTGGAGGATGTGGAACTGATGTGATTGTATCAGGGAGATGGGGGGGCGGGGCACACAGGGGAGCGAATAGAAATATTAAGCGGCGATTGTAAATGACGAAGTTGTGACAACGCGAGTGTTCAGTGTAACGGGAGACAAGTGGGTTAAAGGGGTACGAGGGGCGTGAACTGTTAAAAATAAGTTCAAGGCGCGCAGAGCTGGTGGTGCCTTTCCTGACCTAGCCTCTTCTAAGAAACCTCGGTACAAGAAACCCTTGTTCTTTGTTCCATAAGCGAGAGACTTACTTCTTGCCCTTCAGTTCAGCGGAGCAGCTGTAACCCGGCAGCGAGGACTTCGTGCATTGCGACGAACCCAGCTGCCACCGAGGTTCGCCTTCGCCAAACTCGTCGTTCACGACGGGTTCGCCAATCGCCCACGCGTCGTCCATCTCGTGCACCGGCTCCCCGTCGCCGAAGGAGTCGCCGGCGACGCTGTCGTCGAATCCCCACATCTCGTCGGTTTGATGAATTGGTGCACCTTCGCCAAAGGAGTTACCAGAGCTTTCGCCAAAGTCCCAAGAGTCATCGATTTCGTGCACAGGTTCGCCTTCGCCAAATTCATCGGATGACGACTCTCCAAAATCCCAGGAGTCGTCAGTTTCGTGAACGGGTTCACCTTCGCCAAACTCGTCCGCTGCTTGGAGGGTCGACACTTCCCAGTCCCATGATTCGTCAATTTCGTTAATAGGCTGGCCTTCACCAAACTCGTCAGTCGGCTTCGAAACTACGGTTTCCCAATCCCATGACTGATCAACGGGACTGTTTCTGCCTGGAGCCTTCTGGGCGTGAGCGAGGGCAAGTAGCCCGAGGAAGACGAGAAGGGCGATAGAACGGGGGCGCCATACTCGCGACCTCCGATACCAAGAGTAAATTAACTGATGTGCACACCTCTCTGCGTGCTACTTTCACGCCAATTTCGCACGACCGACCGTCCCCTGGCTTCAACTAACGCAAAAATCCTTTTGCTCCATCGTAGTCGTCTCAAATTTATACCAACCCACGAGAGTGGTCTGACTGTTGGTTGTTCCCGTCTCTCGGGTTGGACCTGATCAAGTTACCTCTGTGGAGGTGCTTGTGGTGGCGATTTCGCGAGGAGAGATGCTGGGTGAGGCGAGGAGAGTTGGCTGTGCCTGCCTGGGGCTGGAAATTGGGACACAATGCAGATGCGTGCAATTTCTTTTCCAAATCCATGATGACGAGGCGCGCACATTGCCACCACTCGTTCGAAATGCGTCTCGGCTAGGCCTCCACAATCATCTCATCTTGCACGTGGCACAGGGTCACCCTGTTTTGGTGTCTCGGGCTAGTTTCCCATATGGGGATTGGACCAGCTGTAGTACGGGCAGTTTCGATGAGAACTGAAAGTTCCACTGAAGAGGCAACCGAGTTGACTTTTTGTTGTGGGTTGGTCAAAATTGCACTTCGGGCAACTATAGGGGCAGTAAGAGTAGTAAACGACTTGCACTTCGAGCAAAAGCCTGTCTGAACCAGACCTACAATGTGGTCAGGAAGAGGAGGGCGCTTCTCTGGGTCAGATTCAACGAGTCGCGAAAACACAGGTTGGGTTTGAGGGAGGGTGCGTATGCATATGCACGAACTTCAATGTTCCTCGTTATAGGAATGCCATCTTAGTTCCCGCAACTCTACCATATTTCCCTTACTTAATTGTATTTAGCTTAGCATTTCTCACACATTCTATGTTCAGCATTAAATATATATATATTGTAGAACAACAAGATCACCTACATGGGCAGCTGCCAAGATGGCAACCAAACCATTTACATCGTGCACCAACCACTACTGGCAAAATGTGCGATGTACATCAGCACGTACACAAATACACACCGCACCTTGTACCTCGACAATCCATCCAACTCACGTTTCCAAACCTCCCAGGCTGTGAAACATGCTTCGCCCACTCCTCAGAAGTACCACCTCTCCATACACTTTTATTCCCGTCTCCTTGTAACCCAAACCATGTCCCCCATACCATTAAACTGTCTCCAGAAAAGCCTTTTAGCTCAAAAGGCAGCATCCACAACAAACCAAGCCCTGATACCCCGGGTGATGATATCGCTTGTGGGCCTGCTTGTGTGCCCCCTTGTGCGCCGTCTACCCTTGGTGCCTGCGGCGACGGCGCCTGCGGTCGCGACGGTCCCTGTCATGATCCCTGTTGTCCTCATCGTCGTTGTCTTCATCACCCTCCCCCCTCCCCCCCCCCCCTCCCCTCCCTCTACCCCCCCCCCTTTGCCCCCTCCTTTGCCACTGTGTGTGTGCCGTCTACCCTTGGTGCCTGCGGCGACGGCGCCTGCGGTCGCGACGGTCCCTGTCATGATCCATGTCATCATCATCGTCATCATCATCATCATCATCATCACCACCCCCTCCTTTGCCCCCACCAGAAGGAGCAGTCCTGCATGAGAAATCCACTGTGATTCGTCCACTGGAGAGACAGGGAGGCAGGAAGACATAAAAGAGGAAAAAAAAACAGGTAAACAAAAATAATTATTTATAAGAAACGGGATTTGTTCTTCGTTGTCGTCGTCATCACCACTGCACCATGCAACCATCATATGTACTCCCTACGGGCACCCTGACATACCTTCATACAAGCAGTCACACATACCCCCTATAAAAAACATACATACTCTTCATAATAAACCGGACAAATCACCCGAGAGAGGAACCATAAATGATAGAGACCCCCTATAAGCAGCCTTACAAACACGCACTGCGCACCACCACGAAACCACAGTCTCTTAAAGCCAGCGAGAGGGAGTAGGCCCATGCGATGCGAGGGTGTTTTTGACCCATGCCACCAGCACTCTCATACCCCATATAAGCAACCATACATACTCTCAATAAGCAGCGATAAGAACATCTTATAAGAAACCTTAAAAACTCACTATGCGCCGCGTGGTAGCCGAGGCTCTTGGAGCCGGGGGAGTAGGTAGTAGGCCCATATGAGGGGTTTTTGTTCCACGCCAGCATTATCCATACCCCTTATAAGCAGCCATGCAATACTCACTACAAGCCATTGGCAAGATACTCACTATGCTCCGCCGTGGTAGCCCATGCTCTTGGATCCCGAGGGGGAGTAGGCCCATATGAGGGTGTTCTTGTTCCACGCCAGGAAGCGAGACACTGATCCTGTGTAGTGCTTGCGCGAGAACCTGAGGGGGTGAGATGAAGGGACAAGAGCAGTGGAGAGGGGGTAAGGAACGGGTGGGAACGGTGAATGGGAGAGGGAGTAGGACCATATGAGGGTGTTCTTGTTCCAAGCCAGGGAGCGAGACACAGCCCCAGTGTGGTGCTTGCAAGAGAACCTGAGAGCATCAGAACGAAGGGGGATGTCAGGTGGAAGGAGAGAGGGAAGGGTGTGAGGAAAGAGACACCTTTGAGACCACTCAAAAGTCGTCTGATGCAGTGTAGTGCTTGCGAGAGAACCTGAAAACATCAGAACGAAGGGGGACGTCAGGTGGAGAGAGGAAGGTGCGAGGAAAGAGACAAAATAAGGGAGGGAGGGAGGGAGGGAGGGAGGGAGGGAGGGAGGGGGAGGAGGGAGGGAGGGAGGGAGGGAGGGAGGGAGGGAGGGAGGGGAGGAGGGAGGGAGAGAGGGAGGGCGAGAGGGAGGGAGAGAGGGAGGGAGGGAGAGAGGGAGGGAGGGAGAGAGGGAGGGAAGAGAGAGGGAGGGAGGGAGGAGAAGGGAGGGAGGAGGGAGGGAGAGAGGGAGGGAGAGAGGAGGGAGGGAGAGAGGGAGGGAGGGAGAGAGGGAGGGAGGGACGAGAGGAGGAGGGAGGCGAGGGAGGGAGGGAGGAGGGGAGGGAGGGAGAGGGAGGGAGAGAGGGAGGGCGAGAGGGAGGGAGAGAGGGAGGGAGGGAGAGAGAGGGAGGGAGGGAGAGAGGGGAGGGAGAGAGGGAGGAGGGAGAGAGAGGGGAGGGGAGAGAGGGAGGGAGGGGAGAAGAGCGGGAGGGAGGGAGAAGCGAGGGAGGGAGGGAGAGAGGGAGGGGGGAGGGAGGGGGAGAGGGAGAGAGGGAGGGAGAGAGGGAGGGAGAGAGGGAGGGAGGAGAGAGGGAGGGAGAGAGGGAGGGAGGGAGAGAGGGAGGGAGGGGAGAGAGGAAGGGGATGCATCGAGTCGCTCCTATTCTCCCATGAACATGCCAGCCAATTCACCTCACACGCCCCACGCTTTCCCACTCTCTCCCACTCCCCTACACCACCCCCACTCCCTACACTCTCCCATACTCCCTCACACTCCCTCCCACTTCCCTACATCACCACCATCCCCACTCCCCACACTTCCCCTAACTCACTTGACCACAGTTGACCCCCAGTTGAAGACGTGACGGTTGCAGGGGTCTGCCCACATTCCCTCACCTCACACTCCCCAACCCCACTGCTCATATTCCCCCACCTCACAACCCCTACCCCCACTGCGCACATCCCCCCAATCCACTCACTTGACCACAGTTGACCCAGTCAAAGACGCGATGGGTTGCAGGGAAACCTTTGAGGCCCCTCAAAGGCCCCCACTCCCCCACACTCTCCCCCACTCTCCCCCACCTCTCCCCCACTCTCCCCACTGCGCACATTCCCCTCCCCCACTCACTTGACACAGTTGACCCAGTCGAAGATGTAACCGTTGCAGGGGTCTGCCCGATCCAAAACGAGGCAGGCTGTATCGAGGATACAGTGTACCCATTGATTTCATACGCGCCCACATCGCCGCCCGCCAGATTCCCGAAAAACAGCATCGGCAGGAGCCATCTTGTTATTGGCAGTCCAAGCGAGGGAAATCCAGCCGTTTTTGGCTGCTCCTGACTTGGCTTCTATTGCCATTGTCACTGCCCCATTGCTGCGCGCCTTGTTCCAATGCAGGAGCAGACTGTAACGAGGATAGGGCGTTTAACACACAGTAGAGAATGTGAGAAGAGGGGGATCACGCAACAGGTTGGAATGACAGGCACATATTAAAGGGGACAGCTGAACAGGCACAGGAAAACATTATTACCGCTTCACACATATCCCCTCCCTCCCCTCCCCACTCCTTTTCACACCAGATGCATCCCTCTCACCACAACAAACACCTCCCCACACCTCTCTACCAACAACAAACCCTCTCCACCGCTCTACACACCTGTTGCCGTTCAGCTTCGTTTGGTAGGAGTATCCAGTCAGCGTTGACTTGTCGCACGCGTTACCCGTCCCGAGCCTGACCCCGAACCTGACCCCGAGCCCGATCCCGAGCCTGACCCCGAGCCTGACCCCGAGCCTGATGACGTGGAGGAGCAGGAGAAGTCAACAGTGGTTCTTCCGCTGACAAGGGGGGGATGGAGTGGGGGGGAACGAGGGGGGAAGGCGGAGGAGAAGGGGGGAAAGGAAATGAGGGGGAAATTAGAGAGGAAAGGTAGGGGAACTGGGAAGAAGGGGGCGAGGGAAAGAGGGAGGGGAGGAGGTTGGGGGTAGGGAGCAATCGTCAGAGGGTGGGGAGAGGATTTTGAGAATGAGCAGGAGAGAGCTACCCCGGGGTTCCGGCAAAGCCAGACAAGCCGGGGAAAAAAAAAGAAAAGAAAAGAAAAGAAAAGAAGAGCAAAAAAAAAAGGGGAGAGAGCTGCACTCGTCGTGTGCTTCGGCTGACAGTGATACTCATACATGAGAGTGGTGAATGCGGGATGGATGGGATGGGCGCTGCTTACTATTTGCCGCGTGATAAGCAAGAGTGTTGGAGCCTGAGGGGGAGAAGGCCCATATGATTTCATAGGAGCCACCAGGAGGGTGGAGGGGGGGAGCGAGGGAACTTACTATTTGCCGCCGTGGTAGGCGAGGGTCTTGGAACCCGAAGAGGAGTAGGCCCAGATGATTTTATTTGAGCCGGTGGGGTTGACGCTCACGCTTCCGTCTGACGTGGACCGAGTGAAGCTGCGCGGAAGGTGCGGCGAGGGAGGAGGGGGAGGGGCGACGGAGGGAGGACGGGAAGGGGCGGTGGGAGGGAGCAGGGGAAGGGGCGGAGGAGGATAGGAAGGAGGAAGGAAAGGAAAGCATTAGTCACTGGAAGCAGGAATAATTAAATAGAGAGAGATTGGGAGGGCGCGGTTCAAGAGGGCAATGGCTCAAAACGATGGATGCTTACGTCATTATCGTCTTCGCTGACGTGGTAGTCAACCCCGGCGCGTAGATCGTGAACGAACTGGTTTTCGCCACGTCGGATAGACCGTATCCCGAAATACGATACGCGTACACCCCCGTGCCGCCCGTGTTTCCGATCACGGCATCGGCGGGCACCATATCACCGTCCGATGAGAATCCGACGGACATCCAGCCGCTGGCGGCGTTCGAGCCGCCGTCCGCCTCCAGAGCGAATTTCACCTTCGCGCCGCCAGCAGGCACGGTCCAATGTAGGGTGAGACTGTAACGGGGACGGATGGGAAAATGGGGAGAAGAGGGGGCCAGATGGTGGGTGAGGGAGTTTCAAAGAGGGGACCTGAAAGAATATTCAAGTAACGACGACCAGAGAAACGGGCGAAATATGAGAACGAATGAACGCGCAAGATGTGAAAATATGAAACCATATCGGCATGTTCCAGGACTCCGTACGAAAAATGTGAAGCGCCGACTATAACGTTAAATTGACGTTTCCAAGTAAGGCAGATTATCCATAAATAGAAAACTGCACTTTGAAACTCACGCGCTTCCGAGGCTGACTGATGACGTGTATCCGGCAAGAGATGACGCGGTACAAGACGAGGACGACGAGCCGCCATCGTCGTCGTCATCGTCGCCAATCCCCTTAAAGACGCCTTTAGCCCAGTCGACTATTCCTTGAAACAAATCTCCCCACGTCAGTTGCGCGCGACTGTCGGGAGGAGAATTAGGAGGAGAAGGATTGGCAGCGCGAGGGCCGCCGCGGATCTGCGGAAGCCGCGCTTGCGGCAAAGCGCATCCGGTCGAGCTGCGACGCGCGTCCGCGCGGGGTTCAGTGGCGGCGGCGCGAGCGCGCGCGCGCGCGATTTTCGGCAGGTCATCGGGGTTAGCGTCTGGAAACACCGACTCGTCGGAGAGAGATGTCAGATTGCTGAAAAGATTGCAGATTGCAGGCAGCTTTCAGTGTCGACAGATTTTACCGCATCGAGCCGTCAGATCTGAGCTGGTAAAGCCGCTGAAGAGAGCTCGCGACTCCACAAAGTGAATCAAGCACCTCAAGGGATAAGCTTCCTAGTAACAGGCGTGTTTTGAAACCAAGCAATGCTGTGTGACGGGTTGGTTGTAGACGTGCTGGAAAAATACTTGCGACGAAGGACAACTCAGGGGGGAAAGGGGCAGGGGGGGGATGGATCATGGAGGGGGGAGGTAGTGGGGGAGGGTGAGACGCGAACGTGGCGTAAAAAATTGGGGGGAAGGAAGGCGGACGGGAATACGTCTGTCGGCGTGCCCCAACTTCCGTCTCTCTGTACAATCAAGGGCCTGGACTGGGGGGAGCGTGGCTTGAGGTTGCGTTGCGCGCTGAGCAGTGGATGAAAGGGAGGTTGCCAGCGATGCGGGGGAGGGGGGAGCGGGGCGTTCTCGGCAGGGGGATTTGCGCCGTCGTTGATGAGGGGAGAGGGTGATTGGGAGGCGGAGGAGGGTGCGGGATGGGGCACCCAAGTTTGACATTTCTGCTTATCCGATTGGTCAGAACCGAAGACTACGCGGAGAGCGACTGCGACAAGGTGCGATGGGGGAATGTGCAGACGCGGCGCGGCAGATGCACCGGATGGAGAAGCAGCTGGGTGGATGGACTTTCAATTTGCAGTGGTGTGCCGTACCTTCTCATCCAGATCCAGGCATGAAGCCCAGGGTGGTACTGTTCACCTGAAAGAAGGGCGTCTTCAGGCTTGGAAAAGTTAAGGCTAGAAATGAGGTTCGGCAATTGAGGTTTGGCGCGCAGTCCCAACTTTGAAGGTCGCACGCGCGACCTATCACAGCTCAGCTGAGCGAGTACCTCAAGGTTCGGAAATGGCAACCTCCGATTTGGTGATTTGCAGGAAAATAGCCACACCTCAGCCCTCACAGGCTCGGTTCTGGGTTCGGCCAAGTGTGAAGGTCGTTTGGCAGAGAAACAATGTTTACATGTTTTGTCTTGAAAATAAGTGTGGTTTTCAGGTTGGTTTGACGTGACATAATCATAGTTGTCGTCTCGCAGCTGGCAATTACAAATACACTAGTGGGGAATAACGTATTTGTAGAAAGCATCAAGCGACCTCTGTTTCTGTGAGTTTTTTCGCGGGCAGGGACGAATCCGTTTCCGTGCGCGCGCCGCCGCTTTCCTTTCCAAACCGCGCTCTGACACCGAAAGCTTGTATGGATGAACTTGTCAATCCCAAATCCTCGACATTAGGTTCTGTACTATAGGGGGATGATACATGTTGTTGGACAGTCTAGAGAGACTAACCATAAGGCACCCATTAGCTAGTATATCACATCAATGTGATTTCTCTCTTAAATTAAATGGAATATATATATGTAATATTTACAGGAAATATGACCATCATTTGATCCGGTTATGCATATCATTTTCTTATGAATGCTTACACATATGAGGCGGAGGCGTAAAATGAGCCAGATCCGTTGAACCCAAGTGAGAAGTGTACTCGTATTTGCACTTCACTTCCTGGCGACCAACCTCGTGTCGCAAATCCAGCCGACACACTCTTTCTGTGTTCGACACGCGCTATTCGGTCCACCAATGAAGAATTTTGTTGACTGCTGAGACGAGCCAGTGAGCTATTCTTGGCTTGTGGTTCTCGTAGGTCGGTGCGCATTTGAGCATCGAGCACTGACATTCAAGTTGACGGCCGTCAACGAATCTGTAATGTACGACTGCCGAACGACTGGTTAGCGTGACTGACAGCCAGCACTGTAGTCAGCTTTGGTGCCTCGCCCAAACATTTGCGCCAAATCCAGTGAAATAGTTGTTCACACGGTGGGCAATCAGCCCGCGAAAGGATTGTACAGCTCCAAAATACGAGTGAAAATTGCACTTTCCACTACTGTAACCAAGAGACTGATGTCGAATTTTCTTTCTCCCTGCCCATAGCGGAAGCCCTTGTTGCTTCGTTCCCTTAGCTTCTCTCACAAGCCAGCTGTTCCATTCCATGGATGAATGGATGGCCACGGAGCGGCGCGCGCGACACACGCCATTTTTTTCATTCTGCGCCACCGACACCTTTGCCCATCGCGTCGCGTCTCTTTTCCCCCGCAGTCCCCCCTTTTCCCCCTCCTCCCCTCTGTACAGCCTTCCTTTCTCCCTGCTCTCGCGCCCAACCTTGCTTTCCCCCCCGCCCTCCCCCACACCCGCCGTTCCTCCCGCGGTCAATTTTTTATCAAACTCTCCTTGTACAAATGCAAGCTGGATCAAGTTTCTGTTCCTATCCCCGCTTCAAGAGCTGGCTTCGCTATTCCTGCTTTGTAACAAACTGAGCGAGGGAGAGCGCGTCAGCGCGGAGCGAGAATCCACAATCAATCACTCGCCACCCGCATTTCCATCCGCTCCGCACCGCACCTATCGCCTCTTCACGAGTGTTCCTTCTCCATTCGTACGAATCGCCCGCGTCGCATTTCGCCGTCAGCTTTTCTCAAGCCGAATTCGATCTCTCAACGATGGCTGCGCGTTCTCCGCGTCGCTGCTCGCATCAGCCGCCACGAACGACCTCTAGCCGCCCGCTCGCTGCGCGCTTGCTCCCCCTCTTAGCGCTCGTTTTTGCCGTGCTGATTCTGCCGCAAAATGCGCTGGCGGAGCATCCAGCGGGCTCGGGCTGGGGATGGAGCGTCGCGTCCGCCGTGTCGCAGCTGCTCTCGTCACTGCGCGCGGGAACCAGACCGCGCAGCCTACGACGACGACTGCTACTACTAGTACCGTCAAACCCGCTGCGACGGGCACGTGCAACCCATCGTCGCTGTCGGGTTACACGTCGTCGATCGCGCTCGCGAGCGGGTAAGAGCGTCGCTTAATGCTTAGGAGAACCTCCTCGTTCACCGTTCTTCTCAAGCCGCCCAGGTAGCGCGGCGCTTTCCCGCGCGATTCATGATCACGATCCCCGCTCTCTCTTGCCCAATCATCCCCCTCGAATCTCCCCCAGTCTCCGCCTGCATTGGGCGGTAACCGCCACGTCGACGATCCAGCTATCGGTCGAGGCGACTCGCAACCTTCCATTGGCCCTAAGTCTCCCCCTTCCCCCCCGCCCGCGCGTTGCCCCGAACCCCCCGAATCTCCCCCGAATCTCCCCCAGTCTCCGCCTGCACTGGGTGGTAACCGCCACGTCGACGATCCAGCTATCGGTCGAGGCGACTCGCAACCTTCAATTGTCCCTAAGTCTCCCCCTTCCCCCCGCCCGCGCGTTGCCCCGAACCTCCCCCGAATCTCCCCCGAATCTCCCCCAGTCTCCGCCTGCACTGGGTGGTAACCGCCACGTCGACGATCCAGCTATCGGTCGAGGCGACTCGCAACCTTCCATTGGCCCTAAGTCTCCCCCTTCCCCCCCGCCCGCGCGTTGCCCCCGAACCTCCCCCGAATCTCTCCCCGAATCTCCCCCAGTCTCCGCCTGCACTGGGCGGTAACCACCACGTCGACGATCCAGCTGGCCGTCGAGGCGACGCGGGCGAGCGGCGCGGGGACGGGGTGGTTCGCCGTGGGGTGGGCGTCGTCGCCGGGCGCGATGGCGCCGTCAGACGCGGTGATCAGCAACCTCGCGACGACGCCGGCGATTAAAGCGTACAAGATCACGGGATACTCCGCGAGCAACGTCGCGCCGACGACCGCGTTCACTCCGGGAAGCGTTTCGCTGACCGCGGGAACGACGACCACCGTCGCCAAGTGAGTGGCGGTGGTGATATATCGTGAGGAAACGGCTAGTAGTAGACGTACAGAATTCCGGGGTACCCGGCGCGTTCACCCCGGGGAGCGTGTCGCTGACCGCGGGACTGACGACCTCCGTCGCCAAGTGAGTGGTGGTGGTATGATTCCCGGAAAGGTGGGTTACGGGTATCTCAAACTAGGACATGACTCATGAGGTAGTACTGGCCCTCAGGAGGGAGTAGTACTCCCGCCCTTCACCCCTCAGGGCTTGAATATCTCTGGGCCTCCCCCAGAGATACTGCCAGTACTGCCAGTACTGCCAGTACTGCCAGTACCTACTCTTCTGACAGTACTGGCTTCCCCCCCCGCCCTCCCCGCCCCCCCCGCCCTCCCCGCCCTCCCGCCCTCCCCGCCCTCCCGTCCCTCCCCCGCGCACTCTTCCCCCGTCCCGTCCCACCAGGTTCACCCGGTTGACGGGCGACGGCTCGTCTGTGCCTGTGGACGTGGCAGAAGTGAATTCGCATATCTGGGCGTTCTCCGCTAATGCCATAGCACCGGCTTTCCGCCTCACCTGTCCCCCCCCCTCCCCCCCACTCCACTCCTCCCCATCCACCTCTCCCCCACCAGGTTCACCCGGTCTGCAGGTGACGGCTCATCGGTCGCTGTGAACGTGGCTGGAGTCAAGTCCCTCATCTGGGCCTTCTCCGCTCCGCCAGTGGCATAGTACCGGCTTTCCGCCTCACCTGTCCCCCGCCTCCCTCCCTCTCGCGCACCAGGTTCACCCGGTCAGCTGGTGACGGCTCGTCTGTGCCTGTGAACGTGGCAGGAGTGAACTCGCTCATTTGGGCCTTCTCCGCCAGTGGACTCAAGACCGTCGCCTACCACAGCACCCACTAGTGAGTGCTACTAGTACTAGCTCGCCATTAGACGTGTCACATGTCAAACAGCCACTCGCATTTGACTGAGCTGACGTGGATTTCTTTTCTGTTATTCATCTGAGCTGACGTGGATTTCTTTTCTGTTATTCATCTGTGCTGACGTGGATTTCGTTTCAGTCCTTTCTCACTTATTTTTCTCCCGTCGTCCGCCCTTCCCTCCGCCCCTCCCTTCCGCCCTCTTGCTCCCTCCCCCTCCTGCTTCCTTCAACCCCTCCCACCAATCGCAGTGGCAGTGCTGACGTGGACTTCTCCTGTGACGGCTCTCCTGTTGCCACCCCTGCGCCACCCCCTCCCTCGCCACCTCCTCCTCCTCCTCCACCCCTCCGCCCTCCTCCTCCACCCCTCCGCCCTCCTCCTCCACCCCTCCGCCCTCCTCCTCAACCCCTCCGCCCTCCTCCTCAACCCCTCCGCCTCCCGCCACCTCCACCCCTCCGCCCACCACCTCCGCACCTCCACCTCCGCCGTCCTCTTCTGGGGCAGGCTCCAACTGCCCCGCATCCACCCTCCCCGGATACACCTACCAGACGCAGCTCAAGGGCACCACGTGAGTGTTCTTTTCTTCTTTTTCTCCCTGTCTTCCTTACTGTCTTCTGGGGGAGGCTCCAACTGCCCTGCGACCACCCTTCCAGGATACACCTACCAGACTCAGCTCAAGGGCAGCACGTGAGTATTCCTAGAGTTTTTGTGGGCTTTCTTGTTATTTCCGCGTTCGCTCTCTCACCAGGTGGACTCACTCATGCCGCCTCTCCTGCCGTCCAAACCTCCATTGCCCCATTTCCCTTCTCGGCTCCTTCCCTTTCTCCCCCGCTCTCGCTCTCTCTCACTCTCTCCCTCTTCACTGCTTCTACCTTCCCTTCTTCTAACCTCACCCTGCTCCTCCACTGGAAAGCTCCTTCGCTTCGCAGCTCAATCCAGCCATCGAGGCCACAGCGACCCCACGAACGAGTAGCTGAATTCATTGCCTCTCTTGTCTCGTGCTTCACCCTCGCCCTTCTCCTCTGCCCTTCCCGGCCACCCTGCAGTTTTCTGCTCTGAAACTTCGTGCCCTGATCCCCCTTTGCCGTTCCCTTTCTCCCACAACCCTGCAGTTTTCTGCTCCACTGGAAAGCCTCTTCTGCCTCGCAGCTCGAACCAGCCATCAAAGCCACGGCTGCCACAGCAATGACCTGTTAATCTCAGCGCCTTTTTCGTCTGCACTGCTTCTCTTCCCTCATCTCCTTCCCCCCCCCCCCACCCCCCCCCCCCCCCCCCCCCCCCCCCCCCCCCCCCCCTCCTCCCTTCAGCCTGCTGCTCCACTGGAAAGCATCATCAGCCACCCAGCTCGATCTAGCCATCGAAGCAACGACCGCCCCGACAAAGAATGGCTGGATCGCCCTCGCATGGCCTAGGAGCGGCAAGATGGCTCCTTCTGATGCCGTCTCATACCCAGTACCCCTTTCTGTCCCGCTCTCCCCTTTTCCCTTCAGCCTGCTGCTCCACTGGAAAGCATCATCAGCCTCCCAGCTCTATCTAGCCATCGAAGCCACTAGCAGCCCGGCAAAGACAGGCTGGGTCGCCCTCGCATGGCCCAGGAACGGCAAGATGGCTCCTTCTGACGCCGTCTTTGGCAACATGGTGGGCGGCAGAGTGTTGGTGCTGTCTTAACCGGTCCTCCCCTCTGCCCTTCTGCCCTCTCTCTCCCCTTTCCTTCAGTTTGCTGCTCCACTGGAAAGCATCATCAGCCACCCAGCTCGATCTAGCCATCGAAGCCACTAGCGCCCCGGCCAAGAATGGCTGGATCGCCCTCGCGTGGCCCAAGGCAGGGAAAATGGCTCCTTCGGATGCCGTCTTTGGCAACATGGCGGGCGGTGGAGTGGTTGCCTCCTTCCAACGCCGTCCTATCCGGCCTGCACCCATCTCTGTCCGTCCCTCCCTCCCCCCTTCCCTTCAGTTTGCTGCTCCACTGGAAAGCATCATCAGCCACCCAGCTCGATCTAGCCATTGAAGCAAAATCAGCCCCGGCAAAGAACGGCTGGATCGCCCTCGCATGGCCCAAGGCAGGGAAAATGGCTCCTTCTGATGCCGTCTTTGGCAACATGGCGGGCGGCGGAGTGGCGGCGTATAAGATTGGTGGATACTCCATGGGCTCGATTCAGCGCACCACTGCTTTCAGCATTGGGACAGCTAACACCACCACCAGCACTTCTGGTTCTACGGTGATCCAGTGAGTTTCTGATGGGTTCTGTGTGGTTGTGTGCTGTGTCCCATGTGCTGTGTGCTGTGCTGTGTGGAGTGGCGGCGTATAAGATCGGTGGATACTCCATGGGATCGATTCAGCGCACCACTGCTTTCAGCATCGGCACCGCCAACACCACCACCAGCAGCACTTCTGGTTCTACGGTGATCCAGTGAGTTACCGATGGAAAGAGGGCTGTGTGCTGTGTGCTGCATGCGGTCTGCTGTGCTGTGCTGAGCTGTGCTGTGTGGAGTGGCGGCGTATAAGACCGGTGGATACTCATGGGGTCGATTCAGCGCACCACTGCCTTTACCATCGGGACTGCCAACACCACCACCACTGCTACCGGCTCCACAGTGAGTGAGTCCTTGCTATATATTTCTTCTTTCTTTCTTTCTTTCTTTCTTTTTTCTTCTTTCTTCCTTCCTTCCTTCCTTCCTTCCTTCCTTCCTTCCTTCCTTCCTTCCTTCCTTCCTTCCTTCCTTCCTTCCTTCCTTCCTTCCTTCCTTCCTTCCTTCCTTCCTTCCTTGCTTTCATTCTTTCTGTTTTCGTGTTAAGCAAGCAATTGGTGCTTTTTGATACACTGCACCTCCCACGCGCACTGAACCCCTTCGACTGCTCTCAGGTTCATCCCTCCCTCCTCTTCTGCCCCTCCCTCCTCCCCTGCCCATCCCTCCCTCTCTCGCTCAGGTTCTCCCGAACCCAGGGCACAGGTTCGGCAGCCAAGGTGCAGGTGGCAGGGAGCAACAGCCTGCTGTGGGCCTACTCTCCCTCGGGCTCCAAGAGCCTCGGCTTTCACGGCGGTGCATAGTGAGTGTTTTGAATATGCTTGTAATGAGTACGTATGGCATGGCATGGCAGCAGCCTCCTGTGGGCCTATTCCCCCTCGGGCTCCAAGAGCCTCGGCTTCCACGGCGGCGCATAGTGAGTGTACTGAGCTTGCTTATAACGAGTATGGTGGGTTCCTTTTATGGGGCATGCATGTATGTATGGATGGGACAGGGAGCAACAGACTGCTGTGGGCCTACTCCCTCTCGGGCTCCAGGAACCTCGGCTTCCACGGCCGTGCATAGTGAGAGTTTTTTTTTCTTCTTGTACGGGGTGTGATTGCCTATAGGGAGTATATACGGGGTTGTGGGTGCAGGGAGTAACGTCTGTAGGCCTACTCCCCCACGGGCTCCAGGGAGCCTGCGCTAGTTGGGAGTGTCTGCGCGTTGTCCGTAACAGCAAGTCAAGACTGTTGTCCTCTACGACCGTTCATTCCCTCTGTCCTTCTGTAACGTTCTATTTCCTCCCCCTTGTCTTCCCATGCTCTTGTTGTCCCTCCTGGTTCCCAGTGGCCGCATTACTGTTGACTTCTCTTGCCAGACCCTATCGTCTGGAGGGGGGTGGGGGTGGCAGGGGGTGGGGACATGGCGGCGATGGGGATGACGATGGTGACAGGTATGGTGGCGATCACGGTGGGAGGGGCGGGGGGCACGGCAATGGCAACGGCAATGGCAACGGCAATGGCAGGGGGAGGGGCAGGAACCATAACCGTTCCCGTAGGGCATAAGTATTGGGGCAGGGGCATTCGTAGTAGTTATTGACTGACATTTATGATGGATGTCTCGAAGTGCTGGAGCTGCAAGGGTACTAAGAGATGGGATATGATGCAAGATTGAGGGATTATGGTGTTGGATATTAGTTTTGCGGGTGGTGGAGGGAGTTGATTCTTAACCACCCTCAGTGGCATTTGCTTGCTGCGGATGGTGTTTAAGAATCTCCCTATGAACTTGTTGCTGAATGATATTTCTTAGAGCTTCTGATTTTACCACGACAACGTCTATTGAAAACTTAATGGGACCATGTTATGTAAAGATGCACAAGTGGAAGAGATCCATACAAAAGTGAGATATTGATATACGCGCACTTGAACAAAAGGTGTCGGCGACAGATAACGGGGCGAGCACCATAATGAAGAACGCGTGGGAGTCACAGTGTGGTAATCGTGTGTGGATTGAGTCCAGCCACGTGCTCGACTTCTCATTCTCCGTGAAATGACAGCTGTAACGAGTGCGACGCGAGGGAGTCCAGCACAGCGTTGGTCGATGCGCGCGCACGTTTCGGGTTGCTGCGATTCTTCCTTTCTGACGGAACAGGGGGAAGGTTGGGACAGGGGGGGAAGGTACTGTTGGAAAATCCTCTCTCGCCGTGGCTGGTTGGGTGAATCTGGCGTGTGTCCTACCTAACCGGCTCGTTCATAAACGTTTGATCACGGTTCAGAATGGTGCAACCTGGAAGCCGCTTTCACCTTTTGGAACCGTCCGGAACCACGAAGAATGAAGCGAAGTGTGACGTGGGGGTACGAACTGGGTTTGGGGGTTGTGGGGGAGGCATGAATTCCTCCAATGCTCCAGCCCCCAACCCAACCAACCCCAGTCGTCGTCCTCCCCTGACCTGACCTGACGGCGACTAGCAGCAACGTCGCAAGCCATTCGCGCGCGACGACGCGTCGTGCGACTTCGCACTCCTCCATTCCGTCATTTTCCTCAGTCGGCTGGTCGCAAACATTTCCCGCCGGTCGCTAGCCATTCTCCGTCGGTCGCTCGCGAGCGAGTCATTCACACCAGTTGGCTTCCCCTGTGTCTAGTACTATTTACCGAAGTAGTCCGAGTACGGCTGATAAATACCACAGCCACTTAGTGTGCCACGCCATCCACCCAACGCTCCGCTTCGCCCATTTTGATCGCCGCTCATTCCCTCCAATCCTGCCGCTCCGTCCTTTCCGATCAAGCCGCTCCGTCCTTTCCGATCAAGCCGCTCCGTCTTTCCCTGTCGTGCCGCTCGGTCCCCCTCGATCGAACAGTTCCGCCCGTCTTCTCCGACCAAACAGTTCCGCCCCGCGCGAATCACGGGCGCCACCAGCCTCTCTCGCGCAAAACAGCGCCGCGTTGTAGCGAATCTCACCGGACGAATCGCCATGGCATTTCGTCCGCAAGCGACGGCCTTTTTCCTACTAATACTGCTAGTATCATCGAGCGCATTCAGCGCCGTGAAAGCCGCGGCGTCCATCCATGACGCACTGCCGTTATCATCGAGCGAAGGGGAAAATAGTGACGGCGAACCGATTGGCGAAAACATTGGCGAAGGTCGCGGTCGCGGGCGTGTGCTGGTGAATCTGGTTACACCGCTGGCGACGTGCTCGCCGTCGTCGCTCGCGGGATTCTCGTCGTCTATCGCCCTCGGGTCAAAGTACGCGCTCTTTCTACCGGCTTTTGATGCCCCACCCCCTTTTTTTCAAACGATTTTTCCTTTTTTCAAATGATTTTTGGGGCACCTCAAAATCTATCGCCCTCGGGTCAAAGTACGCCCTCTTCTACCGGCTAGGCTACTTCTGAGACGTCTCGAAAGGCTTTCCACGACATAACGGTAGAGTTCCGAGGAAGCTTAGCATCTTCGACACGCTAACGCGACGGTTTTAAACCGACCCCCCAAAACGCTAACGCTAATCCTCGGTGCGAGCCCCGCTGCTCCTCCTCCCCTGATTGAAGCTCCATAGGTATACGGACTTCCAATGGAGTCGCGTTCCGGCTCCCTCGGTGTCGCCTTCTTCCTCCCGTCTTCCCCCGTCTTCCCCCGTTTCCCCAGTTTCCCCCGTCGCCTCCCCCTTCCCCCTTCCCCTTCCCCCGCTTCCCCTTAACCCAAAGCTCCATTGGAAAGTGACGACCAGCTCGCTGCTAGAGCTCACAGAAACGTCCACCGGGGCGCCGCCACTACCACACCCCGTGTGCTATGCTCCCCAATGCCCCGTACACCCTTCCCCCCCTTCCCCCGTCTCCTCCCTCCCGCCACTCCTCCTTTCCCCCTCCCCGCCTTCACCCAACTCCACCTTTCCATCCCCCTCTCCCCCTTCCCCCCAGCATGAGGCTCCACTGGAAGGTGGCGACCGGGTCGCTGCTAGAGCTCGCGGTAACAGCCACTGTGCCGCCGCTCCCGCACCGCGTTCCCGTCCCATCTCCCCGTTTTTCTCTTTCCCCCACCCTCTCCCCTTCTCCCGCAGCATGAGGCTTCACTGGAAAGTCGCGACCGGATCCCTCCTGGAGCTCGCGGTAACGGCCACCGGCGCCGCCGCTACCGGGTGGTTCGGCGTCGCGTTTTCTCAGTCCGGCGGCATGGTGAAATCCGACGCGATTATCGCGAATCAGGGCGGCTCGCCCGTCCCCGTTAATACGTACGCCGTTACGAGCTACTCGACGGTGAAAGCGACGACCGCGTTCAGCGCGGGCGGGAAGGCTTTCACGGGAGGAACAACGGCCACCATGAAGTGAGTGTGCTTGAGGGGGACGGACTATACCCGTTATTAGCTTCTCCGCTTGGCGCGCTAGTCAGGGCTTTCATGGGCGGAACGACGGCTACGATGAAGTGAGTGTTGGGAGGAGGAGGGGTAAAAGAGGTGAGGGCTCGCCCGTCCCCGTTAGTACGTACGCCGTTACGAGCTACTCGACGGTGAAAGCGACGACCGCGTTCAGCGCGGGCGGGAAGTCTTTCACGGGCGGAACAACGGCCACGATGAAGTGAGTGTTGGGGGGCACAGTGTACCCGTTATTAGCTTCTCCGGCATGGGGGGGCGGGCTTTCACGGGCGGGACGACGGCCACCATGAAGTGAGTGTGCTGGAGGGGGAGACCGCTGTGCCCGTTATTAGCTTATCCGTTTGGCGCCGGGAGTAGGTCGTTCAATCGCGGCACGGGAGAGAGAGGAGTTGCACCGGTGAACGTGCGGGGAAGCAAGAACATGTTGTATGCTCCACCCTCAGTTACACCCACACACTCATTCACACCGCACACCGACCCTCATACCCTTCGCTTCTTCCTCTCCCAGGTTTACTCGCAGCACGGGAGACGGCGGGGTGGCGCCGGTGAACGTGAGGGGCAGCAACAGCATGGTGTATGCTTATTCCAAGAGCGGCGCCAAGGCCATTGCTTACCACGGCTCGCACTAGTGAGTGCTGGGGACATGCAGGCGAGTGGCAGAGGCAGGTGGGTGGGACTGCAAGCACCTGTGCCGTGTTGTGCTGCATCTGACTGCTTTTAGGGCAACAGCATGGTGTATGCTTATTCCAAGAGCAGCGCCAAGGCCATCGCTTACCACGGCTCGCACTAGTGAGTGGTGCTGCCAGGTACATGTGGTCCTGTGCGGTGCGGTGCGGTGCGGTGCTGTGCTGTGCTGTGCTGTGCGGTGCTGTGCTGTGCTGTGCTGTGCTGGTCTGTGCTCAGCTTATTCCAAGAGCAGCGCCAAGACCATTGCTTACAATGGCTCGCACTAGTGAGTGGTGTGGGTCAGGCAGGTGGTGGGTGCTGCCAGTGCCAGGTACATGCAGTCCTGTACGGTGCAGTGCGGTGCGGTGCGGTGCAGTGCTTTGCTGCGCTGTGTGGAACCCTCACTGCTGTCGATTCCTCCTGCAACGGCTCCCCGTCGCTCCTCCCACAATCCTTCTTTCCCACCCCGGCTTACAATTCTTCGCCCTTACCCAACTTACCCCCCCACCCATTTCCCCCCCTTCCCCCACTTCCCCCCCTTCCCCCCCTTCCCCCTGTGGAATCTTCACTGTCGATTTCTCCATTGGAATTTTCTCAATTCGAAACGCAGCACAGGCCCGGATGCGACTTTTGAGTCGACTCAAAAGTCAACTCAAGAGTCGACTCAAAAGTCAACTCAAGAGTCGACTCAAAAGTCGAAACGCAGCACAGGCCCGGATGCGCGTGCGAACGTGTTTCGGCCAGCAAAGGCCTTCATCAGCGCACCCCACCCCACCCACTTCCCCACCTTCTCGCGTCCCTTCACTTCCACCTTCCACCTTTCACCTTCCACCTTCCACCTTCCACCTTCCACCTTCCACCTTCCACCTTCCACCTTCCACCTTCCACCTTCCACCTCCCACCTCCCACCTCCCACCTCCCACCTTCCACCTTCCACCTTCCACCTTCCACCTTCCACCTTCCACCTTCCCCCTTCCACCTTCCACCTTCCACCTTCCACCTTCCACCTCCCACCTCCCACCCAGTGGAATCTTCTCTGTTGATTTCTCCTGTAGCTACTCCCCGTCCCTTCCTCCACAATCTTATTCCCCCTTTTTCTCCCCCCTTTCCCCCCTTTCTCCCCCCTTTCCCCTTCTTCTCCCCTCTTCCCCCCTTCCCCCCCCCAGTGGAATCTTCACTGTCGACTTCTCCTGCAACGGCTCCCTGTCGCTTCCCCACAGTCTCACCCCCGTCCCCCTTTCCCCCCCACTCTTTCCCCCTTTTCTCCCCTCTTTCCCCCCTTCCCCCCCCCAGTGGAATCTTCACTGTCGATTTCTCCTGCAACGGCTCCCCCGTCGCTCCCCCTCCGCCCGCCACCAACCCCCCCCCTACTGGCGGAGCAACCACCCCCCCGCCTTCCCCCACTGGCGGAACAGGCACCCCCCCGCCTTCCCCTGCTGGCGGAACAGGCACCCCCCCGCCTTCCCCTGCTGGCGGAGCAGGTTCCACCCCGCCCCCGCCCATCACCAGCGCCCCCCCGCCCCCTCCGCCTCCCCCTTCCCCCTTCGCCACGGGTAAAGCCTGCCCCGCATCCACCCTCCCCGGATACGCCTTCCAAGTTGCTCTGCGCCCGCCCAAGTGAGTGACAACCTTGCTCCCTCCTCCCCCCGCTGCTGCAAATGTGTACTGTCTACCTAGGAAGTTCCCCCTGTCCCCTCCGCCTCCCCCGTCTTCCTTTGCCACGGGTACAGCCTGCCCCGCATCCACCCTCCCCGGATACGCCTTCCAAGTCGCCCTGCGCCCGCCCAAGTGAGTCTAGGTTGCTTGCCCTGCTCCTTGTCTGTCTGTCTGTTTGTGCCTGGCTGCTGCGTCCCCCCTGCCCCGCGTCCACCCTCCCCGGATACGCCTTCCAAGTCGCCCTGCGCCCGCCCAAGTAAGTAAAATCTTTCTCCCTCCTCTCCCCGCTGCTGCAAATGTGTACTGTCTACCTAGGGAGTTCCCCCTGCCTCCTCCTCCTCCCCCTTCCGCCTTTGCCACGGTTACAGCCTGCCCCGAATCCACCCTCCCCGGATACGCCTTCCAAGTTGCCCTGCGGCCGCCCAAGTGAGTGACACCTCCTTTTTCTCCCTCTGCTCCTGCTATCCTCCTGCTATCTCTGCTTCTGCAAATGCCTACTTTCTTTCTAGGAGAGCTCCCCTCTCCGTCTTCCCCCCCTTCTCTCCTTTGCCACGGGAACAGCCTGCCCCGCGTCCACCCTCCCCGGATACGCCTTCCAAGTCGCCCTGCGCCCGCCCAAGTGAGTAACACCTTCCGTCTCTCTCTCTTTGCGGATGCCTCTCAAACGTCACTGGGTGTAACCCTTGAGTCGACTCAAAACTCATCTCTGCTTTTCCTCGACACATCCCCTTCAATCTCCCCGCCCTCTCTTCCACCCCCGACCAGTCTCTTCCTCCACTGGACCCCAGTGTCAGCCACGCAGGTAGACATGGCGATAGAAGCCAAGGCAGCAGGCAGGGCCAAGGACGGCCCCAGTCTACCTAAAGCACATCTCCTCTCTGCTCACCTCTTCCCCTTCCGCCCTTCACCCCCTTCACCCCCACCTCCCCAGCCTCTTCCTCCACTGGACACCCGTTTCAGCCACACAAGTAGACATGGCTATTGAAGCCAAGGCAGCAGGCAGGGCCAAGGACGGCCCCAGTCTACCTAAAGCACATCTCCTCTCTGCTCACCTCTTCCCCTTCCGCCCTTCACCCCCTTCACCCCCACCTCCCCAGCCTCTTCCTCCACTGGACACCAGTGTCAGCCACACAAGTAGACATGGCTATTGAAGCCAAGGCAGCAGGCAGGGCCAAGGACGGCCCCAGTCTACCTAAAGCACATCTCCTCTCTGCTCACCTCTTCCCCTTCCGCCCTTCACCCCCTTCACCCCCACCTCCCCAGCCTCTTCCTCCACTGGACACCCGTTTCAGCCACACAAGTAGACATGGCTATTGAAGCCAAGGCAGCAGGCAGGGCCAAGGACGGCCCCAGTCTACCTAAAGCACATCTCCTCTCTGCTCACCTCTTCCCCTTCCGCCCTTCACCCCCTTCACCCCCACCTCCCCAGCCTCTTCCTCCACTGGACACCAGTGTCAGCCACACAAGTAGACATGGCTATTGAAGCCAAGGCAGCAGGCAGGGCCAAGGACGGCCCCAGTCTACCTAAAGCACATCTCCTCTCTGCTCACCTCTTCCCCTTCCGCCCTTCACCCCCTTCACCCCCACCTCCCCAGCCTCTTCCTCCACTGGACACCAGTGTCAGCCACACAAGTAGACATGGCTATTGAAGCCAAGGCAGCAGGCAGGGCCAAGGACGGGTGGATCGCCCTTGGGTGGTCGCCCAAAGGAAAGATGTCGCCCGCTGATGCTGAGATGTCAACCTCTCAGTCAACCTCTCACTCAACTCAGAAGTTTTCTTTCCTCCCTTCCTCCTTCTTCCTCCTTCCCTGCCCTTCGTTTTCCCCCCACACTCTCTCCAGCCTTTTCCTCCACTGGACACCAGTGTCAGCCACACAAGTAGACATGGCTATTGAAGCCAAGGCAGCAGGCAGGGCCAAGGACGGGTGGATCGCCCTTGGGTGGTCGCCCAAAGGAAAGATGTCGCCTGCTGATGCTGTTATTGGGAACCTGGGTGGCGGGCTTGTAATGCCGTATGTCATTAAGGGGTACAACATGGGCAAGATTCAGGCCACGTCAGCGTTTTCCCTTGGGAGTAACGCGGCGACGGTCACTACCGCAGCAAACGATACCATTATCACGTGAGTGGGGGATGCTGTTCTAAACCCCAACCTGGGTGATGGGCTTGTAATGCAGTATGTTATTAAGGGGTACAGCATGGGCAAGATTCAGCCCACGTCGGCTTTCTCGCTCGGGAGTAACTCAGGAGGGCTTGTAATGCCGTATGTCATTAAGGGGTACGGCATGGGGAAGATCATGCCGGCGGCGTTTTCCCTTGGGAGTAACGCGGCGACTGTCACTACCGCGACGAATGATACCATTATCACGTGAGTGGGGGATGCTGTTCTAAACCCCAACCTGGGTGACGGGCTTGTAATGCCGTATGTCATTAAGGGGTACGGCATGGGGAAGATCATGCCGGCGGCGTTTTCCATCGGGAGTAACGCGGCGACGGTCACGACCGCAGCGAATGATACTATTATCACGTGAGTGGGGGATGCGTTATGAGGATGCTGTACTTATGCTGATAAGGGGTACAGAATGAGAGCTGCGGCCAACGACGCGATTATCACAACGAGGGTGCTGCAAGTAAGGATATCCGATGTATGCTAATACGGGGTACAGAATGGGAGTTGCAACCAACTGCTCTCTATGACTATGTATCTTCACTCCCCATCCCACTCCCATCCCACTCCCCATCCCACTCCCCATCCCACTCCCCATCCCACTCCCCGTCCCACTCCCCATCCCACTCCCCATCCCACTCCCCATCCCACTCCCCATCCCACTCCCCATCCCACTCCCCATCCCACTCCCCTTCCCACTCCCCATCCCACTCCCCATCCCACTCCCCTTCCCACTCCCCATCCCACTCCCCTTCCCACTCCCCATCCCACTCCCCATCCCACTCCCCATCCCACTCCCCTATCGCCTGCTGCCTCCTCATCTCCTAACAGCGTCTCTCGCATCAAGAATTTGGGAGTAGTCACGCATGCAGGCCTTCCTTCGCTCGTCTGGCCCCCCCCCGCTCACTCTTCCCCCACTCTCCTTTCCCTCCGCCAACCATTCCCAACAGCTTCTCTCGCATCAAGAACTCGGGAGTGGTCACGTGTTCCCCCATGGCAGGCCTGACTAAACTCATCTATGCCTTCTCCCGCTCTCACTCTCCTCCCCCCTCCAACCATCTCCTAACAGCTTCTCTCGCACCAAGAACACGGGAGTGGTCATGCGATTCCCCATGGCAGGCCTGTCTAAGCTCGTATGGGCCTTCTCCCGCCCAGGCTCTCCCTCGCTTTCCTTCCACGGCAACAGCTAGTGAGTGCTTTTACCCCTCTCGCCTGCCCTTCTCTTTTTTCCTGTTCATGAATATGCAGCCTCATATCCCCCTAAAATGGAAGGCCTTCCTTATTTTTTTCTTTTGCTAACTTCTTTCCCTCGCGGGTGCTCCTGTTTCGCTGGACTGACTCCAGTGGCACTGCAAAGGTGGATTTCTCGTGCCGGTATGCTCCCTCTAGCAAGGCGGAGGAGGATTACGGAGATGAGGATGACGAGGATAATGATGACAATGACGATGACGACGATGATGATAAGAGGCGCAAAAGGCATTAGAATAAGCGGCACTTACCGCATGTTTGATTTCTTTCTAAAACGGCATGGAGTTTGTTATTGCTTCATTACTGAGCATGGCGTGGCAGTGGCGCCTTGCAGATGTTATTTGATTTTGAGGGAAGGAGTGCTGCCTGAAAGCCACATGTTGGGATCCAGTAGTATTACTTCGTTTTTTGTTGTGTAGGTTCAATGGCTATTTATTTGCAATGCTGAAGAGGTTTTGCCCTGCGTCGTTATCGGTGTACTCAACGAGGGGTCTCGGCCCTTGCCAGCCAGCACGATTTACGCGCCGCACATCCACCCATCTCAAGGGGTTTCATTTCATCACGGACGTGGAGGTCAACGAATCGGGTCGGCGGCGGGTATTGCCGAATTTTCATGTTGCTTGCAGATTTCGAATCCGCGGCTCGTCTTTGATGCTTTCGTTTCAACCAATGCACAAGTGTGCTTTCCTGTGTTCACTTCCGCTTCGCGCTGCCCAACTTTAAAAAACAACCTTGTTCCGCAAGAACCGAAATTTGCTTCCGAAACAATGAACTGGCGTGGGGGGCGGATGGTTGACGGATCGCGCTGTGCGACAAATTCAAGACTAACCCGACCGTACCTACAAATTCACGACTGTACTTTGCTCCCCGCACCTGCCCGTAAAATCGCAACCACATTCACGAATCACGACGACCCGTCGCAGTCCTCCATTGTCTCCTCCTGTCGCACACAGCACGACGACTATTCGACAAACCTGTTTTGCTTGCCGGGGACAATGCACGCACGTCGCACACACTCGGCTGTGCTGCAGTCTGGGCCGCACAGGTAGCCGCCAGCTGCCCCTTCCCCACTAAACACCTTTTCCATGCCTTCTGTTTCCAAATGCCCTGCCCTGCCCCCCGTCGAACAGCCCTGGCCCGTTCTCGCACAGCCCCGGAACGACGGTCACTCGCAATCCTACCCTGCTCGCTGGGACAGCGATGATGGGGCATCTCCCAATTTGCCCTGCCCAGCTTCATCTCTGGTCTCGTCTCGACTCGACACGACACACACATTCCCTACAGCAATTCACACGAGCCAGGACTGCCATGCTGTGCCGAGCCGAAGCATTTCCGAGGGCAAATTTTCGTAATGAAAGCACTCTGGAATTGAAGGGGTCTTTTCTACTTCGGGAATAACAGGCAGAGCCCACATGGATCCTTCAGAACACAAAGACTGAGCTTGACAGCGATTCAAATTTCCTACGCCTTCGATCTGTTATCACTGCTAGCGCAGCGGCTGGCGCTTCACGAGACGTCATGTTCCAATCGTGTGACTCGCTTGTAGGACATCCTTCAATAGCGCGTATCCACCATTCGTCATCAAGGAAAAAATCAGCAGCGTCGCTACGCAGTGTAGAATCACTACGAGTTCGAACGAATGAGGAAGCTTCATCGCATTCACCAGCGTTAGACATTGGAATGGCCGAAGCCTCAACTACCTCAACGCTCTTACCTTTCTCAGCTTCGTCAGTTAGACGCTTGGATGAACATTCCCTTACGAGTTGTTTGGTTGACGAATTACGAACGCACGACTCCGTTCAGACCGTACGGAGCATAAAATCCAAGCAGCGTCTCCATTACAGCGCGTCTTTTGAGGCGCCTCAAAAGCAACGTTTCCACCGTAGCGCGGCTCGGCCATGGTTCTTAAACTCCGCAGCTTTATGCGTCTGCACGCTAATCTGCATCGCCGTTTTCCAGCCGACAATCGCGGCTGCGGCGCCTCCGGCCGGACCGCGTGCGGCGGCGGCGGCGGCGGATGCGGAAGTGGCGGCGGTAGAGGCGAGTTTCGGGTGGCACGGGGACCCGTTGGGCCATTTGGACGGTAGCGAGGGCGCCGCGTTCGTCGCGCCGTGTTTGCCGTCAGGGCTGGCGGGATTCAGCCATTCGGTGGTTCTATCAGAGGCCGGGTAAGGGCGTGTGTGCTAAGAATGGGCCAAGAGAGTAATTGCAAACAAGGGGGTGATTGAAGCGAAGGTAACGGGACACAAGCGAACTGAGGCCTGTGTTTATCGGCCGGAAATGGCGGGATTTAGCCACTCGGTGGTGCTCTCGGAGGCCGGGGTAAGGGCGTGACTGAATCGAAGGGAAGTGAGTGTGCTCGCAACTACCACAAGTACCCCCACATCCCCGATTTCTCCCTATTTTCCCTATCCTTCCCACTCTTCAGTCTACTCAACTGGGTGCGCCTCAACCTGCGCTTCTTCCTCGGGTTCGCGCTCGAGGCGCGCTTCAACATCTGAGATGCTCTCTTCCCCAATCTCCCCCCCCGTTGCTCCTATCTCTCCCGCCCATCTTCTCCCCCTCATCTCCACCCCAGTCGCATTCTTCACTGGGTGCACCACAACCTCCTCTTCCTCGATTTTGCCGCGCTCAATGCGCGCTTCAAACTCAACTTACAAACCACCCCCTCTTTCCCCTGGCCCCCTCCCCTCCTCTCCTTCCCGCCGTTCCTCCCTCCCCACCCGCTCTCTCGTCTCCGAGCAGTCTCATCCTCCACTGGGTGCGCCGCAACCTCCTATTCCTCAAGTTCGCGCTTGAGGCGCGCTTCGGCATCTGAGCGCCTCTCCCCCCGCAATTCCCCCTTGTTGCCCCTTTATCTTCCCCCCAGTATCGTTCTCCACTGGGTGCGCCGCAACCTGCTCTATCTCGAGTTCGCGCTCGAGGCGCGCTTCGGCAGCGGCGCGGAGAATGGTTGGATCGCCGTGGGATGGTCGCACGACGGTCGCATGGTCCCCAGCATGGCCATCGTCGGCTCTCCGGCCGGCACTGCCGCCCAGAACCCGGCCGGCACTGCCGCCCAGAAAACACCGGCCGGCCGCGCCGCCCAAAACCCGGCCGGCACTGCCGCCCAAATCCCGGCCGGCAGCGCCGGACAAGCCCCGGGCGGCAAGGGGATTGGTCCGGGCAGCGGAGTGGGTGTTCTGGGCGGCGCGGCTGGCGTGGCGTCGTATGCTATTAGCGGGTATAAGCGGGAGGATGTGCAGTTGCTGGTGGAAGCCGCGGGGAACGGGGGAGGAGGAGAGGTGGGGAGTGGTGGAGAGGGGTGGAGCATTTACACGTCACCTCGAGGGTCGACAGTGATGCGGTGAGCAGGGGTGGGGGATGAGTCAGCTGGGGCGTGTGACGAGTCAGCTGGGGCGTGTGACGAGTCAGCTGGGGCGTGTGATGAGTCAGCTCTTTTCTCCCTCCCGCACCTCTTCCATTGCTCTGTATTTTTTGTTTCCATTCTCACCTTAGCTTCTTCCCCAATCTTCGAACTTCTTCCCTCCCTTACTTGCATCTCCCCATTCCGACGTTTCAGTTTGCTGGCGAATTGAGAATTGAAACACAAAACCTCTCTCCCCTCCTCCTTCCCATCACCTCCTTTCACCTCTCGCATTCAAAATCTCCTTCCTCGCTCTTCCTTTCTTTCTCCCCGCCCTCTCCCTCTCCCATCGCCTCCCCTTGTTTTCAATCCAGCTTCTCCCGCAGCCTCGTCTCAAACCCACCTATCCTCAATACAAGCACAACCGGCATAAGCACAGCAACGGAAGGGAGCCCCTCTAGCGAGCCGACGTACAGCATGAGTCACCACGTGATCTGGGCCTACTCGGACAGACGAGAGGACGTGCTTCGGTACCATGGCAAGAACAGGTGGGTGCCTGTTCACTTGAGATGAGTCTGCTGTCACTTGTACAGGGGAAGGGAGCCCCTCTAGCGAGCCGACGTACAGCATGAGTCACCACGTGATCTGGGCCTACTCGGACAGACGAGAGGACGTGCTTCGGTACCATGGCAAGAACAGGTGGGTGCCTGTTCACTTGAGATGAGTCTGCTGTCACTTGTACAGGGGAAGGGAGCCCCTCTAGCGAGCCGACGTACAGCATGAGTCACCACGTGATCTGGGCCTACTCGGACAGACGAGAGGACGTGCTTCGGTACCATGGCAAGAACAGGTGGGTGCCTGTTCACTTGAGATGAGTCTGCTGTCACTTGTACAGGGGAAGGGAGCCCCTCTAGCGAGCCGACGTACAGCATGAGTCACCACGTGATCTGGGCCTACTCGGACAGACGAGAGGACGTGCTTCGGTACCATGGCAAGAACAGGTGGGTGCCTGTTCACTTGAGATGAGTCTGCTGTCACTTGTACAGGGGAAGGGAGCCCCTCTAGCGAGCCGACGTACAGCATGAGTCACCACGTGATCTGGGCCTACTCGGACAGACGAGAGGACGTGCTTCGGTACCATGGCAAGAACAGGTGGGTGCCTGTTCACTTGAGATGAGTCTGCTGTCACTTGTACAGGGGAAGGGAGCCCCTCTAGCGAGCCGACGTACAGCATGAGCCACCACGTGATCTGGGCGTACTCTGATCGACGGGAGGACGTGCTTCGCTATCATGGCCGGAATAGGTGCGTGCCTGTATAGTATAGAGACGGGGTTACGTGGGTGCATGTGCGGAACAGGGGAGGGGAGCACCTCTAGTGAGCCGACGTACAGCATGAGCCACCACGTGATCTGGGCCTACTCCGACAGACGGGAGGACATGCTTCTATACCATGGCAAGAATAGGTGGGTGTATGTGGCCTCGTTATAAGCACACCTCGTTACCCCTCAACCGAACCATCATCTCACCCTCCCACCTCCCTTCCCTCACAAGGGGTCTGCCTTTGTGGGCTACCTGTGTGAGTTGAGTTGAGTTGACTAGTCAACTCAAAAGTCAACTCACAGGGGGTCTGTCTTTGTCGACTACCTGTTTGAGCTGAGTTGACTTTTGAGTCAACTCAAAAGTCAACTCACGGGGGGGGTCTTCCTTTTGTGAACTACCTGTGTGGGCTGCTCACCTCGCCTCATTCCCCCTCTCTGTCGCCCTCTACCCCCTCCCCCCTCCCCCTTTCCCGCCCACCAGGGGCTCAGTCTTCGTGGATTACATGTGCGACCTGCTCGCCTCGCCTGCAAATGTCCTCCCCCTCTCTTTCAAAACCCCCCTGCCATCCTACTACTCTCACCACCTCACTTCCCCCCCACCAGGGGCTCAGTCTTCGTGGATTACTTGTGCGACTTGCTCGCCTCGCCTCGCCTGCCCCGCCAGTCCTGCCTTCCTGCTCACCTTGCTACTCCCCATCCTTTGTTCACACCCTCTCCCCACACTCTTTCCCCACCAGGGGTTCTGCCTTTGTGGACTACATGTGCGACCTGCTCGCCTCGCCTGCCTGGCAACTTCCTCGCTTTACCCAAACCCACCTTTCTTCGCACCTTTCCCCCTTCGCCTTCCCCCTTCGCCTTTCCCCTCGCTCCCAGGGGTTCTGCCTTTGTGGACTACATGTGTGACCTGCTCGCCTCGCCTGTTTCCTTTCCCCTTCATTCCCCCTCCTTTCCCCGTGCCCTCCTCCTTTCCTCCTCCCCCCCTTTCTTTCTCCTTCAGAGGCTCCGCCTTTGTGGATTACATGTGCGACCTGCTCGCCTCGCCTGCCCGGCAGCTCCCTCGCTTTACCCAACCCCACCTTTCCCCCTTCGCTTCGCCTTCCCCCTCCCCACTCAGGGGTTCTGCCTTTGTGGATTACATGTGCGACCTGCTCGCCTCGCCTGCACGCCAGTCCTGCCAGCAGTCCACCCTGCCCGGCTACACCTGCATGCTACAGCTGCAGGGAGACAGGTGAGGTGCTGTAGCAGTAGCGGCAAGGCTGTAGAACACTTAAGGTCGCAGCTTCCCTGCCAGACATCAACACTTCCCGGCTACACCTGCATGCTACAGCTGCAGGGAGACAGGTGAGCCGCTGTCGTGTTCCTGCATGAAACAGGTGATGCTACAGCCGTGACAGGAAGACCTGCCAGCCCTTCTCCCACGTTCCCCTCCCTTTCCCCCTCCTTTCCCCCCGTTCTCCCCCAACCCTCCAGCTTCAGCCTCCACCAGCATCTCACCCCCTCCTCCCTTCTACCTTTCCTTACGTGCCCTCTCTTCTCTTTCTCCCCTCTCTTGGCCCCCTCCCCTCACCCCACCCCACCACCCCCCCCTCCCCCCACCCCCCAGTTTCACCCTTCACTGGCACCTCACGCCCTCCTCTCTCCTCCTCGCTGCTGACGTGGCAACCGTTGGTTGGGTGGCTCTCGGTTGGTCCGAGGACGGCAAGATGGCCGGCAGCGAGGCGGCCATTGGGAACCTGCCACGTGGCACCAGCATGGCAGGCGGCGGTGCTGACGTGGCAGGAAAGGAGGAGGAGCAGGCCGTGCGGACGTTCCTGATTGGTGGATACGAGAGGAGCGCTATTCGCCCGGCTCCTCTGAAGGTCACTGTGACTAATGCGAGTGTGACAACAACGAGCAACAAAAGGACTGTAATGAAGTGAGTAATTCGTGTTGTACAAGGTTTATGAGAATTGGCTTCTCTTGTCATTTGCGTCTGGCTTGCCTTGGCTTTTCACCAAAACCCCCCCCTCCCTCCACCACCCCTTACAGGCTTCCTTTTCCCCCAACCCCATTAGTCCCCGCCACCATTGCCCCTCCTCCTCACACTCCTCTAGTTCCCCCCCTTCACCTCTTCTCCCCATAGTGCAGGTTCAAGCAGCCTTTAGTGACCAGAGAGCTGCCCTCACCACCTTTTGAGATGCCTCAAAAGCAGCCTTTACTTACCGGGTTGTCAGAGGTCCACTGGTGATCCCCGATTGATCCTAGGGAAGGGTTACAGGCACGTTGGCCTGGGGGGTTATGGGCGCACTCACCCGCTACACAAACAAGCCCTTTTATCCCAGTGGTTAGTGGCTGGGATTCTGACATGGTATCAGAGCGAAGGTCTCGGGTTCGAATCCCGGTGTGTGCCCTCGGGCATCCCAGTGCGGGAGGGTGTCAGAGGTCCACTGGTGATCCCCGATTGATCCTAGGGAAGGGTTACAGGCACGTTGGCCTGGGGGGTTATGGGCGCACTCACCCGCTACACAAACAAGCCCTTTTATCCCAGTGGTTAGTGGCTGAGATTCTGACATGGTATCAGAGCGAAGGTCTCGGGTTCGAATCCCGGTGTGTGCCCTCGGGCATCCCAGTGCGGGAGGGTGTCAGAGGTCCACTGGTGATCCCCGATTGATCCTAGGGAAGGGTTACAGGCACGTTGGCCTGGGGGGTTATGGGCGCACTCACCCGCTACACAAACAAGCCCTTTTATCCCAGTGGTTAGTGGCTGAGATTCTGACATGGTATCAGAGCGAAGGTCTCGGGTTCGAATCCCGGTGTGTGCACCTCGGGCATCCCAGTGCGGGGGGGTGTCAGAGGTCCACTGGTGATCCCCGATTGATCCTAGGGAAGGGTTACAGGCACGTTGGCCTGGGGGGTTATGGGCGCACTCACCCGCTACACAAACAAGCCCTTTTATCCCAGTGGTTAGTGGCTGGGATTCTGACACGGGTGACTATTGAGTCGACTCAAAAGTCACCTCTCACCACCTTTTGAGTCGACTCAAAAGTCACCTCTCACCACCATTTGAGACGTCTCAAAAGCGCCCTTTCACCACCCCTCTCCGCCCCCATCACCATTCCCTCGACTCCAACCCACTCTCCCCCGTCTCCCCCTCCCCCTCACACCCCCCATCTCCCCACCCTGCAGGTTCGAGCGGCCTCTAGTGAACGGGGAGCTGCCTCTCTCCTCTGCTGACGTGGCAACCATTATCTGGGCGTATTCTGATGAAGGTTCCAAGAAGCTCACCTTCCACGGAAACAACAGGTGAGGTTCTGAGAAGCTTCTTGAGTAGTGGCAAGGGAGAGTGTGCGCTCAATCGGAACAACTCTGAAGTGATTCTGCTTGCTATAGTAAAGGCTGAGAAGGATTCCCTGTATAATGAAGTATTTCATTTTTACATTATATATTCACATATATTTTATATCATGTTCCACATGAACATGCTAATCGAGGCTGTCTACAGAGGGGTATAAAGAAAGTGTTTACACAGGGGAACAATCACCTCCTCCCCTTCCCCTCCTCTGTTAATCTCCCCATACTCTGTTCCGCCCTCTCCCCCTCTGCTTCAACCCCCCCTAACAGGGGAGCAGTGCCCATCGACCTTGTCACAGGAGAGTCCATCACCTTCCCCCCTTCCCCGTCATCCCCCTCTGCCCCCATTGTTCTGCCCTCCCCCACCCCCTCACCCTCCCAAGGGAGCAGTGTCCATCAACCTCGTCACAGGGGAGTCAATCACCGCTCCCTCCCCCCCTCCTCCCCCTTTCCTACACCCCCTTTTCTGCCCCATTTTCCTGTCCCCATTCAGGGGTTCAGTGTCCGTCAACCTCGTCACAGGGGAGTCAATCACTGCCTCCCCCTCCCCATCCTCCCCCTCCTCTGCCTCTCCCCCTCCGCACTTCAACAAAGCAGCCATCATAGCCCATGCCATCGCCCTCATCACCGCTTTCCTCATCCTCATGCCCTCCCTGCCCCCTTTGCCACCCCCCTTTCCTTCCCTCTTTTCTGCCCTCTTTCCCACCCCCTTTTCAGAGGTTCAGTGTCTATCAACCTCGTCACAGGAGAATCAATTACTGCATCTCCATCCCCCTCCTCCCCCTCCTCCGCCTCTCCCCCGCCGCACTTCAACAAAGCAGCCAACATAGCCCATGCTGTCTTCCTCATCACTGCTTTCCTCATCCTCATGCCCTCCGCCATCCTGCTTGCCCGGATATGCCTCGTGAACTTTCCTGGAAACGACGAGGACTGTCGTACCAGTACCAGCACTACCAGCAGCAGTGGTGGTTTCGGTACAGTCACGTTGGGTACAGTCACACACACTGGCCCGCTTCGGCTTGCTGAAGCCAACGCCCATCTAGATGCCAGCATGGCTAGTTTCGCCCATGCTGAGTCAGCCTCGCTGCGTGCTGACGTGGCGGGTGCACAGGATGCCACGTCAGCACGTGGAACCCAGCAGCGGCGACAGGAGGGGGGAGATTTTACTGTGCAGTTGCAGCAGAGCCGAGCATTCTGGTTTGCATGGCATAAATACCTCCAGCTGGCTGCGCTCGTCTGTATCTGCGTCGGGTGCATCACAGCATTCGTCTCATCTGGGGCTCACGGGTTCAGTCACGCCCACGCCTGGGTCGGCATTGCTGTTCTCGTCCTCCTCCTCGTCTTCCAACCACTCGTCATTTTCCTCCGGCCGCTCAACAACAGGAATGACAGCATCGACCAATCGCGCTTTGCCACGTGGACAAGGAGCACGTGGCACTGGGTGCACTGGGCGGTTGGGATTGCGGCGGTGGTGATGGGATGGGCGAATATATTCCTCGGAATGAACCTCTACTTCAGCTTCATCGGAAGTGACCCATTTGTGAGTTTGTCATTTCTTTTTCAGTTTTGTGGCAGCGTGTAGTTCGTAGGGGCATTTCCTTGTGTCGAAAGTACTGTTCGTGGCTCTTGCCCTTGTTATATTTATTTTGCTATGTTTCCATTCCTTCTTATGCTGGTTGAGCTAATGCTTCTTTCTCCATTGTGCTGCTTTGCAGGGCCTTGAAGCATTTTTTGGCATCATAATGGCAGTGTTTGTCATTGTGTACATGCTCTTCATATGCCGCGACCAGCTTGAAAAAAGCAAACTAGACGGGCCTCAGTACAGTGCATATGCTAGCCGGGCGTAACAACATCCTTTTGATTTGATTTGACATGTTTTGTTCTGTATAAACATCTCCAAAATTGCCGAACCATAACTATCCAGCAATGTAATTTGCACTGTTATGAATCTATCTCCCGTCGTCTGAGGCTGGTTGCGAAGCAGTTGTTAGGGAGGACCCATATCGAGAGCCCTTGGGATTGTCGGCAATTTGCCCCCAACCCAACCAACCACCAAGCAGCAGGCAAGGGTGGTGCCTGGATGGTACCTTTGGGATTGTCGGCAATCGTTCACTAGCATCTTCCAGCTGGGAATGCTGGTAAAGCAGCAGCGATATGAAGGTTACTTTTTAGGTATCGTTGAAAAACCACTCTGGTGTTCGCTTCGGGTGCTACTGGTCGAGGCTGGACGGCCCGTTTGTCGTTTACCCTCACCATGGCGAATCGCACACATTCCGCGAATCGCGCACATTCCGACCGCATTCACCGTCGACGCTTCGTATTGCCCCTCCTCCCGCTCTTTCAGCTGCTGCTCGTCCTTTTCGCTTCGCATTCACATATTATACGCGCATTCGCCGCGTCCCACGATAACAGGAAGAACAGCGATATTATCGTGGGACAGGCTAAGGAGAGCAGCAGCACCGTACAGGGACTCGGAAAAGGGAGGTTTCCTGGAAGCTTCGAGAATCAGGATGGCGTGTTGAGCCTGCTTCCAGACAGTGCCGGCGACCAACGGGAGGCGCGCACTGGCGGTTTGAGGATGTTGCAAGAAACCAGCCAATGGACGACGGACAGCAGCGTGTTACAGGTGGCGCGATGCCAGCCGTCCACGTTGGGCGGGTACACGCACTCCACGCAGCTCTCCACCAACGGGTGAGTGCCACGTGGCATAGGGTTTTGTAATCGCCACCTGGCAGGTGACTGAAAATCCGCATTGTTAATCTTTTTCCTCCTCCGCTTTTTGCCCTTTCCTCTGTTTCTCTCAGTTGTTTCTCCTCGTCTGTTTCTAGTCTGTTTCTCCCCATCGTCGTCCTCTTGCCCGCATCTTATTTCCCCACCCACTTTCCACCTTCACCCTCTCCCACTCTCTCACACTCTCTCACGCTCGCTCGCACTCCTACTCTCCCACACTATCCCACCCTCTCGCACACTCATACTCTCGCACATTCTCCCACGCTCTCTCACACTCATACTCTCCCACATTCTCCCATACTCCCCCAACTCCATCTCTCCTTCTCTAGCCTTCTCCTCCACTGGACCGTCCACCCTGCCACGTCATCAGTCCACATGGCACTAGAGGCCAAGCCAGAGAGCGGCGCAGAGGCAGGCTGGCTTGCGATTGGCTGGTCGTGGGACGGGCGAATGGCAGGCAGCGATGCGATTCTAGCCAACGCGGCAGGCGGGGGGTTGAAGGCTACAGGGCCGCTCATGGCCGTGCATATAGCGGGGTACTCTGTAGAGGGGATGAAGCGGATGGAGCACGGGCTTTCATACAGCAAGACGAACTGGAGTGTGACTGTGAGCCCAAGGGGGTCGACTATTGTCAGGTGAGAAGGGAGAGGGGAGGGGAGGGAGGGGATGGGGAATGGGGAGGGAGAAATGGGGATGGGGATGGGGATGGGGGTGGGGATGGGGATGGAGATGGGTATGGGGGATGGGGATGGGGATGGGTGTGTTGTGAGCAATGTGAGGTAGATATAGGCATGGGGGTGAGAGGGGATGCAGTGGCTGCAGCTATTCCCGCAGGTTCACCTGTAATGTACTTCTCTCTCCTCTCTTCACTATCAGCAGCATTGAACGGAATCTAAACCCTCCTTCCTCCACTCTGTGTTCCAATCCCTTCTAGTTATCCTCGCTTCAGGTTCATGAGAACAGCTGGTGATGTAGCAGCGGTGCCTCTGGCCCTCGATGCCTCCAACGTCATTCTCTGCCTGCTCCTTGCGCCCCTCCCTGCTCCCACCACTCCCCCTGCGCCGTCCCCCTCTTCTCTCCCATCAGGTTCAATCGGGCAGCAGGCGACGTAGCGGCGGTGCCTCTGGCACTAGAGGCCTCCAACGTCATTCTCTGGGCGCACTCCCCCGACAACTCGCACACTTCCCTCCCTGCTTCCCTCGCCCCCCCTGCGCCCTCCTCTCAGGTTTCAAAGGACAGCTGGTGATGTTGCGGCAGTGCCTCTGGCTCTCGATGCTTCTAACGTCATTCTCTGGGCGCACTCCCCCGACAACTCACAGACGCCTCTCTACCACGGGCCCCACCGGTATGACCCTCACTCCCAAACAAACGTACATGCAAGCATGCACCCACGCACACATGCACGCACGCGCACATGCACCCACGCACACATGCACCCACGCACACATGCACGCTTGCCCCCTTTTTGCATTCTCTAAGCGCACTCCCCCGACAACTCGCAGACGCCACTCCACCATGGCCCCCACCGGTATGACAGTGTGATCCTCATTGCCACGAGCACGAGCACTCGCACACAGGCGCGCGCACACACACACACACACACACACACACACACACACACACACACACACACACACACACTTCTCCTTTCATTCTCTGGGTGCACTCCCGTCCGCCGACAACTCGCACACGCCGCTCTCTCACGGACCCCACCGATGTGTATGCGCGTATTTGCAAGCACCTGCACACGAGCACACACACATACAAGCATGCGCACTCGGTTCTCGCCTCTTTGCCTTCCCTCTCCTATCCCACCGCCATGTGGTGCATTGCGTCAGGACTAGTCCTGTGCCTCTCCCCCTTGCCCCCTTCGCCGCCCCCCAGTGTTCTCATTCCTCTCACCACCCTTCCTGTCCTGTTTCGTGTGCCCCATCCCCGTTCCCCTCTTCTCCTATTCCCCTCTTCCCGTCTTGTCCTCTTCTCCTCTTCCCCTCTTCTCCTCTTCCCAGGGGCGCATTGCTCCTGGACTACTCCTGCGCCTCCCCCCCTAGCCGCCCCCCAGTGGCACCCCCAACACTGCGTGGCATTGCCTGTGACCCCTCTCCCCTGCCGGGATTCACCTGCTCACGGCAACTCCGAGGCACAGAGTGAGTAACTCTGCCGAGGCTCACGGCAACTCTCTCCTCTTTCCTGTCGTGCCGTTTTCGTACCGCTCAGAAGCACTTTGTCCCCCGCCCCCTGTGGGCCCCCCAACACTGCACGCCACGGCGTTGCCTGTGACCCCTCCCCCCTGCCGGGCTACACCTGCTTGCGCCAACCGCGAGGCACTGAGTGAGTAATGTTCTCTCTTTATAACTACATGCTTGAGTGCGTTCATAATGCTTCAGATATATCCCCCTCTTTGGGCCCCTGTGGTGGCGTGGCCCCCCTGAACACTACCTGGCATCGCCTGTGACCTTCTCCCTTGCCGGGCTACACCTGCTCGCGCCAACTCCGAGGCACTGAGTGAGTTCCACTCTTTCCTTTCCTTTCTACCTAAGGGATGCTTCAGTGCGTTCATAAGAAGCCCCCTCGCTGGCCCCCAGTGACCCCTCCCCGACACTGCTTGGCATTGCCTGTGACCCTTCTCCCCTGCCAATCCCCCCTCCCAGTTTCATCCTGCACAGGTGAGTCAACAAGGCCTCAATGGCCCTCGCAGCCAACTCAAACCACTCCACCACTCTCCACTCCTCTCCACCCCCCTCTCCCTCCCAGTTTCATCCTGCACAGGTGAGTCAACAAGGCCTCAATGGCCCTCGCAGCCAACTCAAACCACTCCACCACTCTCCACTCCTCTCCACCCTCCCTCACCCTCCCAGTTTCATCCTGCACTGGCGCACCAACAAGGCATCAATCGCCCTCGCAGCCAACAACTCCATCCCTCTCCACCCCTCTCCACCCTCCCAGTTTCATCCTGCACTGGCGGGTCAACAAGGCATCCATCTCTCTCGCAGCCGATGCAGCCACCACAGGCTGGGTGGCGCTCGGCTGGTCCTGCCTCAAACCCCTCCACCACTCTCCACCCCTCACCACCCCTGACCTACTCCAGTTTCATCCTGCACTGGCGGGTCAACAAGGCATCAGTCTCTCTCGCAGCCGATGCAGCCACCACAGGCTGGGTGGCACTCGGCTGGTCCCGCCTGGGCCGCATGGCTGGCAGCGATGCAGCCATAGGCAACCTGCCGTACGGGGCAACGGGCTTGGGCATGCCGGCAGTGGGGGCGTTCTCTATTGGTGGATACAGCAGAGAATCTATCAGCCTGTCTGAGTTGTTTCGAGCCGCCAAGAGCGGCACCACCACTGCCAATGGCAGAACTCTGATCTGGTACGCTGGGGATTGGTTTTTTCCTGGATCGATTTCGTGTGGTGAGCATTGAAATGGGCATGGGCACTGAGATGCACTGCCAGGGAACTTCTGCATCGGGAAAACTCTCAAACATCCCTCCTTGCCGCTATCCTCCTCCGTTCGCCCACCCTCCACTTCAGGTTCGAGTGCGTGTTTGGGGCAGGCATGAACCCCATGCACGAGAATGGGCTGGCGAACATCATATGGCTTGTGAGGCAAATCAAAAGCCGTACCATGTGTTGCCGTCTCCTACATGTGTTGCCTCTGTGATCCATCCTCCCTCCCTTCACCTATCCTCCTTCAGGTTCGAGCGTGTGTTTGGGGCGGGCATGAACCCCATGCACGAGAATGGCCTGGCCAACATCATATGGGCGTACGCGGGGGATGGGTCTCAGAACCTGGACTTCCACATGCAGAACCGGTGAGTGCGTTCATGCACATCATGAGCCATGGGCAACGTGTGACCTGCACGTGTCCTTGTGCATGCTCGTTTCTGGGGGAATTGGCTGGCTGGCTGGCCAACATCATATGGGCGTACGCAGGGGATGGGTCTCAGAACCTGGACTTCCACATGCAGAACCGGTCAGTGTGTGTGTGGCATCTGCATGTGTGATATTTGCATGTGCGGCTGTATGGGTGAATGTATGTTTATGGACATGAGATTAGTGAAAGAATGGGCTGGCCAACATCACATGGGCGTACATGGGAGATGGGTCTCAAAACCTGGATTTCCACATGCAGAACCGGTGAGTGCGTGCATGTGTGGCATGTGTACTGCGAACGTGTTTCCACACATGCATATACATGAATTTACACACACTCATGCATTTACAAGCACATACATAATAGCACATTCTCCGACTAAAGAAAATACTTGGATTGTGCAAAAAAACCTTATTCGCCCCTCGATTTCACTCACCCCTCTTTCTCCTCTTTCCACTTCCTCCCCTCTTCCTTCCTTCCCTCCCTCATTTCTTCACCTCTCGTTTTGCCTCACCTCTCTTTGCCACACTCCACCGCTCTGCACCTACCATTTCAGGGGCGCAACTGTCATCGACATCATAACAGGCGATTCCAAACACACCTCCCCTTCCTCCCCTTCCCCCCCACCTACTTCCTCCTCCCCATTGCCCTCCACCTCTCCTTCGACTCCCTCCCCATCCCCCTCCTCCTCCTCTTTCCCCCCTTCCTCCTCCTCCTCCACCCCCTCCTCCATCCCCTCCTCCTACTCCTCCTCCTCTTCCTCCCCCTCCTCCTCTGCGCTGATAGCCCACGCGGTCTTCCTCTCTCTCGCTTTCTTCCTCCTCATGCCCTCCGCAATCCTCATCGCCCGCCTCTTCCTCTCAGGCCCCCCGTCGCTCCCCTTCCTCCCCCACCACTCCTCCTCGCACGATCCTGATGCTTTGTCCGGTGGATCAGACCCATCTGAAATGGCATCAGGGCTAATCCAAAAGCAGCAGCAGCAGCAGCGGCAGCAGTATGATTCCGCCACCACCACCACCACCACCAACGCCCCCTCCTCTTCCTCCTCCTCCTCCTCCTTCCGTCCCGCCGCTCCTCCCGACGCCTCCCCTCCTCTCTCCCCGCCTCTCTCCCCAACCACCAGCGCATCCCTCCTGCAACCCCACCCCTTCCTCCCCTCTCTCTCCTTCCTCCCGAACCTCCAACTCCACGCCCTCTCCTATCACCAATACCTCAACCTCTCAGCCCTCCTCTGCTGCCTCCTCGGCTGCACGCTCGCGTTCGCAGCCGTCGGATCGGACGGCCTGGCCCAATCGCACGGTCAGATGGGCCTCGTCGTGCTCCTCCTCGTGCTGGTGCAGCCAGTATTAGGGTTCCTGCGGCCAGACAAGGGAGCTAGTAACAGGCTGTCGTGGCGGTTTGCGCATGGCCTGCTGGGGCTGGCAGTGCTGGGCATGGGGTGGGCCAACGCTTTTTCCGGCTTGAAGCTTTACGACATCATCTTTTTCTCGTCTGTTCAGGTCAGTGTTTAGGGCAGTGGGGGGGTGTAGAGGGTTGTAGTGGGTTGCAGAGGGTTGTTGAGGGTTGTAGTGGGGGTGTAGGGGTCTGTAGGTTTGCGCATGGGCTGCTGGGGCTGGCGGTGCTGGGCATGGGGTGGGCCAACGCTTTTTCCGGCTTGAAGCTTTACGGCATCATCTTTTTCTCGTCTGTTCAGGTCAGTGTTTAGGGCAGTGGGGGGCTGTGCACGGGTTTCTGGGGGTGTTGGGGTTTCTGGGGGTGTTGGGGTTTCTGGGGGTGTTGGAGTTTCTGGGGGTGTTGAGGTTTCTGCGGCCAGACAAGGGAGCTAGTAGCCGGCTGTCATGGCGGTTTGCGCATGGGCTGCTGGGGCTGGCAGTGCTGGGCATGGGGTGGGCTAATGCCTTCTCTGGGCTGAAACTCTACTCTATCATCTTCTTCTCGTCTGTCACGGTATGTGTGTAGAGGTTTGTAGGGGTTCGTAGGGGTTTGTAGGGGTTTGTAGGGGTTTCTGGGTTTGCTCATGGCCTGCTGGGGCTGGCAGTGGTGGGTATGGGGTGGATCAGGTGGATCACCTTTTCTTCACATTCTGCCTTTCCTTGTCAAAACCCCACTGTGCTTCACTCCTTGTCCAACCTCCCGCAAGCAGGTTCGGAAGACGTCTTAGAATTTGTTCCACCTTTCTTCAGTTACCATATGTGCTGCGCTCCCCCTGTTTCTGTGCTTCACTCCCCCTTGCCCAACCACTATCAAGAACAGGCTTGGAACATAATCTTTGGAATGACTGTAGCAGTGCTTGCTACAGCGTACCTCGGTATTGTTATGATGCAGTTCACACGGGGCCACTCGTCTAGAGCGCTCAGCTACCAAATAGAGCTGTAGTGCACTCTCTGTCTTGGTCGTACAGACTGACTGACAGTAACTTCATTATTATGAGGTCTTCATAATGCGTAGTTGTGCATGCTGTAGCAAACAGCACTCATAAAAGAATGTTACAGTGTGATTGTGCAGCAGCATGATCTCTTCAGCTTCGCTTGACTGCACTTGCTTAGGTACTGTACCCTTGCAAAACAGGTACATGTGATCACATGTAGTCATAAATCATCATATGTATTATGCATAATACCTTTGAAGTGTTCAGGTGGGTGTACACTTCATCAGGGGGTTAACAATTGTTGGCCAGAGGCCAACTTTTGCAGGCCTACCCAACCCTGGTCAACCCAAGTCAAACCTAGTCGAACCCCCAACTCCGCACGCACCATTCTCCCTCTAATCATGATCACCATCCCCATCCCCATGCACTCGTCCTCCCCACCCGATCTGCCCAGGGCCACCATTCGAAGCCTGAGCGCGGCTTAGCACGTTAGCAAGCGAACTAGCCGCCTCCTTGCTGTGCCACCACCATCCATCCCGCCTAATCACCATCCCCATCCTTCCCTTCCCTCCCCTTCGCCACCCCCAATCCGCCTGGGCCACCACCAGAAGCCGGAGCGGGACTTATGGTAGCAGCTGCTGATGATGATTAGAGGCAACACCTTCCCTGCTGTGCGGTGCCACCATCCATCCCTCTAATCGTCATCCCCATCCCCATCCCTTCCCCCTCCACCCCCACCCCGTCTGGGCCACCACGGGAAGGGGGAGCGGGACTTAGCAGGTGCCGTGCGGCAGGAGAAATCAACAGAGAGGCGACCACTGGAGGAAGGGGGGGGGAAATGGGGAAGAAGGAACAAACACGGGAAGTGGGGAGGCGAGACTTAGCAGGTGCTGTGCGGCAGGAGAAATCAACAGAGAGGCGACCACTAGGCGAGGGGGTGTAGAGCGGAGGGGAAGAGAGGGGTGGAATGGGAGAGAAGAGAGTTAGGGATGGAAACCGACGACAAATAAGCCCAGATGAGGCTGTTCGTCCCTGATAGCTCAAAGCTGGGGATTCATACTCACTATAAGCACACGAATTGGATCAGTTTAGGGTAAGACCACTCACAAGTTGTGTCCGTGCGACCCCAGTGTGTTGGATCCTGAGGAGGAATAAGCCCAGATGAGGCTGTTCTTCCCCATAAGGTCAATACTCATACTCGTTATAGGCGCACTCACTAGTTGCGTCCGTGCGAGCCCAGTGTGTTGGATCCCGAGGACGAGTAAGCCCATATAAGGCTGTTCTTCCCTGATAGCTTGAACTTATTTGACCATCCCGTGTTGTCCGTGCGCGTGAACCTGGGGGGGGGTGTGCGTGTGGGGGGGAGTGTGGGAGTGAGCGAGAAAGTGGCTGCGAGAATGTGTGGTAAGGGGATGAGACTGGACGAGGAGGAGTAAGCCCATATGAGGCTGTTCTTCCCCGATAGCTTGAACTCATTCGACCATCCCGTGTTGTCCGTGCGCGTGAACCTGGTGGGGATTGCAGCAGGGAGTGAGTGATAGAGTTATTGACAAAGAGAGTGTGAAGAGTGTTGTCTGCGCACGTGAACCTGGTGGGGGGGGAACACGGGAACGAGCGAGAGAGAAGCCGGGATGAGATTTCTTTTTCCCGATAGCTTGAACTCATTCGACCATCCTGTCTTGTCTGTGCGCGTGAACCTGGTGGGGGGGAGTGTAAAGAGGAGGGGCACGCACGCAGGTTTGCAGGTTCTTTCGCATGCGTTTTCTCCTGATACCCTGGCACCTTGTATGCATATATCTCCCCAGAAGCCTTCACTGCAAAAACCTCACTTCATACTCAGGGATGGCAAACCCACCTCATTATAATCAAGCCTCCATCGGTCTTGGTGCTAACACCGCTCCCAATGTCAAACCCACCTCGCGCCACTTGGTGCTTGCTTGACTCCCGATGTCAAACCCGTCGAGCGACAGCGAGTCACTCGAGTACCCCGGCACCTTGTACGCGTAGATCTCCCCGTTGTAAAGGAAAACATCAGAAGGGAGACCCCACAAGCCAACCCAGCCCAGACCGTGCCCAGGATCAGGAGGAGGATACACGCACCTCATAATAATCGACCCTCCCTCTGTCTTGGTGCTAGGACTGCTCCCGATGTCAAACCCGTCTCGCGACAGCGAGTCACTCGAGTAACCCAACACCTTGTACGCGTAGATCTCCCCACCGTAAAGGGAAGAAACTATGAAGCTAGGAGGCAACGCACCTCATGATGATCGATCCTCCTTCGGTTTTTGTGCTTGCTTGACTCCCGATGTCGAAGCCATCCCGCGAAAACGAGTCACTCGAGTACCCCGGCACCTTGTACGCGTAGATCTCCCCGTTGTAAAGGTTCCCAACAACTGCATCGGAGGGCACCATTCGGCCGCTGGGGCCGCTCCAGCCCAGGGAGATCCATCCGTCTTTGGCGGGACTTCCGGGCTTTGCTTCCACTGCCATTTCGACCTGCTTGCCTGCTGCTTCCTTCCAGTGCAGGAGGAGGCTGTAGGTGAGGGTGAGAAGGGTAGAGAGACAGTGGGGGAAGCGGGGGAAGGGGAAGAATGGAATGATATCCTTACATGTTATATTCAATAAAGGACCATTCGCTAATGGATCTTTAAAAACTCGACTTCTTGCAGTTTTGCCGGGGCGGGGAAGTGGAGGGGCGAGGGGCGGGAGGGGTATCATACAGGGCGGGCGAGGAGTGTAGGCACACATATCAGGTTCGTTAACATCACACCTCTCTTATAACACATTTCTCCTGCCGCCCTGCAAGCTCGTCTGGTACTGGTATCCTTGAGGAGGAAAGGCGGAAGGCGGGGATCACCCACCTAGGCACGCCTCAACCTCCTTACAATCACATTGAAGCAAGCAACAACTCAGTGTAATCACATAAAACATCAAAATATTTCACCTGCTGTCCTGCAGGCTGGTCTGGTACTGGTCAGAGTCGACTTCTTGCAGCTCTGCCCGGCCGCCGAGGTAGGGCGGGAGATGGGGTTCGGGGGAGGGGCGGGAGCAGCGTGTAGGCACACCTCACAACCACATGTGACCGAGTATCATCTCACCTGCTGCCCTGCAGGCTCGTCTGGTAGGTGTAGCCTTGCAGAGTCGACTTCTTGCAGGTCTGCCCGGGTGACAAGGAAGAAGGGAAGAGGTGGCATGGGCACCACCCCTCTATACGCACACCTCTCTGCTTCGTTACAATCACATCTCACCGTACCACGCCTCACCTGCTGCCCTGCAGGCTGGTCTGGTAGGTGTACCCTTGCAGCGTCGACTTCTTGCAGCCCTGCCTGGCCGCTGAGGTGGGGCGGGAGACGGGCGGGGGAGCAGAAGCGTCGCAGGAGAAATCAATCTGTGATGATCCTCTGGGGGGGAGAGAGGGGGCGGATGGGAAAGGGACAGGAGGAGGATTGCAGTCAGGACAGCAGCGGGCGGGGGAGCAGAAGCATCGCAGGAGAAATCAATCTGTGATGAGCCTCTGGAAGAGGAGAGGAGAGGTGGGGGCAGGGGAGAAGCGGGTGCGTGAGGAGGGGAGCAGGGAGAAGAGCGTCGCAGGAGAAATCAATCTGCGATGATCCTCTGGCAGAGGAGGGCGGGTGGAAGATGAGGAGGGGGGTGGAAGATGAGGAGGGGGGTGGAAGATGGGGGGAGGGTGGTGCGGGCGGGGCGGGGAAGATGGGGAGAAGGTGTTGGGAGGGTGGGACGGGGGGATGGGGAAGGAAGGACCGGAGCAACGAATCTGCAGCTGCTAAGCCCCAAACGGGTGTAGCTTGAGGTTCGGGACGCAGGTTCGGGATGCGGGTTTGGAAAGCAGGTTTGGGGAAACGTACTTATTGCTGTCGTGGGATCCGAGGACTCTGGTGCCGTCTGGTGCGTACGCCCACGTGATTATACCGAAGCCCTTTATACTGAAGGGCACGACTCCACCGTTGTTCTCAAAACGAGAGAACCTGGAAGGGGCAACAGAAATATGTTTTTTTGTTGTTGTTTTTATATTATAATTATTATTGATACACTACAACTACACTTGGCAAGGATACATGTTTAAGTTACGAGAGTACAGTAGACATTTATACACGTCTTCTCTTCGCTTGGACAGAAAGTACCACAAATCACTCACTTCATTATAACGGAGCTCTTGCTGCGCGACAGACTCGTCTTCCCCAGCTGAACATCATTCGTCCGCCGAACCGCGCTCGCGTCGTGCCCGGTCATGCTGTACGCGGCGACCGGCGCGCGCGGCTGATTGCCCACCACCGCGTCGCCGGGATACATGGCGCCGCTCTGCGACCAGCCCACGGAGAACCAGCCCTTCCCGGGTAGCGCCTGCGACGTCTGATTGTCGGGCGAAGAAGAGGCGACTCGCCGCGCCTCGACGGCCATTTGAAGCTCTGAGGTGTTTTTCGCGGGGATCCAGTGGATAGTGAGGCTGGGAGGGGGGGAGGGCCGGGGGGGGGGGAGGAAAAGGGGGTGGAGGAAAAGGGGGTGGAGGGGGGCAGGGTGTTGAGGGGCAAGGGGGGAATTTGGAGTCAGTAATGTAAGCTTGGACGTGTTTCTCGCGGGAATCCAATGGATGGTGAGGCTGGGGAAAGGGGGTGGAAGCGGGGGGGTGCTGGGATGGGGTTGGGGTTGGGGGGAAGGGGGGAATGGGGGTTGAGGGGCAAAGGGAGAACGCAGAGTCAGTTTTGTAAGCTCTGACGTGTTTTTGGCGGGGGTGCAGTGGATGGTGAGGGGAGTGGAGGGAGGGGGGAGGGCAAGGAGGGGTGAAGGGAAAGTGGAGGCGGAGTCAGTTTTCGAAGCTCCGAGGTGAGTTAGGCGGGGATTCAATGGATTGTGAGGCTGGAGCCGGGGAGGATCGGGGGATTGGGGGGAGGGAGGGTGCAGGGCTAGTGGGGGCAACAAAAAGAATTCGGTTTTCAAACCTTCGACGTGTTTCTTGCGGGAATTCAGTGAATGGTGAGGCTGAGGGGGGTTGCGAAGGGGTGAGAAGGGGGGGGCGAGAGGCGGAAGAGGGGGGAAGTGGTTGAGAAGGGGGGAGGGAAAAGGGATAGGAAGGATTCAGTTTCAAGCCGAGTGCGGGTAAAATTTCCACCCAGTGAAGGACAATAGGGAAGCCGGAACGACCGGATACGGCACATCTCAAAGCGGCCCACGGTGAATCTCCAACACCAGGTGCACTTGGTGCTGCAGGGTATTCCCGAGAATTCTCAAAAACACCCTGCAACATCAGGTGCACCTGGCGTGTTTCTGAAAATTGTTCCTCCTCTTACCCGTCAGTTAGCTGGAAGGACGACGTGTAGCCGGGAAGTGTGGAGTTTTGGCAGACGGACGGATACCCCCCAGACGAGCCGCCACCGGAGCTCCCAAGCTCTCACACTTACCCGTCAGAGAGTTGGTATGACGACACGTAGCCGGGTAGCGTGGAGTTTTGGCAGACGGACGGATACCCTTCGAAATCTGACCGAAGAAATCGCGAACTCGCTTCGAGATCCCAAGTTTGTAACAAGGCTCGCCGAGAAGAGAAATGCAGAAGCAGGGGATACAGATTGATTCCAACCCGTCACGGAACCCGTATTTCGGGCCTCCCCGAAACTCGTGTTACATTCTTACCCGTCAGTTAGCTGGAAAGACGACGTGTAGCCGGGAAGCGTGGAGTTTTGGCAGACGGACGGATACCCCTCGGAGGATCCACCGGAGCTCCACATTTTCGAAATCTGACTGAAGAAATCGCGAATGCTCTTCGATATCTGATCCGTAAATCCGGCGCCTTCCGCAGATCCCGCGAGCAGCAGCAGCAGTAGAAGTGGTAGCGCAATCAGCAGTATCGAAACGCGTGAGGACGCCATTATCGAGGATGGGCTACAAGCACTAGTCGCGACTCTTTTGCGGGAAATGGGTGGGGGAAAAGACTGCGACCACTTTTTCCTGTTGTCGAGATATACCTTGTGAAAGTGCAATAGCAGAGAACTATGAAAAGGAGTACCAAAGAATAGCCAATCTCTACTCCGACTTCAACGCAGTTAGAGGATACTGAAAGTCACTAACTATTGGGGATTACGCTGGGGCGGCGGCAGCTATTGAACAGCACGGCGCTAAGTGTGACGAAGACCCATACAACTGAGTTTCATCGTGGGTAGGAGCTGGGTCATCTGCTCAGAAATCTCGCCCCATCTGCACACACCACACGGGATTGAACGATAATGCTTCTTAGTACGGTCCATATGTTGTCTGAGACGTTTTGTTTAGATCTACCGTGGCTGAGAAGGGTTGTGAGGAGTCGGTTACTGAATTGACCTTCGCAGAAACTGGGACCTGGCTGGGCAACTGAAATTCGACCAAAGTTTCCGAGCCGCACATTGTGACCCACGCGCGGGGGATGGTAATTCTCGGATCGCCCTGGCTGTCCCGACTCGCGATCCCATCAGCGGGAACCAGCCGTAGAACGACAGAAACTGTCGCAGACTGTTTCGCTTGGCGTTGCTCGAAATTTGACGCTGTACTACCACTACTTCCACCGACCAGACGGGCTCGCACAACTGTTGCGCCAATAATTTGAGTCGTTCGTTGCCCCAAGCAGCAACTCGAGCAAAAACCAGTCGCTGACTTGGTCTATTGGCTATAAGATGGTGCGCTGTATGTTCAAAAAGCAAAACACAGTACACTCAGTAGCGTCGTAGTGTTATAACATTCACAAAAAAAGGTACACTCTAGTCATCAAGGCAAAAACACAGCCAACATGCTCCTGAAGAGGGATAACTACACCATCACGTCATACGACCAACCATCAAGCAAGCATACAACTATACGAGAGGATAGAACAAAAGGGCACCACATTTTGTTAAGCATGAAACTCCACTACAGAACTGCCCTGGATTGCATCTGAAACCCAGTGGATTCAGCAGCAGCGGCATTGGCAGCTTTCTTCCTCTTCACATCTCGTACGATAAGAGCACCATAAATAAAGGCGATGATGATAACAAGAATTCCAAACACGGCATATCCTCCCTGTGACACATCCACACAAGACACACGGGCGGGCCAGACACAAATATGTGATGGTGAATACATTGGCAACTTATTTAACGTGGACGTAATTACGAAGATTTTTTAGGTTTTGTGTAGCTTGGAATGAGGCAAAAAGGAAACTTACCACGACTCCGGCAGCGAACTTTTTACTGTAGAGAGTGAGCCCGAGGAAACAGTTGAACCAGCCAAACACCACTCCCACCACGCCCACCAACCAATGCACCATACGCCACCTCCCGCGCGTCCAACTGGGGTGACGCCATTGGCCGGCAGAGTCCGATGAATCAGACGACGACGCGCGGGTAGACGGGCGGAAGAAGACAACAAGAGGTTGGATAGCCACGAGGAGAACGAGGAGGAAAACACCGATCCAGGCGTGGGCATAATGGAAACCTTGGGACCCAGATGAGACAAACGCCGTGATGCACCCGACGCAGATGCAGACGAGCGCGGCCACTTGCAGGTACTTGTGCCATGTGAACCAGAACAATCCACGTGAGTCAGTTAACATCGAGTCATCAGCATGGGAAGAGGAAGAGGAGGAGGGGAACATGGAAGAGGAAGAAGAAGAGGAGGGATGGGAGTCTGTGCTGTTGGCGTCTGAGAGGTGGAGTGGGTTGGAAGAGTGAGAGGAGGGGGTTGCGAGGAAGAGACGTGCGATGAGGATTGCTGCTGGCATGAGGAGGAAGAAAGCGAGAGAGAGGAAGACCGAGTGGGCTATGAGAGCAGGGGATGAGGAGGGGGAGGAGCGTCCGGAGGAGAAGTCGATCGTGACGGACCCCCTGTGTGTTGAGGAAGGAGAAGAGAAGACAATAGAAGAGAAGGAAAGAGACTTGAGCGATGAGAGCAGGGGAGGAGGAGGGGGAGGAGCGCCCAGAAGAGAAGTCGATTGTGACTGATCCCCTGGGTGCGGAGGATAAGAGAAGAGAAGAGAAGCGGATGGGAGAGAGGAAACGGGAAGAGCGGGAAAGGGGTGGAGGAAAAAACGAGTGAGATGATTACAAAACGGCGCCACACAACACCGGACTGGAGACGATTTTTGAGGCGCCTAAACAATGAATACAAAACGGCGCCACACAACACCGGACTGGAGACGATTTTTGAGGCGCCTAAAAAATGAATACAAAACGGCGCCACACAACACCGGACTGGAGACGATTTTTGAGGCGCCTAAAAAATGAATACAAAACGGCGCCACACAACACCGGACTGGAGACGATTTTTGAGGCGCCTAAAAAATGAATACAAAACGGCGCCACACAACACCGGACTGGAGACGATTTTTGAGGCGCCTAAAAAATGAATACAAAACGGCGCCACACAACACCAGACTGGAAACTGAAGCATGCTTATAAAACATCAAGACCATGCAAAGACTGCATCATGAAATTAATAATTCCTCTTTTTCTTTCTAGTCTGGTGCGTTTTTGTGCTGTCGGACTTGTTAATTACATCATACGCTGCATATCATCCTGCATCACTTCCAGAACAATGCATGAAGGCACAGATGGCCTCAAATAATCGAATTTGATGTACACAGCGCAGCAAAGCGATGCAGGAAAGGATATATCTATCAATATATACGCATATATACGTGTATAGATATAAACACAGCAAACAAAGACTTATATGTTGTTTCCATGGAAAGCCAGCTCCTTCGAGTTGTCATGGGAGTAGGCCCAGATGATGGTGGCCTTCAAGTCGCCACTGAACCAGGTGCACTCACACAGACTACCCAGACCCCATAGCCCTCTCCCCCTCCCGCACTCACATGTTATCTCCATGGAAGGCGAGCTCCTGTGTGTTGTTACGAGAGTAGGCCCACAGGATTGTGGCCACCTCAATGGCGCCCAAGGTTATGTGGGACACACATGGCTCTAAACCCGCCTGGCCCTCTCCCCCTCCCGCACTCACATGTTATCTCCATGGAAAGCCAGCTCCTGTGTGTTGTCTCGAGAGTAGGCCCAGATGATGGTGGCCTTCAAGTTGCTACTGAATGGCATCTGGCCGGGCAGCAGGCCTCGCTCGAACCTGGAGAGAGAGGAGAGAAGGGCATTCGGAGAGGCGGAAGAAAGAGCGTAAGGATGGATGAAGGGCCTTGATGTCGATCAGAGTAGGCGCACAGGAGGGTGGCCTTCAAGTTGCTACTCAAGGGCATCTGACCCGGCAGCAGCCCTCGCTCAAACCTGGAAAGAGAGGAGAGAGGGACATGAAGAGGGGAGGGGGGGAAGAAGGAAGAACGGAATCATGGAACGGTGGTCTGTGTTTCATTTAAATAAAAGAGCAGGTCACCAGAGGAGGGTGGTGTTCAAGTTGTTATTGAATGGCATCTGGCCGAGAAGAAGCCAAAGGTTTGATGCCATTCAAGGTTTGATGGCCCCTGGGAAGAAGCTAGGTTTAAGCCATTAATTTAAAATCGCTCAAACCTAGGGAAGTGCAGGGGGGACGGTCGGGTGTGCCAATGGTTGAATCGATAGGTGGTGGGACAAGAACCTCACCCCACCCCACCCCGCCTTACCATCTTCACCGCTCCTCACCCCAACCCACCCCACTCCACCCTATCCAACCCAGCCGAACCCACCTTCACTGAACCGCTCACCTCATCACAGTTCGTCCATTTGACGAAGTCCCAACTGCATCGTTGACCAATTCAAACTGCCCGCTGGGTGCCACGTCAGCCTTGCTATACCCCGTCATCGTGTACGGCCCCACTGCCGCCCCGGTCTTTATGGTGCCACGTGGCAGGTTCCCAATGGCTGCCTCGCTGCCGGCCATCTTGCCGTCCTTGGACCAGCCGAGAGCCACCCAACCGGTGGTTGCCACGTCAGCAGCGAGGAGGATAGAGGAGTTGCGCAGATGCCAGTGCAGAACGAACCTGGGGGGAGGGGGATGTGTGTATGGAGGAATGGGATGGAGGAATGGGTGGGGAACGTGGAGGAATGGGGGCAGATTGAGTTAAAAGACGCAAGGGATGGACGGAGGATAGAGGAGTTGCGCAGATGCCAGTGCAGAACAAACCTGGGAGGAGGGGGATGGGCCGTTGAGGTAAGGGGAGCATGGATGAATGGGGAGCATGGAGGAATGGGGGGCATGGATGAATGGGGGGCATGGAGGAATGGGGGGCATGGATGAATGGGGGGCATGGATGAATGGGGGGCATGGATGAATGGGGGGCATGGATGAATGGGGGGCATGGATGAATGGGGGGCATGGATGAATGGGGGGCATGGATGAATGGGGGGCATGGATGAATGGGGAGCATGGAGGAATGGGGGGCATGGATGAATGGGGGGCATGGAGGAATGGGGGGCATGGATGAATGGGGGGCATGGATGAATGGGGGGCATGGATGAATGGGGGGCATGGATGAATGGGGGGCATGGATGAATGGGGGGCATGGATGAATGGGGGGCATGGATGAATGGGGGGCATGGATGAATGGGGGGCATGGATGAATGGGGGGCATGGATGAATGGGGGGCATGGATGAATGGGGGGCATGGATGAATGGGGGGCATGGATGAATGGGGGGCATGGATGAATGGGGGGCATGGATGAATGGGGGGCATGGATGAATGGGGGGCATGGATGAATGGGGGGCATGGATGAATGGGGGGCATGGATGAACGGACGGAGGGCATTGAGGAAGGGGGGGTCGTGGAGGATTGGAGGCAGAAGTATATAACTCTGAGTCACCGTGCAGGAAACTGCGGCGCAGACATCTGCTCAGGACTACACTGCTGTACCGCACTGTACCATAAAGTACAATTCTTTTACTTTGAAACACAGTGAACAACGCTGTACCACTCTGTAACATGACAATGACACTGCACATGTTTCCATGGAGCTGTAGCTGGGTGGGTAGGACGGTTGGCATGCCAGCTGAGACCTGTAGCGCGCTACAGCCGTGATGCTCTTGCTACAGCCGTGCTGCTCCTGCAACAGCTGCTCACCTGTCTCCCTGTAGCTGTAGCATGCAGCTGTAGCCAGGCAGGAAAGACAGCTGGCATGACAGCTACACCTCTGCTGCTACAGCTACCGATAGCATTGCTGCAGCAACTCACCTGTCGCCCTGCAGCTGTAGCATGCAGCTGTAGCCGGGCAGGTAAGAAGGCTTGCAGGCAAGCCGAGACCTGTAGCGCGCTACAGCCGCCAAGGTAGCGGCGTCAACAGCTGTAGCACAGGAGTAGTCCACACGGAGTGATCCCCTGTGGGTCAAGGCACGGGGGAAGGAGTGCGGATGAAAAACGAAAATAATTGTAAAAAAAAGGACCTGTAGCGCGCTACAGCCGCCAAGGTAGCTGCGTCGACAGCTGTAGCACAGGAGTAGTCGACATGTAGTGATCCCCTGTGGGTAGAGGGGCAGAAGGAGATAGTGGGGTTAAGCATGGTTAAAAGGAGCAAACTCTATGGAGCGTTACAGCCGCCAAGGTAGCTGCGTCAACAGCTGTAGCACAGGAGTAGTCAACACGTAGATATCCCCTGTGGGTAAAGGGCATGGGGGAAGGAGTACGAATTGAAAATAATGATGACAAAAGGACTTGTAGAGCGCTACAGCCGGCCTACTGGGGGCGTCGTCGACAGCTGTAGCACAGGAGTAGCCGACACATAGAGATCCCCTCTGTATGTAAAGGGGACGGGGGGGAAGGATTGCGGATGAAAAATGAAAGTAATGATGATAATAATAAGACTTGTAGCTCGCTACAACCACCCTGCTGGGGGCATCAGCGGCTGTAGCACAGGAGTAGTCCACACAGAGTAATCCTCTGTGAGTAGGGCGTGGCGAGGGGAAGGAGTTGAGGACGAAAACATTAGCTGGCGACCGTGGTATTCAAGGTGTCACGATGTGTAGGGAACGAATGGGGTGGGGATGGGAGAATGGAAGATTGTTATCGGAAAGCTATAAAGGGAACTCACTTGTGTTGCCCGTGGTATGCCAGCTGTCGCGATGCGTTGGGTGCGAAGGCCCATATCATGTGGTTCACAGCCATCGGCTGCACGGGCATGAACCCGTCTAGCTCCGCGCTGCGCGTGAACCTGAGAAAGAGAAAGCGAGAATGTCAGGAAGGGTGGGATGAGGGGAGGGATGAGTAAAGGCCCATATCATGTGGTTCACAGCCATTGGCTGCACCGGCATGAATCCGTCCAGCTCCGCGCTGCGCGTGAACCTGGAATGGGAGGAAAAAGGAGAAGGAAAGGTACGGAGAAGGGGTGGGGACAGGGCAGCAGCAGAGGGATGAGCAAAGGCCCAGATCAGATCATGTGGTTGACAGCCATTGGCTGCACGGGCATAAATCCATCTAGCTCTGCACTGCGGGTGAAGCTGGGAGGGGGAGGGAAAGAGGGTAGGAGAGGGGAGAGTACGGGGAAATAAGAGGGGACGGATGAGCAAAGGAGGGCCAAATCAGATCATGTGGTTGACGCCCAGAGGCTGCACGGGCATGCATCCAAATGTCCAACGGCACAAGTGCCCCTTATTTACCTTCTTTCCCACCCACACACCCTGCCACCTATCTACCCATCCACACATCCCCATGCTCACCTCATGATCGCACCTCCCTCCTTGCTCCTCGTCCAGTTCCACTCCCTCTCGTTGTAGTTCAGCCCGTTCGTCCGCTCCAGGCTAGTCAACTCATACCCCGTGATATAAAACGGCAGAACCGTTTCCGCGGGTAAACCACCCGGCGGAGCCGCCGAGGGTAAACCACCCGGCGTGCTCGCAGGGGCTACTGCAGCACCCCCGATAATAGCGTCCGAAGGGACCATATGGCCTTCCAGAGACCACCCCACGGAGATCCACCCTGCTGCGGCTGCTTCGCTGCCCGGCCTTGCCTCCACTGCCATTTGCATCAGCTGCGGGGAGAGGTGCGTCCAATGCAGGAGGAGGCTGGGGATTGGGAGGTGGGGAAGAGGAAAGAGAGGAAAGGAGACTGGTTGTGCCTTTTACTCTGCTGCGGCTGCTTCGCTGCCCGGACTTGCCTCCACAGCCATTTGCATCAGCTGCGGGGAGACGTGCACCCAATGCAGGAGGAGGCTGGGGGATGTGAGAACAGACAGGGGGAGGAGCGCGGAAAGAGAGGAAAGAAGAGAGGTTGTGCCTTATACTCTGACTGCTCCGACTGCTCCCCAGGACCGAAGGCATCATATGCCCTTCCAGAGACCACCCCACGGAAATCCACCCTGCTGCAGCGGCTTCGCTGCCCGGCCTTGCCTCCACGGCCATTTGCATCAGCTGCGGGGAGAGGTGCACCCAATGCAGGAGCAACCTGTATGATAGGAGGGAGGGAGGAAAGAGAGGCAAGAAAACAGCTTATGCCAATCACCCTTCTGCGTCTGCCCAGCTTCCCAGCCTTGCCTCCACGGCCATTTGCATCAGCTGAGGAGAGAGGTGCATCCAATGCAGGAGCAACCTGTATGATAGGAGTGGGCAAAGGAAACAGACGAAAGAAGACAGGTTGTGTCGTACGCTTTGCGGCTTCACTGCCTGGCCTTCCCTCCACGGCCATTTGCATCAGCTGCGGGGAGACGTGCATCCAATGCAGGAGGAGGCTGGGGGAAGGGGGAAAGAGAGGAAAGAGGGGCAAGGAGACAGATTGTGCCTTATACTCTGCTGCAGCGGCTTCGCTGCCTTGCCTTGCCTCCACGGCCATTTGCATCAGCTGCGGGGAGACGTGCATCCAATGCAGGAGGAGTCTGGGGGAAGCAGTGGGGAGTGGGGGAGCGGGAAGAGGGAGAGGGAGGAGGAAGGGACGGAGGACGGGAAGTGGTACGCACAGGTGCATTATCCATATCCACGGCAGCTGCAAAAACCGATTGAGAGAACGACAATATGTGCCGAAGAAAAATAAAATATTCATGGTAGTCAAGCTCTAAGGCGCACCCTTTGCCGTTAAGGTCGACGGAGTTGTTGTATCCCGGCAGTTTAGACGGCTGACAGGCAGCGACCGGCGTCAGCAATGTATCCAACTCATCATCCGACATTTGCGCTTGCTCCTCGTAAAACTCGTCATCCCCAGGCCCCAGCCAATCAGCGTTGTTCCCGCCATCCATTTCCGCGTAATCCGGCAGCGATCCCCACGGGCCCGAACCGTCGTCGTCCGTGAAATTTCCGTCCTGGTTCAGCCATTCCCGCTTCAGCCAATCGTCAGGGTCCGTTCCGCTTACGTCGGAAAAATCGTCCGCCGGATTTTCCCCGTTGGCAAAATAATCCGACGAGTTTCCGTTAGGGTAATCCGTTCCGTCAAGTGACGGATCGACCGTCTGCGTGTCGTTATTCGTGAATCCTAAGTCTGCTGACGTGCCAGTGGAGTTCAAACTGCTTGCTTGTGATTGGCCAGCAGCATGGGTCGTGAGACAAGCCAAGAAGAGCGCGACAAGCGTCAGATTCATAGCTTTCCGACGGTTGAAAACTCGAGGCCATTGTAAATCTCCCATACCGCTAAAACGTTGGCTTAACGACAGACACGGAATAAGTAGAACTCTCACGCGTGTGCGTTAACAGCTAGAAACTAGCGCATGAAATGAGAGCCGCACGTTTAACACGTCCGAAAAGCCGTGGAGAGCGCTGCAAGATTTTCGACAGTAACGGTTCTGTCTAAAGCAGCAGTCAAAAGGACGGCTTTATCTGAACCAGCAGCATACGAGGTACCGCAAGAAAGAATGGCTTTCTGTGAAGAAAGCTAGCATGGAAATTAGCGTGGAAAGAAAGAACGGCCTTCTGTGAAGAAAAATGCTAGCTTGGAACAGCCTTCCGTGAAAGAATCTGTGCTGGACAGAATATGACCGACCTCCGCGCTGTGATGCTCATGCGTTCTGCTCTGACCCAGACCTGCACAATCTCCTCTCTGAGACCCATTACCGGCATCCGTGAAACTTGTAGACTTCCAGTGTGACACGCCGCCCAGCAGTGAGGGGGTAGGGTACTGTAGCAAAAGTCAACGGGGAACAAGAGCAAGGTCGTGTGCAAAATAGCGGCTCTCTGGAGTTTCGTTGCTAAGTGTGGATCAGTTGTTGTGTTTGTGTGATGTAAGATTTCTGAGGTCCACTAGAATATGGCATGAGCTCGGGTTGAACCCAGGGATGCAAACAGGCCTGAAATTCCCCCCCATCTCTTCCCCAACACCGAATCCGTCGGCGCGTCTCCGAACCATGTACGCCTGACACAACCGTACCAAAAGTCAGGGAGGTTCGAGGCGCGGCAGAAACCTCAGTAGTAACAATAAACCCGTTAAGAAAAGCTACAGTGTGAATTAAGTTGAAATAGACGTACCTCAGGACTTCAATGTTTTAAATAGAAACGAATTGACCTAACATATTATGGCATTAAGGCTATTCGTACAACTAACGTACCACATCAATGGTAAGGGATTTCATCCTTCCCGTTTCCCTAACAGCATCCCAAATCAGCATTGTTTCCCTCCTGTTGCGCATCCCCCCCATGCAAGCCCTCGCGTACATTCTGACCGGGCAAGTCGCAAGCAACAGCAGGCAAAGGAAACAGCTTTTGCCGGCGGAGCCAAAGAAGTTCTTGGTTGGGGCCCTCAAAGGGCCTGGCTGAATTCCCACATGGCACATCCACCTGGATAAGATCCTGCTGCTGGAGCATCAGCAGAGTGTTGGTGTCTTGTTGGGTAAATTCCCCTCCGTGGTACACTCTCCAGCCTGAGGGGAGGGAATAAGAGAGGGAGGCTTCATGAGTGGAGAGCGTGGAAACGACAGGACTACGACGAGGTGACACTGAGACAAGAGAGAGGATATACAAAAGGTCGAGAATAATCATAGTGAGGCTGATATGGTATGGATGTAGCGTGTGTGTTTGAAGACCACGTGTGCCTGAGAATCGTTCGTACCATGCATACATGCATGTGTAAGCAGCAGCCCACTTGCAGCTCCAAGCTGCATGACACTACTATGCCAAGTGGGGTATGGGATACAATGCGTGTGAAAAAAGACCATATTGTGTGTGAGTAAAACTATGTGTGAACAGTAGCTCACTTGCATCAATGGCCGTCAATAGCTGCTGGTGCAGCTCCAAGCTGCTCGACGCCACGATCCCTCTATCGAGCGAGCTCAAAAAACGGCCTTTAGTGAAATCCAAAGGCTTGCCGCCCGCATCAGTCACAACGCCGCCTGCCTCCTCCACAATCACCACCCCTGCAGCATGATCCCAGACCTTCTCCTGGTAACCGTTACGCGCGAATTTCATAAAAATGTCCGCGTCGCCGCGGGCTATAGCAGCGTACTTTGCCATGCTGTACACGCGGAGAGGAGCGTTACTGAAAGGTATAACAAGGGTTGTACAGGGGTGGGCAGAGAGAAAGAGACCAAGGACTTGTCAGGGTAGATGAGCAAGCATGGGGCTATGGCAGCGTACTTTGCCATACTGTACACGCGGAGAGGAGCGTTACTGTCAGACAGACATGACGGGGGAAGCATGTTGGACACACGCACAGGTATATCAGAGAATGCAAATACGCGTGGGGATGTAGCAGCGTACGCTGCCAAATCAAATTATAATTCACAAAACTAGGGGTACCAAGGGACATGGCATACGCTGCACGTGACATGTTACCATACCTAGGCACATGGCATGTTACCGTACCAAGGCGCATGGCATGTTACCGTACCAAGGCGCATGGCATGTTACCGTACCTGATTCCCAGGAGGTCCGCCAGGCCTGCCGTGAACGTCTGGTTCGAGTTCGCCTTCTCAACCGGCTCGCAGAAAGTCGCGCGGCACGGCTCGCACACTTCGGACACGTGGATGCGAGCCACGTGGCTGTTGGAGGCGCTCGTCGCGCTCCAATCAGGATCCAGCTTCGTGCGGCGACTGCTGCCACCGCTGCTGCCACCGTTGCTGCCGCTAGGGGGAGCCTTCGCGGCGGCTATTGCTGCGGGATTGCCTCCTACGAGCGGCTCGACGAAGGCGCCATGACCCCGGAGCGCTTTCAGCACCACTCCTTCTCGCCAATCGCGGGATGGGAAAAGTTTTGATGTTATCCGGTGAAAGCGGTGCGGATGTCGTAGCCACCCCGGCCTGACCGGGAAATTTGGGCAGCCTAAGACACCGAGTTTTAAGCTGCCCGAATCTAGCAACGCCAGAGCGACTGCGTATTGATCGTCCCGAACGAATCCAAGTGTGCCGTCCACCGGATCTAGTATCCAATGCCGCCCAACCGCGCCGCCTTCTGACGAACCGCGATTAATCAACTCCAGCACCTCTGGTGCCTCAAGCGGGCGCTCCGGCGGCTCAATACCGACCAAACGCGCCTCAGCAAGGCACTCGTTAACTACGCCGACGAGCCGCGAGAGAATCGCGCTTCCCGCGTCGTTCGTCAGCTGCTTCGTATCTTCCTCCGCAATCATAGATACCACCTCCCCCGGATAAGCCTGCTTCAGGACCCAGCTAACAACCGCCTGAACCCCCCAGTCTGCTACAGTAACGTACGACCTGTCCGGCTTGGACCGCGTTACATCTTCCGCCTCGCGCCGCAGCTGCGCCTGAACCTTCTTCGTGAGACGACACGAGAGTTGAACCGCCCGTTCGGCAACCGACAGATCGTAACTCCCCTCCGCCGCTTCTTCCGAATCTTTCGGCTTCGAAAATCCGTCGCGAAGTGCAGAGGCTCGTTCGTCAATCGACGGTCGTCGAAGCGCCTCGTCACGCAGTTCAGCATGCCGCGATGCGGCGGTTTCGAAAGCTTCCAAGAAATCCGGGTCCTCAAACGGGAAGTACGGCGACTGGAGATTCGGAAACGCGATAGTAGGCGACGAGGAAGAGGAGGGAGAGGAGGCGGTTCGGTTCGGCGTCGACGTTCGTAACGTAGCGCTGCGGCTCCCTGTCGCGACGGCTCCCGCCGTTACATTTGGCCCACCGCCGGAAGCGGTGCTTGTCGAGACAGCAGACGCTGCCGGGGAAGATGAAGAAGCGGCGCCAGTAGATGCGCCGGCAGATCCGCCGGCAGATGCGGCGGTAGATGGGGCGGGAGTAGTCGGCTTGTGAAGCATTGTCACTCGGCCCCGCATTGACACGTGCTGTGTTGTTGCTTCGAGAAGTGGCTTTGGAACGGGGAAGGAAGGGACCGTATGTGAATGCGACACGGGTTGGAGTATCAAGGAAGACAGGAACGTGGAGTGGGAAATCAGATCCATGTCGCGGCGGGATGAGCAGACTGGCGTTTGCAAAATAGATGGCCTCGTGGAAAAACAGCCGCAATTCACGGCCTGAGGCCTGGATGGTAATTCATGCGGCCTGCCACTGGGAAATGAATGAGGGGTTGATGCTGCTAGGCTGGCGCAGTTGATGCACGTTACTGGGTGGTGCAGGAGGTCCGCCATTGAAAACACTTAAAAAATATTGCGGCTTTAAGAATAAAGACGTCTAAATCTTGCGGCTTGGACAAAATTGATGAGAGGTCGCACTCGTCCCTCTACCGTGAGGGGAAAACAAATGAAGTAGACTTGACTTAGCGGTGGTGATTCGCGAGACGTGAAAGTTTGTTTCGACTGGAAAAAGGAAAACGGGGGGAAGGAAAATCGAGGAGCCACAAGGTGTACTTTTTACAGCAAGCGTATTCAGGAGAATACGGCAGACTAATCCGAGCTACAAGGCTGATCGAGACTCATTGCAGAGCCAAAGATCGGCCCAGGGCTTTAAGATGAGACGTGCTATCTGCGCATGGTGAACTGACTCGCTCTAGCTATGGCTGATTGAAGCTGTTTACTTCCAGGGAAAGCTCGTCTTGAACTTCGAAGGGTTGTAAGTTGTGTGGCAGGCAATAATGGTCTCAGGCCTCAGCTGGCACAATCTATTTGAGAGCCTAGATAATTCTCCAGACAAACGAAAACGTGAGTCAAGGGAACACGAGAGGAAGAGCACACGGAAAGGTGAGGGTATGCGAGCGGAGGGGACGGATGAGTTCATCTCGAGGAGAGAGAAGGGAGAGGAGAGGAGCGGTGGCGGGTTGGCAGGGAAAAAGTTCACGGGTTTTTGAAATTGCTGGAAGGGATCGAGTCACGGTTTCGGGACAGGGGGGGATTCAGGTGTGATGGGAGGGATGTGTTGTGTGAGTGAAGGGGGTGTTCTTGTAGATTACAGGAGAAACTGTACGCGGCTCGCAGGTAGAACCCTATGGAGATGTCATGTAACACGCAATGAAATCCACACTCGATGCCTCCGTTCGGTGCCGTGCGGCTGGTGGGTGCGCGGAAAGACATTGGGGTCGTTTCACACGCCTCCAGTTCGGTTTCAATTTGTCCATCCAGTTGAACCAATGTCAAGATGAGACACATCCCAACCGTCAAATTGACACACATCCCAAGGTTGATCAGATCAAACAGCTTCTCTCTGAACTGAAGTCTCGAGGCCCAGAAACGCGTTGTGCAAATGGGCGCAGGTGTACAGAGCTGTACTGTACTGTATTGTACTGTACGCAGACAGCTGACTTCCACCTCGCGCCGCCGCCAATCTCGTGGTTTCACTTTCCCGTGTGCGCTGGAACTGATGGCGTGTGATAAAGAGACATGTGGCACATGGACTCCACGCACAAGATTCCCTCAAGCGGGATATGCTGTGAAAGCATTTAGGTACGCGTACTCACCCTTCTTACCGCTGAATAAAAAACTCTGCCTCCTGAAAGATATCCCAGCGATACTCAACCTTTTGCAAATTATCAATGTTCTCCAGACCATGTCTCCAATTATCATGTCAGTAGGGTATTTCGAAATAGATAACAGAAAGTCGTGCATGTGGATTTCAGCGCAAACGTGTGGTTGTTAGAGCGTGTTACACCCAAGCAAAGATTGCTGCATTTTGAGGATCACGTAGGCGATCCTTACAGAACAGTGTCATACCTACCACTGTACAGTAATCACTGTGTCAGGTGATGTACCAACAGAGGAAGGATCGAAATCACGAGAGATCGTGATACCCGATCTTGGTGTTTTTTGGGAGATCGTGGTGACTGCCAATCTCTCGGTGATCCTTGCATCTTTGTACCAAAGACAAGGTGATCCTTGATGACGAAACTTTTGTTGTCGTGAACTGCTGTAACAAAATCGCGACTAATCAGAGCATTCTTTTGATGAAGTTCGAACCAATAAAGCGGTTGATTTCGGATCAGTAACGCAGTCAACGTGGTCAACAAAAATATCCGACGATCGCGACTGTCGCGTCGTTTCAGGCGACGTCGCCTGGTCGCAGAGGATCACCATTGCAAATTTGCAGATGGTACACCAACAAGGATTGTGATGTGCACCAAAAATTGTTGTTTTGCCACTCGTAATCCTAGGGTTGGGGTTATGGTGATCTTAGCTACGTGATCCTTGAGATTAGGGCAGGTGTAACACGCTCTTAGGAGGTTTGATCGTTCAAACGGAGTCGACGGCTTCATCCGCCGCAAACGTTCGACTTTCCTTTTGGCTCATCCGCCGCAATCTGCGCAATAACGTGGCACAGATGATCTCCAAAGGTGCTGGCGGGGTCCGTGGAATTATCGGGCGACACGTGTGCTCCAACCTGTCCGGAAAAGCCCGTCGGCGAAATCTCAACCTCCTGGCAAGTCTCTGCTGTTCGCTAGCACCTCCCGTCATTGGCCGGCTGTCATTCGTCTCGGTTCAAGCCGCGAAAAGCCAGTATGGGTCAACCAGTCTATTCTGTGGAACACACCTGACAGACACCACCGTTAGCCACGTCCACGCAAAACACGATGTGGTACACTGCTCCACAAATAGCGAGATAGATGTTACCAATAATAAATTATTAACCATCAGTTCACATTGCATACATAAAATGCCTTGGCCTCCCCACATTCCCTAACCCCCAATAAATCACCCTTTCTGAGCTACACAAATCGAAAATAAATCATATGCCAGAAGCACAAACAGATGCCACGGCCAAACAGTTACACATCCTTCACAGATGCGCGGAACGAGCGGCACGACTTCACAGCCTCATTCGCAGTGAGGAAGAGCCACTCCTCGCCAATAGTCTCGAGGACGCCCGAGACGGCCAGCTTGCGAAGAACCATCTTGGAGGGGTTGCTGATGCCGAGCTGGACGTTGTTCTTAGAGAGGATGGAGTGAAGCTCCTCCAGAGAAGTGGTGCCAGAAGAGTCAATGTCAGGCACTGGGGTGAAGTCCAGGATGAAATGCTGGTGGGGGAAAAAGAAGCATAACAAAAAGCTAGGTTAGAATCAACAGCACAAGCACAATCGTAAGGGGTCTCCCCCTGGGAACCAGTGCCTAAGGAGTGAATGTCTAGCACAGCATTAAAGCACTAGTGAATGACAGGAGAAAGCCATGGGGATGCAGTCCAAAAAACATCAGCAGCATATCAACTCACAGTGATCTTGACGTCATGGCTGAAGTCATGCTCCTCAATCAGACTCAGCAACTTCTCATTACAAGGAATCCTTGTGTCACTCAAAGAATCCTTGCGAGCTCTCAAACCCTTCACTCAGTTTGACCCTGCAAATGTGAAAGGTCTGAAAGCTGGCAACTCACAGTGATCTTGACGTCATGGCTGAAGTCATGCTCCTCAATCAGACTCAGCGACTTCTCCCGGATGTAGTTTGCATTCGGGAAATACACCGGGCCGTCCACACGCAGCACGTACACTCCCTCCTCGACAATAGCACCATCGTACTGCTTAATGTTGCGGTACACTCCAGTACCCGGTACAAGGCCGAGAGTGGAGAGCGGTGGCCTGGTGACCTGAACGATGAGCTTCAGGGTTCCCGCAACGACGCCGACCAGGAGACCGGTTTCCACCGAGTCGAAGAGAATGCCGAGGAAGGTTCCGAGAAGGATCAGGAAGTCAAGCTTGTCGGTCTTGAAAATCTTGATCGCGCCAGGAATGTCAATCTGTATAGAGAGGTGATGGAAACAAAGGGTAAGACAACAGAAGCCATGCCTGCTACAGAGAATAACAAGCTGTGACGCACTGCAGAGAGCAAACACGGGATAACTTGTATCAATGCTTACCAGCCCCAGCACAGCAACAATAATGATGGCTGAAAGGACAGCCTGCAACAATAAGCAAAGAAAGAACAAAAAATTAGCTGTGATGATTCAGCAAGGAGGTGATGACAATGGAAAACACAATCTTGGGAAGCTTCTTGAAAAGGGACGTGATCCAATCCAAATGACATGACGATGTTTGTCGGAAAGGAATGGTGGATCCGAGACAGCGCACTCACGCTGGGAAGGTACTGGAAAACGGGGGTGATCCAAAGGAGGGTGACGAGGACGACAAGGGACATGACGATGTTGGTGAGCATGGTGGAGCCACCGGCGTTGTAGTTGACAGCCGATCGCGAGAAGGAACCTAGAATGTCGGGAGAAAGGGTGTGGATAGGAGAGGAAGAAAGCAATGAGATGAACAACCCGCGGAAACGCTTGAGGGGAGCGGATGAATGCGAAAGCAACATGAAACGAAGTAACGAAAGAAGTGATGCAAAGGTATTGAATGTACACATAAATTTATTAGTAACAACGGGACTGTACCAGTGGTGACATAGCTGGAGGAGAAGGAGCCAACAATGTTCATCGAGCCAAGGGCAATCATCTGATGTTACGAAACGCCATAACAAACACGGAAACACATGATTTTGCAAATTAGTCAAGAAATCATGATGTGGAAGACGGAAGCAATAGCTGGAAAACGGATGCCGATTAGACGAAAAGGTGTCATGATGCGGAAGACGGAACTAGTACCTTCACACCAAAGCCATACAAAAGTAAATTTCTCCTGCCTTTTTCCAAGGCAAAAATCAAAGATTGTGAAAGCTCTCTCTGCACAAGCGGGCGGCCAATCAACTCCATTTGACGCGCATATCATTACAACCCTAAACAGCGCCATACCTCCTTGTTGCCATCGACGTGGTATCCTTCCAGCGACGCGAAGGTACGCGCGATGGCAGACGCTTCCTGCAATGGCATGGCCGAAAGGATACACAGAACCCGAACGAAACGTATTGTTGAGCTGTTACGCATAGACAGAATTTCTCACGTTGATTCTCGACACGATGCGAAAATACTGTCTAAAAAAAACAGATCCAACTGAACCGCACAACCACGTATAACAGAAATCGAAACGGCTTACAGTGAGAGCGACGAGTCCGGAAACCAACCCCACGATCGCAGCATCGGCTGCGTCTTGCCCCTTGAGCTGCAGGCGCTTGATCGACCCCAGGCTGGAGAGCCCCTTGGGCATCTCCTTGACGCACGGGATGGCCTTGTTGGCCTTGGCGCCCCACACGGAGAGAGTGACGACGACGACCGAGATGAACGGGCCGAGGCAGTTGAGGTAGAAGAAGACGGTTCCGAGCGGCTTCTTCTTGGCAAAGTACCAGGACTGGGGGGGGAGAGAGGGGGAATAATGGGAATAGAATCGAGGGATAGAGACAGTAAGACCGAAATGAACGGGCCCAGGCAGTTGAAGTAGAAGAAGACGGTTCCGAGCGGCTTCTTCTTGGCGAAGTACCAGGACTGGGGGAAAGGAGAGTACGGGGAATACGGATGGCAGGAAGAGGAATGATTAGAGATAAACGACCGAGATGAACGGACCCAGGCAGTAAAGATAGATGAAAACATTCCGAGCGGCTTCTTCTTAGCGAAGGCCCAGGACTTCGGATTGGGATACGGAGCAGGGAGAAGGGAGAAAGGATGGGTGGAGCAGGAAGGGAAGGATTGGAATGAAGGATTGGAGAGGCGGAGCCCAGGCAGTTGAGGAGAGGCCCAAGGGCCAGTACGGGAGGAGAGGGTAGGGGGAGGGAGGGGGGGAAGCGGGAGAAGAGTAAGCGACAGAAGAATCAAGGATTGGAAAGACGGGGAGCGGGACAGACGAAACTCGACTGCCCCACTGACCGTTGCCGGTAGCTAAGGGTGAAGAGGAAAATGAGCATGGCGGTAGGAGATCAGGGGATAGAACAGAAGAAAGAGAGCGAGCGCGCGAGCTTACGAGGAAACGAAGGGTGACGAGGAAGATGAGCACGCTGATGCCGACGAGGAAGGCTTTCCAGTTGAACTGCAAGGATGATGGACAGCAGCAACAAGGCAGTGTGGGAAGGAATAAACGGGGGAGCGGAGACGAGCCAACGAGGACGTTTTAAAATTTGGACTGCGGATACAGCAGCACCGAGGGAAGGTGGATAGCTGAGGGTATGAACGGATGAGAACGAATTCCCACAACGACGAGAGTGCAGAAAAGGATTAAGAAATGGGGAACGGAAGAGAAGTCGAAGAGAGCGGGACTAACCTGGTTGGTGTTCTTGAAGACGTACGAAAGCACGCTGACGATATCCGTCTCCTGGGTGAATTTCGAGTAACCGAGTAACCCCTTCAGCTGCTGCAGGGCAATTGTGATCGCGGCTCCGGACATGAACCCAACAATCGCGGCGTGGCTCAGGAATTCGATGATGAACCCGAGTCGGAAAATGCCCATCGCGAGTTGGTAAATCCCCGCGAAAAACGTTGCCGTGATCGCGAGGTTGAGATATTCGTTCGCCTGGTTAACCGGGTCATAGTAGTCGATAAGCAATTCGCCGAGCAGCAGCGAAACCACGGCGACGGGACCGATGGCGATGTGGCGAGAGGTACCGAGCACGGAGTACACGAGCGGAGGCAGGAAACTAGAGTCTGTTAGGGTTCACGGGAGGGAGATAAGGGAATAGCAAAAGAAAGGATAAGGAAAGTAGATACGAACACCTCACGCAAGAAAAGCTCGGGAAACGATAAGAATCGACTGTATGCGCAGGGAAAGCGGGAGCGGCGGACCGCTAGATTTATGGCGCAAGAGAGCGGGGAGCTTGCGAGCGACAGGTATAAGGGAAACAAATCGTCATTACGTGTTTTGCGCCGACCCAAAACACGAGCTCGCGACAGGAATAGGGGAACACACCATCATGACGGTGCGCGTCGAACGCGAGGAGATTGAATGAACCGCACAGAGTCGGAAACACAGAACCTTGAAGATTGACGCAATATGGACTCGCTGCGGGTTGAAGAGAGTGTGAAGCCTCGCGGCGACCACTTACAGAGGCCATTGATGGGAGGAAGGTTGGCGAGTCCCGCATAGCCAAGATCCTGGAAGGAGAAAGAGCACAGCAGATCAGCGAGCAAAGTCCAATTAGCACTAAAGCACAGTGACAGTTGGGAAAAAAAATGCAGGAAATAAGAGGCGGGACGAGGTGAAAATTTAACAGATTGAGGAGACACGGAAACGGGGCCTAACCCTAATGGAACACGGGGCCTAACCCCAAAGGCATTGTCGCTTCAGTCCGACCAATGCACGCTCGTCGCCGCCCGCGAGTGCGAAGCGCGGCGAGTAACGGGCACGGGGATTACCTGAGGAACGGCGAGACTGGCGATGGTCAGACCGGCGACGACGTCGCCAAAGAACTGCGCCTTGAAGTTATACTTGGAGGCCCACTCGAGGATCGGGAAGACGTAGAACAGAGCCAACTTAGCGCGCTCGCCCGCGCTCTTGTCGCGGTAGTCCCGGAAAGGGTCCTCCTCGATTACGAGCAGCTGGCGGAAGGGTTGCACCGTCTCGACCACCTCATCTTTGATTGAGAGAGCCGGCACGTTCACCTTATACTCGCTTTCCTCTCCCGCACCCATGGCGGCGAACGCTGCGGCTGCGGCGGGACGGCGGAAAGCTAAGCTCCCTTTCCTGAGGAAAGCTACGAGACGACACGAAGTAAACTCTGACTCCCGATTCCCAAATGGGTGGAAGAGACGAGGTGAAGAGAGAAAGCTAGGGTTACGGAACACCCTGCTGAGGCGGGAGGGAACAAGCCACGAGACACCTCGATGGCGTGTACCGACGAGGGTTTGAAGTGGAAGTTTTATGGGTAAAAGAGCAGCTCATATGTGTTTCCAGAAACTATCGTGCTGCGTCATCCAATCGACTAGACCCGCCACCAGCGCAGTTGCTCTTGCGCGTCGCGTGAAAACACCCCCCTTCCCGCTCACCCAATCCCCATCCGTCCCTGCATCCGCTCTCTTCCAGTCGGCGCCTTCACCTATTCGTCTTCACGTCCGCCATCCATCTCTCCCTCCAATCCGCGAGCCGCTTGACCTTCCTTGGTCCGCCGCAAAAGATGTTCTGGGGATCTGTCAGGATTCAGCTCATCTGCTGCAGAGTAGGGCACGAGGGACTGCTTGAGGGGTGTTGACTTGGGTATGGATGGATGCGAGCAGCTTGTCGGCCGTTCAGCGCTGCAGCTAAGTGACCCGATACAAAGAATAATGGATACCGCTGTGCGGGAGGCGGCTTGCGAGCACGGCCCTCCCCCATCGTGGGTTTTCCTGATGTGGAGGAGAGCATTCCTGCCTTCCGTCAAGCCGGACTCCAGTCCCCGTCACCCAGCCCTCTTTTCATTTTGGGCCGCTCTTCATTTCAGTGTTTGGGGTGCGCGGTACCCGTTGAGGGTCGGGTTTGAGGAATTATTATGTGATGAGGTCTCTTCCCAGGTTTCAGATCTACACTACAGGGTGTTTGCTGCGACTCTTCACACTCACTCAGCCGCCTAAATCGCCTGGGCGAAACGCCTCGGAGTTACGCAAGTTCGGGGTGGCTCCGGGCATAAAACTACGAAAGCCATCCAGTCAAAATAAGCCCGCTCATCCCTCGTGGAAAAAGGTGCACTTGGCAGACACACATACTTTGACCGAAGGGCAGGATAGTGCCTCAAACTTCAGAGCAGTCTGGGAAACTTTCCCCGGAAAAGGGGCTGGAGAAGGAAATTCTGTTTGGTGGGTGCAGCGCAAGCACAGCCCTGCTAGGTTGTCCGAACTTGATTTTCCAAGGTCCAAATTCGGGCAATTGGCAATGGGGTCTAACGAATCGCTCCTGCTGCAACAAGTTTCGTGAAAGCCTTGTAACCTATCAACTTCGCCTTCAATGCTTTTTACAGTGAAACCGCCAATCATAGCTAGGCGGGCAGCAGCAAATGGTTTCATTGCGGGAGGCGTAAACCAGATTTCTGTTTGGATGTACAGTCTAGAGGGGTTGATTCGGGTGACGGGATTCCCGAATCGGGAATGGCAGCAATCAGAGTGCGCCATCCGAGCAGCAAAGCGTCGGCGAGAGGCGGGAGAAAGTGTTGGAGTTCGAATACAACGCATCTAGATTCGAATGCAAATATCGAGTGCAGCGCGGCTCGACCAAGTGCAATCGTTTCCAATTGGCTTCCACACCAAACCAGATCCAGCACAGCGTTTCAACCACACGACTGACGTCCTTCAAGCGTGCCAGAGTGCTGGCTGCAGAGCGTGTCAGATGAGCAGCCAGGAGCAAGTGCAAAGGTTCGACTTACCAAGTTCCGATAATAAATGCGGCAGTCACCACATGGAGACGGATAGCACAAGAATTAGGGTGCGTTCCTGGCTGGTGTCAAGCTTCGGGCCTTCCCGGGAAGACCCGAAGCTTTGGGTTAAAGTTCCTGTCAAACCTTGTGTTTTCCGGAAACAGGGGCAATTTTTGGCCGGAAGACCCGAAGTTGGTCTCGGATGACCCAAAGTGGGTCTAACTTCCGGTCATCCGCGGATGACCGGAAGCTTGACACGCGCCAGGAACGCACCCTTATATAAATTGTTCTCTCTCCATCAACCATCTGATCATGCTCATCATGCGGAAAAAAACATTAACTGCTTCCGTGCGACTGTCATGTATGTTATTCGGGTATTGCGCCCAATTATGCCATACTTACTCATCCGTTCTTTGTGGTACGGTATTGTTGTATGCATTGCCCCCCCTCACCTCACCTCTCTCCACTCATTGCCTCTAGCAGCTTCTCCCTGATCCAAATATTCCCCTTGGCTTGGCTCATCGCAGCCCAAAACCCCCGTGCCTCCTACCTACCTACCACCCACTCAAGGCCCAAATTTCTCTGATCATTTCATCGCCCGCCCCCCTCCCAACACAATTTCCGTGATTCCCCTCCCAACACAAGTTTCCGTGATTCCCTCCCAAAGTCCTACTCCCAACACAAGCATTCTCTCAACACAATTACCGTATTCCCTCAACACAATTATTCTCTCCACGCCACCCCAAGCCAGGTTATGCAGGTTCACACTCCCCTTTGCCTATCTTCTATGTGTACAAACTAGGCATGGAACGTTTTGGGCCGGTACCGTAATCACCCGGACAAAACACCCCCCCGTAATAGTACACCCCCGGGTAGCTTGTGCGGGGGGGGTGCTATAGCCGACCTCGTTTGTACTATACCCCCCTTTTTGGGATGATTCTCTATAACACCCCCCTTTTCTTACGAAACCCTATTATAGCTGTTATCGAGTCAGATTTTTTACGGGAATATCGCTTCCTGAATGAAATTTCGCGTGCACTTTCACTTCGAATCTACCGAGATTCCCTCCCTTCCACAATTTCGCTGTCGCCACGCTGGCGAATCTTCCGCTGCACGTGGCCCGAGAGGTTCTCGCCAAAACGCGAATTCTCGCCTCAACATGTGATGTTAAAACGACTATTGAAACACCCAAATTGTCTAATTAAACTTTTTTCTTACACTAAAAAGTGCCATATATAACCACCCGGGTATTATATACCGTCATCGCCCGGATATAAGACATATATGTCTTATCTCGTACACGGGAAAAAATGCTTGAGTTATCTTGTAAACGGGATGCTTTAGGGTGTCTTATAAATCTTATAAATGGAAACTTTTTAAACTACTTATAAATATTTTCCGTACTCCTTGAAAAAGAGTTCCTCATAATGAGTGTGGATGTTGCGAAGGTGCCACTTCGGCAACCACTGCCCGGGACGCCACGTCATGGAGAACACCTGCAGAGGCAAATTTGGTAGGTCCTGGGTCAGGACGTGGAGAAATTCGCGCTTCGCAAGGGTAAAAATGTACGCGTTATTTCAACTTTCGCTATAATATATTGAAGTTTCGATTATAAGACATATATGTCTTATCTCGTACACACAAATAGGTGTCTTATAATGAGGCTAGCCTGTTTATAAGAGACACCCGTATAGTAGACAACCCCTGTCTACTATTCAACACTGTGTTATATCCGGGAGTTTACGGTAGGATTTTCCGTTGAGAGCACCCCCCCCAATTTTTCCCTGTGGTTATCATAATACCCCCGGGTGTTATGTCCGGGTGATTACGGTATTTGAACATCTCTAAAACACCATCAGTAGAGCTCCAAGCAGTACAAATGCACCAAAATTCTAATTAAACTGCACACCAGGATGTTACAACTACGCTGATTAGAAGATGATTACAACCCCTCATTAGAAAAGTGAGCCTACTAGATGCATTCCCCGCCTCATTTTCCTAAAAACTAAAAGAAACGAGAAACAACAGCATTACTAATGGTGGAAACCACCCAGGGACCCTTACAAGCTATGGCCTAGGTACATGCACCCTCGTGGTGGGCCAGTAGTGACGCAGTCACCAGCGGCAGGATCAGGATTAGTAGTCACACCAGAAGCAGAACAACGGCTTGTACATTTGCCCACGCCGCCACCCCTTGCTCGTTGTCATGTTCAGATAATACGCGTACGGTGACGCGTAGATGTCATCAATGACACTGGTAACGCTCATGCCGTTGTACGCTGCCACGTAGGACGCGTTAACGATCCATGACGTCATGGTGTATTCCTCGTCATCCTTCGCAGGAGTGCCGGGAACCACCAGCACAACTTTACCGAACGTCGTTGGCAGGCCCTTGCGAATTGTCACTGATTTTATCTTCTTGTCTGATTGAGTCTCGAACTTGAAAGAAGTGATATTGTTGTACCTGAGAGTAGGAACAAGCATTATGAACACGTTGAGCAAATTGAAATTGCTAAGCCCTCGGCACAAGCCCTCCGTCCTCCTACTGTCACGTTACGTAGCAATTCAAAGTAAACCAAAATTCTTTTTTATATATATAAGAAAACGGTAGGCGCAGAATCGACACGCAAGACCCGCATCCCAACCGTTACTTACGTGTACTTGGTGATCTCGAGCTTGCCTTCCTTGTCGCCGTCGTCATCACGTCTGATGTCGACTAAAAAACCGACAGGCTAAAAAACCCGCACCCCAACGGTTACTTACGTGTACTTGGTGATCTCGAGCTTCCCTTCCTTGTCGCTGTCGTCGTCACTTCTGATGTCTACTTAAAAAATTGACAAGCTATAAACCCGCACCCCAACGGTTACTTACGTGTACTTGGTGATCTCGAGCTTGCCTTCATGATCGCTGTCGTCATCGTCGTCAACATCGTTGTAGTCGCCCGTGTTCTCCGCCTTGCCCTTGAGCACGTCTGAGAGCGGAACCGATGGAACGCGAGAGAGGAATGAAAAGGAAATCTTTTGAGGTTTCTCAAAATTCATGCACATTGTTGTAGTCGCCCGTGTTCTCCGCCTTGCCCTTGAGCACGTCGAGGCCAAGATCGAAACAGCACGAGAGAAGGGGGGATGATAAGGCAAAGCAGCGAGGAAGAGAAAAGCATTAGATGTGGTGGTGTGGGTGGCTCTTGTTGGGGAGGGGGGGAAGGATGCGCGCAGCAGCGCATTAATGAAGCGGTGGCAGGAGCACTTAGAACAGCAAGCATTTGGTGGCAAAGGCTCAATGCACTGCGCTACCAGGATGAATCATGAGGGCATCGTACACAGCTTCACGCCGGGGATGGAGCTCTCATGGTCGGTTCTAAGGGCCGCGAAAAACTCGTTGACGAAATAATAGAAACGTGATGATAAATATACTATAAAGGAAGGGCATCGTACACAGCTTGGTGCCGGGGAAGGAGCTCTGCACGTCCTTATGGAGGGCGGCGAAGAACTCGTTGAGGAAATCCGTGATGGCCGTGATGTTGACCTCAGGGATCTGCGCGCTCGCCTTTGGCGCGGCTCCCAGCACGAGGAAGCACACGAGCACGCCTGCGCACGGGTGCAGGGGGAAGCGGGGGCGGGGGCGGGGCGGGAATATGAGTCAACTCGTTGAGGAAATCCGTGATGGCCGTGATGTTGACCGCAGGGATCTGCGCGCTCGCCCTTGGCGCGGCTCCCAACGCGAGGAAGCACAGGACCACGCCTGCACGTGGTTGCAAAAGGGGGGCGGGCGGGGCGGGTGGCGGGGGGGAAAACTCGTTGAAGCGATCCGTGATGGCCGTGATGTTGACTTCAGGAATCTGCGCGCTCGCCTTCGGCGCGGCTCCCAGCACGAGGAAGCACACGAGCACGCCTGCGCGTGGACGCAGGGGAAAGCGGGAGGGGGGGGGCAGGGCAGGGCAGGGCGGGAATGAGTCAACTCGTTGAGGAAATCCGTGATGGCCGTGATGTTGACTTCAGAGATCTGCGCGTTCGCGTTTGGCGCGGCTCCCAACACGAGGAAGCACACGAGCACGCCTGCGCGTGGATGCAGGGAAGGGCAGGGCGGGGCGGAGCGGGGCGGAGCGGGGCGGGAATGAGTCTACTCGTTGAGAAAAATGGGATGGCCGTGATGTTGATTTCAGGGAATTGCAGGCTCGCCCTTGGCGCCGCCCCCGACTCGAGGAAGCACACGAGCATGCCTGCGCATGGGTGGCGGAAATAGATGCGAACGTGTTTCATTGATGCAGTAGTCCCACAAGGAGCACGTGTTTCATTGATGCAGTACTCCCACAAGGAGCACGTGTTTCATTGATGCAAGGAGCACGAGAACCAGCAGGTGCACGTGTTTCATTGATGCAGTACTCCCGCAAGGAGCACGAGACCCGGCAGGTGCGCAGCGTGATATCGCGGAACGACGCGCGACAGCGCGCGACGACCAGCAGTCACGTGAAGAGTTCACGACGTGCGACGAAACGCGAAGGCATGAATTTAAATAGCAGCAGGGCGGCACGAAAAAAGAGTTTTAAATCGCAGGCTTCAATAGTTCTGTAGCTTACAGGATAGTACGTGCGCCGTTGACCTCATTGTGGTGGGCGGCAGACTGAGGCCGGATGCGAGGCAAGCGGACAGCTCGGAAGTGGAGGAAACGAGTGTTGGCGGCGGATAGCTGTGTTTGCAGAAGAGGTTAACTTAAGTAAAGCTGTAAGCTGTAGTGTTAACGCCTGGCACAAGGCAGTCGATCGCGAGAGATAGCACTGGAAGGTTGAGTGATAGTCTTCTCAAGAAAGTTTAACGATATCGAAAGACGTTTTGGTGGAAGGTAGTCAATGTGGGCTCTTTTCTGCTTGCACAGCCCCCAATTTGCTGTTTTGCTGGAGCGGAAGCGCTACTACCAACCAGGGCGTGCTTGTGAAGGACAGAATGTACTTGGGAGTGGCAGCTTGTGCAAGGGAATACCTTGCTCAGATGCCCCTCTCCCGAGGCGATTTCGCCTTGATGTGCTTTTCCCAATGTCGAGTTGGAACTTGGATCATCCTCCGTGTCGCTACCGACCCGACGCGCATTGCGACTCGGAACATCTCGTTGCAGTGCACATTTCCAAGGGCTCCCCCCGATACTGGCACGGGTGTACACCTTTGTTGATTTTGCCCAGGGCTACGCGTGTCGCAGGGTGCCTATTCCATCCGCTTCGAGGATGCAGGATTTTCTGTCGAAACGTTTTCTTCACTGCCCTTCCACACCACTAAGGATTGACACGTTCTTCATAGGGCTACGATTTACAAAAGTGTTCGGGAAAATCAAAGTCGGTCTGCCCGCATTCCCAGGAAGGCGACGTGTTTCTTTTTGTGCTGCATGTTCCGATATGGCCGAGCACAGTGAATATTTGCAACCAAATATGTGTTTGCCTGACATGCATTCTTCTCCATAACACAAACCTTTTGGGACTTGCATATCATTGTTGAAGAAATCTATCTGGCTCCATGATGTGTACGACACCCGACTTGTTAATACTGCATTAAGGAGGATTTCTATTGATCATTCATCAAATATAGTGCTTTCTATGAAATGAAGAGCTTGCGAACACACTTTATGTGCTTTATGCGGATATATCCAAAGGATCTAGTGAATAGGATAAGTCTGCCAAGTCTAGGAGGAGACAATAAAGCCTCTGTAGTGACCTTGTTGGAAAGTAGTTGAAAGAGAACAAGACAATTAAGATATAGGAATACAAGAGATTAAATAGCAAACTAGCTAGCCATATACTCTGAGGGGTACATTCCCTTATTAACTGTATTGCAAAACTACTGTAACCACGTGTCAGAATCGGAAGTGTTGGTTCATTGATGGTGGTTGGGGTACAAGTAGCAAACCCTAACATACGTACCCCCTAAGACAAACCTCACTACAGGCTACCAACATTTGACACACCCCCATAGCCTAAGTGAGGGGTGTCTAGCAAAACCAAAAGAGTACGGTCATAAGACCAGTCACAAAGAAACAAAGCTCAGGGTGGATCACAACGTCACCACACACTCTGAGCACAAGCAACAATGGCCACAAGGCCAGTCCAAGAAATAACAGAGTTATATAGAAAGGGTACAAGCAAAACAAACAGTGAACTCAAGACTAAGTAAGCCGAAAACCAGTGTCAACAAGGCCTAACTGCACACAACACCTGTGGTGGTCACAAGGCGGAAGCGCCTTGGTGAAGATGTCTGCAGTGTTGGCCTCAGACTCCACAAACTCGAAGCGAGCCTGCCCACGTCTCTGCAACTCTCGCAGAAGGAAGTACCTGACGTTAATGTGCTTCACTCTGCTCTCCAGTCGTGGCTCTCGACAAAGGAGAATCGATGCCTTGTTGTCAGTGAACAAGGTCGGTGCAGAGCTCGGCCGCTCACCCAGGTCGGCGAGCAAGAACGTCAACCAACGCAACTCCTGTGCCGCCATGGCACCAGCGTAGATCTCAGCCTCAGCTGTAGAGGTCGAGACCGAAGAGGAGCGCGTGGACCGCCAGGAAACAGCTCCAGAACCCAGACTGAAACAGTACCCCTGAGTAGACCTGTGAGTCTCAGCGTCGTCAGCGTAAGAAGAGTCACAGTGACCAGTAAGTACAACAGCCTGCTGCCCTCCAAGAACTAGCCCCACGCCTGATGTCGTCGCTAGGTACTTCGCCACCCTCACAGCTGCTGTCCAGTGAACAGGACGGTGTCTCCCTGGCGCAACAAAGCGCGCAAGGATGCTGAGAGGGAAAGCGAGGTCCGGGCGAGTACAAGTCATCAGGTACATGAGGCAACCCACAAGCTCTGCGTAGGGACCACTAGGCTCAAACGGCTCGTCAGGAAAGGGTCCAGTGAGTCTGTGGTCAACAGCAAGAGGTGTGCGCTGTACTGTGGAGTGCTGAAGCTCGAACCGCTGAAGGACCTGCTGCACCATGTGTGACTGTGAGAGTGTAATGGTGCGAGCAGCTCTGTCCCTGGTGATCTGCAGCCCAAGGTAATGGCGCAGCTCACCAAGGTCAGTGCACGTGTGTCTCTTCTGCAGTTCGGACTTCACGTCTGCCAAAGCAACCCTGTCAGCAGTGGCGAAAACTAGGTCGTCGACGTAGACCAGAATGAAGAACGGTGTGGAGCCACGGCGAACAAACAGCGACGGGTCGGCAGAAGACGGCTGGAACCCAAGGTCAGAGAGGGTAGAGCGGAGAGTGTCGTGCCACTCACGAGGGGCCTGGCGAAGACCGTAGACAGGTCGCCTCAGCCTCCACTGGGTCCCAGGAGGGAAAGTGCCAGTGAAGGCAGAGGGACGACGCAGCCAGACCTCCTCGTGTAGGCTGCCCTGAAGAAAAGCAGTGGAGAAGTCGAGAGAGTGTAACTCGTAGTCTCTCTGTGCTGCTACGTGCAGTAACACCCGAAGAGTGGTCATCTTCGGGGTCGGCGCGAAGGTCTGAAAGAAGTCAACTCCCTCGCGCTGACTGAAACCTCTAGCAACGTAGCGCGCCTTGAAGACTGGAGGAGATCCTGGTGGCCGCTTCACCCTGTAGATCCACATGCCATCGACTACGTTCGTCCCAGGGGGAGGAACCTCATCGACGTAGGTGCCTGTGGATCTGTAGGAGGCCATCTCTGCGTCCATGGCAGCTCTCCACTGAGAGGCCCAAGGCCCTGACACTGCCTCAGCGTAAGTGCGAGGAGTCGGAATGTCAAGGGCGTCGGGGTCACCCTCAGGGGTGAGGAGCATGGCACAGAGATGAGGGGAAGCGGCCGCCAGGAACTCTAGCTCAAACTGCCTGTCCTCTAGGACGTCACAGCCAAGGGCAGACACACCCCCGACGGCCAGAGGACTGGTAGGAGGAGCAGCCACAAGAGTGGTGGCGTAGTCAAGGCGGCGAGTAGAGGCAAACTCAGTGACCGTGGCAGTAAGAGCGGAGACGGAGGACAAAGAGGCACGAGGGTGGGTAACAAGAGAGGCAAGAACACGAGAGAGAACAGGACGGTACGTGCGGTAGTAGTCAGTGATAGGGGTAGAGAGAGAAGCTGTGAGGGCCGACTCAGGAGGAGAAGGAAGCACAGGAGGAGCCGAACGAGACGGACTAGAACGTAACAAGACAGTACGAAGGTCTGTGAAAGGAACAGGGGACGAGGGACGAGCACGAGGAGAGCGACGAGTAGCCCAAGTACGAGACGGAGGAGGAGAGGACAAAGGCAGAGAACTGGGGAAAACAGCGGGGGAGGAGTCAGGAGGAGGAAACGTGGGACCGTAGACAGGAGGAGAGGCGGAGGAGGGAGGAGAAGGAGAGGGGAGACCAAGGGTCCGAAGACCCGAGACAGGAGGAGGAAGTGGCTGCTGCTGCTGCGGCTGCGGCTGCTGCTGGGACTGCTGCTCCTGCGGGTCCAGCTGCTGCTGCTGCTCCTGCGGCTCCAGCTGCTGCTGCTGCTCCTCCAGCCGCTGTAACTCCCTCTCCTCTCTCTCCAACGCCAGCTGCTCCTCACGGGCACGGCGAACACGAGCCTGGTGCCTAGTCGGGTAGGGGTGGGGGGGCGGAGTAGTGTCCGGAGCAGCGGCAGCTCCAGAGTCCACCCCCGAAGGACCAGGCGCACCACCCCCAGAGGCAGCACTAACACCAGCTCCAGACCCAGGCTCACCAGAACCCGAAAGAGGCGCACCCTCACCCCCAGACGGAGCACCCCCAGTGTCCGCGCGACCAGCACCAGCTCCCGGAAGACAAGAGTCCTCTGCACCCACCGGCTCAGCTCCAACTCCAGCACCCCCAGAACCAGAAACCGGTACAGGAACAGGCTCGGCACCAACCTCTCGAGAGCTAGCACCTGCGGCACGCTGCGAGGAGGACTGTGGGGAGGGAGGCTGTACCGGAGGGGCTACCGAAGGAGGAGGGGTAGCCTGGGACACACCTGACGGGGCTGGACCAGGGGGGGGAGGCTGTACCGGGGGAGCAGGAGGGGGAGCGGCAGTCAGGAAGAGGGGGGGAGGAGGAACCGGGAGACCTCGACTGGGGTACCTGACGTAGTACGGGGTGGACTCCTCGAAACGGACGTCACGGGAGTCAAAGAACCGGTGAGAGGGAGGGTGGTAAAAGGTGAAGTCAGAGGAGGCCTCAGGAAAACCAAGGAAGACACAAGGAACGGCGCGAGGCGAGAGCTTGTCCGCAGAGGTGTCGCGGACAAGAGCCAAGCAACCCCAGACCTGGTATCACCTAGGTTAGGTGACCTGCTCTAGGTGATACCATGTCAGAATCGGAAGTGTTGGTTCATTGATGGTGGTTGGGGTACAAGTAGCAAACCCTAACATACGTACCCCCTAAGACAAACCTCACTACAGGCTACCAACATTTGACACCACGACTATTGTTATTATCGACAGTTACCATGTTGCAGCGATCAACTGTCGTGCAGTTACTGGTTGGTCAGGAGTCACGACCGTTGACGTTCGGGTGACTCTCGACCTTCCACGTGCTCTATATGAGCTATCGTGGTATTGGTACAATGTGTTGTTCTGTTAAAAACTGACGCGTTAGTGGGAAACCTTCCGGAATGGTTATAATAACCTTTCGGTTATTCCAACACTCCCCTTCATTACTGAAGGTGAGCCACCTGGGATTTCTTGGTGATTCCGCTGAGGTTGGCGCAGCGTTGGAACTGTTGACGTGGCAGTTTCTTTGTCAGAAAATCTGCTGCCATGTTACCGGTCGGGCAGTACGTGAGCTTGACTCTCCCCTTGTAGATTTCGTCCTTCATGAAGAAGTAGTGAAGTGCGATGTGCTTCGTGCGGTTCACGAAGCCGGGTTTGTTTGTGTGCGATTTTGATCGCGCTCTGGTTGTCGCAGAGTAACGTGAAGTGCCCATTCATCGTCACTTTCGCTTCCTGTAGAAGCTCCATCAGGTACAGTCCTTCGCGAACAGCTGCGCTGGCTGCGATGAACTCAGCTTCAGCTGACGAAAGAGCGATAAGTTCCTGCATCTGGGAAATCTAGGGGATGAGTCCCGCAGGTTGGAGCTGAAAGATGAATCCTGTGCAGGAGTGTTTGTTGTCAACATCTCCCGCGTGGTCTGCATTCACGTAGCCATGGAGCTGTAGAATAGCGGTGAGATTGGCGTCGTAGGTGAGTCCGACGTCAGTGGTAGAGATAAAGTACTGAAGTGCTCGGCGTAGATCCAGTAGATTCTCCCCTTCAGGTCGCTTCAGGTACTGTGCGAGCTGGCTAGCGACGTAGGAGAGATCAGGCTGGCACGTGACGGCGACGAACAGTAGACGTCCCAGCTGCTGTTGGTAGAGCCGATGATCGTCGATGGAGAGAGGCGTGGTATCCGGTAGGGAGTGGTGAGGTTGATAGGTGCGATGGCAAACCTTTTTGCGAGTGTTTCGATCTATTTGCCGGCGGAGAGGTGAATGGAGGAAGCAGATTGAGTGACATTGAGACCCAAGAACTGCGTGACGTTATGATTGATTGTCACCTCAAGCTCCTCCTTGATATCTGCTTCGAACTGATCCAGCAGCTCCGCGTCATCGCCGGTGTAGAGGAGGTCGTTGCCGTAGGTGACGAGGAGAATAAACTTGCCGCGCGATTCCCGTCTGTACATCCCAAGGTCATGTGGCAGCTCGGCGAAACCGAGCTCCGTGAGAACGGAGTGGAGATACTGCTGCCACAGACGAGGTGCCTGCTTAATCCCACAAAAGGGATTTCTGAATAAGGCACACGGCGCCATCGCTCTGTTCGAAGGCATGCGGCTGCTCGACGAAGATGATGGCGTCAACTGGAGCGTACAGGTAGGCGCAGCCGACATCGATTTGACGGAGCGGTCGCTGCTTGACGGCTGCGATGCAGATGAGAATGCGCACCGAGGTGTGGCGTCCAACAGGTGCGTAGGTGAGAGTAAAGTCCACCAGGTGCGTTTGCTTGAAGCCGCGCACCACCCATCGCGCCTTATACTTATCAATGGAGCCGTCCGCCAGGGTGTTGATGCGAAAAACCCACTTGCCGCTGAGAAAATTCCTCCCCTTTGTTGATGAGCGGGGGACCAGCTTCCAGGTTCCGCGCCTTTTCAGCGATGTGACTTCTGCGGCCATGGCTGCTCTCCATTTCTCACTGCCGGTGCCAGACAGAGCTTGGCGAACAGTGGTTGGTTCCTTGGGAGAGTCGTGGCGAGCCCTGAGGACGCGAAGGCCGGTTTCGTTGGTCTTTTCGTAGTGGAGGCGATCGTAGTCGTGGAAGCTTGTAACCTCGACGACGAGGTCGTCACTTTCGTTGCCGAGATGGAGGGTGTCCTGCGAGGTATTGGGCTGTAGTAACTCTGCATCCGGGGATCGGCGTGCCTCGCTGGTGTAGTTGTAAGCGTCGCGAGTTGTATTGTCCGGATCAAGAGTGACCGAAAAAGTCCTGGAGCTTCTTGCTGCAGAACTCAGCTGCGACATCAGTCTACCAAATTTGCAGCATCTTCCTCGTCAGTCTTTGCGCATGAGCTAGTCATAGGCAAATTACCTTGTGTCCCCTGCTTTAGAATTGGACTTAGCGCATGCTTGCGTCTACGAGTATTAGCGTGCAGTTTTTGTCGTTGAGTCAGTTCTATACGTTGTGTAGTTTTTGGTACTAAAATGGTACCCGGTTCCAGCAAGGGGAATGGCTGATGGGGTGAGTGCTGCTGCGAGGGCGACGTCGTAGCCGTGAGGTTGTGAGGTGTTGCGTTAAGGCACAGAATTGCTCCTTGTATGAATTCTTCAGCGGTGTTTTAGTTGTTAAGGTTTTTTCGCGAGGAATGTCCGAGGCATTGGTGCCAATCGTCTGTTACGCGCACTCTTGTGGTTCGGAGGTATCTCACGTATGATCCAGTGAGGGTTTCTTCAAGGATGGTCTCTGCGTTTGCTTCTTCCGGTTCTTATATTTCTTACGTTGCAATGGACAGCATGAGGGCGAGGAAGATGTGATCGGGGATGATGGAGAGTGGGATGGTGGCCCCTTTAATGATGCCTAGGATAAGATCGGGTTCACATGGCCCAGGATCGGGGTCGTAGGTTGTGCGACGAGGGGTTGACAATCCCATGGGTCGCGATGCAACCTGTCTTCTTTAGCCATGGGTGGTGGTGATGGTCGGCGCAGAGGACAACCGAGTTGTGGAGTCTTCTTCCATTGCCCCATTTTTCTTCTTGGCTGTCTGAGGTGCCGCAGCCTCCGCCTAGGTCTCCCCATCCACCATCAGAAGTGCCCCATCCACCTTCTATGTCTCCACAAGTATCGCCAGTGCCTTATGCCTTGTCTTGAGTGCCTACCCATCTACCTTCGTTAAACCTCATCCTCTGCCGATTTTCTAAACGCCGAATGTTATAGTCCTGCAACCTGGAATTGTGCTTTGCCGCCGAAGCTCTTCAGCTTAGAGTGTGGTTTAGAGTCCCACGTCGAGGAGGCGTGCTTTCTCATAAATTTTCCTGGCATTGGTGCCTGGGGTGGTGGGGTGCGACAATATCTGCAGATGTTATTGAGTCCGTCGTTGTGAAGGTCCGCAGAGGTGCTGATTATGGGGGTACTCAAGGTTTGCCACCAAGATGCTTCCATTCAGGCTGAGATGATCTCAAAACGAAGTGGGACCTACTGCTCTGATACCATGTCAAGATAGCAAGCAGGAATGGTTGTATTGAGTGAATTGTGGGTACAAGTACTAACCCTAATATTGGGTTGTACCCTATATGGGCTACCCCACAATAGCCTACACATAACTAGCACAAATAAAGTTTGACAACAAGATTGATCGACTCATTTGCGTCGCTGTGGTTGCTGCAGTCCGGGAAGTTGAAGCCAAACAAATATACACCGGTGTTGGAGCGTGCTGATCTAGGTAATTGCACGGCTTGTCGGGGGTGCGTAGTGAAGAAGTATGTCGTGCATTCTCAGGTCGGTGGAAAGTTTGACCCTCCAGTCCATGAGTTGAAATGCTGGCAGTATTTAAAAAAGGACATGTTAGATGATGTGACATTGTTCAGGGTAATGCGCATGTTGTTGTCGTGTTTTTTTAGCATGACCATGGTGAACCACAAGGGAAAAATGATGGTTACAGGCTGGGCAAAGCATTTTATCAGTGTAAATCAACCTGATGCATTGATTATCAAAGTGATTTTTGGTAGTCACACTGATGCCTCAGGGTAATTTTTTCTGGAGCATGGATTTTCCTGATGTGCCAGGGTTTACGTTTAAGGCACACTGATGCCCCAGAGGGTTACCGTTCTTCTTAGCCAGTTTTACCCTGAAGCGAGTACAAGAGAACCTTCCCCCCCCCACACCCCCCTCTTTTCCCTTAACCCGGGATTCCCGTTGGCCCAACTGTCAAAACCAGAATTTGCGCCACGACAAGTGTTGGCACGAAGCGGGCCGTCATTGGCCAGAATTACAGTTTCGTTCGACACAACGTCAAGGACTCAACTCGGTCTCGTTGTCTGACATGCCAACACGACCGAATATGCTGGAAACCTGGCTTAGTGCAGCAGACGGTCGGCGCCTGCTGTGCCCTTGGAAAGGAGTGGGAAAAAGAAGGTGCCCGAGCCACAAGACGATAGTGACCATGAGGAACACCCTTGTGCCTTGTCTAATGATGACTAACAAGTTTATTGTGTGCTTTCACTGTAACAACAATTGAGCAGGGTTTCAAAAAATCTTACACTGATGCCTCAGGGTAAAATTTTCAAACCTGCCCTGTACCCTGATGTAAAAGAGTTTTGGGAAGGGGTCACACTGATAATCAGGAATATGCACAGGTGCAACACTGATCATAAGGGTTGTTCAAAACCAAAAATTAGCCCTGGAGGCAACACGAGATAACCAGGAATGTGGGCTGAGCCCGCGTATGACTATATGCAGCGCAACGCTGCCACAAAGAAAACAAAATATCTTTACAGAAGGAAAATGACAGTTGTTACGCCATGGTAACCTGCTCACAAGCAAATACTAGATGCAAATTTGCAGCAGAAATCCTTCGTGGTGGGGTGCAGATATCGAACGTACGATCTTCGTACCAGGTTGAATGCACGGAGATCCGTGAGTTGCCTACTCTTGACGGATCCCGAAGCGCACTCTCATGGCTCGCCGTATTTTCCCAAAACCTGAAGAACACATGTGTCGTGGTTGGTAGCGTAAGCGCCCGCCCAGTGCCCCTGCCACCTTACGTCTCTTGCCACATCGGCAAGCAAGGACTTATGTTCGCCCCTTTCCCCTTCGATCTCATACGTTCATTTTTAGCATGACCGCCACCTCAGCGCCCCGAGCCGCATTGCGCGAAGCAGCAAATCTGTTCTTTTGCAGCTGAGCAGCCAGTTATTTTCGGCCCGTCAAACGACATTTCTGTGCTGCCCGCCCCCCAAATACCCCACCAACCAGCATGTCTTCCATTTCCAGCCTCAACAACATCCTCGCCTCGATCGCACTTGCAATCCGTGGGTCTAAATTTTCTGTGTTTACAGTTCATATAGCGGTGTTCAAAGCGGTGAATAGCGGTTCAAAATAAGTGAAACAAATATAACGTTTTCGAACGCACAGAAGCGTACTGAACCGCAACATAAGAACAGCAATATTCCAGCCCAGACCCGCCCTAACGCACCGCCACTGCACCTCCGGGAATCCACTGAAGGGGCAGCGAAGTGTGTGGGAAAGAATGCACACGTTGCCATACAACCCCGTATCGCATCGAAAAGAACAATTGTCCGCTGTCCGTACGAGACGACACTAGAGCAGCAGACCGCCAGAAATACAGATAACAAGACCAGCAAGCTATGTGCGCCTCGTCGTCACTCACCCGATCCACACAATCATGTCTGAATCGACATCTTGACCATCTCTCTGATACTATACATTCAGCTATCGTCGTTGTTTCATCCTGCGCCTACTATTGCTCCTCCTACTCTCATTCGCTTTCCTCGCCTTTCACTACTTCTGCTCCTTGTTCTGCCCTTCCGAATTTGCGTGCTTGCCGTTTTCCTCATCGACGTGCTACAACAAAATCCCCTCGCAGTGAGCAGCATTCGCCCCCGGTGAACCGCTAGATCCGACGATTATAACGTGGATGAGGCCTCACTGGTGAATTCAGGGCATCGGCGCCTTTCGCTTGCATCACTAGTAGCAGGTCGTCCTCAGCCGCTGTGCCAGCTGCGGCGGCGTCCAGATTCAGTGAATATCATTCATCAGGGTGAACAATCGTCTCGCGTCATAGCCTAAAAGAGCCCTCTGCCGCCACCTATCTTTCCGCACAACATGAGCTACATGTTTCTTCTCGCCGATTTTACTCCTACAGAGTGTTGTAACAAACGCCTTACCTCCCGATATCTCCTCGTCCTATCCGTCCTACTCCTATCCGCCGCGATTCCCGCCACGGTTTCCGCCGCGAGGGTTCTCTCCGCAACTGCAGCTACCCAGGGTGGGCCACGGCCCACGACAAGTAGTTATGGAACATCCGAATTTCAGCCAACCGGATTCTTGCGCGTGTATCCAACTACCGGAAGCTTCCGCGATTCGCACTTCTCACGGAACGCGATTGGCAACGACACGCTGACGTCATCTACGGTTAGTCGCGCCGCAGAGTTGACGCGCCGGCGGCAGCGGTGGGGGGAACGGCAGCACCGGACTCCGTTGATGGGAAACGGAGCAGGACATATTACGAGGCCTAATATAAACTCTGGAAGTCCCGGAATGAGCTACCACGGAGGGCCTGTAATGAGCTCGCCTATTAACGTGTACGTCGTGTTCTACGGATCGTGGAGTCGGGAGGACCGCCGAGCTGTTAACACATTCGTGCAATCGATTTCGGACAGCTCGGGTAACAGTGTCGCGACCGTGCGAAGGTGGTGGCGAACCACCAGCTTGTACACTGCCAAAGGCCCCGCCGCAGTAACGTCGCAAGTGCAGCTTGCGAAATCCGCAGTGGACCGATATTCGCAGGGAAAGATGATACGCGACGACATGAACGGCGTGTGGCAAGGTACGCAGGACAGTTTTCGGTATTGATGGAAGTGCATGAACCAAAGCTTTGGTAATTTTGGTTATACGGGATTTCGTATGATATAATGCACTTCCATCAATATCTCAATTCTGAGCTTTAATGCGACGGCATCAAACGTTGACCATATACCGTATATCGGTTCGTCCTTCTCCTGCTCTGTTCCTCGCAGTTATTCGCAAGCAGATTGATTCGGGTAACTTCCCCATCGATGCTTCTGCGATTTACGCCGTCCTAACGAGTCCGGACGTGCGATTGGGCGACAGTTCCCAAGGCTTCTGCGGGCCGCAGGGGTACTGCGGGTGGCACTCGACCGCGTCGAACGGGCGGAGCGAGCTGAAAGTGATTCACGTGGGAAACGGGGGACAGCAATGTCCTCAATATTGCGTGCCTTCCTACAACACACGGTAAGAGGAATAAATCTGTGTAGGGGTTGGGTTTTGCAGCTCACAGCAGGGAATTTGTGTCGTGTCGAGGCTTACGAAGAAAGGGCACTGATTCTCCACGTAGTAGGTCAGCCCGACCACCACCTTCCCTTCCCACCCAGTCCCCACCCCCTCCCCCCGTCGCCACCACCCCCTCCATCCCCCCCTCCCCCCACCCCTCCTTCTCGCATTCCCACCCCTCTCTCCCCCTCCCTATTCCCCCTCCTCCTCTCCCCCCTCATCCCCCCACCTCCCCCCAAACCACGTTATGGTGACACGGTGTCACATGCGTTAGATGGTTTGTTCATGTCTGGTGGTTACCACCAGCTGGATGCTTTTATAATGTCATCATTTCCAATTGCCACTGTGGTTGTGATTGCAACTGTGATTGTGTTTGTGATTGTGAGTACTCCGTTCCTCCTCTTTTCCGTTCTTTCTTCCCATTCAACCCAGCACATATCTGAACAGCCATCCAGGTGTGGATGGAGTGTAAAAACTTTAGGCCGTGAGATGGCTGAGACGGCCACCAACCCCCTTGTAGCTTCAAATGTTCCCTATGCATATCTGGCTTCTTCTAATTTCTGTCCCGGCCACCAACCCCCTTGTAGCTTCAAATGATCCCTATGCATATCTGGTTTCTTCTATTATCTGTCCCTCCTTCCAATCTTACTGCAGCACATCTCCGAACAGTCATCCGGGTGTGGATGGGCTGATAAACACTCTAGCGCATGAGATGGCTGAGACGGCCACCAACCCGCTTATAGACAATGGCTGGTTCGATATAAGCACCTTGGAGGAGATTGCGGACAAGTGCGCGCGGCTGTACGGACAGAAGGGCAAGGATGTGGTTCTCTCTCAACAGGGATACGCTTATAATGTGCAGGGAAAAGCAGGGTCACACTATCTGTTACAGCAGGTGAGCTACTGGCATTCTGTTTCTGTCCAGAGGTTGTCAGCGAGACAGGGGATATGACTCATATCATATGAGGGTGAGGCGTGCAGGAAAGGAGGTGGCTTGGATTCATAGGGTGGCTTGGGGGTCTAGGGAGGTGACTTAGAAATACGATGTAACTGGTGGGTGGTGGACATAGTAGGGAGGTGGGTGTTGGAGTTATGGGGCTGGGTGGGTAGTGGAAATAGGGAGGAAGGGTTTGGGGATGAGGGTAGCATGTTCCTGTTCCAACGACAACGTAGTGAGCTCATGTGATACGGTAAGGTATACATGTGCCTTGTATGCATGCCACATCCTCCCTGCAGACGATTCCTCTAAATGCCCCCAGTTTAACTCTGCCAGTGTACCTAGTAGCCCCCAGCTTCAACTCCGCCCTCACTGCCCCGCCCCTCCTTCCCATGTGTTCACATGCAGCTCTGGAGCCGAGCTTCTCCCCAAAAGTGTGTCGTGCTGGGTCCAGCCTGACCAACCATGCCACCTCATGTAACAGTTTGCACTGTGCCTACCGTATGGCAAGGAGCGATAGCGTGAGCTCCATTGGGTCAGTTTGGTTATGGTGGATGTGTAACAAATGCATAACAAATGAAGAGCATTGCCCGTGTTTCCACACAATTATGGTTCTGTCAATGCCTCTCCCACAGGCCTCTGGATAGGATTTGGGGTACTCTTCCTCGTAAGGCCAACACCCAGCTGTTACTCTTTCAGTAAGGGTGCTTCACAGGAACTGCTCTTAAAAATCAGGGTGCAAACAAATTAAAGAAACTGTCGGATAGTTTTGCTGAGCCTACTATGTAGGGTGTTAGTGTTGCAGTGTGCTGAGTCATCGTTGTTATGTGGAGGACCCAAGTTCGATACCTGTCGGGGTCATCCGCCGTAGGAAATGTGTTTTACGCGACCAATCCTGGTATCCTCTCTTAGATCGAACTCGATTTCATCAGTGCTACTACACCACATAGCTCTGAAATATCAGTGTCATACAATCGATCACTTTTTTTGGTAAGGGTCGAAAACAAAACCAGTCTTGTAAAAAAGGGTGCATCGTAAAACCCGCCCTTATAGTAAGGGTCATAAGGGTGAATCACCCTGATATCGAGAGGCCAGCTCTCCCACGTGGAATTTATTGTGGTCTGAGTTCAATACTGGATGGGACATAATACCCGGTATTAATTGTTTACACGCGTACAAACCCTTTCAACAGGGCAAACTTGTAAAGATGAGCCACTGAATCAGAACCAAGGAAGTACGCTACACCAGCAGCAGACAACCACCCAACTTACAATACATACACAACTATTCCAAGGAGAGCAGAGGAGCATCTACAGTACAAAATGAAATGAATTCGAGATATGCAACCATTCAAAACCACCCAGGGTGACAGCAGAGCAGTGTAAATGCAAGGCCCTTTAGAACTCCCAACCCAAACCCGAATTGGAGCCCTGTATGTAGAATAAAGCCTTCGTCACCCTCAGTGCGAAACCCTAGGCGATCTTCCCAAGCAGCCCCGAGACCCGCGCCCGCACTGGAATCCCAAACCGGAAGTACATATCCGGGCAGCCCAGCATGTTCCAATCCGTAAGCATGTAGTCTTTCTTGCTGAAGTAGCTCCGGCGGCCCGTGAAAACCGACGGCTCGAGGATATGCGTGGTTTTCACCAGGACATCCACGCAAATCTCAGCCGGAACCGCCGTGCCGTCGGTCGATCCAGATGTGTCGGTCGACCCAGATGTGTCAGTCGACCCAGATGTGTCAGTCGATCCGGATGTGTCGGTTGGTGCAACATAGTCAGGATTGGGAGTGCACCTCTGTTCGTATTCCTGGTTGAGCGTCCAGTTGGTGCCTTCGTTGAGGTAGTAGAGGTGACCGTTGGAAAAGACCATGAAGAAGGTGGGCGGATCCGTGACTGTCAGGGCGTTATCGGCCATCTCGAGGGTCGCCGCGAAGCTGATCACATACTCGGAGACATTCTTGGAGCGCAACGGATTTCTGCAGGGTATGGGGTCGGCGGGAAAAAAGACGAAGGTTGTGAGGTTGTGTTCTTGTTCAACCTAACGGTCGCTTGAATGCTAATTATATTATTTGAAACCGCCCTGGAGTGTGTGGGGTTTCTGCAGGGGATGAGGACGGAGGGAGAAAAGAGGAAGGCTGTGAGGGTATGTTGAATGTTACTCCACCGTCTTGGCTTGCACAGGGTTCCTTCAAGGGGGAAACCAGACTTGAGGAGTGAGGAGAAGGAATGTGCAAAGGAGCAGTACGGACGGCACAGGGGCGGTAAGAAGGGCACAGGAGCGGTAAGGAGGGGCACAGGAGCGGTAAGGAGGGCACAGGAGCCGTAAGGAGGACACAGGAGCGGTAAGGAGGGTACAGGAGCGGTAAGGAGGGCACAGGAGCAGTAAGGAGGGCACAGGAGCGGTAAGGAGGGTAGAGGAGCGTTAAGGTGAACTCTGGAGTGTACGAAGTTTGCAGGGAGTGGCAGTCAAAGGAGACGAGACATCAAGAGAAATAGAGGAATGAAGAGGCATGACGAGGCATGACGAGGCATGAACAGGCATGAGGTTAAATGAGGTTAAAGCAAACAAGAACCATGTACACGAAGAGAATTAACTTGATGTTGGGAAACTGAAGAACTGCTTGGAAAACGACAAATGACGACATAGCGAGCCAGAGCCACACGCAGGAAGACGACTCACGAGATGTTCAACGTCAGAACTAGACTGGTGACATTGGTGCCGGTTGTAGTGAGCGCGTACCGACCTGCCAAAGCGAGGAGGTGAGCAGGTCAGGGAAGCAGAGAGAGGAAGGCCGGATGAGTGGGAGGGGAGGGAATGACAGGCGGAGGGGAGTAGGAGAGAGAACTGGTGACATTGGTGCCGGTTGTAGTGAGCTCGTACCGACCTGCCAAAGCGAGGAGAGGAAAGAAGCGAAGGAGGAGGCGAGAGAGGTAAAGGGAGGAGAGAGAGCAATGCCGTGTGAATGGGAGGGGACACGGGAGGGGAGGAAAAGAGGGTAGGAAAGAGCTCTAGTCAAACTGGTGCCAGTTGTGTTAAGGGTGTACCAGCGTGCAGCACTGAGTAAAAAGGGCCAGGGACCAGGTGCGGACGGTAAGGGGCCAGTTGCGGAAGGCAAGGGGCCAGGTGCGGATGGAGGTGCGCACCACCGCATACACTTTCGGTCGGCGAAAAGTCAGGCGCGGGAAAGAGCGGAGGGGAAGCAGGTTCAGAGCATGCGGATGCAGCGCATGCGTGCAAAGAACCCATGCACTTGCACGCTGTATCGAGTCAGCTCTTACCGACGAGGTCTTGCAAAATTTTAAGCTCGCGGCGGGGAGTCACTGCTCGTGGCTCGGTGGGTAACGAGGCGAAAATGGCGACCACTGCGGAGGAGGTACGCGGGGAAAAAGGGAGAGCGAGAGAAATGAGAAATATAGAAAACAGACAAACCATGTGGAAAGGGTGACAACTTGTCAAATAAATCAGCGGGAAGAGTAGCGGCGACTGCGCAGGGCGACTTGAGCAAAGACAGGAAGACGGAGAGAGAAAGTTCCTAAAGCCTACATCCGTGCCAGTCGGAACCCATCCCTGACACGGCTCGTTAGGAGCGAGTTATTAAGCCGGCGGCAGGTCATTCGTATCCCGACCGTCGCTGCTTCACCCGTCACTACCGAGTCCGTCACTCTGGTAAGATTCGCAAAGTCAGCTTACACTGTCTCTACGGGATACGACGTGACTTGCGAGTCGAATAGAAATTCATCTCGGATAGGGTTTTCAAAGCAAGCCTACCCTGTCTCGACGGCATATGACGGCGACGGTGGCCTGGCATACACCTAGTCGTGACTTAACAGCAGCCACCCAGTCGTGATTCAGCGACCGGCCACTAAAGGTGCATCACAACGGAGCAATTCCGAAAGGAGCAAACAACCGAAACTCGAAGGCGAAGCGCTGAGGCGTTTAGACGAATAACTACGAGAGCCTTCTTAGGAAGCAACCACTAGTAGCGCCGCAATAACAACATACAATACCAATAAAGTCTCGCTGTTCAGAAACTGCATCTGCCGGACGACTATCGGCCTACGTTGCTCTAACGGCTACTCGTAATCACGACCCATCAACTAGACGGTGTACGACGGGGAACGCGAAAGTTAACCAGCAAAACCGTGAAGGCGTGAGTTTCTAACCGGAACCGCATGTTTCCGCACCCGCGCTCAAATCTGTGACGCCCGAAGCAGCAGTTTAGGTTCGAAATACTGCTAGCATACACGCGGCCGTGTCAACTCACATAGCAGTAGCTGGACGGCTGTCGTTAGCCGAAGAGAAGCCATGGATCCCTGGATGGATACGAGGATGGGCGCAGCGGCTAGCCTGGGTTCAATTCGGCGGTGAAAGGTTGAGAGGTTGAAGATAAGGTGGAAACGCCTTCTTCGCTGGACGAGTACGTCACGCTGACCAATAGGTTACCAGGTTCTAGATTATGGGGTAGGCCTGAGCTATCGCATGTTTGGAGGAACGCCTAGGGTCTTGTGGCACTCTGAGAGAGGAAGAGAGTCTCTACACAGCCCAACGTGACTTCTGGTTGGATCTGTGGACGGGGCTAAACACATCTCAGCCAGAATTGTATTAAACCGTTTTATATTCCTAGAAGATAGCCAAAAACCGTAATCAACCTGAATAAAACGTTAACGTTCCGTGGAACTTACCTTCCATTCATTTCGCCTAAGGAGCGGAAGTAGGAGGGAGGTAAGGGGGGGGTGGGGAGGACAACGGAAGCTGGTGGTGCACTGATGGTCAGTGCGACGCCAACAACGGTTTCATTCACGTTTCATTTTGCGTGGACGTCTAGATCCCGGGTGTGTTATGAATATGAGGTTGTGGATTTCCATACCCGTTCTGCATGAGTCACATTTGAAGTAGACACGGCTAGATCGGTGCTGAAGCTTAGCTTCGTGTCCAGAAGTTAACAACAAGAAATCTCTCGCGTACTTTCAGAGAACAGTAGGTTGCGTGAGTTTTGAAAGAAATTCGGCTTTCGCCTTGAGAAAGCCTCATCTGATTTTCATACAGGTACGTGTGTCCAGAAATCCGAAACGCGCGAATGTTCTTTCACAACAACTGTAGCACCTTCGACGAAGCGCTGATGCAGTTGTCACTTGCAGATTCCTCTGGTCCATTCGCCAGGTGTGTTTTCAGGTGATTAGCGCTCACATGAGTCGAGGACGTTACACACTGTACCGCGAAGAACATGGGATGGCGAAAGTAGATGCGAGCTCAACGAATGCCTTAATGAGATTGGCCGCCTCATGCGAAGAGTATCTTTGGAAATGAAGCAGCAACACGGGAACATTCAGTGGGGATCAGGGTAACCCGTTTCTCTTGTAACAATCAGCAAAACATGTACTTCCTCTTTATGAAAGTGGTAAGTGATATGATAACCTATTAGTCAGCCTTTATCAAAGGCAAGGCAACAGCAGTGAAGTGCATTTTCATCTAATCTACAAGCATCTAGGCTTTCCTTGGAAGCTCCATACAATGTGGTTGGCCCGTTAAAAAGGGCCAGAATCTTTCACAGCCCCTCTTGCCTGGCAATGCTGCTCATTCCACCCTCTTTGCTCCTTCACTCGGCTTCTCTGCCTTCTTCTCCCCTGCAACACCGCCCTCCTCCCCCGGTGCTTCCCAGCCCTTCCCAGCTACCAGATCCTGCCTCTGCCTGTGCTCAGCCACCTTAGAATCCACCACTTCTAGAAACAACTGCGCATCCAACACACTCTCCTTGCTCCCATACACACTTTCTGCACTGCAATGCTCCCCTCACTCAGCTTTCTTCTCACCCGCAATGCTCCCGTCCTCCCCGTGCCCTGTAGTCTTCTCGCCTGTAACGCCCCCCTCCTCCCAGCCCTTCCCTGCCACCAGATCCCGCCTCTGCCTGTGCTCAGCGACCTTATAATCCACCACTTCTAGAAACAGCTGCGCATCCAACACGCTCTCCTTGCTCCCATACACAGCCCCCCTCACACTCGCCATGAATTTCGCAATCTCACGCCCCGAAAACCCCTCCATCCTCCTCGCAGCATCCCTCAAAACATCCTCCGAAATTCCCTTCACCTCAATCTTCTCCTGCTTTCGAAACGCTGCAAGAATGCCCCCGCCGCCCCGCTTCCACCACTTCCTCCCGTCCTGCGAGTTTGTCACGTAGCGGTGCAGGTACAGCTGGAGCAGGCGGAACCGCTCCTCCTCCCTCGGCAGCGGGAATTCCATCATTTCGTCGATTCGGTCCGTGACTGCGCTATCCAGATCCTCGGGTCTGTTTGTAGCGAGTACAAGCACGATGTCGCGCGATTGGTCGCCCGTGCGGAAGAGCATGGCGTTGAGGGCGGAGCGCTGTGCCTCGCTCATCGTGATCTTGTTGCGCCTGGTGGGTGGGTGGGAAAGGGATGCATGGTAGGAATTGAGATGTGGAAGATGGATGATGTCGGACAGGCAATGAGTGCTCTCCAGCCCGTCCGACATCATGCGTCTTAAACTTGATGTCGGACACGTCCAGCCCGTTCGACATCAAGAAGCCCCACACGAAGCCAAGGTGTGCAATGCGATGCTATGCCATGTCATGCCATGTCATGTCATGCCATGTCAATTCATGCCAACTCATGCCATGTCATATAATCTCATGCAAAGTCATGCTGTGCCTTCTCATGCCATGCTATGCCATGTCAAGCCAAAGAACACCGCCCGGTACTCACTCGCACAGGAAGGCGTCCGCCTCGTCGATGAACAGTAGCAGCCCGTGCTTGGTGTGCGCTGCCCAGTCAAACATGCCATGCCAAGTACAGCCAAAGCATGCAGCCTGCTACTCACTCGCACAGGAAGGCGTCCGCCTTGTCGATGAACAGTAGCAGCCCGTGCTTGGTGTGCGCTGCCCAGTCAAACATGCCATGCCAAGTACAGCCAAAGCATGCAGCCTGCTACTCACTCGCACAGGAAGGCGTCCGCCTCGTCGATGAACAGTAGCAGCCCGTGCTTGGTGTGCGCTGCCCAGTCAAACATGCCATGCCAAGTACAGCCAAAGCATGCAGCCTGCTACTCACTCGCACAGGAAGGCGTCCGCCTTGTCGATGAACAGTAGCAGCCCGTGCTTGGTGTGCGCTGCCCAGTCAAACATGCCATGCCAAGTACAGCCAAAGCATGCAGCCTGCTACTCACTCGCACAGGAAGGCGTCCGCCTCGTCGATGAACAGTAGCAGCCCGTGCTTTGTGTGCGCTGCCCAGTCAAACATGCCATGCCAAGTACAGCCAAAGCATGCAGCCTGCTACTCACTCGCAAAGGAAGGCATCGGCCTCGTCGATGAACAGTAGCAGCCCGCGCTTGGTGTGTGCCGCCCAGTCAAACATGCCATGCCAAGTACAGCCAAAATTTTCCGCCCGCCACTCACTCGCAGAGGAAGGCGTCCGCCTCGTCAATGAACAGTAGCAGCCCGTGCTTCGTGTGTGCCGCCCAGTCAAACATCTGGTGGATCTTGGTCACTGCCTGTGGGCCTAGAGGCGCCACATCTCCTCCTGTCATCAGCGCATAGTCCAACCCCTGCGAGATAACAGGGGGGAGAGACGAGAGGAGCGAGGTTGGCAACAGGGCAGCCCGCGCTTGGTGTGTGCCGCCCAGTCTAACATCTGGTGGATCTTCGTCACTGCCTGAGGCCCGAGGGGTGCCACGTCTCCTCCTGTCATCAGTGCATAGTCGAGTCCCTGAGAGATAAGAGGGTGAGATGGGGAAGGAGGAGCAGAGAGCACAACAGAGAGCACTGCACGGGTCAAACATCTGGTGGATCTTCATCACGGCTTGTGGCCCTAAAGGCACCACGTCTCCTCCTGTCATCACTGCATAGTCCAACCCCTGAGAGGTGCAAAGGGAAGAGCGGGAAAGAGGGAAGGGAAGCAAGCAGCATTGGTTTCTTGCAGGTGTAGAATAGCTGTACGGGTCCAACAATTGGTGGATCTGACTTTTGAGTCGACTGACTTTTGAGTCGACTGACTTTTGAGTCGACTCAAAAGTCACCTTGTAGAATAGCTATACGGGTCCAACAATTGGTGGATCTTCGTCACTGCCTGCGCTCCCAGAGGCGCCACGTCTCCTCCTGTCATCAGTGCATAGTCCAACCCCTGAGAGAGGGTGGATTGACAAGGGGAAGGAACCAGACAGAGCACTGCACAGGCCAATCGTCGGGCGGATCTTCGTCACTGCCTGTGCCCCCAGAAGCGCCGTCTCCTTCTGTCATCAGTCACACATCTGGTGGATTCTCTGTATTTGAGAATTCTCAAAAACCAATTCTCAAAAACCAATTCTCAAAAACCAGCTCGTAACACATCTGGTGGATCTCTGTCTCTACTTGCGGGCCTAGAGGCGCCATGTCTCCTTCTGTCATCAGTGATTAGTCCAGCCCATGCGGGGGCCGGATGTGGCGACAGGAAGGGAGCGCAGTGGGGGAGGGAGGGAATGGTGGCTTGCAGGTGCATGGTGTTGGCGGTGGCAGCAATACAATCTTCAAACATCAAACCCCTGAACCTCAAACCCTAGACCATATCTCTAACCCCCTTTCATCACTCACCGATTGCGGGGCAAGCTCTTTAGCCGCCGTGGTCTTGCCAGTCCCCGGCAGTTCAAAGAAGAGTATGTTTTGGAACAGGGATGGTCTTGGTGGTGGCAGCAGCGAGCAGGCCATAACTAATGTTTGAACCCTTAACCCCGACCCAAGCCCTGAACCGCCCATCCCACAACTCACCGATTGCCTTGCAAGCTCTTTAGCTGCCATGGTCTTGCCGGTCCCAGGGGGGCCAAAAAAGAGCATGTTTCGGAACGGTGCGCCATGCTTCTTGGTGTTGGCCATGGCAGCAGCGAGCTGTCAAACCCTAACCTCAACCGCCCTCCCCACAACTCACCGATTGCCTTGCAAGCTCTTTAGCAGCCATGGTCTTGCCGGTCCCCGGCGGCCCGAAAAAGAGCATGTTTCGGAACGGTGCGCCATGCTTCTTGGTGTTGGCCGTGGCAGCAGCAAGAATTCCAATCCTCAAACCCTGAACCTTGATCTACACCTAGCCCCTGTCAGCCCTCACCGATTGCCGTGCAAGCTCTTTAGCTGCCATGGTCTTGCCGGTCCCTGGCGGACCGAAAAACAGCATGTTTCTGAACGGTGCGCCATGCTTCTTGGTGTTGGCCGTGGCGGCAGCGAGCTGGCGAATGCGGTGGTGCAGCGACGGGTGCAGAATCACATCGCCGAAACCCCGGCCTGATTTCATTAAAGCCGACGCTGCTGCTCCCCCTGCCCCTGCTGCTGCCGCCTCTGCTGTTGCTGCACCTGTGGTGGGGACAGGGAGGGGAATAAACAGATGTTAGGCAGAATCACATCGCCAAAACCCCGGCCTGATTTCATCAGGGCTGAGACCGCTGCTCCTCGACCAGGGGTAGGGGCCTCTGGAGGACTGCTGAAAGGAAACCGCCTATGGCTTCAGGTGCTGATGACAACTCACCAGCAGCAGAAGCCCCAGCAGTTGCAGCAGGGACGCGCGAGAAGGGTGCTGCGAGAGCAGAGGAGAGGCGCCTGAGGCTGCGCGACCAGGGGCAGGGGCCTCGAGAGAATTGTCTGAGAATAATCCCCTTCACCCCGACGTGCTGATGGCTCAGCAGCAGCAGCCCAACTCACCGGCAGCAGCAGTTCCAGGAGTGGAAGCAGGGACGCAGGAGAAGGGCGCAGCTAGAGCAGAGGAGAGGCGCCTGAGGCTGCGCGACCAGGGGCAGGGACCATTGATGACTGTTTGAGATACCCCCCCTTCACCCTACGTGCTGGCAACTCGTCAGCAGCAGCCCAACTCACCGGCAGCAGCAGTTCCAGCAGATGCAGCAGGAACGCGGGAGAAGGGCGCAGCTAGAGCAGAGGAGAGGCGCCTGAGGCTCCTCGACCAGGGGTAGGGGCCTCTAGAGGACTCCCGCACGAGTGAAGGTTGCCCCAAGAGGCGATCAATGTAATGCCACACCACCCTCGCACCCTCCCTGTTGTCAGAAAGATACAGGAAAAGAAGGGAAGGCAGAAACAAGGCGTTGGTATCCCCACAGGCACACCAGGGGCAGGGGCCTCCATTACCCTGGTGGAGCTACCACTACTCCACAACACCTTCGCGCCTTCCGTCTTACAAAAGATGTTACTTGTGAGAACTTGTGAGGATTCTCAAAAGTAACACCAATAAAGATGTCGCTCATGCACGAGAGCTGCACTTTCGCGCATGACTAACTTTCAAAGTTATGACTGAGCTTCATGACTGAGCAGGGCATGAAGCTGAGGCATGAAGCTCAGGCATGACACACTCTTGGCAGGCAGCTGGTTTTTATAAAGTAACAGCACACCTGGCGGTGGAAATGCCAACAGCCAGTGCAGTGACCCTTGCTACTGTCACCCCCATACCACCATTTGACCCAAGTTATTACCGCTTATGCCCACCACCGACAACAGGCTGGCATGACAGCTCACCTGGTGGTGTAGATACCACCCTGCCACCGTTACCACCATTTAGCCTCACACCCATGGCACCACCTGGTTACCCTATAGTAACACCACTACCGATATCATCACCACAACAGAACATTACCACAACAGCGCAGCGGGATGACAGCTCACCTGGTGGTGTGTATGCCCGCAGCCAGAGTGCTACCACTGCCTTGCCGCACACTCATGGCACCACCTGGTTACCCTATAGTAACAACACAGCAGTATGGCAGCTCACCTGGTGGTGTAGATGCCAGCAGCCAGCGCCGTTACTCCTGCCACCGTCACAACCATTTTGTTTTGATCAGTCAGCAGCGCTCTGATACCACCTGCAGTATTGAGAGGAAGGGCGGATGGGAGGGGCGAAGAGATGGGAGGGATGGGAGAAGAAAGGTGGGTTAGGGATAGGCTGACGAGTAACAGCACAGCCACCGTCACCACCATTTGATTCTAATCTGTCCGCAGCGCTCTGGTTCCACCTGGGGTACGGCATGGGGAGTGGGCGAGGGTGGTGTTGTGGAAGTGAGCATGTATGAGCAATACACATGCAGCAAGGACAGCCACCGTCACCACCACCTTGTTCTGATCCGTCAGCAGCGCTCTGATACCACCCGAGGAAAAAATTGGGAGGGGTTGGCATGGCATGGGATGGGATGAGATGGGATGGATGGCAAGCAAGTTCTTTTTCAATCGGCTCACCCACCCGCATTCTAGTTATCCATATACATGCACAACTGGCCTTACTCACCTCCAATGTGTTGATAAACGCACTAATCCACCTGTTCACGTCCTCACTGAGCCTCGCCTCGTGCGCCCTCGCCTCTGCCTCCCATGCACGGACCTTCAGTGCACCACCCCCCTCTACACTCTACCTCCGCCAGGGCCTTCAACACAATATGCAACACTACCCTCAACCCCAAGGAAACGCGACTCACTCACCCCCAATGTGCCCGAACGTGGTGTTGATAGCGCTAATCCACTTTTCCGTCTCTGCTTTGCTCTTCTCCAGCAGCCCGCCTGTTCACGTCCTCACTGAGCCTTGCCTCGTGCGCCCGCGCATCACTCGCCTCTAAGGCTCTCACGCACACATATGCCTCAAACACTGGGCGCCACATCTCTCGACTCACCTCCAATGTGCCCAAACGTGGTGTTAATAGCGCTGATCCACTTCTCTGTCTCCGCTTTGCTCTTCTCCAATAAAAGTCGTCTGTTCACGTCCTCACTGAGCCTCGCCTCGTGCGCCCGCGCCTCTGCCTCCGCCAGGGCCTTCTGCTTCAGCGTCTCCCTCTCGATCGCTGCCATTTCTAGCTCCGTTTGCCTCTTCTGCTGCTGAATCTGTGGGGGAGAAGAGGGTGAAGGCAGCAGCATGGAAGGGTAGGGAGTAAGAGAACTAGCAGCAGCAACATCAGTTTCAGCAGCACTGAGCCTTGCCTCGTGCGCCCGCGCCTCTGCCTCCGCCAGGGCCTTCTGCTTCAGCGTCTCCCTCTCGATCGCTGCCATCTCCAATTCGGTTTGCCTTTTCTGCTGCTGAATCTGTACGGTTTAGGGTTTAGGGAGGGAGGAGCGGTTGACGATAGGAGAGGGGCACAAGGGCAGTGGGTAGCAGGTGACAATCAACAGCAGCAACACTTAGGCGCGCCTCATGCGCCCGCGCCTCTGCCTCCGCCAGGGCCTTCTGCTTCAGCGTCTCCCTCTCGATCGCCGCTATCTCTAGTTCGGTTTGCCGCTTCTGCTGCTGAATCTGTATGGGTAGGGTGGGGGAGAAGGGTCACAGGTGCAGTGGGCAGCATGCCTCCGCCAGAGCCTTCTGCTTCAGCGTCTCCCACTCGATCGCTGTCATTTCCAACTCTGTCTGCCTCTTCTGCTGCTGAATCTGCGGGTTTAGGGTTCAGAATGAAAGGTTTGGGCGATAGGACGGGGGTCCACAAGAGCAATGGGCAGCAGGAGAGAAGGACAGGGAATGGGAGAAGGGAAGGGAGTAAGAGAATCAGGAGCAGCAGCACTCAGCCTTCCCTCGTGTGCCCGCGCCTCTGCCTCCGCCAGAACCTTCTGCTTCAGCGTCTCCCTTTCGATCGCTGCCATTTCCAGCTCCGTTTGTCGCTTCTGCTGCTGACTCTGTGGGTTTTGGTTAGGGAAAGGAGAACAAGGCGCCAAGATGTGTGAAAGATAAAGCAAACATCCAGCATAAGAAACGGCACCTCACACAATTCCTCTCGATCGCTGCCATTTCCAGCTCCGTCTGCATTTCTGCTACTGAGTTTAAACGGCTTGAGTGGGAGTAGGAGGGCCACAAAAAGAGCAGCAGCAGGGAGTGAAGGCACGAAATTAAGGCGGGGAAGGGAGGGAGGGCAGTGACAGGGAGAGTAGTGACAGGTGTCTATTCACGTCTTCAGTTCTTGCTTTGTGAGCCCTCGTCTGCTGTGACCCGTCTCTCAATTTCCCCTGCCACACCTATTCCCCTAGAGCCTTTAACATCCGGTCAAGAGTCAAATGAAAACCCTTGGCGCTCATCTCGGCCGTCCATTCTTCTTACCTCTTCCTCTGTGGCCCGTCGGATCTGCTCCTGCCTCACGCTCGACTCCTCCTGCATCTTCACCAGCTCTGCGTTCCTCGCCCTCTGTGCCTCGTGCTCCGCCTGTCAAAGGTAAGAAACAACAGACAGGTGTGTTGAATATAACACCATGTTACACCGCACTCAACTGCACTGCATTGAGTCTCCTGCCTCACACTCGACTCCTCCTGCATCTTCACCAGTTCAGCGTTCCTCGCCCTCTGTGCCTCGTGCTCCGCCTGTCAAGCAATCATTGGGTGAAAGGGAAGACAGGCAGACAGGGGAAACAGACAGGTGGAGCGATGAGTAGAGCAGGAGAAGGGGGAACGGGAGCTTCACTCCTGCATCTTCACCAGCTCTGCATTCCTTGCCCTCTGTGCCTCGTGCTCCGCCTGTCAGGGTTGAGCAGCAACGAGCAGGGGGAACATAGAGGAGTATTTTGGATTAAGGGAAAACACCCTCCTCCTGCATCTTCACCTGCTCTGCGTTCCTCACTCTCTGCGCCTCGTGCTCCGCCTGTCAGAAGCAGACACATAGGGAAGCAGTCGGGCAGACAGGGAAACGGGCAGGGGGGAAGATGAGCATAGCAGAGCAGGAAGGATGGAGGCGTGGGAGCATCACTCCTGCATCTTCACAAGCATCACCCTCGTACCTGCCACCCTAGTACCCTAAACCCTAAACCCTCCCTGGGGTCTCTCCCTCACCTGCATCCTCTTGCGCGCGAGCTCGTCTTCGTACCGCGCGAGCTGCGCCTTGGTCTGCGCCTGCTGCTGCTGCCATTGCGCTACCCACCCCATTGGCCTCTTCCTATCCTCCCCCACCCCTCCCTCGTCCCTCCCATCCCCCCTCCCCTCGCCTGCCTCCTCACCTGCATCCTCTTGCGCGCGAGCTCGTCTTCGTACCGTGCGAGCTGCGCCTTGGTCTGCGCCTGCTGCGCCACCAGCTTCTGCTGCTCCTCATACATCAGCTTCTGCCGCGCCGTCTCCTGCTGCTGCCCCCCTCCCCATTCCCCCCCCCTCCCCCCATTCCCCCTCCTCTTCCCCCCTCTGTTATCACCCTGCCACCCATGCACCACGCTCCATCCCTCTCCTTCTCTCTACGCCCACCCCTTCAGGTCCGCTCTAAAACCCGGAGCCCTACACCCTCACCCAGGTTTTCCTCCTCACCTGCATGCGCTTCCGCGCGAGCTCGTCTTCGTACCGCGCGAGCTGCGCCTTGGTCTGCGCCTGCTGCGCCACCAGCTTCTGCTGCTCCTCGTACATCAGCTTCTGCCGCGCCGTCTCCTGCTGCTGCCGGTGCACCTCCAGCTCCGCGATCCGCGCCTTCTCTTCCGCTAGACGCACGTCCTCCTGCTTGCGCATCAGCTCGAACACCTGGGTGGAGTGAAGGGGGTAGGTGGGAGGGGGGGGGAGTTGGGTGGAGCATGAGGAGGGGATATGATTGGGAGCAGAGATCAGCGCCCCTGCTGCTGCCGGTGCACCTCCAGCTCCGCGATCCGCGCCTTCTCTTCCGCTAGACGCACATCCTCCTGCTTGCGCATCAGTTCAAACACCTGGGGGGGGCCCAGGAAATGGAGGGCGAGGATGGGATATAAGTGCGAGCAGAGAGCAGCGCCCCTGCTGCTGCCGATGCACCTCCAGCTCCGCGATCCGCGCCTTCTCTTCCGCCAGCCGCACCTGGGGGGGGGAAGTGTTGGGAGGGAGAAAGTGGGTGGGGCGGAATCGGGGAAGGACGAGGAAAGTAGGGGGCGAAAAAGGGAGAAGAGGCGGCGTTATAGACGACTCGTTAATCTCATGAGCCGTTCGCCATCATACCTGCTTTGCACTAGAGGACTTGTTGATCTCCCTCAGAGCCTTCGCCCCGCGTTCCAAAGCCTCGGGATCGAATCCCGCCGCCGTCGTCCTTGGGTTGGGGTTGTCATTCCTCTGCCGCTGCGTTCCCTCCCCCGCGGCCGTGCTTCCGGCCCCCGCACTTGCGCCAGATCCGCCCGGCGGAAGGCCCCCGGGCGAAGGCCCCGGCGCGGGGGGATGATCCGCGGAGGGCTCTCCGCCGCCTCCGCCAGCTCCGCCAGCGCCTCCGCGGATGCCCAGCATGTTCCCCCAGAACGATCCGGCGGAAGCAACTGAGGCCAAGTTCTGCCGATCCGCGGGATCCGCGGAGTCGTCGGATCTTGCGACTCGTGAATCTACGGCTGCGATCGCGGCAACGGAGGCGGCGGATGCGGCGAGCACGGTCGCTGCTCCAGATCGACCGGAGTTCGCGGCTGATGCGGCAGCCGCTGATTGGGCTAGCCGGCGAATGGAACTTCTGATCGCCATGGCTGGCAGATCAGATCCAAACAGATTCGATCAGATTGGATCGGATCGAACGTACAGGAACTTGCTGAATGTCTAGAGGAAGCATGCAATGAGTAAGCGCCCCAGTTACGCTCTCGCTCTGGTCGCACGTGCGAACGGAGGCGCGACTGTCACGCAAGCCGCAATTTCCGCGATCCGGCAGCAAATAACCCGAGATCTGGTATGCAGAACAGTTCTCGAAGTAAGTGTCCGTGCGATCCGGTGCAAGTAACGAAACTAGGACAACCGTAATGCTGACCAGATAGTCGAGCTGGTTCGTCCTGCCTAGACCACAAGCAGAAGGAAGCTCTCGCAAATGGGAAATGGGCGAAAGCAGATAAGAAGGCAGTTCAGACGAATTGCCGCCAACCAAATGGGCCCAGCCAAAGAACGAGCTCGTCGGGATTTGCTAGTGGAAGCACGGATTTGCTTCTCAGAATTTGCTAGAAAAGAGCAACGGGACGGCGAGTGAACACTGGGAAAGAATCTACCCAAATATATCAGTCAGTGCTGATACCGGATTGTTCACTAACGAGAACAGGAGAATGCTGGTTCGGGAATTGGGGCAGGGCCACAGGATGCCAAGCGAAATCGATCGCGGCCAGTCAGAGACGACTAGATTTCACACATTTCATGAAAACGGTCAATGAATGCGTGTTTTCAAATGTCTCATAAGCAAAGCATTGAGCGAAATTGTGTGGACCGGGTGTGATATGCGTTTTTCACACCTGAATCTACTCGGGAGAGAAGTCGGGTCACTACTGAAGAATACGGCCTAGCCTTATGTCGTGTGTCACAAGCAAGGTGTTTGAGACGCCACGCGTTTGGAGCGATTCCAGCAGGGCTGGAAAGACGGAAAATATCGGCGCGGCGTCAGATGCGTGCGCAGCAATAGCAGCTTTGGTATTCGATTACAGCTCAGTATCTACATTGAATCTACCTGTATGAGTTACAATAGCCTCCCAATATTGGGTACGATGGCCCTGGTATTGTGTAGTCGTGATTCCAATTGCTCACTCGTGCCTACTGGTAATGAAGTGTATATAAACCGAGTGTTCGCGGTTCACTAGTCAAAGCAACTGACAACAGGCCAACACCGTGACTCTTCGTGCGCCCCCGTCTGACACACATTTTCAATGTGAACTCATCTCAGCCGTCAAATTTTCACGTCCAACAATCCGTGCCCTGACTCTGCTCCTCCGACGACTCTCACTACGCGCGACTCGTTCGCGTGCCGCCTAAACTCAGCACCAAAAATATCGCGGCGCGGCAGCGGCAACCAGCCAACACACAAAAGCACTTCAGCATTCGCTCCGCACGGAATTCCCAGGGGCAGGCAAGGGGGCATGGTGATCTCTGGAATAGGGATGCTTGAAACAGGAAAATTCGTATGTGCTCTTCCTTGTCCCTCCCTCCCACGAGCAAAACCCAAGGTCAGCTGGCTTCCTTGACAGCCGTTAGATCATCCGCAAAACTTCTTTTCAGGGCCCATATCATCGGTTCGACGGCTACGATTTTCCGATTACAGGGAGGTGCCACTACCAAGCAGAACCAGCGGATTGAGCTGCAGGAGAAAATCGTAGTAATCTCCATGATAGCACGTCTCAGCTTGTAGGCCCACTTCCTCTTCCATACCCATACACCACAGCACGCTTCTTGGCACGTAGTGGACTAGTGCTCAGAGACTAGCGATCCTTAGGCCGTACGAGTAATGCGCGTAGCTTTGTAGCGTGCAGTCACGTAGGGGTCAGCGACAATCGTCCCTCGTGTTTTAGTCTTCCTCGCCACGCCCCTTCGTGATCTAGCCAAACCTCAGCACGACATGACCTAAACCCACCGCCAGTCGTGAGCAGGTAAGTCCCGATTGGCGGTAGGTATCCTCTCGTTACTAGACGCGCTCAATGATTCGCGCCGTCCCGTAGCATAGCGCACGAACAGGCTGTCGTAAAGCAAGGCTTCAGCTCTCGGCACCCCTCACGATCCTCAGTAGTGAGTTCGCCATAATCCGTACCAGATCTAGTCAGTGCGTCGTCTTACAGGTCGACTTTTGAGTCAACTCAAAAGGTCTTAGACTTTTTGTGCTCTCGGATTTTAGCCTGAGCTTCCCTCGAGAGATCCTGAAATTGCTTTCGTATATTAGCTCGTTTCTGCAAGCCGGTGTGAAGGCGGCTATTAGGTTGTTTTCACCAGGAGATGCTGCGTTGAAGCTTTTAAGAGAACAATCTTAAAAGGAGATTTACCAAACCGCTTGCAGAAGTACAGGCTAGTAGGAGAGCTACAAGGACTTCGTGTGTGGTACGCAAGCTGATTGTTGTAAACGTATCAAGCCTAACAGACCGTCGAGCGCCTCGGGAAAGAGTGGTGGCGTGGGGAGCAGTACGGCAGTGAACAGTGAAAAACACTTCGCGGTAATTTTCGAGTCGTATCACACAAGTCGAATCACACAAGTCGCAGTGACTACTATCAGGAAGGGTGGAGGTGTTGCTGGGGAGGCTAACAGATAACCTCTCGACGGGGCAACGTAGGTGGGCGATGATGGGTGGGGGGCGAAGATCGCAGCTGATGTGGCTGCTGCTGTTGCTGGTCGCGGCGTCGCAATGGAGCTCAAGAGTTCACGCAAAGACCGTCATGGGAGATGGTAGGTTTCTCCTCCAATCGCGAAACTACCCTCATCTGAAGCATTCATTTCAGAAATTTCTGAATAAAATCTATCCCCAGGTCCCCCCACTCCCCCTCCCCCTTCCCCGTTCCCCACTTCTTCACCACCTTTTCTTTCCCCACATCCCCACATTGGTCGACCAGCGAACTTGTTGCAGCTATTCAAGCTATACGTGAACGACGCACCCGCTCTGACGGACGGGATGGGGACCTGCTAATAAGTTTCCTCCTCACCTCCCCCACACCTCGTGTTCCCCTTTTCCCCACTACCCTCCCCCTCACTTCTACCACCGCTGGCAACGCGTCGGCATGTAAGGCTTGTCCGAGCCACATTCTCAAACCCACCCTACATTTGTTCTATTTTGTTTATTTTATTAATTTCTATCCCTCCTACCCTACACCTCACTCCAGTTACCAATGTCCGCGCTGCAGGTGTTCAAGCTCTCTCCAGTTATCTCTGCAGGTGTGCGGGCCCATATCAAACTTGACTTTCACACCTACACTCCTTTCTTTTTCTGCTGTTGCGTTTTTCTTTCCCGCCTGCCTTGCTCCTCACTCCAATCGCCAATGACCAGTGTCAGCGCTACAAGTGTTCAAGCTCTCCGTGAGCAACGCAACGGCTCTGGCGGACTGGCAGGGATTCGAGCCGTGCAAGCAGGAGTGGTTCGGCGTGAATTGCGGGGAGTCGACGCGGTCGAAGCACCGATGGGCCATTGTCGCGATGTAAGCTTTGTGTACCAGAAATGCGCGTAGCAGGAATGCGTGTAGCAGGAAAACACCTACCTTGATACCCTTTTTGCCGCCAAACGATATGATTTCGAATCTGACCGTTTCCTGTTCTGTTTCCCTCCTCATTTTCCCCACCCTCTTTCCCCATCCCCTCGCTCACCCCACTCCCCTCCTCCTTCATGGATAATGACGCCGCTTCCCCCGCAGAGAGCTGCCGAACTGCGATCTGGGAGGGGAGATTCCCGAGGCCATCGGCGACCTGGTGGAGCTCACGAAACTGTAAGGATTAAAAGAGAGTACACCGCTTTGTTGCCGTTCATATGGTTGAGTTTGCAGGATTTTTTTGCAGTTCGTCGGTGTTGTAGGATAAGATGCCCCGTGTCGCTTCACGAAGGGTGGTCGTTCTCACAGAGCCTCCCGTTTCTATTTCTACGAGCCGACTTGAGCAAAAGTGATCAGGGATTAACCTCCTTCTGTTCCTGCTTCGCTCTTCCGATCATGACGATCACAATCCCTCGAATCCCGCAGCGATTTACGGAACAACAACTTCACGGGGCTGCTCCCCGTGTCGCTCAGCCGCCTTACCGCGTTAGAGTCACTCGACGTCTCGGGAAACTCGTTCGAGGTCGCACCTTCCACGAACCTTACCGCCGGCGCGCCTCCCCCGCTGACGTCAGACCCCATCTCTATTATACCGGAGCCAGACGCACCGGGCCCGGAAATCCCGGGGTTGGTTAAGAAAGGACGAAAGAAGGGCAGAGGAAAGAAGGGACGCGGGAAGAAGGGTCGAGGGGGGAAGATAGGAAAGGGGGGAAATTTTACTGCTGAGCCACCTGCGGCTGAGCCTCCAACGACAAAGCCTCTGCCGGCTGCCAAACAGCCTGCCGTCAAGCCGTTGCCGGCCGCCAAACCGCCAGCCGTCAAGCCATTGCCGGCCGCCAAACCGCCAACCGTCAAGCCGTTGCCGGCTGTCAAACCGCCTACCGTCAAGCCGCCAGCTGGAAAGATCCCGCCAAAGAGCATTCCCGATAAAGTGCGTCAACCCGCGGTTCCTGTAGACCCGCCTACTACAGACGAATCCCCCGGTAGTAGTAGCTCTGTCCCCGTTATAAGCGGCACCCCGTTGCCTCCCCCTAAATCCGTGTCCGCGCCTTCCGCCAACACCGCCTCTCCGCCGGCTTCAGCGGCCGTTGGAACAAAGGAGCCGGCTATAGAGATTCCGCCGGACAATGCGGGATACACGAGCGGCGATAGCAGTGACAGCAGCAGCAGCAGCAGCGGCAGCAGCAGCGGCAGCAGCAGCAGCAGCAGTGACAGCAGCCCAGCGTCGTTGGACGATTCCGCTCTCGCCTCCACCTCCTCCTCCTCCTCGTCCCCAGCCTCCTCCGCCTCTTCCGCTCCGCCTCCCCCTGCCGAATCTTCCTCCACCAATAGCGTCGCGCTGTACGTGGGCATAGCGGCCGGCGTGGTCGTCGCGATCCTGTTCGGCGTCGCGCTCGTGCTGCTCTACATCTACCTGCGCCGGCGCCGCGCGGAGGAGAATAAGGACTTCGCGCCGATTAAAGACGTCGCGACGGGCGCGGACGGACGGGACGGGGATTACGGGGCAGCCGGCGCGGCCGCCGCGGCGGGATATGCGGCGGGGAAGAAGGGAGGTGGTGGGAAGGGAGTGTTTGGAAGGATATGGAAAGGAACTGGGAAGGTGGCTGATCTTTGTAAGTACAGCAATTTCTTTTCTTGTTTTTTTCTCCATCTTTAATTGGGTCTATTCTGTATTTCTTGGCTGACTCATATGATTTTGTCTCTAACTTCTTCTGCAAATTGGCTCCTCCAGCTGGCGTTTTAAAATAGGCGGTAACCCTCCAGCCGCATCTCTCTTTCTCCCCTCATCCGTCCTCCCCTCCCCTCTTCCACCTGCGCTCTCTCCCCCTCACTCCCCAACCCCCCACCTCCCTCCCTCCCGTTTTTTCTCTCCCCACCCCCAACGTCACAGGCACAGCAACTGCTTATCAGCAACAAGCTAACGCCCCCGCCGCTCCGCCCGCCGCGTTTCCCGCTCACGGCCGTGCCGCGAATCTCCTTCCCCCTCCCTTCCTCCCCTCTTGTCTCCCCACCCCATCACTACAGGCACAGCAACTGCTTACAGCAACAAGCTAACGCCCCCGCCGCTCCGCCCGCCGCGTTTCCCGCTCATGACCGTGGCGCGAATCTCCTTCCCCCTCCCTTCCTCCCCTCTTGTCTCCCCACCCCATCACTACAGGCACAGCGACTGCTTTTCAGCAACAAGCTCACTCCCCCGCCGCTCCGCCCGCCGCGTTTCCAGCTCATGACCGTGGCGCGAATCTCCTTCCCCCTCCCTTCCTCCCCCCTTGTCTCCCCACCCCATCACTACAGGCACAGCGACTGCTTTTCAGCAACAAGCTCACTCCCCCGTCGCTCCGCCCGCCGCGTTTCCCGCTCACAACCGTGGCGCGAATCTCCTTCCCCCGCACGACCCCTCCGCGATGATTCCGCACAGCGGCGCGTCGAATCACAGCGGTTGGGGCGCCGCGATCAGCGCCGTGGGTAGCGGCGTGAACAGCGCCGCGCATAGCGCCGCGCATAGCGGCGTGCATGGCGTTAATGTGGAACATGTGGAGGGCGGCGGCGCGGTCTCCCCGTACGCGCCAGCCTCGGCGTACGCGTCGGCTGCCGAGCCTGGCAGCAACATGTCGAGCCAGTTCCCGAGCCGCACTCCGAGCCAGACGCCGAGCCAGCCGCCGAGCCACGTGGCAGGCCCGGGGCTAGCAGCGGCTATAGCCGCGGGAACAGGGATTGGCCTGGACGGGGGCGCAGGAGGCGCGGGCGGCGGAATCGGCGGAGCGGAAGGGGGAAGCGGGCGAGGGGGAGGGGGCGCGGCTCATAGTAGCAATAGTAGCGTGCAGACGCCTGGGGTTTCTGTGGGATCTCTTGAGTCGGGGCGCAATATGGGAGAGTATAGGATGATGCTGCCGGGTCGCAGCCTGAGCAACACGGTTATGGAGCTGACGTTTGAAGACGTGCTGGTGAGTTGTAGGATCGTGCACTGTAGTGTAACAGGACGGCTTATAATGAGTCACTCTGAGAGCAACACTGTTATGGAGCTGACGTATGAAGACGTGCTGGTAGGATCGTGCACTGTAGTGTAACAGGACGGTGCGGCTGGCTTAGTCTCCTTGCTACAGAAACGTCAATGAGAACGCTCCCTCCTTTATGGTGTGGCTGATGTACCGACTCCCTTTGCCCACTTCTCCTCCCTTCCCGTCCCCCACCCCCTCATGTGTCCACCTTCCTTCTCCTGCAGGGAGCGACAGACAACCTGGCAGAGGCGAACGTGATTGGGTCGGGCGGGTTTGGGCGCGTGTACTGCGGCAGGCTGGCGGGGGCAAGTGTTGCGGTGAAGGTGCTGGAAGCGGGGAGCAGTCAGGGCGACCGGGAATTCCAATCAGAGGTGAGACGATATATATACGGTTCAGGGTCGCTTTGGGGCTTTGGTTGAAGCACACAAGGTGGGTATAGGTGGACAGGACATGTGCAAAGGCTGGCGGGGACTAGTGTTGCTGTGAAGGTGCTGGAAGCGGGGAGCAGTAAGGGCGACTGGGAATTCCAATCAGAGGTGAGGGTTGACACTGCACCACACAGCTGGGGTATAGGAGGTGGCAGGTCAAAAGGGGGCCGGAAGTTGGAGTGGCGGCGAAGGTGCTGGAAGCGGGGAGCAGCCAGGGCGACAGGGAATTCAGGGTTCAGGGTTTGGGGTTTTAAAGTAGCATAGGTTGTGATGACACGTTGAAAGGCTGGCGGGGCTGGGGGCTGGCGTGGCGGTGAAGACAGAGGTGAAGGTCGTGGAAGCGGGGAGCAGTCAGGGCGACAGAGAGTTTCAGGTGGACACTGTAGCACACAAGGAGGGGGTATAGGAGCCTGGCTGGTCAAGAGGTGGCTTTTGAGAATTCTCTTTTGAGAATTTGAGAATCAGGCGGAGCTGCTGAGTCGACTCAGGTCGCCCCATCTGGTGCATCTGGTGGGGTACTGCATTGCCGGTGGTAACAGAGTATTGGAGTCTTACTCTTACGTTTCCCCCGTCTCCTCCTCCCCACTCCTTCCCTCCTTCCCGTCACCCCATCTCCCTTGCAGGTGGAGCTGCTGAGTCGACTCAGGTCGCCCCATCTGGTGCATCTGGTGGGGTACTGCATTGCCGGTGGTAACAGAGTGTTGGTGTATAACCTCATGGCGAATGGGAGTCTGAGCGACTTGCTGCATAATAACAGCAGCGATGGTGAGTGTAGAGGTGTTTTGGGTGTATATAATGTATTATACGCGTTATAGAGTGGTTTGGAGGGTAACCGGGTGTTGGTGTACAATCTTATGGCGAATGGAAGCCTGAGCGACCTGCTACATGATAACAGCAGTGATGGTGAGTGTAGAATCATAGGTACGCGATGTAGGGGTATCATACGCGTTATAGAGTGTAGAAGAAGTGTTGTAGAGTGATCCGGGGGCAACAGAGTGCTGGTGTATAACCTCATGGCGAATGGCAGCTTGAGTGACTTGCTGCACGATAACAGCAGCGACGGTGAGTGTAGAGGTGTTTTGGAGGTATAGGATGTATTGTACGCGTTATAGAGTCGTTTAGGGGGGCAACTGGGTTCTGGTGTATAACCTGATGGTGAATGGTAGTTTAAGTGACCTATGCATGATAACAGCAGCGATGGTGAGTGTTGTACGTGCATAGAATGTCTTGTACGTTGGCCGTTTAGACTGCAAGAAAAACAGCAGCGTTCCCCCCTTCCCTGCATTTTCCCCCTTCAACTCGTTGCCCCCTCCCACCCTCCCCCGTTTCCCCCTTTTCCCCGCCTTTTTTTGGCCGGGTTTTCTCTATTCCAGGATCCTTCCTGCAGCGGTTTGGCAGGGAGCGGCCACATGTGGAGTGGCAGCAGCGCATGCAGATTGCTCTGGGCGCTGCCAGGGGGCTCATGTTCCTGCACCACGCTGCTAACCCGGCTGTCATTCACCGCGACTTCAAAAGCAGCAACGTGCTGGTCGACCACGAGTGAGTGTGCTTCTTGTTTAAGCCAGGGGACTCATGTTCCTGCACCACGCTGCTAACCCGCCAGTGATTCACAGGGATTTCAAGAGCAGCAACGTGCTGGTCGACCATGAGTGAGTGCTGCTGCTCGTTAAAGCCTGGGTGGCTACTCCCCTGGGCTGGGTGGTTCAGGGGGCTCATGTCATGTTCCTGCACCACGCTGCTAACCCGCCAGTGATTCACCGCGACTTCAAGAGCAGCAACGTGCTGGTCGACCATGAGTGAGTGGCTGAACACACTTGTGCAGGACACAGTAGCCTGGGTGGTTCCTTCCCTCTACTCTGGGCTCTGGGCTCCATTTGGGTTGTCTCCATTTGGGTTGTCTCCATTTGGGTTGTCTCCATTTGGGTTGTCTCCATTTGGGTTGTCTCCATTTGGGTTGTCTCCATTTGGGTTGTCTCCATTTGGGTTGTCTCCATTTGGGTTGTCTCCATTCGGGTTGTCTCCATTTGGGTTGTCTCCATTTGGGTTGTCTCCATTCGGGTTGTCTCCATTCGGGTTGTCTCCATTCGGGTTGTCTCCATTCGGGTTGTCTCCATTTGGGTTGTCTCCATTTGGGTTGTCTCCATTCGGGTTGTCTCCATTCGGGTTGTCTCCATTTGGGTTGTCTCCATTTGGGTTGTCTCCATTTGGGTTGTCTCCATTTGGGTTTTCTCCATTCGGGTTGTCTCCATTCGGGTTGTCTCCATTTGGGTTGTCTCCAGACAGACAGGTCCAGTGAGCCTTTGAGGCGCCTCGAAAGACGGAATTTCTATAAGGCACCTCAAAAGACGACCACGAGTGAGTGTGCTGCTGCTGCTTACTGAGTGAGTGTGCTGCTGCTGCTTATTTTTCACTCCCCTTTTGCCTCCCTTCCAGTTTTTCCCCTCTCACAGCTTCCATGCGCGCATTGCTGATTTCGGGTTGGCTCGGGACGGCCCCAGTGGGGACTGGGCATTACTGAACCACTGACCCTTTCTCTCTCCCCTCTCCCACTGCCCCTTTCCCTCCCCTCCCTTCGCTTCAGTTTCCATGCACGCATTGCTGATTTCAGACTGGCTCGGGACGGCCCCAGTGGGCACTGAGCATTACTGAACCACTGACCCTTTCTCTCTCCCCTCTCCCACTGCCCCTTTCCCTCCCCTCCCTTCGCTTCAGTTTCCATGCACGCATTGCTGATTTCAGACTGGCTCGGGACGGCCCCAGTGGGCACTGAGCATTACTGAACCACTGACCCTTTCTCTCTCCCCTCTCCCACTGCCCCTTTCCCTCCCCTCCCTTCGCTTCAGTTTCCATGCACGCATTGCTGATTTCAGACTGGCTCGGGACGGCCCCAGTGGGGACTGGGCATTACTGAACCACTGACCCTTTCTCTCTCCCCTCTCCCACTGCCCCTTTCCCTCCCCTCCCTTCGCTTCAGTTTCCATGCACGCATTGCTGATTTCAGACTGGCTCGGGACGGCCCCAGTGGGCACTGAGCATTACTGAACCACTGACCCTTTCTCTCTCCCCTCTCCCACTGCCCTTTTCCCTCCCCTCCCTTCGCTTCAGTTTCCATGCACGCATTGCTGATTTCAGACTGGCTCGGGACGGCCCCAGTGGGGACTGGGCATTACTGAACCACTGACCCTTTCTCTCTCCCCTCTCCCACTGCCCCTTTCCCTCCCCTCCCTTCGCTTCAGTTTCCATGCACGCATTGCTGATTTCAGACTGGCTCGGGACGGCCCCAGTGGGCACTGAGCATTACTGAACCACTGACCCTTTCTCTCTCCCCTCTCCCACTGCCCCTTTCCCTCCCCTCCCTTCGCTTCAGTTTCCATGCACGCATTGCTGATTTCAGACTGGCTCGGGACGGCCCCAGTGGGCACTGAGCATTACTGAACCACTGACCCTTTCTCTCTCCCCTCTCCCACTGCCCCTTTCCCTCCCCTCCCTTCGCTTCAGTTTCCATGCACGCATTGCTGATTTCAGACTGGCTCGGGACGGGCCCAGTGGGCACTGAGCATTACTGCACCACTGACCCTTTCTCTCTCCCCTCTCCCACTGCCCCTTTCCCTTCCCTCGCCTTGCATCAGTTTCCATGCGCGCATTGCTGATTTCGGGTTGGCGCGGGACGGGCCCAGTGGGGAGAAGCGGTGGGTGTCGACGCGAGTTCTGGGCACCACAGGTTACCTGTCGCCAGAGTGAGTGATTAACGAGGGTGATTTACCCTGAGCACTTATCGAGGGTGAATTACCCTAAGGTGCGTGGGTTTCTCACCCCTGATGGCCCCAGTGGGGAGAAGCAGTGGGTGTCGACACGAGTTTTGGGCACCACAGGTTACCTGTCCCCGGAGTGAGTATTTACTGAGGGTGAGTCACCCTAAAGCACTTATCGAGGGTGAATTACCCTAATGTACGTTGGTTTCTTATCCCTGGTTGGCCCAGTGGGGAACGGTGGGTGTAAACAAGAGTGCTGGGCACCACAGGTTACCTGTCCCTGGAGTGAGTGATTACCGGGGGTATTTGTGAATTACCCTAAGGTGTGTTTGTGTGGTCACGTCTGGTAAACGGTGTTCATGAGAGCCTTTTTGCCCTGGAAAGATATTTGAAGGGCAAGTTACCCTACCTGCTGCACTTTATTTGCCCTCCCGTCCTGCCTTTTCTCTCTTCATTCTCGTTCCCTGATCCTCCCATCCCTCCTCCCCATCAGGTACGTGACAACCGGCAGGCTAACACCAAAGTCAGATGTGTATTCGTTCGGCATTGTGCTGCTGGAGCTGCTGACAGGGCTCGTGCTTCTGACCCCGCATGCTCCCTCCCTCCCATCCTCCCCTGCCTCTCCTCTCCCCTCCCCTCACCCTCAACAGATATGTTACCAGGCCGTTTAACACCATAGTCAGACGTGTATTCGTTCGGCATCGTGCTGCCAAGGCAGGGCTCTTCGCTCTGACCTCCTATGCTCCCTTCCCCCCTTCCTCTCACCCTCAACAGATATGTCACAACAGGGCGCCTCACCCCCAAGTCGGACGTGTACTCGTTCGGCATCGTGCTGCTGGAGCTGCTGACAGGGCTCGTGCCCATCCTGCCACTCCTCCCATGTACTTGTCCCCTCTCCTCCCCTCATTTCTTCTCCTCCCTCATCCTCTTCCCTCCTATTAGGTATGTCACCACGGGCAGACTCACCCCCAAGTCGGACGTCTACTCGTTCGGCATCGTGCTGCTGGAGCTGCTGACAGGGCTCTGGCCTCTGGCGCCCTCCCTCCCATCCTCCCATGTTCCCTTCCCCCGCCCTCCCCTCACCCTCAACAGATACGTCACAACCGGCAGACTAACACCAAAGTCGGACGTGTACTCGTTCGGCATCGTGCTGCTGGAGCTGCTGACAGGGCTTGTCCCCATCGACCACGACAGACCACCGAATAGGGTTTCCCTGACGTCATGGGTGAGTCACTGGGGTATGATAGGGGGGGGGGGGGGAGGAGGCACATGGTGCTGCTGGAGCTGCTGACAGGGCTCGAGCCCATCGACCATGACAGACCGCCTAATAGGGTGTCGCTGACGTCATGGGTGAGTGGGTGTAGTGCGGTGTAGGTAGGTGCAAGGTGGTTACCCTGCTGCTGCTGGAGCTGCTGACAGGGCTCGAGCCCATCGACCATGACAGACCGCCTAATAGGGTGTCACTCACGTCCTGGGTGAGTTTGTGTGATGAAAAAGGTAAGGTGAAGGGCGGTATGTGGGGGATAAGGGAGGGGGATGGGAGAGGGTGCATGTGCTGCTGGAGCTGCTGACAAGGCTCGTGCCCATCGACCATGACAGACCACCCAACAGGGTGTCGCTGACGTCCTGGGTGAGTGGGAGGGTGGGTGGGTGGGTGTAGTGCGTTTGTGCGTGGTGCAGGGAGGTTATCCGTGCTGTTGGTGCTGCTGGAGCTGCTGACAGGGCTCGTCCCAATTGACCACGACAGACCGCCAAATAGGGTGCGCTGACGTCATGGGCGAGTTGGTGTTATGTTTTAGGGGTAGGTGAGATGCGGGGGTACGTGGGGGATAAGGGGAGGTGCATTGTGCTGCTGGAGCTGCTGACAGGGCTTGTGTCATTTGACCATGACCGTCCATCAAATACGGTTTCCCTGACTTCCAGGGTGAGTCATTGTGATTCACTGGGGGGGTGGGGAGGTTTTGTGGGGGAGAAGGGGTGGAACGGGGGGTGGGCGGGATGTGGTATTGCTGGAGCTGCTGTCAGGGCCGATCGACCATAGGCCGCCGGATAGAGTGTTGCTGACGTCATGGTTGAGTAGAAGAGTGGGACTGCTGCGCTTTTTGGTTAGTAGCGAATAGAAAGAATAAAGAGCTCCTTTCTTGCTTCTATCCTTCCAATCCTTCTACTATTCCTCAATCCTTCCAATCCTTCTACCATCCTTCAATCCTTTCAATCCCCTCCCAAAAACCCCCAGGTCCTTCCCACAACAGCCCAATCTCCTGCCGCTACCCCTAATTCCCTTGCAATGCCCCTCTCCTTCACCCTCCCTTCTCCCCATCAGGCGCTGCCGCTGCTGACGCAACGAGACAGGCTGGGAGAGCTGCTGGACCCGGCCCTTGATGGCACTGTTCCTCTGCACGAGTTCATGCAGGTGCGGTTCAAAGGGGTTGGGTGCATAGCGGGTGGGTGCATAGTGGTGCCTGCTGCTGGGAGAGCTGCTGGATCCGGCCTTGGATGGCACGGTGCCTCTGCACGAGTTCATGCAGGTGCGGTTCAGAACGGTTGGGTGCATAGCGGTTGGGTGCATAGCGGGTGGGTGCATAGTGGTGCCTGCTGCTGTGAGAGGCTGGGAGAGCTGCTGGCTGGATCCGGCCCTGGACGGCACGGTGCCCCTGCACGAGTTCATGCAGGTATGGTTCAGAGCGGTTGGTGGTGGTGTGCACGTGTGAGTGTGGTGGTGGTGGTGTTGTGGTGTTGCCTGTTGCTAGGAGAGGCTGGGAGAGCTGCTGGATCTGGCCCTGGATGGCACAGTTCCTCTGCACGAGTTAATGCAGGTACGGTGGTGGTGGCATAGGAGCATAGAGGCATGCAAGGTACGGTGCTCATAGGAGCGGGGTGGACGGTGATGTTGCTGCTGCTGCTGTGAGAGGCTGGGAGAGCTGCTGGATCCGGCCCTTGATGGCACGGTGCCCCTGCACGGATTCTCCCTACCTCCCTCTCTCGCCTCTCCCTGTCCCCTCCCTGTATCCCTTCACCAGGATGCATCAGTAGCGGCAGTGTGCCTGTAAGCAGACCCTGACTACCAACCCCACATGGACGATGTTGTTCAGTCACTCGTGCCACTCTGCAATATCCCCTTATCCCCTTCCTCTCCCTGTATATTTCCCCAACACATCAGGCTGCCTCTGTAGCGGCAGTGTGCCTGCAGGCAGACCCAGACTACAGGCCTCACATGGACGATGTTGTTCAGTCGCTCATGCCGCTCTGCAAGGCCGCCATCTCTCCCTACGCCTCTCCCGCCCAATCAAACCACTCCTCCTTGAGATGACACCCCCACCTAAACCTCACTCCTCCCCCTATTATCATTAGCATGATTCACTGCTCTGCAAGGCTGCCATTTCACCCCACGCCCCCTGTCCATTCCAACCACTCCTCCCCGAGATGACTCCCCACTTCCTTCACTCTTGTACAAGTGTATTAACAAGTGTCATCATCGTATACTAATCGAGCAAGATAGGATTTTGACTGTATCAACAATAGCACTGTGGTGTAGATGGGTTGTAGGCATCTGAGCTTGCTAGCCAAGCGAGGTTTCATTAGCTAGTGTAAGCTTTGGAGTGCAACTAGGGGTATAAATGATGGTGGGAGCGTGTATTGTTAAAAGCACAGCTTGCCCTGGTCTGTTTACATGATTCTGGATGACAAGAACAATGCCAAAATATCAAGGTGTATACCCACAATAATGCATCAAGCACCATAAAGAAAGAACAAAACCTTGATTGAAATTGAGCCTTATGCAAATACCTTCATTCCCACATCATAGTCTTCACTGCTGTGTCGGATTGACAGGCACCAAGTCGTTTCCCTCCACACACTCGTGCTTGCTTCCCTCTTTCCCCTCAGCTTGTACCCCATACAACGAGACGATTCATAAGTCGACTTAAAATTCCCTTACAGCTGCTGGGTTGGATCGACAGGCACCAAGTCGTTCCCCTCCACACACTCGTGCTTGCGTCGCTCCTTCACCTTGCCTCCCTCCTTCACCTTGCTTCCCTCCAGTTCCTAGATGGCTCTTTGGTTTACTAAAGAATAATCTCCTTACAGCTGTGTCGGGTCGACAGGCACCAAGTCGTTCCCCTCCACACATTCATGCTTGCTTCCCTCCTTCAGCTCGTACCCTATATCGCAGCGACACTCAAACTGTATAGAGCTCGCGACACTGTTCGCTGGCACACAGGTTCCGTGACCAGAGCAGGGTGGGCTACTGCTGCTCGCTCCACAAAACTTTTTGCAAGCTGCCCGGCTCCGCTGCTGTTTTTCCGGGCAGCTAGCTGTTTTAGACAGGCAGTTCTGCACAGCTCTCAGAGTTTCGTCGTCCCCAAGCCCCTGACTCAGGCCAGACTCTACCGGGCAGAGTTTCTGCCCGGAAATAGTGAGCATGGGGTTACCCCAGAAGTAGTTAGACTGGAAATCAAACACCATATCCCCGACACCCCTCCCCACCTGGGGCAGCTTCCCAGAAAAGAAATTTCCAGAGACGTTGAAATCGGTCAGGTGAAAGTTGCGTAGCGCAGCAGCAGGAATTGAACCCACGAGCTTGTTGCTGCTAATATCCAATTGCCTTAGTGCCCCCCCAACTCCCGCTTTTAATGCTCTCCAGGGAAATTCTCCGGTCAGCTGGTTGTTCTCGAGAGAAAGAACGTTCAGGGGTGGTTTGTACGCGAAAAACTTCCATGAAATGGAGCCGTTTAGCCTATTTCCCGCGAGAGAAAGCCAGTAGAGATTTATAATCCTGCCCAGGACGTGTGGCAGATTGCCCGAAATCTTGTTCGAGCTTAGATTGATGAAATAAAGGTTTTGATGACGCCATAGCTGAGCGAGCGACTTAGTCGTGTCTGTAATCCCCGCTTGCTGCATATTCAGCCATTCAAGCCGCGACAACCTGTTGATTAGCGTGTAAGGGAAGACACCACCGATGGGATTATATGAGAGGTCAAGGTTCTTGAGAGATGGGGCGAGAGCGGCTAAGACTCCTGGTAGCGGGCCTATTAATCGGTTTTCCTGCAGTCTTAACTCCTCTAGGCGACTCAATCCCGACAGCTGGCGCGGCACGGCTCCTGTTAAGCGGTTATGTGAGAGGAGGAGCGACTTTAAGTTCGACAGGGTGCCCAACGCGGGGGGAATCGGGCCGGAGAGCTGGTTTAAGTTAAGCGAGAGGTAAGTAAGACGCTTAAGACGGCTAAGCGCGGGTGGGATGCCTCCGGAGAAACTATGGCCGAGAAGATTGAGGGACACGAGATTGGTGAGGGAAGAGAGGGAGCGTGTGATGCGGCCGCTGCAGCCGCCCGTGCTGCTTCTGATGCTGACGGTGGTGAGGGTCCGAAGCGCGCCGAGCGGTACCGGCAGTGAGCCTGTGAATTCGTCCCCGAGATTTCTAGGTGTTGGAGGGAGTTGAGAGCGGTGATGGTGGACGGAATCGGGCCCGTTTCCCAGAAGTTCAGCTCGATTTTTACGACCCCGCCTTGGGAGTTACACGTGACGCCTTCCCATTGGCTGCAGTCGTTTCCCGTGCGCCACGTGTCCTTGTAATAGTAGCTGTCAAGATAAGGCATCAAGGAAAGTAGAAAGTTCGCCTGAGCGGGGTTGATTCTTGCGGCGCGGCTTGGGGTGCACAAGAGGAGGATAGCCAGAAAAATGAATGGTATTATCGGGGATGTGAGCGGGGTTGATCCCCTCGGAGGTTTGCTGGGAGTGGACGCCATGGATTCTTCTGGAAGTAGAGTATGGCTATTTTCTAGCTAATTCAAAGCTCGTAATCAGTCCGTCACGAAGCAGGGGTGGAAGTGTGCTGCTGAATTCTTTCCGTATTTGCTGATAATGATGTTCCGGTGGAGGGAAGTGATCCATTCTTATAGCAAGCACACGAGGCGGGTGCTAACTGGACAATCGCGACCCGGACGCGGCAGTTCTCGACAATCGAGGAGTCCTTCCTTGCTGCCACCATTGGCTGTCCTTGGCGGCGTTTCCCTTTCCTAACAGAACGCGTCTCCTAAGCGGCGGGAGTCGCGCGAGCGAGTCGCGCCAGCAAGCCATGGATGAGGTGTTGTGATGCTCTGGGCTCAAAAGAAACATCACAGCAGCAAGAAAGCTCAGTTCAGCAGCATTGCACTTTAAACTTCAAGCAAGAACTCAGGTCGTGTCCGTAGGGATGACATGTCGAAGTGAGCAGTGTCAATTTGGCATTTTGACACTCAGCCAACATTGTTGGCAGGGTGTCAAGAAATTGCAGGTTGCCATCCAATACAAATCGTCGGACACTTTCTAAATTGGCACAGTCAAACCTACAAACGAGAGAAGATGGTCGCAGGTGCCTATCTCACGACCAGATGCTGCCCAATCAGCACACAATCTGTCTTTTGAATTGTTCGCTACCTGGCAGATCCACCCATGACAAATTCTCAAACCAATGAAATTCCGTCGCTGATGTTCGTACATGCGCTTCGACTTGACACTTCGGCTACAGTGTTTGACACTCTAATTTGAATGCGCTTCGGGTTGACACGCTCTCACTTAACATGTCAACCCTACGGACACGAACTCATGAGTTGTCTCTGGCATAGAAGTGACAAACGTCAACCAGAAATCAATTCTAGAGACCGTTCGACTATCACCACCCCTCGTCCCTCGCGAGGGGGGTTCAATTGAAACATGGTTTCATAGGGTATGTACATTGCCAGGTTGGCAAAATAAACCGAGAAATGATTTGTTCTCTTTCAGCGACTTCGTATTTTGCATAGTGAACCTGTCCAATGTAGCCCTCGGGCAGCCTGAAAGACCCCCGAACCACACCTGAGCGGGTTCGATCGAGCAGCAGAGTGCGGTTCGATTTCCCTGCGCTGGTGAAACGCGGCTTGACTGTTGCATTGCACGACATTGAGCTTCGTCGAATCGCACAGCAACACAATCTGCGCTTTGTGGAGAGCAAAAGAGCACATTCGCAGCTTCAGATGACTGCGGCGACAGTTGCAAAGTTGTCAATTGGACGGTGGCGGTAACAGTTTATTCTGATGTGTTCGCACGAAGCCTTGATTGGCCGACACATGTCGTAAATCAACCACATCTCGCACCTAGAGCGCACCCCCCTCCTGACAATTGACTGATTTTGACTTGAAATTCCCGTTTCCGTGAGTCTCCAATTTTTTCACTTCAGAATATCTGCATTTCGCATTCATTCAAACACAAGAACGAAAAAGGAATTTAAATAAGCCATGAGAAACTCTCTATACTATGTGGACAGTTGAACTACTGATTGAAATACGCAATGCCCACGGGCATAAAACAACCGACTCGCATCAAGCACACACAACCTGCTTCTCTCCACCTTCCCAAATTCTCATTGGGGGTTTTTACCAATACCAAGTATGACTATATCCCATTGACGCTTCAGCCCCTGAAAGCTCATAGCAGCTTCAGTCCCTGAAGGCCCCCCTTGGCTTGTTCGGCTAACCTTGAGAATTGTTTTGGATGTTACTCCTGCCACTGTTTATCAGGAAGGTTCAAAGGAAAGAGGACTACTGGGAGGTCCAGGGAGAGGGAGAGCTTCAAGATACATTCTATATCAGCCGTCCCTCTCGCACTCATGCTTGCTTCCTGCCTTCGGCTTGTACCCCTTGTAGCAAAGACACTCAAACTGTATAGAGCCGCTGGCACTGTTGGCTGGCACACAGGTTCCATAACCTGAGCAGGGCGGGCTGCTGCTGCTTGCTCCACAGAAGTTCTCACAAGCTGCCCTGCTCCGCTGCCGTTTTTGCGGGCAGCCTGCTGTGGTAGACAAGCAATTCTGCACAACTCTGAGAGTTTCGTCTCCCCCACTCCCCTGACCGCCAGACTCATCCGGGCAGAGTTTCTGCCCGGAAATAGTAAGCGTAGGGTTACCCCAGAAATAGTTGTACCGGAGATCAAACAACTTGTCCCCAACACCCCCCCCAAGCTGGGGCAGCTTCCCTGAAAAGAAATTCGCAGAGACACTGAAGTCGGTAAAGCTGAATTCGCGAAGCGCAGCAGCAGGAATCAAACCCACGAACGAGTTGCTGCCAATGTCCAATTGCTCCAGTGTCCCCGCAACTCCCGCTTTTAGGGCAGCCCACGGGAACTCGCCGGTCATTTGGTTGTTTTCGAGCGAAAGAACGGTCAGGGGCGGTTTGAACGCGAAAAACTTCCACGAAACGGAGCCGTTGAGCCGATTCCCCCCGAGGTAAAGCCTGTTGAGGTTTTTCATCCTGCCCAAGACATTGGGTAGGCTGCCCGCAATCTTGTTCGGGCGCAGGTCGATGGAGCGAAGGTTCGGGTGCCGCCACAGCTGAGCCAGCGACACAGTCGTGTCTGTGATCCCCGCTTGCTGCATATTCAACACTTCGAGTCGCGACAACCTCTTGCTTAGCTTGTAAGGAAATGCGCCGCCGATGGGATTATATGAGAGCTCGAGAGTCTGAAGAGTCGGAACGAGAGCGGTAAGAGCGCCGGGTACCGGCCCTATCAGCCGGTTTCCCTGCAGACTTAACTGCACTAGGAGACTCAATCGCGACAGCTGGCGCGGCACGGCTCCTGTCAAGCGATTATTTGCGAGCAGGAGAAATCTTAAGTTCTGAAGGGAGCCGACTGCGGCGGGAATCGGGCCGGAGAGCTGGTTTTGGTTAAGCGAGAGGAAAATGAGACGTTTAAGGCTGCTAAGCACGGGAGGGATACCTCCGGAAAATTTATGGCCGAAAAGATTGAGCGACACTAGGTTGGTGAGGGAGCGTGGGATGCGGCCGCTGCAGCCACCCTTGCCGCTGCTGATGTTGATGGTGGTGAGGGTCCTGAGCGCGCCGAGCGATTCTGGCAAAGGGCCTGTAAGTTTCGCACCAGAAATCTCCATGTGTTGGAGAGAATTGAGAGCGGTGATGGTGGACGGAATCCGGCCCGTTTTCCAGAAGTCCAGCTCGATTTTTATGACTGCGCCTTGAGAGTTACACGTGACGCCTTCCCATTGGCTGCAGTCCCTGCTCAAGCGCCACGTGTCCTTGTAGAACAAGCTGTCAAGATACGGCATCAAGGAAAGGAGGAACTCCGCCTGAGCAGGGTTGATTGTTGCGGCATGGCTCGGGGTGCACAGAAAGCTTACAGCAAGAACAATGAGAGCTATTATCGGGGATGTGAGCGGAGTTGATCCCCTCCGGGTTTTGCAGGTACGGGACGCCATGGATGGTTCCGGAAATGGAAAGTGGTTACCACCAGCCATCAGTCTGCTACGAAGCAGGAATGAACGTGTCTGTTCGAAGCAAGAACGGAAAGTACGGTATCTCCGTCTTCGTATCTGCTGATGATGTGCTGATGGTACGGCGATTCTACTTTTATACCTGGCGAGCACATGCTGGTGCTAGCTCGATTGCTTATCGCGATACGGAGACTCGAGGCAACAACAGTTGCCTCGTTGCGACCATCAGTCACTGTCGTTGTTGGCAACATTTCGCTCTTTTGCCAGCAGCACATGCCTGCTAGTAAGCGAGTGAATCACGGCAGCAAGGTAGGGTGAGGTGAGTTGGTGTTAGTAAGCTCGTGGGAAAGAATAATTCATAACATCGAGGAAGCTCGGCTGAGAAGAATTGCATTTCAACGGAGGATGTTATGAGTTGTAAAAGAGAGTGCGCAGGTAAACGAATAACGAGACTGTGACTGAATGAATCTGAGAATACAATGAATGCGGGAACTAATGTATGTCTGTTAGAATCTAGCAGCAGGAATGACTGAACTAACAGGATGCAGGAGTACAAGTAGTAAACCCTAATTGGGTTGTACCCCATATGGGCTACCCCACTACAGCCTAGACAATATGCAGCACATATAGTTTGACGATGTAGGCTAGCCTAGCTAGGAGGAAACCTCGGACGAGCGAGGTTGGGTGCAGGTTTGGCGATGGGAATGCCGAAGGCGACGCGAGGAGCTTCGGCAGCGTGGAAATCGCCCGATCGTGCGAACTCCGAAAATCGGGTTGTACGCGCAGCAGTCAACCCCGATAAGGAATTCGAGAAAATTCCTTACACCACCCCCCCCCCCCCCCCTTAAGAAAGGCGGTCAATATCCGAAACACGCTTGCGTGCCAAATAATCACCAACAAGTGGCGAGGCGTCGAGCGAGGCGGATGGCACCCACGTGTCGTCCTCACTGGTGCGATCAGTCCAGCGGATTAGGAAATCCACGTGTCGGCCAGCTGCGTCAAGTCGAACTCGATGGGCGAGAATTTTCAATGGGTCGAGTGTCGGCTCTGGGACAGGTCGAGCTGTCGGGGCAGCTTGCTGACGTGCAATGTCGGTCGTGGCTGGCACGAACTTGCGAAGCAGGCTTACGTGGAAGGCGTCGTGAATGCGCCAGTCGTCTGGTAGCAACAGCTTCGCGGTGACAGGTGTCACCATCTTGATAATCTTGAACGGTCCGCAAAATCGGGGCCGTAGTTTCGATGGACCGGGCAGGTGCAGGTTCTTCGTGTCGAGGAGCACTAATTGCCCAGTAGTCAAGACGAGTTCCCGGCGTAGGAGGTCGGTGTATTTGCGGGAAGTAATATTCGCCTTGCGAATTGCGTCTGCTGCTTTCTCGCGTATCTGCTGAAGTTCCGTCACAAAAGTTTGTGATCGCGGGACCGGGTTGTCGAGCGAAGTTGCCGTGGGCACCGTCGGATCCATCCCGTAATTCAAGAAGAACGGGGAGTGATTAGTCGTGCTCGATGGTGCGTTGTTGAAGGCAAACTCCAACATGGCGAGGGAATCTTCCCATCGTGCGGGGTCGGGGCAGTTTGTCCGTATCAGCTGCTCCATCGTCTGGTTGGTTCGCTCGGTTTGTCCGTCCGTCTGTGGGTGGTAGGCCGATGAGAACTGTAGCTTCGTGCCGTACTGCGCCCATGTTTCCTTCCAAAACTTGGATGTAAACTTCGGGTCCCGGTCGGTGATGATCGCCGAAGGGATGCCGTGTAGTCGCACGACCGTTGAGATGAAGAGGCGCGCAGTTTCTTCGGCTGTGATCGTCGTTCGGCATGGTGCGAAGTGCGCCATTTTCGTGAAGCGATCGACAACGACGAGGACAGCGTCGTTGCCGGACGGCCCAGCTGGCATCCCCGTGACGAAATCCATCGTCACCTGTTGCCACGGTCGTTCGGGTGGCTCGAGGGGTTGCAGCAGCCCAGCTGGTCGCTGACGTGTCGATTTCATGGCTTGGCACACCCTGCATGAGGACACATAACGCTGCACGTCGTTAGAGGAATCGGGCCAGTAATATTGACGGTGCAGTAATTTCTGGGTTTTATCAACCCCGAAGTGTCCGGAGTAGTTCGAATCGTGGACCTCCTGGATGAGGAGTTCACGCAGCAGCCGGTAAGCGGGGACCCAAATCCTGTCGGTGCCGGCTTTTAGGTAATAATCCCCCTTCTGCGTCGTGGCCTGCTGATGATTTCCTGTCGTGAAGAACGGGTCCGTAGTGTAGCCGTGGGTGAATAGTCCTGTAAGTAGCGGGTTCGAATGGGTGATCAGTACAGCAGCGGATTGTACGGTCGGTCTGGTCAGGGCGTCGGCGATGTTATTCGCCCCTTTCTTGTACGTGATGCGGTAGGTGAAGTGGCTTTCCATGTAATCCAGCCACCGAATTTGTCGCGGGTTGAGGTTCGGTTGAGCTCGCAGGTACTGTAGGGACTTGTGGTCCGTGCGCACAGTGACGTCGGCGCCCACCAGGTAGCATCGCCACAGTTTAAACGCGTGGATTATGGCGAGCATCTCCTTGTCGTGGATCGGGTAGTTGCGCTCGGCAGCTTGCAGCTTGCGTGATTCGTAGGCGATCAGCTGCAGTCTGTTCCCGAAATCCTGGAGAAGCACTGCTCCGATGGCGAAATCAGAGGCGTCGGTTACAACTTCGAACGGCTTCGATGGGTCGGCGATGCGCAGTACAGGAGGAGAAACGAGAAAATTCTTGAGCTCCTGGAAAGCCACCTCTGCTTCCTCCCCCCACACGAAATTCTTGTCCTTGTGCAGCAGGTCGGTCAGCGGGCCGGTTATCCCCGCCATATTCGGGATAAACCGCCGGACGTAATTCACGAACCCCAGAAAACTCTGAAGCTCCGTGACATTAGTCGGGGCCTTCCACTCCTGTATGGTTTTAATCTTCGCCGGGTCGATTTTGATGCCGTCGCGGGAGATAACGTGCCCTAAAAACTCCAACTCCTGCTTAAAAAACTCGCACTTAGAGCCCTTGGTGATGAGCCGGTTCTCTTGCAGCCTTTGAAAAACTGCGTCCAGGTCGCGGAGGTGTTGCTCCCGTGTCTTGCTAAAAATCAGGATATCGTCCAAATAGACGATGACACATCGGTCTAGAAGATCGCGAAAAACCCTGTTCATGGTCAGTTGAAATGTCGAAGGCGCGTTCGTGAGGCCGAAAGGCATCACCGTGAATTCGTAACTCCCGTAGCGTGTACGAAACGCGGTCTTGTGACAATCGTCGGCGAAGACCCGAATCTGGTGGTAACCGCCACGTAAGTCGATTTTCGAGAAGTAGCGAGCGCCGCGAAGTTGATCGAGGAGGTCGTCGGTGCGTGGGATTGGGTAGCGAGACTTGATGGTCACCCTGTTCAACGCGCGATAATCGATGCACATGCGAAGCCCGCCGTCCTTCTTTGGAGTGAACAGGATCGGTGCCGCGAACGGGGAGGTGCTCGGCCGAATGAAGCCTTTCTCCAACAGTGCAACAATTTGTCGGCGTAGTTCCTCGAGTTCCGGCTGGGTCAACCGCCACTGTGTCCGAACAGTAGGTTGCGCGCCAGGTTCCAGCTGGATTTTATGGTCTTCGGGTCTTTCGGGTGGCAGCCCAGGTGGCAGATCGTCCGGGAAAATGTCGGGGTACCGTCGAATTAGCTCCGCTAAATCCGGAGGAACAGCTGCACACAGCTTTTCGATGTCCTTTCCGTCGGTGTCGACTGCCAACTCGCGCAAGCAGACGGCGAACAGCTGCGCACCCCTGTTGAAGTGGTGGGCGATGGTGATGGCTTTGACGCACGGGGCTTGTATGTAGTCAGGTGTCCATGCAGGCAACTTAATTAGCCCCTCGTGCTTGCTGACGCAGCACGATCCCGTTGTCCAGTCGATGACGGGGTTGTGTCGTCGCAGCCAATCGCGTCCCAGCAGCACGTCGCAGCCATCCAGCGTCGTCGCGAGGAACTTCATGCTGAAGCCGAAATCTTCGCCGCACTCGATCCGCACCGTCCGTGTTTCTTCCGTTATCGCCAGAGGCGTCCCATCCACGAGTCGTGCGTCGATTTCGGGCAGACACCTGTCAAGTTGCATGTTGCATTTTTTTGCGCTCGCCAAGTTGAAGAGGCTATGGCTGGCCCCTCCATCGACGAACATTTTCAAATGATGTTTCCCCACCTTGCCAGCGACCAGCACAGGGTGATCCACATGGTTATCCCCGTTATTCGGCCGAGTGTGATCGATTGCATGAATCGGAACCACGACTCGGTGGGGATGGTGGTGTTCGGGCGACGGAGCACAGTCAGTAAAGGGCCCGCTACTTACTGACTCTTCCCATTTCCCTGCTCCTTCCTGTCGTTCTCTGTCAGCGGCATTTTCTCCTTGCATTCGTTCTTCCAGTGACCCACCTTCCCACACCGGAAACACTGACCCTTAGGAGGGCGGTCGGGTGTATGGACGGCGTTGATTGTGGCCCGATGGGTCTGGCCACGAAAACCTCTCCCATCCCTGGAAGCCGTTCTCGCGTACTGCATCAGCGCATCCGTTGACTCTGCCACGCGTACTGCTTCGAGGAACGATGTCGGGCGGCTGCGGCGAACTTCGAACTGTATCTCGTACTTAAGGCCGCTCACGTATTTATCCAACCGCTCAGCTTCCGACATGTCATCGATTTGGTCGGCGAAGCCCATAAATGACGCCGTGTAGTCTTGGACAGATCCCATCTGCGACCATGCACGCAGCTTCATGCGAGCTTGCTCCGAGGCGGATACGTGCTCGAAGCGATCCCGTAAGGCTGCGCCCCACTCCTTCCATGTGCGTATCTTGGTCACACCGAAGATCGGTTCTGCAACTTGATTAACCACTGTAGAGGTCCCGTCTGCCGCATGTGTCACACCTGTCGACGTCCCTGTTTCCAAGGTCCGGCGCCACCATTCAAGTGCTGCACCTCGAAGAAGCGAGACTGCGTAATTAATGCGCGTGGCATCGTCATTAACTCCGGCTGCAGTGAAGAAGACTTCAACCCCGAACAGCCACCCCTTCACTGTAGTCGTCTTGTCCGTAGGATTAAACGGGGGCGGGTTGACGGGCTTGATCTTGATCGTCGTAACTGCAACTGGCGCTGCCGCCGCTCGCTGCCTATCTTCTTCTTCGAAGTCGCGTGTGAGCTCGTCCAGAGGATTGCCCATCACTTGACTGTTGCCCTCGCCTTCGTCCACAGGCGACGTCTGATGCGATTCACCTCGCGTCCGGCGTAGCTCGGCGTTTTCCTCCTTCAGTGTTGTCACTTCCGCTTGCAGCGATTCCATGCCCCTCGCCATTTCTGCCACTTGCGCCATCAGTCGGTTAACAGCCTCCTGATCCATGTTTCTAGCACTACGTCTGGTGGGCAGTTGGGTACCCGTGGCCGCCCGGCAAGTGAAAACACGAACTATCGGAGTCGGGCAGGGTTGAGTTAACAACCTCTGCAGCCAACCGTCGTGTAGTCACTAAACCAACCACACCCTATGCCACCAAACTACCCTTGAAAAGCGGGGTGAACTAGGAAAGTAGCTCTGATACCAGGTGTTATGAGTTGTAAAAGAGAGTGCGCAGGTAAACGAATAACGAGACTGTGACTGAATGAATCTGAGAATACAATGAATGCGAGAACTAATGTAGGCTAGCCTAGCTAGGAGGAAACCTCGGACGAGCGAGGTTGGGTGCAGGTTTGGCGATGGGAATGCCGAAGGCGACGCGAGGAGCTTCGGCAGCGTGGAAATCGCCCGATCGTGCGAACTCCGAAAATCGGGTTGTACGCGCAGCAGTCAACCCCGATAAGGAATTCGAGAAAATTCCATACAGAGGAGGATGGATCGCTGGCATGAAAGATACGAGTACCAACCAGAAAAGCATCATCGCTGTGATTATGGAAGAGACAAGTTCCTTCCGACAAGAAAAGCATGAAGTTCCGACCAGAAAAGCATGAAGTTCCGACCAGAAAAGCATGAAGTTCCGACCAGAAAAGCATGAAGTTCCGACCAGAAAAGCATGAAGTTCCGACTAGAAAAGCATGAAGTTCCGACCAGAAAAGCATGAAGTTCCGATCAGAAAAGCATCAAGTTCCGACCAGACAGTTCTTGCAGGAATATTTTCGATCTCGCATGGGGTGTGGATGGGGCTGGCACAAAGGTCGGTTTCTTTTTATTTTCAGAAGGCATGTTGAGACCGAAGTTCAAAAAGTTCCAGATTAAGCATGATTTCAGCCTCTAATTACTGGTGAAGTTCACTTTTTGCGAGCATGAGGCTTTCGTTCCATCATTTTGGGCAGCCAGGGAGTCGAAAACCAAGGTTCAAGGGGTCTGGGAAGCAGGTGCCTGGATTGCATTCCCTCACCCGAAACGAAAATACACCATGGCCTTCGCGGCCCCAACTTTCCGCCCTTTCGGCAGCGAAACTGGTCAAACCCTATGCCGTCTAGGCAGGTTCATTCTACTCGACTCAGCTTCGTTTCCAGGTAAGTTGCTGCTTTTCGTTTTTCCTTTTCTAACGGTTTTCGCTTTCTCCTCCCTACACCGCATCTCACACCTTCCCAAGCAAGATTTCGTCCCCTCCTCAGGCCCCTTCTCATCGCTCTTAACCGCTGAAGCTCTCCCCGCTCAACGTTCCCAATCTCTCGTCTTCAACACACCTGGACAACTTTCCCGCCAAGTAAGTTTTCCCGATGCAACTGCAACTCCATTTCCTCGCCGTAATTTCCTCCACAAATCCTCACGGTATCCTGCCAACGCACCTCTGCCACGCCATCCAACCCACCACGTTAACCCCCCCTTTCCCCCTTTCGCTTCCCCTTCTCCCAGGTCCCTCGTTTGTGCAAGTTCGAAGCCCACGCCAACTGATCGCCCTCCCCCAACCCCCCTCCCCCTCCTCTTCACAACAATCACGAAAGACGGTCCCGTCAGCTCACACTCTAGATCGCCTGCTAAACTCAACCTGGCTTTTCCTCCCCCTTTTCAGGCGGAATCCCTTCGTTCCTACGGACCGCCTTTCCTGGCTCCTCGCCTCTTCCTCCTCTCCGTTTCGTGCCTCAACCTTCGAGGCGCCCCCGTTTTCAGCTCCTTTCCCGCGTCCTGCCATCTTGGCGCTGCCACTCCTCGGCTCTATCCCTGGCCACCTCCGGCTGTGCCTCTAACATGGCTCGGAAGCTCGGCGCGCCGCCTAGGCCGCCAGTTTCATCCCACGCTTGCATGCGTCTGGACCCTCGTAAGGTCACGGGTTTCGGGCAGCCAACTAGGCTCCCAGCCCTGTTTCATGGCCTTAATTTCCTCGCCACGGCGCCGCAATTTCCGTAACTTCCCTACCCCCCCCGCTCTCCCCGCTCATCCCTTTCCTGCCTGCCCCCCGCCCTCCCCCCACCCACGTTTCTCCCAAGAATCCCTGCCCCCTCCTGCTCGTCAGATGCTCTCGTTGTCCGCCACCCTCCCTACCCCTCCTTCCCCTCTCGGAGTCTTGCCGTTCTATTCTATATATAACAGGCCTACTTCCTTTTCTCGCATTCACTTCAACCCTTTTAATCATCCACAACTCTCCTACTCATCTTGCACTATGGCTGAGCAAACCTACAATTCCGACCAGACTATGTCCGCCGCCGAAGAGGAGGCCCTCGTCGCATCCGGGGAAGACCTCCTGGTTGATGACCTCCCCGAAGGCCTGATCGATCACCTTGCTGACTCTGCTGAGCTCCCCGTCGCCAAAAAACCGTGCTTCGACGCTGGCGCTAGCCACTCCCCCTCCTCCCCCTCCACCAACATCACCGCCTCCCCCGAATCGGCCCAGGCGCATCAGACACGCCTGCCTGTAGCCTCCGCTGCTGCTGCCTCCAGCGTGCAGCCGAGTGGCCCCCCGCCCTCGCAGACAGCCACCGCTAACGCCCCCAGCGCCCCGGCAGGCCGCGCTGCCGCTTACGCGTCCGTCGCCTCGGGCTCAAACCCGTCCCTTGGGCTGCCCGCCTCTCCCTTCGCCTCGCCCCTCCCGGGTACCCCCCCCCGCAACCTCCGCCGCGCACGTCTGACCGCTGTTTCCCCTTTGCTGCTCCCTCAGCGCCGCCGCGTGGTCGTATCCCTCCTCCTCCCTGAAGCCGAGCTGGAAGCGCACCGCACTGCGATCTTTGCAGGCATCAACGCGATGCTGTGCGGTTTCATGTTCGAAGCTGGCACCATCCCGCCTTTCGAGCAGACCGTCAGTGATCCCCTCCGCATGGCCCGTCGCGTCTACGGCCGCCTGCAGTTTTCATGGCCGTCGCAGGCGGACGCAACTGCCTTCCGCAGGCTTTTCCCCCTCTCGCTCAAACTCCCCAACGCCCGCCCCGTTCTGCTCAAGGAGTTTGTGGACAGATTCGAAGAGTTTACTGCGGCTAAGGCTGCAGGCACTCCCACCCTTTCTATCCGTAACGTCCCCATGGAGTACGCGCCAGAGGACATCCGCGCCTTCCTCCTGAACTCCACCAAGCCGGACGGTGCACATTGGCTCGCCGACTTGACCAACTTCCATCGCGCCTCTGACCCCTACGAGGGTACCTACTTCACTCACCTCGCTGGGCTCCCCGTTGCCACCCCTGACGACCCTCATTTCGATCTCATTCCATCCGAAATCCTGCTGGAGGCTAACAAACCTCCTATGCTCCTGAACTTCTCCTGCCACGTGTGCGCACTCTGCTCCAACAACCATCGCGCATCCGATCATGCGGCGTTCGCAGCCCGCCGCCGTCAGCGCCTCACGAACCGGAACACCATTTCCATTGCGCAACTGCAGCTGGCAAATGGTACGGAAAATCTTCTCTCAGTTTTTGTGACTATGTTCCCTCGCTCCTGCTGTCACTCCTCACCTCCAGCTTGCTCCCTTTCTCCCCTTCTAACTTTCCACCCTGCTCCCCTCCATGCCTCCCACCCCCTCTACGCTTCCCTTTCTCCTCGCCCACCAACTAAACTCTTCCCCACCCTCCCCCGCGCTCACCTTCCAACGCCCCTGTCCCCTTTTACACCCCCTTCCCCCTTTTCCCCTCTGCTCCCATGCCCCCCGATCGCCCAGGCCCCGGCCATCCCCTTACTCAACCTGTTTCTGCCCCCTCTCCCCGTTTCCCCCCCTCTCACCACCCATCCAGAGCCCTCTGCCTCTCCTCTTTGGACCTTCTCTCCTGCCAACCCCCTCTCCCTTTCACCTTTTTTCTACCCGCCCCCCCCCGTCGTAGGGCTCCCCCCCACCCACCCACCCACCCCGTACCTCCACTCCCTCCTTTCCCCCTCCAACCCACGCACGTTTCCCTCCATTATTGCAGTCTTCCCCACCCCATGTGCCTTCCCCCCCCCCTCAGGCTCCCTCCTTTTCGGGCCCTCGCCCACCCATGAACTCCCTCCATATCACCAACCCCCCCCTCGCCCCCTCTGCTCCCCGATACCACCCCCCCTCCCACGCACTCATCTTCCCCTCCCACTCCATCCCCTCCCCCCACGACACTCCCTCCCGTACCCCCCTTGTTGTCGGCCCCCATCTTCCCCTCGAGCCCACCCGTCTCCTGCAACCCTTCACTGTTTCCTCCTTCCCCTGCAGGCAACCCTCCCCACCGGAACTCGCCCTCCCTGCCCCCAGCCAACTACCCCCCCTTTCGCCCCCTACATCTCCCTCCTTGCTCCCCACCCCGTCAAGGACCAGGCTATCACCCCGTCAGCCCCCTTCCCCCATACTACCCCTCACCATGCCCAAACAGGTTGCTTCCCTCCGCCCCGGCCTCCTCTCTCCCTCTGGCCAGGCTCTCACCTACCCCCGTCCCCTCCCCGCGCCTCTCCCCCCTCCCTGCACCTCCCTCCCCGCGCAGCCACGTCTCCCTCACGGACTTTCCCCTCTCAAACCTCTCCCTCACCACCCCCCCCTGCCCCAAACCACCTTCTCCCCCTGCCCCCCTACACCTAGATTTTTGTCCTCCCCCGTGCCACCTCCGCCCCCCCCTCCTCCCCATGAACGCTCCCTACCTCACAGGAAATATTCTGGGGAACCACGCCGCGCCAACCGCTTTCCGCAACGACCCCGGCCTCCTCTTCATCGGGCTGGACGATCAAGTCGAAACCTGGACATGCGCCCTCTGCGATTTTACCTGCGGCGCTGCCCTCGACAGCGCTATGGACCACATTCAGTCCGACGAGCACACCACCCGCGTGAAGGCTACGGTCCACCGCCCGGCAGCCAAGGAAGCTTTCGGCCCTTGGCGCGCCCTCACCATGCAGCAGAAGCCTCAGATCGCTGCCTTTCTCCGTGGCTGAACTTAGCGCCAATGCATGTTTGTTTTGATAGAGGCCGCTGGCTAGTCCCGTCTTGTTTGCCCCCTTTGCCTGGCCTCCAATCAGTGTATGCATTTCTGTCATCTCTGGTCTGGTCGTGCTCTATTGTCCTCGTCATTATTATAATTCTGCACGTACCATCTTTGGCCTCCACCCCAATATACAAGCTTGAGCAAATAATACAGCAAACAACTCACAAATATCTGTCCCATATTACAGACTCCCCTTTATGCGTAACAACCATTCGTCCTAGCCTAATCACCCTCCTTCACATCGGACAAGGCACCAACCGTGCCCTTATAAGCAATCCTCTCTCTCCTTGGACATGCGTTTCTGACCAGCCGTTGGAACCCTGTTTACTATCTAGCTGGCAGCAAGTTTGCAACCAGATGGTACCAACTGCTTATCGCTCTCTCAATACCCTCAGTCAATCTCTCGACATCCCACATACGCACCTTAGCCCGTGGATCCGCGCACCCTACTGCGCGGTGGGCCTACACTCATCAAAATGTTAACGCCTTTACGGATACGCTGTTTGAACATCAATGGTGTCAATACGCCGGTCAAACGAAACGCTCTAAAACGCTGGCTGTCAAGCCTCCCCTCACTGACATCCTCATTTTAGTGGACACACGACTCAAAAAAAACCTACCCCGACTTTCCCTCCAGCTTCGGCCTCACTCCTCAGCTCACGCTCCCACCCTATACGGAGTGAATTCAAAAGGCCAACACATTCCGCAACGTGGCGGCATCTCCGTCCTTTCTTTCAATCGTGCAATTTCTCTCACCTCCCCGTCCCCCTCCGCCGATGGCCGCCTCCTTTCTGTACACATCAATTTTTTTGCACGAGCAACTGCGCCTCGTCGCTATATATGTGCCGAGACCGGCCACCGACCGTCGGATTTGGTGGAGATCCATCCTGACCCCAGCACTGGAACTACCCTCCGCATCTCTTGCTACGATACTTGCTGGCGATTTTAACTCGGTAGTCTCCCCGTTAGACCGCAACCGCCCATTGCTCGGCCACGAACTTAGCGAGGCCACCACGGTGTCCAACCTCCTTTCGACGCACACACTCTGCGACACGTACCTTTCACTCCACCCTGCCACCCCCGTGTTTTCATTCTTCGGTCGTCAGGCCAGTGCCGGTTCAACCCTCCCACCCGCCTCTAGACTTGACCGTATCTACCTCTCCAGTATCCTCCTCCCACGGATCTCTGAATCCTCCTACCTATGGACCCCCGAGGACGTATCTGACCACTCTTTTGCCCCCCTCTGCACCCTCACCTTCGACAACCCGGCCATGGCTCCGCGGCCCTGGCGTTTTAGCTCTTCCCTCCTCCCCCGTCCCCAAGTCGCTACCATAATCGAATCTCACCTCCCCTCCCTGCCGTCACGCCCTTCCGCGGAGGCATGGGACTCATGGAAACAAGCCCTCATCCTCAGTCTCAAACAGTTCTCGAACGAAGAGCGCAAACGAGTCTCAGGTACTACCGAGCATCTCGTTCAACTCATCAGCCGCCTCCAACTCCAATCCGCCCTCTCTCCCCTTGACCAAGTAGAGTCCGCACAACTCCTCAAAGCCCGTCATCAACTTACAAGATACGAGTCCTCTAAAACTGCAGAGATCGCCCTAAAAGCAAAGCTCAAAGTCGAGGGTCATAGGGAGATGGGAATCTCCCCCCTACTGGCGGGACTTAACTCCCGCATCAAAGACTCACTAATATCCTCGCTTACTATGGCTGATGGACAAACCACCTCTGATCTTCACGCCATGACCGCTGAATGCACAAGATTTTTCCGTTCCCTATAGCGGTGCAACCCCGGGCGTGCCTAACCCTGCCTTCTGGGCACATATCCCCCCCTCTTCACTCCCCCCTCGACTCCTCCACCACTTGCAATCTCCCTTCTCTCTTATAGAAATCAACAAAGCTATAGGGCAACTCTCCCGTGGCAAAACCCCTGGCCCCGACGTCATCCCCGGAGAACTTCTCCGACAACATAAAACCCTTCTCGCTCCTGCTTTCTTCTCACTTTTTTCCTCTCCTCCCATCTCTGAAGCCCTTCCACCGTCAATGCTCTCTGGCCGCACCGTCCTAATTCCCAAGAAGGGAAACCCTTCTTCTGCAGAGAACCTTCGCCCCATCACTCTTATGAACTCGGACTACAAGGTTCTGGCCTTGTGTCTTGCCAATCGGCTGCAACTCGCGCTCCCTCTGATCATCCACCCCTCACAAACTGCATTTATTAAGAACAGAAAAATTGGCGATACGATCAATGATACACTCGACATTTTCGACTGGAGCACTATCACTAAGACCCCCCTGCTTGCTTTGACCGTTGACTTTCGGAAAGCCTACGATCTGGTCGACCGTGCCTTCCTCTTCCGAGCACTCACGCTGTTGGGACTCCCTCAGCAATTCATCGCCTGGGTCCGCCTCATGCACACCAATACCTCCACCCGCATCTCTGTCAATAACCTCGCTGGCCCCACCTTCCCCGTTCGAACTGGGGTCCGACAGGGTTGCCCTCTGGCCCCCCTCCTGTTTGTGTGCGTCATCGAAATCCTCCAACGCTACCTCTCCCTCTTCCTCCCGGGGTTCCCTCTCTCTACAACCCAACGCCGTCTGATGGCTTGCTATGCTGATGATGTCACTATATTCCTCACTTCAGTCAGGGAGCTTGGGACTACACTTATACACCTCCGGACCTTTGCTGCTGTCTCCGGAGAGCACCCCAATTGGAATAAATGCTCAATTATCCCATTCCACATTGCACCAGAACTCATCCTCCTTGCTGGCCCCATTCCCATTCGTACCCCATATGAGGCAGAACGTATTCTCGGCATCTATGTAGAACGTGCACAACCTGGCGCCACTACCTGGTCCACGACTCTCTCTCGCGTTCAGCGCACAGCTAAATTCCTCGCCGCCCTCCGTGCCACTGCTACCTGTCGCAAGTCCCTTGCATCGGTCTTCTTAAACTCCATCCTATCCTTCCCTGGCCGATTTCAACCCCCTTCCCCCAACATCATCAAGCGCCTTGATGTTTTGGTAGGGAATTTCCTCTCCTCCTCTCGATTCAAGGAACATGGCCTTGCGGTCCGCCTCATCCCCAATCGCCTCTAACTCCACCCGTCACGGAGGTCTCGGGGCGATCGCCCCCTCCACCCAAATCCGCGCTCTAGCCTGTCATCGAGCGTTTCGCCGTTTCGGCGCCTCACCATCAGAGGAGGTTGCGAGAGCCGCCGTCTGCCTCCCTTTCGGCACACACTGTCTCTTAGCGCACCCTTCCATCCTCCAATCAGGCATCCTTCCGGATGCAACTCCGAGTCGTGCGCTTGCCGAACTACGCGCAGTGATTGAGATCTCCCCGGATATTGCCCCGCCTCGTCTCGTTTCCATGTGTATCATGACTGAACCTACCGCCTTCAACCGTTTCATCCTTAAACCAAATGGGAAACCGTTTGGAATTCTCTCGCGCGAACGCTTCCTCCTATCCAAACAGATCCGTGTCGGTCATTTGGTCTCACTTATCTTTCACTCCCTTGGTGTGGTCTTCTTTAATCATTTCACCTCAGTGTGTCCCCCGGCCAACTCCCCCTCTGGACGAAGAGTCTGGCGAGACCTCGTTCGTGCTATCCCCAAGCCCTGGTGGTTAGCCCTTCGCTCCCCCCCTCCCCCTTCAGCAACCCCGGGGGAGTGGTTCGTCGCCAAAATCGACTCTGAGTCCTCCCCCACTCTTGCTCTCCAGGTCACCGCTTTCTCCGCCCCGTCGTCGCTCTCAGCCTCCCTCCATCGTGTCCTTCCCAACCGCCTCATCGTCCGTGCGCCATTCGGAGCTGGTACATTCAACATTCGTGACCTCTACGCCGTGCATGTCGTTGGGTCCTGGCTTGCAGGCCCCTTCCATACAGATGCAGGTCTCGGCGCGCGGCTCGACATCTTACAGAACGGATGCCCCAGCGTAGCTGATATTCGTCGCCGCCTCTACACTCAGCTTCCCCTTGACCACGCTGCCCGTTGGAGTCACGTCCTCCCAGCTCCTCCTCCTCTCGTTCCTGACTTCTCCCACGTCTTCTTACGCGAGCAACCCAGCCTTCAGCGTGACGTCTTGTACCGGTTCTACATTCGCGCTCTTCCCTCCGGCTCGCGTTTCAATTTTGCTGCTGACCGTGGCATCTGCTCTCTCTGCACCGCAGCAACCACAGAGACCATCTCTCACATCTTCTACAAATGTGGGGCGGCCCCCGCTGTGATCTCCGCTCTCTCCTCCGTCGCTCGTCGTCACCTTCACTGCTCTCCTCCTCCCGAGCTACTGCTTTTCCCGCTCGCGTCCAGAGCTGGCCAAGTGGCCCCCTGGAGCCTCTTGGTCGGAGCATCTGCAAAAGCTATTTGGAACGCGCGCTGTGAACACAAGTTCCAAGACTCACCCGTCTCCCGGTTTGAGATCCTCCAGCTCATCCTAGCACAATTCCTCATCGCGTTCAAAATCTTCCTATGGCGCAGGAAGAAACAATCAGTGAAAAAACAACGACGCTCAGCGGCTTGTATCAAGATAGCCACTCGACTTCGCTTCCTCGTCTTCGACCATGACGGATCCCCTTCGATTCACCCGGACCTCCGCGCCTCCTGGCTGCTCGAGGACCCTTTCCGGCCCCCCTAGTCCTTCCTTTTTTTTTTAGCATAGAGAGCCCCCCAGCCGTGCTGGTGGTTATCCTTGGGATATAGGAATAACGTGTTTCCTACGTACGCCTTTGGGCTGTTGGTTTTGTATAAACCATATTCCTAGCTGCTCTATGCTTTGCTGTACACGGTTACGACCTTATATAACCTTAACCATCAAGGGGTCTGGGAAGTGCGACTCGGCTGTTGCACGACATCGAGCTTCGCCGAGCCGCTCAGGTCTGCAATGTGAGCTTTGTGGAGAGCGAAGAAGCTCAATTGCCGTTACAGACGTCTGCAGCAAGAGCTGCGAAATTGTCGTTTGGACGGTGGCAGCAACTGTACGTTTCGCATTGAGAGTAGAATGGCCGCCCTTGTCGCAACTTCCTGACCTTCTACGGAGGGTTCCAATATACCCAAAATTCAATAACAAAGGGCAGCTATATTATAACTGATGCACGCCTGAACGTGTTTTTACAGTCAACGAAATCAGCAGCAGATTACGCCAGTGTCATCCCTTCGACTTATTCATTCTATTATGAACCAACCTTGGAATTGTTCAGAAAAGTTCACCTTGATTCCAGCCATCAAGCACTAATAGGTTGTGAGGGAGTGCTGTTTCAGCCGTTTTTCTGGCACTCATGCTTACTTCCTGCCTTCAGCTTGTACCCCTTGTAGCAGAGACACTCAAACTGTGCGGAGCTACCGGCACTGGTTGCTGGCACACAGGTTCCATAACCTGAGCAGGGTGGGCTGCTGCTGCTTGCACCACAAAAATTCAAACAAGCTGCCCGGCTCCGTTGCTGCTTTTCAGGGCAGCTGGCCGTTTTTGACAGGCAGTTCTGTACAGCTCGCAGAATCTCGTCATCCCCCAACCCCTGACTGAGCCCTGACTCCTCCGGGCAGAGTTTCTGCCCAGAAATCGTAAGCATGGGGTTACCCCAGAAATAGTTATACTGGAGATCGAACATCATATCCCCATCACCCTTCCCCAGCTCAGGCAGCTTTCCAGAAAAGTAATTCTCCGACACGTTGAAATCCGTCAGGGGAATGTTGGAAAGTGCAGCGGCAGGAATTGAACCCACGAACTTGTTGCTGGCAATGTCCAAATGCACCAGAGTCCCCGCAACTCCCGCTTTCACAGCAGCCCACGGGAATTCTCCCGTCATCTGGTTATACGCGAGCGAAAGATCGGTCAGGGGCGGTTTGTACGCAAAAAACTTCCACGAAACCGAGCCGTTGAGTCGGTTCTTCATGAGGTAAAGCTTGTTGAGATTTTTTATCCTGCCCAGGACGGGGGGCAGGTTTCCTGAAAACTTGTTGAAGCTCAGATCTAGGGAACGAAGGCTCGGGTGCCGCCACAGCTGAGCCAGCGACAGAGTCGAGTCTGTAATCCCCGATTGCTGCATATTCAGTGCCTCGAGCCGCGACAGCCTGTTGACTAACTTGTATGGGAAAGCGCCGCCAATGGGATTGTACGAAAGGTCGAGGACCTTGAGATACGGAGCGAGAGCGGTCAGCGTGCCAGGAAGAGGACCTATTAATCGGTTCTCCTGCAGGTTTAACTCCTCGAGGAGCCGCAATCCCGACAGCTGGCGCGGCACGGCTCCCGTTAAGCGATTATGCGCGAGAAGTAGCGTCTTTAAGTTCCGGAGGGCGCCGAGCGCGGCGGGAATCGGGCCGGCGAGCTGGTTTAGGGCAAGCGCGAGGTAAGTAAGACGCTTAAGGCTGCTAAGCGCGGGGGGGATGCCTCCGGAAAACCTATGGCCGAAGAGATCGAGCGACAAGAGGTTGGTGAGGGAAGCGAGGGAGCGTGGAATGCGGCCGCTGCATCCGCCCGTGCTGCTGCTAATTCTGATTTTCGTGAGGGTCAAAAGCGCGCCGATTGATTCTGGTAGCGAGCCTGTGAGGTTCATCCCGGAGATTTCCAGGTGTTGGAGGGAGTTGAGAGCGGTGATGGTAGACGGAATCGGGCCCGTTTCCCACGAATTGAGCTCGATTTTCACGACCGCGCCTTGAGGGGTACACGCGACGCCTTCCCATTTGCTGCAGTCCGTGCCTGCGCGCCACGTGTCTTTGTAGAAATAGTCGTTGAGATAGGGCATTAACGAGAGGAGGAACTTCTCCTGAGCGGCCTTGATTTTTGCGGCGTGGCTCAGCGTGCAGAGAAGGCTCATAGCGAGACTGATGAGGATTAACACTGGGCATGCGACCGAGGCTGAACCCTTCATAATAGATCTACTAAGGCGGGGCGCCATCAGCGGCGCTTCTGGAGATTGTTGTTACAGCACTAATTTTACTAGATAAGAGATGCCCTAAGATTAGCCGGTCACCAAGTCAGCCCCTTCTCTAATCCGTAAGCATCTGCAGTCTGTGAGAGGATGACGATCTATCTTGCCGATGATTTCGCTGCACATTTTATCCACTTTCTATATCCAGCAGCAAGAGTCATCGGGATAGAGAGCCTTGAGGCAGCAACAGTTGCTACCTCGCCACTGTCGTTGGCGGCAATTCCATTCGCCAGCAGCACGTGCTTGCTAAGCGGCGGGAGCCGCGCGATCGGGTCGTGCCAACAAGGAACGGCTGGTGTAGTGTGATGTCACCAGACATCAATCGAAGCATCACAGCAGCAAGAAACGTACAGCACAGCGGTATGCACATGAGTGAGGGAGGGATGAGCTGTCACTGGCGTGGAAGTGACGAGTTCCATCGGAAACGGAATGGTATTTCTTCTCATAACGTTTTGCTCAAGGTCTGCTCGCAGTTTTCCGCCCATCATTCCTGAGGTTCGAGAGGGAATTAGGGCAAACTAGGTAGCACTGATGCGTACGCAGTTGCTTGAATTTGGAGTTCCCGAAACTCAGAACTGGAGGAACTTGCTTAGCTGCGCAAAGCGTGCTAGCTCAAGCACAAACATCGAAATGGCCATCCGGGAAAGACCAAAAGTGGCGTCTCGACATTTGTCGGCGGATGGAATGCGGTTCGACTGCTGCACGACATTGGGCTTTGCCGAACCGCACAGGTCCACAATGTCCAAACCGTGCAGGGCGAAAGAGCACATTCACGGTTCCATGCGACTGCGGCGACAGCTGCGAAGCGGCCGATGGCGCTTTGGCAGTAACTGTACGACTGGCTGAGGTGTCTCGTACCTAGCCGGATTGGCTGACACCTGTCGTCATGTGAGCACTCACCGCATCTCGGGGGCAGCTTCCTGACAGTTGACTCGTGTCAAATCCAAACCCGCTTTCCGTCTCTCCGTCTTCAGGAGATCTGCAAATTTGACATATCCATTCCGACTATAAAAATGATATTCACGAGTGCTCAGGTTTTGAAGACAGGTTGGATTGGTAAGCATGTTCCTGTAGTAGCTAATTTGAAGCAGTTCAACACCCAAGCCTTATTTGCGTATGGTAGCAGCATCAATATCCGCCTAATGTGTCGGGAAAGAAACTGCTCTCTAATGGCTCCTGCTAGAAGATCCATTCAATCCCAATGGTGGAAGAGGAGAAACACAGGTTGGCAGTAGGAGGGGCGACACAGGATCGGGTCGTGCTGCTGATGTAGGGAGAGGAGATGTGCAAGAGGGATTTAAAAGGTTATGGCGTGGTGCAGAGGCAGAGGGAGGAGGCATCCGAGAAGGGGTATAGGTAGAATGACTAGAGCGTGAGGCGGAGGATCGAGGAGGGGGAGGCGTGTCAGGAGGAGGGCGGGGGAGAGTAAAGAAAGCAGCGGCAGCTGCGGCAGCAGCGAAGGCCGCGGCTGCCATGAAGCCAGGAATGTTGCCCCCACCGAAGAACGCATCGAAGGGACCGATGACCAATGACACAAACATCTGGGGGGGTAGGGGCATGGCACAGAGGGGTGTCAGTAAGGGCCAGGGTGGGAGGAGAGGCAGTTGCTGTGAAGGTAGCGGCTGCCATGAAGCCAGGGATGTTGCCCCCACCGAAGAATGCATCAAAGGGAATGATGACCAGTGATACAAACATCTGTGCGGGTAGGGGCATGGCACAGAAGGGATGTCAGTAAGGCAGCGGCTGTCATGAAGCCAGGAATGTTGCCCCCACCGACGAATGCATCAAAGGGACTGATCACCAGTGATACAAACATCTGAGAGGGTGGCACAGAGCGGGGTAGGGGCATGGCACAGAGGGGATGTCAGTAGGGGTCAGGTTGGAGAAAGTGACAGTTGCAGCGAAGGCAGCTGCTGCCATGAAGCCAGGGATGTCGCCCCCAACAAAGAATGCATCGAAGGGCCCGATGACCAGTGATACAAACATCTGTGGGGGCAGGGGCATGGCACAGAAGGGGTGTTAGTAAGGGTCAAGTTGGGAGGAGAGGCAGTTGCAGCAAAGGCAGCGGCTGCCATGAAGCCAGGGATGTTTCCCCCACCGAAGAATGCATCGAAGGGTCCGATGACCAAGGATACAAACATCTGTGTGGGTAGGGGCATGGCAAGGGGTGTCAGTACGGGCCAGGGTGGGAGGAGAGACAGTTGCAGCGAAGGCAGCGGCTGCCATGAAGCCAGGGATGTTTCCCCCACCAAAGAACGCATCGAAGGGACCGATGACTAGTGACACAAACATCTGAGAGCAAGAGGCACAGACGGGGGTGACAGGGTGAGAAGGTGAGACAGAGGCATGGGAGTAAGAAAGTCCAAGTAAACTACCAGTCTAATCACTATAGCTCTAATAACAAAGTGCAGAATCCTGGGAATTCACCTAAGGCACAATGAGACCACCTGACGCTTCACCTGAAACGCACCAAAAGCACCTGGAAAATCACCTGGGGGAGGACTATAGCGATATTGAGAAGACCAGCTGCAAGGCCCTGCCCTCCGCCCCTTCTTGTGGTGAAAGACGCTGCTAACAGCTGGGACCTAATAACACCTGGATATTCACCTGGGGGAGGACTATGGCGATGTTGAGCAGACCAGCTGCCAGGCCCTGCCCCCCGCCCCCTCTGGTGGTGAAGGACGCCGTGAGGGAGAACGGAAGGCTGTAGGTCACCTGGGGGGATGGGACATGGTGAGATGGGGGGGGGGTGTTGGATGGGGGATGGGGGATGGTGGGTGGAGGGTATGAATCTGCCCACAGTAACAATGCAGCTTTGACAGTGGGCAGGCCAGGCCCTGCCCTCCGCCCCCTCTGATGGTGAAGGAGGCCGTGAGGGAGAACGGAAGGCTGTAGGTCACCTGGGGGGATGGGACATGGGAGAGGGGACGGAAAGCATAAGGAACAATGGTGGCACACCAGGCCCTGGTTTTTGAGAATTCTCAAAAAGGAACAATGGTGGCACACCAGGCCCTGGTTTTTGAGAATTCTCAAAAAGGAACAATGGTGGCACACTAGGCCCTGCCCTCCGCCCCCTCTGATGGTGAAGGATGCCGTGCAGGCGAAGGGAAGGCTGTCAGTCACCCGAGGGGATAGACGTGCATGGTGGGTGGGGAATGGTGTGGTTGAGGGCTCACATAGCAAGTCCTCCCCCCCGCACACTCTACTGGTCAAGAACGCCGTGCGGGAGAAGGGAAGGCTGTGGTTGGTTGGGACTCAGGCGTGAAAGCGACAGCAAGCCTTTACAGCAAGCCCTGCAGAGGGCAGGGCTAGTTATTGCAGTTCACATAGCAAGCCCTGCCCCCGCTCTGCACACTATACTGGTAAAGAACGCGGTGAGGGAGGAGAACGCTCTAAGCACACTCCGACTCACCGCCATGGGAGCGCCGAGAACAGCAAAGATGGTGAGTGCAGCTGCCTTGGCCACTCTGGACTGCGACACGCCTAACACGCTAGCCACGCTTGAAGAAGGAAGTAGCTCAGATTGCTGGTGTGACACTGCATGCTGTGGGTCTAGCATCCCGAGTTTCCTTGCGCCTATCAGTTTCCGAAGCCCAGCAGTGGCCAGTCCGTTTTGAGGCAGTGAGCAGCAGAGGCTCCTGCTGCTAGCATTTAGCTGGCTGAAATATGGCACAGCAGGAGCAGCAGAAGGCACTGCAGAGGGCACTGCAGAGGGCACTGCACCAGCAGTAACCAGCATGCTTTGAGGCTGCCAGCCTTGAGCAGCAACCCCTTGTGCAGGAGCAGCGGAGGGCACAGCAGCAGTGGCGAGCAGGCAAACAGCGAGCACCAGATTCCCCACGGCCCACACGGTCCTGGACCCGAACCTGCGGCACAGAGCATCGATCCTGAGGCTCGTCACCCCCTGCACCACCGAGTTCAGCACCAAGCCTAGCGCTCCGAACCTCACTCCCCTGCTGTACGCCCTAAGAGCCGCCTCGCTGCTAGCACTAGCTACTCCGCTGACTGCATAACTAGCCGCGTTACCAGCTGCTAAAGAAGCAGCAGCAGCAGCACTAGCTTTTGTACCAGCAGCAGCAGCAGCATTAGTAGCAGCAGCTTTAGCTGCTGCAGTCGCTGCTGCTAGTGCGGATTCCCTAGGGTTACTCGAGCCTCCAAACACCTCTCTGCCCATCCAATCCGTGTCAAAGAGAAGGAAAGGGAACCACGCAAGCCAGGTTAGCGCTGTGACTGCCAGCACGCGCAGCACGGGGGGAGGCAGCTGCTGCACTGAACTTACCAGCTCCCATAACAGCACCTGCTTCGGTTCCTCCTCTCCTTCCTCCTCCTCCTCCTCCTCTCCTTCCTCCTCTCCTTCCTCCTCTTCTTCCCCGTTCTCTGCTATCTCCTCTGTTTCCTCCTCGTTCCCTCTTGTCTCCGCCTGCACTGCCCTTGTCCCATTCGTTTTCCGCTTTCTCTTCATCTCTCCTGCCCTCATTTCCTCTATCTCACTCACACCGAACCCACTTTCGTTGCTTCCACCACGCTCCCTCCCACAATCCCTCCCACACTCCCTCGCACTCTCCCTCAACCATTCCTCAGCCCCCACCTGAACCTGATCACTTATCTCTTCACTGCCTCCCCTTCTCCTCCCCTCTCCCATTTCCGCATCAGCAGGATCTGCTTGTAACGAGTCAGCAGCAAAGAGGCCTTCTAACGAGTCATCCACAGGCCACACCCCACCAGTGCTGAACACCCCACTCGTGCCGCTGCCACTGATGCTGCTCCGAGTGCTACTGCTGCTGTTGCTGCTGCTTCTGGCAATGGGGACATGAACAGAAGTAGGAGCAGCAGCAGGTGCAGCAGAAAGGCTAGCAGGAGGAGGCGGGTGCTGGGTGCTACAAGGTAAAAGCGGCTGCCTCATAGCGCTATCCTCGCTAAAAGCCTCCTTGATAGCAGCAATAGCAGCAGCGTCGGCCCTGGAAACATCAGCAGCAATGCTATCACCACCAGCAGCACCACCAGCACCGGAAGAACCAGCACCACCAGCAGCAGCACCAGCAGCAGCAGCACCAGCAGCACCAGCACCAGCAGCACCAGCAGCACCAGCAGCATCATCAGAAAGTGGCACCTCAGAAGCAGCGGACACGCTGACAATGGTCGACGCCAGCAGCAGCACCACATGCAGCATGAACGCCGCCTTGAGGTTCGCACACACGCCGTTACACGCCGCGGTTACCAGCGAGAACCCCCCGACCGGGCGGAGGAGGAGGGAGAGAGGAGAGGAGAGAGTGGAGGCGAGGTGGGGGTAGGAGCCAGCTGCAAAGCCAAGCACGTTGCCGAGAGCCATGAACGCAGAAAAGTAGGCATTCGCCCTGCGAGTGCGCTTGCCTTCCGTGCCTGTAAAGAGGATATTTGTAAAGAGGACAAAAGGAGAGAGCAGAGGCGAGGTGGGGGTAGGAGCCAGCAGCAAAGCCCAGCACGTTGCCGAGAGCCATGAACGCAGAGAAGTATGCATTTGCCCTGCGAGTGCGCTTGCCTTCCGTGCCTGTAAAGAGGAGGACAGAGGGGAAGTGTTCAAGGAAGAGAAGAGGGGTATTCGGGAGGTGGGGGTATGAACACAGCCTTGAGATTCGCACTCACGCCGTTACACGCCGCGGTTACCAGCGAGAAACCCCCACCTAAACTTGCGCTAAAGAAACCGCTGCCACAAAGTGGTGCTCCTTGGGTTCGCACACACGCCGTTAGACGCCGCGGTTACCAGCGAAAACCCCCCGAATGGGCGGAGGAGGAGGGAGAGAGGAGCGGAGAGGGCGAAGGCGAGGTGGGGGTAGGAGCCAGCTGCAAAACCGAGCACGTTGCCAAGAGCCATGAAAGCGGAGAAGTAGGCATTCGCCCTGCGAGTGCGCTTGCCTTCTGTGCCTGTAAAGGGGATGTTTGTAAGGGGAATAAAGGGGCAGACGGGAGGCGAGGTGGGGGTAGGATCCAGCTGCAAAGCCAAGCACGTTGCCAAGAGCCATGAAAGCGGAAAAGTATGGATTGGCCCTGCGCGTGCGCTTGCGTTCCGTGCCTGTAATGGAGATGCTTGTAACGAAGACAACGGGGTAGTGGCGAAGTGGGGGTATGAGGCAGATGCGAAGCTGAGCACATTGCTGAGAGCCAAGTCATGAACGCAGAGAGACAGGGAGAGCCTGGGAACCAGTCCAGCTGGAGGCGGTTTAGCAAGCCGATGTTTTAGTGCCCCAAAGAGACACCAGGAAGAGACTTCACACTGCCCCAGCAGGGACGTGTCAGCACGCAACAGTTAATCCTCACCAGTAAAGTCGGCCAGCAGAGCTCGACACGGTCCCTGCAGGCTGTTGTTGGCCAGGTCAAGCAGCCTGAGACGAAGAGTGATAATGAGAGGAGAAAATTCAAGGGGAAGTGAAACAAGAGAAGCAGAGGAGAGAAGCAGTGTGCTCCGCCAGAACAGCTTGACACAGTCCCTGCAGGCTGTTGTTCGCCAGATCAAGAAGCCTGAGAGAAGAAAATGGTGATGATGGGTGGAGAGGAGTGAGGGGAGATTTGAGGGAATTCTAGAGATGGAAGCAATGAGGAGAGATCGACACGGCCCCTGCAGGCTGTTGCTGGCCAAGTCAAGCAGCCTGAGAGAAGAAAGGGGTGATGATGGGTGGAGAGGAGTGAGGGGATGAGCGAATCTGAAAGAAGCAGGTGGGCAAAGAAGCAGTATGCTCATCAGCAGCAGAGATCGACACAGTCCCTGCAGGCTGTTACTGGCCAGATCAAGCAACCTGGTAATACATAGGAGTGAAAATGGGTGAGGAGGGAAAAAGTTTGAGGGAACTTGAAAGCAGCAAGTGGACAGAGAAGCAGGTCAAGTGAAGCAGCCTGATGGTGGGCGGCGGCGGCAAATGCGCGTGGAGGGATGAGGCATGAGAAAAAGGAGAATGAAAGGGCAAAAACACGGAGAACGTTGGCTCACAGCTGCAACGGCAATGAAACCTCAGCAATGAACCTGAGGACGAAAACGGCAACTTATCAGCCGCTTTTGAGAATTCTCAAAAGAACATCAGCAATGAACCTGAGGGCGAAAAACAGCAACTTATCAGCCGCTACCTTCCCTCAACCCGTCTTCCCCCCCACTCACCAGAACCCCAGAATGAAAAAAAAAATTGCTCCCACCAGCGGCTTCCCTTCTTCCACCCTCGAATCCCCCAATGCGTGTCCCAAGTCCCTTGAAAACGCTATCAGCATCGCCGCCACCGCCGCCACGGCACATCCCCAAAGCAGCAGCCATAACATTGATGTATGAATCTGACCCATGTAAAATACTCACCAGAACCCCAGGATGAAAACGACAATTGCCCCCACCAGAGGTCGCCCTTCTTCCACCCTCGCATCCCCCAATGCGTGCCCCAAGTCCCTCGAGAACGCTATCAGCATCGCCGCCACCGCCACCAGAGCAGCACAACACACCCCACTCACCAAAAGCCAAGTATGAACACCACAATTACCCCCACCAGAGGTCGCCCTTCTTCCACCCTCGCATCCCCCAGCGCATAGCCCAAGTCCCTCGAGAACGCTATCAGCATCGCCGCCACCACCACCAGAGCAGAGCAGCACAGCGCACATTGGTTTCTTGCACTTATTGACTCAAAAAGGCTTCCCCCACTCACCAGAACCCCAGAACGAAAACGACAATCGCTCCCACCAGCGGCTGCCCTGCTTCAATCCCCGCATCTCCCAATGCGTGCCCCAAGTCCCTCGAAAATGCTATCAGCATCGCCGCCACCGCCACCAGAGCCGCCCCCGCCACGATGAACGGGCGGCGCCGGCCATACGGGCAGCGACAGCTGTCACTCCAATGGCCAATCAGAGGCTGGGGGAGAGGAGGAGAGGTGGTTAATGGGAAGAAGAGAGGGAACGGGAGGAGAGTGGGGGGAAGAGGAAAAGGAAAGGGAAGGGAGACGGGACAAAGGGATAGATAAAGCAGCAAACAGGAAAGGCTTAGCCTGACAGATATCCAGTGGTTATCGCGAGACTAAACACCGCTACCACTCTGTTCCTGTTGAAGAGGGACACTTAACTTTGAGGCGCCAGATGTAGGAGGCACAGACATGGGGAATACCGAGCTGCTGCACATAAAGCACAACTCAGAACCTCGCCTTCTACCTCACCTTCTTCCCCACCCCACACTCCTCCACTTCACCCTCCCAGTTGCACCAGTAAATACCTGCACAAACAGGCCGGACAAAGGCCCACAGAGCCAGATGTAGGAGGCCCAGGCATGGGGAATGCCGAGCTGCTGCACATAGGGCGTGAGCAGAGAGAGCTGCAGAGCCCATCCGAATTGCAGCCCTGCAGCAACAGATGCCACCTGGCGGTTAGTGATTGGAGGATGGGAGATTCAGAGTTGAAAACAAACATTAGTTGTAGGAAACCCAGGCATGGGGAACACCGAGCTGGTGATAATCAGGGAAAAGTGAACAGTAGTACCGTTGCTGCAATAAACTTCAACTATAGCACATCCGACAGAAGAAACAGCAACACAATAAAATGAATAAAACATGTGCGAGGCTGGAAAAAACTCGGATGCAGGGGACTGGAAATATGGGCAATGGCCTCACGGTACTGTCATAAGCCTAAAGTAGACTAAGGGAGGTGGCAGGTAGGGCGGTCAGTAAGTTGGTGGGTAGGGATACGCATGAAAGGATGATTCAAGAAAGAGCACCCAGGTGAGGCGTAATTGTCTGTTTTTCTAAACAGAAGAACGTCGCCAGGTGACTATTAAGGAACGTTCAAGACCTACTCAGCTGACTGACTGATTTCAACCACAAAATTAGCATACTAATCAGCACCTTGGCTAGACCAATCAGGGGAACTCGCTTCTTCATCCCAGCCTTCAACGGACGGTTCTGGTTTCCTGCTTTGCCACCTACTGAAGATCCCCTGACGTCACCATCACCACCACCTGCTGATGTTACAGATGCTACGCGGTTACAAGGACTTGCAACACGCTTGCTGACATCAACGTCAACCTTGCTGGCGTCAGCCTCTCCTTCAACGCCAATTTCATGCTTAGAGTGCTCTGACTGATGTCTCTCCATCTTCTGCAGTAGCCTATATTATATAATGATTCAGCAGCTGTTTTGTCGTCTGGCAGTGCTAAATCCTGTAGTTGCATAGCCTCGAATCCAGATTTAACGACTCTTGGTGACGGCCTAGACTAAATTACAAGCCGGAGGATAGTGCAAGGTTCCGAGAAGAGGACGGGAAAAGCCACGTGAGAGAGAGGCTCTGAGCATAAGCGTAGCTCGAGCCGTATCCTCCTCTACCAGCGAAAGCGGCTCCCACGAATCAATCAATCAATCAAGGCTCGGCGCGCTGGATCCACTACTCCCTTGGGAACGCAACTCCGAGCACACACGCACAGCTCACCTTTTCATGTTCTCTCTCCGCCGAATCGTATTTGGGCTTGTATCGCCTCCTCTGAATCTCTCGCTCGCCAGGCAAAGCCATTCTTATTAGGCTTTCAGTTGGGCCTCCTCTCGATCATAACTCATACCTAGATTGTTCAGCCTCAACGAGGTCGTGACATCTGGCACTATAATTGGAGTTTGGATAAGGCTTCCAGTTATCGTTCTCCAACGAGCACTCACCTACGCGGCCAAGGAGATTCGTGATGTCATCCAATCGCAGGCGGCCTAGCTTGTCCCTTCAGTTCAGATTCGGCCACCTTGGTGCTTGCTGCTGCGACGCAATTCGAACCCGTTCCGGCGAGACCATAAACCAGGGGCACAAACGCCAGGGTCGGGTCACGGAGTGGTCCTTCTTTCGACACTGGGATCTTGCGCCGTGCCGCACTTGTGGTCGACCCACGGGAAAAGCGCGCAGCGTTGGCGCGCTAATCGATGTTTCAGGCCCTGAGCTTCAGCTGCCAGCAAAGACGAGTGAGTGCGACCCGTCAGGGTTCAGCTGCTGACGCGAGCAAGGGATTAGCCGCACATGCAGGAGGCCCACAGTTGGCCCCATGTCAATAGCGCGCTCTAAGGTGTCAGTGTGAGGCAGATTAGGTGGCGTACAGGTAAGCAGAAAAGGGTCGCAATTGTGTATGCAAAAATATTTCGACACAACCGTTTCCGATACTGCACTATGTATTCCACAGAAGCAAAAGTTTAATGGTTATACCCCACCCAGCCTATGTAGTTGTTTCCACACCCATGCGAGACTCGCTTCCCATTTGTTGCTGCCTAGGAAACCCCATCTTAGGGCGCGTAACTTTTTCACTTTTCATCGTCCGGACGGAAGCCCCGTCCGGACTTCTGTAGGGTTACGTTGATCGTCAAAATTCGCTAGGTAGTTCGCGAGACCCCTCGCGACGTCGCGATCGTCCGTACGAAATCTGACACTTTTTTGTCAGTTCATCGTCTGGACAACGCTGCTGACACCGTCCGGACAGCATTATGGACCGTCCGGAACTCCTGCAACGTCATTGGTGCGCAAGGTACCATTTTCATCAGTTTTGGAGACTCAATTTCCCGCTCGCAAGAATCACATATCCCACTCCAACTGTCAATGGTTTGTTTGTTGTACTCACTGTAGCGCGAGCGTCCAGACGAAGTGGCTGGAAACCCCAAACTTTGCCGAGCCACAAATGCCTACTTGCGACGTGGGCGATGTGTTGGCGAGGTATGTAATGCCCGTTACTATATCGCACAACTCTCTAATTTCGAAACTGCAAAAAAGTGTCACAATTGTGGTACGGACGCTTCAACGTCCGAACCACATAGCCCAACCGTCCGGACGGAGCTCCGTTCAGACATTTTGGGGGCTCCGTCCGGACATTTGATTGAAATGGAAAAAGTTACGCGCCTTTAGCTATTTTTTTTTTAATATTGATTAGTATATACCGGAACACAAGCATACACCATCAAACGGTCGTAACCGTGCGTGAGGCAACAGTAAAATGAATTACTGTGCCAGGTGAGCTGTCTAGGGCGAGTTGCTTTTTTTTCTTTGGACCACAGCGCGGCAAACGCACTTGTCCACGTCCATGTCAAAATGAAGAATGGATGATGCATTGATGTTGGTTGGGGTACATATAGCTAACCCTAAGTTTTGTACCCCCTAAGACAAACCTCACTATAGGCTACAACATTTGACACACCCCCATAGCCTAAGTGAGGGGTGTCTAGCAGAACCACACGAGTACGGTCACAAGACCAGTCCAAGAAACGAAGCTCAGGGTGGATCACAACGTCACCACACAGTCTGAGCACAAACAACAGTGGCCACAAGGCCAGTCCAAGAAGTAACAGAGGTATATAGAAAGCAAAGTAAACAGTACACTCAAGTCTAAGCAACACGAGAACCAGTGTCAACAAGGCCTAACTGCACACAGCACCTCTGGTGGTCACAAGGCGGAAGCGCCTTGGTGAAGATGTCTGCAGTGTTGGCCTCGGACTCCACAAACTCAAAGCGAGCCTGTCCACGCCTCTGCAACTCTCGCAGAAGAAAGTACCTGACGTGAATGTGCTTCACTCTGCTCTCCAGTCGTGGCTCTCGACAAAGGAGAATAGACGCCTTGTTGTCAGTGAACAAGGTCGGTGCAGAGCTCGGCCGCTCACCAAGGTCGGTGAGCAAGAAGGTCAACCAACGCAGCTCCTGTGCCGCCATGGCACCAGCGTAGATCTCAGCCTCAGCTGTAGAGGTCGAGACCGAAGAGGAGCGCGTGGACCGCCAGGAAACAGCTCCAGAACCCAGGCTGAAACAGTACCCCTGAGTAGACCTGTGAGTCTCAGCGTCGTCAGCGTAAGAGGAGTCACAGTGACCAGTAAGTACGACAGACTGCTGCCCTCCAAGAACTAGCCCCACGCCTGACGTCGTCGCTAGGTACTTCGCCACCCTCACAGCTGCTGTCCAGTGAACAGGACGGTGTCTCCCTGGCGCAACAAAGCGCGCAAGAACGCTGAGAGGGAAGGCGAGGTCCGGGCGAGTACAAGTCATCAGGTACATGAGGCAACCCACAAGCTCTGCGTAGGGACCACTAGGCTCGAACGGCTCGTCAGGAAAGGGTCCAGTGAGTCTGTGGTCAACAGCAAGAGGTGTGCGCTGTACTGTGGAGTGCTGAAGCCCGAACCGCTGAAGGACCTGCTGCACCATGTGCGACTGTGAAAGTGTAATGGTGCGAGCAGCTCTGTCCCTGGTGATCTGCAGGCCAAGGTAGTGGCGCAGCTCACCAAGATCAGTGCAGGTGTGTCTCTTCTGCAGTTCGGACTTCACGTGTGCCAAAGCAACCCTGTCAGGGGTGGCGAAAACAAGGTCGTCAACGTAGACCAGAACAAAGAAAGGTGTGGGGCCACGACGAACGAACAGCGACGGGTCAGCAGAAGACGGCTGGAACCCAAGGTCAGACAGGGTAGAACGCAGGGTGTCGTGCCACTCACGAGGAGCCTGACGAAGACCGTAAACCGGTCGCCTCAGCCTCCACTGGGTCCCAGGAGGGAAAGAGCCAGTGAAGGCAGAGGGACGACGCAACCAGACCTCCTCGTGAAGACTGCCCTGAAGGAAAGCAGTAGAGAAGTCGAGAGAGTGTAACTCGTAGTCTCTCTGTGCTGCTACGTGTAGTAACACCCGAAGAGTGGTCATCTTCGGGGTGGGCGCGAAGGTCTGAAAGAAGTCAACTCCCTCGCGCTGACTGAAACCTCTAGCCACGTAGCGCGCCTTGAAGACCGGAGGAGATCCCGGTGGCCGCTTCACCCTGTAGATCCACATGCCGTCGACTACGTTCGCCCCCGGAGGGGGAACCTCATCGACGTAGGTGCCTGTGGATCTGTAGGAGGCCATCTCTGCGTCCATGGCAGCTCTCCACTGAGAGGCCCAAGGCCCTGACACTGCCTCAGCGTAAGTGCGAGGAGTCGGAATGTCAAGGGCGTCGGGGTCACCCTCAGGGGCGAGGAGCATGGCACAGAGATGAGGGGAAGCGGCCGCCAGGAACTCTAGCTCAAACTGCCTGTCCTCTAGGGCGTCACAGCCAAGGGCAGACACACCCCCGACGGCCAGAGGACTGGAAGGAGGAGCTGCCACAAGAGCGGTGGCGAAGTCAAGGCGGCGGGTAGAGGCAAACTCAGTGACTGCGGCAGTAAGAGCGGACACAGAGGACACAGAGGCACGAGGGTGGGTAACAAGAGAGGCGAGAACACGAGAGAGAACAGGACGGTACGTGCGGTAGTAGTCAGTGACAGGAGAAGGAAGCGACACAGTGAGGGCCGACTCAGGAGGAGACGGAAGCACAGACGGAGACGGACGAGGTGGACGAGAACAAAGGAAGGCTGTACGAAGGTCAGTGAAGGGAACAAGAGACGAGGGACGAGCACGAGGGGAGCGACGAGAGGCCCAAGTCTGAGAAGGAGGAGGAGACAACGAAGACTGAGAACGAGGGAAAACAGCGGGAGAGGGGTCAGGAGGAGGAAGCGGAGGACCAGAGACGGGAGGAGAGGGGGAGGAGGAAGGAGAGGGAGACGGGAGACCAAGGGTCCGAAGACCCGAGACAGGAGGAGGAGACGGCAGCAGCTGCTGCTGCGGCTGCTGTGGCTGCTGCTGCTCCAGCGGCTGCTGCCTCTGCTGCTGCTCCTGCTGCTGCTCCTGCTGCTGTCGCTCCTGCTCCTCGAGCCGCTGCAACTCTCTCTCCTCTCTCTCCAACTCCAGCTGCTCCTCACGAGCACGGCGAACACGAGCCTGGAACCTGGTCGGGTAGGGGTGGGGGGAAGGAGTAGTGTCCGGGGCAGCGGCAGCCCCAGAGTCGACCTCCGAAGCACCAAGCACACCACCCCCAGAGGCAGCACCAACACCAGCTCCAGACCCAGGCTCTCCAGAAACCGAAGGGACACCCTCACCCCCAGACGCAGCACCCCCAGACTCCGCACGACCAGTACCAGCCCCCGGAAGACAAGAGTCCTCTGCAACCCGCGGCTCAGCTCCAACTCCAGCACCCCCAGAACCAGAGACCTGTACAGGGACAGTCGCAGGACCAACCTCCCGAGAGGGAGCACCTGCAGGAGGCGGCGAGGAAGACTGTGGGGAGGGAGGCTGGACAGGGGGGCTACCGAAGGGGGAGGGCTAGCCTGAGACACACCAGACGGGGCTGGACCAGGGGGGGGAGGCTGTACCGGGGGAGCAGGCGGGGGAGCGGCGGTCAGGAAGAGAGGGGGGGGAGGGACCGGGAGACCTCGACTGGGGTACCTGACGTAGTAGGGGGTGGACTCCTCGAAACGGACGTCACGGGAGTCAAAGAACCGGTGAGAGGGAGGGTGGTAAAAGGTGAAGTCAGAGGAGTCCTCAGGGAAACCAAGGAAGACACAAGGAACGGCGCGAGGCGAGAGCTTGTCCGCGGAGGTGTCGCGGACAAGAGCCAAGCACCCCCAGACACGAAACCTCGACGCGACACCAGGGGACCCTGTCCAAAGACTGGTCGGTGAAGCCTCCGGCCGAGAGACGCGTGGCCAGAGGTTCAGCTGGTGCGCGGCGTACCTGACTGCGTATGGCCACAGGAAATGGGGGGCACGGGCGTGAGTCAAGGAGGTGCGGGCAATCTCCATGACCAGGCCTATGCGACGCTCAGCAACCCCATTCTGCTGTGGGGACTCCGGAAGCGTCCAGGACTGACGAATGCCCTGTTCGCGACAGAATCCAGCGAGAATGCCGGAGCGAAACTCGCCCCCGCGGTCGGAGTGGAGACAGCTGACACGACGACCACGAGTGTCCTGGGTGGTAAGCAACCACCTGATCAGCGTAGAAGTCACCTCAGACTTCCTCGCCAGGGGGAACACTGTGGTGTAGCGGGAGTAGTCGTCAACGACCACCAAAAAGAAACGCTCACGCTCAGGGCCAGGGCGAGGAGAGGGGCCCCAGACGTCCAAGTGCAGCGTCTCAAAAGGCTCGGTGGCCGGACGAAGGGAGGAGGAGTGAGGGGTGGCACGCAGCCTACCCTCGACGCAAGGACCGCACGGTGGTGCAAGGGACGGCGGCAGCGACGGCAAGACACGCGGGAGACCTAAGACCAGACGCTGACTAGACATAGCACGCAGACGTGGAAGAGAAGGGTGTCCCATCCGGTGGTGCCACAGAACGGTGGGGTGGGCAAGCGACCGACAGGAGCAAGACGCAGCGACTGGACTGGACGCGACAACCTGAGGGGACGGAACCACCTGGTGAGACGCAGGGAGGAGACTAGGGGGAGGGACAGGGACTGGGAGGAGTAGGGGCTGCTGCGACGGCGGCCGCTGCGGCTGTGGCTGCGGCTGCTGCTGCTGCTGCTGCTGCTGCTGCTGCTGCTGCTGCTGCTGCGGCTGCTGCTGCTGCTGCAGTCGCTGCTGAGCGCGCGGGCCAGTGTGAAGAGTGTAGAGACCGGAGCCCGGCTCAGCAGCAAAAGTGGCGAGGGGCTGGTAAGAGTCCCCGTCAACACACACCGCAGTCTCTCCAGAAGGCTCAAACCACACACCCACGTGCTGACTCACGAGGGGTCGCACGCCCACCAAGTTCCGGGAGAACGAGGGGACGTGAAACCCAGTGAGAGACCCAGAAGGAGCAGCCGGACACGGCAAGGTGGTAGTGTGACGCGCGGTGACTGGTCCCGAAGTGGGATCAGCCAGCGCCACAGAAACAGGCGCAGGAAGAGGCGTAAGTGTCGTGCTGTCACGAAAGAAGCAGTGAGAGGCTCCAGAGTCCAGCGTGAACGACAGCGAACCGTCCTCTGAGGTAGCCGCTGGACTAGAGTCTACACAAGAACCTACACTAGCAACAGGCAACTGAGCAAGGCTAGCACCTAAGCTAACAACACCAGAGTAAGCAGAGTCAGAAACACTAGAGTCAACAACAGCATACATAGCATGGGGAGTACCAATCAGATCAACTAACTGCTCAGCAGACATGCCCCACAGAGCGGAGCCGTAGCGCTGAACAAGAGGCAGCCAGTCAGGGGCAGGAGCACCAACCCCGTAGACCAAACGAACCGTGTCAGTGAGCTGAGCAAAGCACTGACCAGGGGGGTGAAACCGGCCACAAGGGTGGCCACGACGAGTGCCTGTCAGAACCTGGTAGGTGCAGGGAGTGTAAGCAGCACCACGCTGGGTCTGACGCAGCCCCGACCCTGGAGCCAGCTGCTGCCGCTGCTGCTGCTGAGGCTGCTGGGAGGAGAGGGGCTGCTGGTGCTGCAGAAGCTGCTGCTGACGCTGAGCCTGGTACCACGCCGCTGCTCCACCAACCGGGGCAGGAAGTACAGGAGGCGACTGACGAACTCGGGCGTCGCCACCACCAGCAGGCGCAGTGGAGTCACCAGTCACTGCACGAGGCGCCTCTCCAGGCCCTGAACCTCCACCGCCGCCAGGCGCAACGCCACCTCCACTACCTCCGCCTCCACCTCCACTACCACCACCAGAACCGCCTTTCTTGCCACTCCTACCGCGGGACCGCGACGCAGTCGTAACAGCAGCTGCAGTCGCGTCAGTAGCGGCAGTGGCAAGTGAGGCAGTAAAGGTGGGTAACTGCGGGACTGTGCACCCGTGGAAGAGTGGGGGGGGCACAGCACCAGAGGCAGCGGCTACCGAGCGAAGGTTGCTCTCGACGTCCTTGAGTGTAGACTCAAGGACATCGACGGTGAGCTCACTAGGGTGCTTCAGCAGAAGCGCGTCGCGAACGGAGGCAAGGCGGTCAGGGAGGCTAGTGGCGATGAAATAGATAGTAATCGCCATAGGGGGAGGAAGCAGTGCGAGCTGGGCCTCAGTGCAAGCAGCGCGGTAACTAGCGTCGAGCGAGCGGAGGTGAGCGATCAAGTCAGCAGAGCGCTCAAACGAGGCGAGATCAGGAAACAGGAACGGGAGGAAAAGACGGCCAAGAGAGACAGTAGCGGGAGTAGAGTAGCGGGCCTTAATCGCAGTGAGGTACGCAGCAGCGGTGCGAACCTGAGTGAAGTGGACCTCCTCTGACTCAGGGAGGAGGCTGCTGAGTGCGATGCAGGCCGCAGCGTCACGCGACGTCCAAGCCGTCCTGTCAGCGCGCTGACGGGCAAAGCGAGCCGTAGCAGCATCGTCAGGGGCAGGACCTAAAGCGGCAGGCTCGGGGGGCTCGGGGAGGTCACCAGTAGCGTGCGACCAGAGGGTCTCGCCCCCCTGGACTTGACTCTCTAACAGACGGCGAGCGCGAAGAAGCCAGACGGAAAAGTCAAGAGGTCTACCGTCAGCGTCGAAACGAAGAACTCGCGGAGTCGCCATAGCGAGAACTAACGCGAACGAGCAGGCGAGTAACAGCAGGAGGTAAGAGGCAAATTAGGGTTCAGGTGGGGGGGGGGGGGGGACTTAGTCGCAGCGGAAGAACGGGCTAGGGCGACGGGCCAGGGCGTAGGGTCGACGGGACGGGGGAAAGGGCGGGCGCGATGCGACGGGGCAGGGCGACGCGACGGGGCAGGGCGACGCGACGGGGCAGGGCGACGGGACGGGGAAGGGCGACGCGACGGGGCAGGGCGACGGAACGGGGCAGGGCGACGGGACGAGAAAGGGCGACGCGACGGGGCAGGGCGACGCGACAGGGCAGGGCGACGGGACGGAGTAGGGCGACGGGACGGGGAACGGCGGGGCGACGGGGCAGGGCGACGCGACGGGGCAGGGCGACGCGACGGGGCAGGGCGACGCGACGGGGCAGGGCGACGGGACGGGGCAGGGCGACGTGACGGGGGGAAAGGGCGCGACGCGACGGGGGGAAAGGGCGCGACGCGACGGGGGGAAAGAGCGCGACGCGACGGGGGGAAAAGGGCGCGACGCGACGGGGGGAAAGGGACGCGACGAGGGGGGAAAGGGCGGGCAGGACGCGACGCTAGGAGTGGCGCTAGGCGCGGCACTACGCGCGGTAACAACGGAACCGGGACGAATGAGAGCTAGGATCAGGCTCGGGAGGCTCGAACGGAGAACGGAGGAACGGGATCCCACAGGATCCTAACCTAACTGATACCATGTCAAAATGAAGAATGGATGATGCATTGATGTTGGTTGGGGTACATATAGCTAACCCTAAGTTTTGTACCCCCTAAGACAAACCTCACTATAGGCTACAACATTTGACAGTCCAGCCCTTGCCATCCATCATGATCCTGCTCAGCATCCTCTTTTCCTCTGCGAAATTTTCCTGCAATCGTTTCTTCCGAGCTGCCCCCATTTTGCGCATGTAGATTCTTGCATGTAGCCTAAAAGCTGACTCCGCCCTCCAAAGAACACGCTGTGGGCGAAACTTCTGCCCCCGAAACACTGCTTCACATCTTTCCACCCAGACTTACGCGCCCTTAGCTGCTCCACCTGAACTCTCAGCTGGCTAATAAGCCATGCCACTCCCGCAACATAGCAGAACAGGTTTTGAAAATCTCTGCGCCACCCCACACTACGCCTGCACTCGGGACCGCTAGGGTTTCAGTACTTTGGCCGCGCCGGCTGCTGCTGTTGGCACACACGAGAACCTATTTCCCGGCTTCAAAGCGTAACCCTTGTCGCACGCGCACGAAAACCGCCACCTAACCTTCCCACCCACTGGCGTAGGCCGACACGTGCCATGCCCTCCACACGCTCCGAGTTTGCCATTCGCGCCACAGAAAGCCGCGCACGAAGCATACCTGCGTTGCGATGATGTAACGTTGCAATAAGGCACCGGCGAAAGGCAGTTACGAGCTACGGTGAAGTAGCTCAGTTCGCCGTCAGGACCCGTCTGCCCCTCGACCGGGCAGACTTGTTTGCCCCACACTCGTATCTCGGGACTGCCCGAAAAGAAATTCTCACGAGCGTCGAGTTGGAATTCCCATATAGGCGAGTTGAAATTGGGGAAACTGCCCGCAAAGAAGTTATTCGAGATGTTCAGAGAGAACAAGAGGAGCCCCGTGAACGATTTATCGGGGATTCTGCCCGAAAGCATGTTGTTCCGAATGTTTGACCCCAGTAAACTCGGCGCGCCTCTCACCGCAGTCCACGGGAAGCTCCCTGAAAGCCTGTTGAAAGACAAATCTAGTTCTTGCAGCTGCGTTTCCCGCCAGATTCAGGTATTCTATGTTTTCCATACGCCCGAGGGTTGCCAGGATTCGCCGAGCAACTTTGTTATTACTCAGGTCGATGTCTCTCAGCCTAGGGTGGTTCGCGAGAGGTGCTAGCGAAGTAACGATGAACGCGTTACGCTTGAGCGAAAGGCCGTTCAGCTTCGGGAGTCGCAGAAGTGTGCTTAGGGGAAGCGGACCTCCCAAACGGTTAGTCCCAGCCGCCAGCATCTCTAGACCGGTACACCCGGCCAGACTTGACGGCATCGCCCCTTCGAGCCGGTTATTGTCAATGAACAGGTACCGTAGCGCCCTCAACTTGCCAATCTCTGTCGGAATGCTCCCGGTCAGGCCGTTGTCGCCAAGATTGATTGCGTTCAGAGCGGAAAGTCCGCTAAGCGTTTGTCCCGGAATGCTTCCCGTGAGGCGATTCCTCGAGAGGTCCAACTCCTCCAGTTTCTTCATCGTCCCGCCGAGGATAAACCGGGGAATGGGACCGGAGAACCGGTTCACCGAAAGGTCCAGATAAACGAGGTTCGTCAAACGCGATAGCGTGGTCGGGATGTTTCCGCGCATGCCGGGTCCGTTGTCGGTAATTCGCAGCTCCTGCAGACGGCTTAGCAAGCCGATGGACCATGGTAGTCGTCCCTTAAGAAGCGTATTGAACCGTATTATTAGCCTCGTGAGGGACGTTAGGTTTCCGATCGCGGGTGGGATTGTGCCTTTGATCCGCACGTCGGTCAAGTCGAGGCCTGTGACGGCGCCGGACCTCTGGTCGCATGAGACCCTCTCCCAAGTCCGCCACATCCCGCTCTTAGAGCACATCGCAAAAATTGGGGACCCGGTTTCAGTAGGGTTTTTTCCGTTCGTCGAACAGTGGTCGAAATCGCTGACTCGTTTGGTTGGTAAAAAGCTACCAGACTGCATACAATACATTTTCGATATGTTTTCGAATTTCAGAAACATGTGATATATTTTTTTTTCATATAATTCTTCAATAAGTGTTAATTTTCTGACCTGCATGACTTTGTTCAAACAATTTTGTATCTTTGGAAGCAAACCAATATTACTTGGCGATAGATGTCATTAATATGTCATAGTAAAGTCGCATCTAGTCAAACAAATAATCGTTGAGAAAAAAACAGCCTCTACGCTCAAACGACTCGACAATGTGGACGGCACCGAACACCGAGTCCACCTCCACGACATCACGGTACAAGCTCTGCTTACCTGGGTACTTAGCCCACTCCAGGCGCTTGCAACCAGTAGCATCATCATTACCAACCACCTGATAGAACTGAACATAGGCAAAACCCTTGTCGCTCTGAGCGTGCTTAAAGAGGAGAAGTACCTCAGCGTACCACACCTCCTCCCCTCCACTAATGGCCACATGGGAGAACCACGGGTTGCCGTGGTGTGACGGGTTTGCACGAATGAAGTGAGTGACCCTGGAGTGGTACTCTTGAGGGCCGCCTGGAATCGCCACGCCGGTGTAGACCTGCAGGTGGGGGTGGTGCAGCCAGAGAGGAGACAGAAGTGTTAGAGGAGGGAAGGGGGGATGGGAGGGAGTGTGGCGGGCCAGAGAGGAGAGGGGAATGTGCGAGAAGGGAAGGGGGGATGGGAGGGAGTGTGGCGGGCCAGAGAGGAGAGGGGAATGTGCGAGGAGGGAAGGGGGGATGGGAGGGAGTATGGTGGGCCAGAGAGGAGAGGGGAATGGGCGAGGAGGGAAGGGGGGATGGGAGGGAGTGTGGCGGGCCAGAGAGGAGAGGGGAATGGGCGAGGAGGGAAGGGGGGATGGGAGGGAGTGTGGCGGGCCAGAGAGGAGAGGGGAATGGGCGAGGAGGGAAGGGGGGATGGGAGGGAGTGTGGCGGGCCAGAGAGGAGAGGGGAATGGGCGAGGAGGGAAGGGGGGATGGGAGGGAGTGTGGCGGGCCAGAGAGGAGAGGGGAATGGGCGAGGAGGGAAGGGGGGATGGGAGGGAGTGTGGCGGGCCAGAGAGGAGAGGGGAATGGGCGAGGAGGGAAGGGGGGATGGGAGGGAGTGTGGCGGGCCAGAGAGGAGAGGGGAATGGGCGAGGAGGGAAGGGGGGATGGGAGGGAGTGTGGCGGGCCAGAGAGGAGAGGGGAATGTGCGAGGAGGGAAGGGGGGATGGGAGGGAGTGTGGCGGGCCAGAGAGGAGAGGGGAATGTGCGAGGAGGGAAGGGGGGATGGGAGGGAGTGTGGCGGGCCAGAGAGGAGAGGGGAATGTGCGAGGAGGGAAGGGGGGATGGGAGGGAGTGTACGGATGAGTATCCAGGATTACTCACATGGATTGTGGCGGCTGAGATTCCTGCTGTACCAAGGTCCGTCTCCAACGTGTCGAGGCGGCCACCAACAGCAGCATTGTACAATGCGAATTGGTCAGTGTTGCCTCGGCGATGCTTGCTTGCAGCCATGTGCATGACCACATGTGTCCTCAGAAAAACACGTTTTGAAGTGGTTTCAGCCTGTGGCATGGTGGGGTAGGAAATGAGTATGTGCCTGGTGGTGGCGAGACACAAACATCAATCTATATCGTAGCACCGCTCCCTCCAAAAACCGCCACAACACACATACCTCGTAGAACGCGCAGTTGTAGTCTCTCTCCTCCTTTATGTCACTTTCGACCTGAGCTAGCATGTGGAGGAATTGGTTGCTCTTGATGATGGACTCTGTCCATTGCCTTCGATTTGATGCCCGGTATGGCCGTTTCACGGTGATTTTGTGGAAGTGTTCGTACATGTTAGTGGAATACTCCTCCGGCAAGCCACCCCTTCGAATGGCATCGGCATAGTGCACTACCATGTGCACTTTCACAACCTTCCAGAGAGATGCCTGTGTTGGGAATGCACCCTTAAGTTTGTCGATCATCCTGGGGGGAGAGAAGGGATGATGATGGCCGTTGAGAGAAACAATATCTGCCCTACACACTCAATCCACTCTGGACTTACCTACACACTCAGATCCGAGCTCACATACCACTCTGGACTTACCTCCACACTCCAATCGGAGATCACATACCCCTCTGGACTTACCTCCACACTCCAATCCGAGATCACATATCCCTCTGGACTTACCTCCACACTCCAATCTGAGATCACATACCCCTCTGGACTTACCTCCACACTCCAATCCAAGCTCACATACCCCTCTGGACTTACCTACACACTCAGATCCGAGCTCACATACCACTCTGGACTTACCTCCACACTTTAATCCGAGATCACATACCCCTCTGGACTTACCTCCACACTCCAATCCGAGCTCACATACCCCTCTGGACTTACCTCCACACTCAATCCGAGCTCACATACCCCTCTGGACTTACCTCCACACTCCAATCCGAGCTCTACAGATAAGTATGGATCTTTTGAATCAAAACAAAGACACACACGCATAGGATATAGAGGTGCATGAAGGGGGGATAAGGATATAGACTGACAGGAGGATCCAGGATTGACCAAAAAACATAACACGGTAACAAAACATGAGAGGATTGGGGCCACTTACATGTGGGAGAGGCGCTCCACATTGGCGAGGCTTTCATCCGTGTGGTAACGAGGACGAAAGGTTGCCTTGTACCAACGGAGGAACGCTTGCACTGCTTTCAAGTGTATATCATCAACAAGGCCTTCAAGTATGAAAATGGAAACTTGCATCACGGCTCGGTGCTCAGCCGCAGAGACACGGGCACCCGACTGAAAGTACGTTCCTGGAATGGGAAGATTTAGACCAGCAATGCGGCCATTCTTCCAAAGCCATTTCATGCGCCTTGGGGGTAAGGGGGGAGGGGGAGAATGGGGGGAAATAGGACAAAGAATGAATGAGCAAGGCTAACACTGCAGCAAAACAGAGCAAATCAAATAAGCATCCGTTGCAAGCCGGCCATGCATTTGCAAAACACAAGAGGCACTGCTTGATATCAAGGCAGGGTCGGATCATGGCAATCCTACCCTGGAATGAAGAAACTAAACATTTGTGAACCCAAGCGACAGAAGGGACGGAATGCTATGAATCAAAATATCACATGAAGAGTGGCAACCAGGGTAGAAACCCGAACATGCATATGAAGAACATAAGGAAAATCAAATTCCTTACAACACTCACTCATCAAGCATGCCGTTTTTTGCGTTGGGGAGTGTTGCTATGGCGTCACGGATGTGCGTCCACACCCCAACATCCGCCTGGTGAAGGACATCAGGCATGAGCGCCAGGTATGGGTTACCCCATGGTGTGTCGGCGTATTTGAAGTCCCAAATGAATGTCTGCAGTGGGGTTTGGGTTTCTTGGTCAGGTAGAAACTTGACAAACATAGTCACAGGACACCACTAAAAAAGAGATTAGGGAAGGCAGTGGACGTACGTGAAAAGGGAATGAAGCCCAAAGCGCAGCATAATCCTTAGCCAAAGTCTTCCCTGCTTGGTATAACATCTTGTATTTACCCATCAGAAATCGTTGCTCCTTTGGGTTCCTCGACTTGAATTTTTTGGTCAAGTTGTCGCACTCGGCACCCAACGCATAACACATAGAGCACGGCCGGTTGCTACCGTGCTGGAATGTGCTTGTCACCTTGCAGCTTTCCGGGTAGTCGCAAGGATAGCTATAGAACAACGGCCTCACAAGGCGTTTGACCCCTGATGGGTCAGACCACACACAACTTATATCGCTGCATGGGGGCAAATATGTTGTCAGATTGTTGCTACTTTGAGAATTATGATAATCCAGAGAGCGTTGATAAAAAAAACTTACCTGTTGCTGGCATCAATCAATGGCTGAAGCACAATTTGCATACACTTCAGGAAGAGCTCCGTCTTAACATTGCTTTTCCACTTCGAATGAGGCAATGGCAGCATTGCCACCATCTGCTTTGCACTCGTCTTCCAACGGTGTTCAACTGCGATATTCCCGAGTGACAAAACGACAGGCCAGACCTTTTGCGTGTCGTTTTTGCTTAATTGTGTGACATCCGAGTACACAATGAGTGCAGCGATCACTTCTTCTTTGATGCGTTGTGCCTTCTGCAATGTTACATTGCGGAAAGGAACGATGGGATGGGTAGAGTTTAAGGGAAGGCATCAGAGACGCAAAGCTTGCAACTCTAGCTGACCCTCCCTACACACTCACTCCCACCATCCCTGTTGTTGCTGAAATCCGAGCTCCTCACTCACTCCCACCATCCCTACACACCCACATCCGAGCTCATCACTCACTCACCCACGTCCGAGCTCATCACTCACTCCCACCATCCCTGTTGCTGCTGAAATCCGAGCTCCTCACTCACTCCCATCCTCCCTACACACCCACATCCGAGCTCATCACTCACTCACCCACGTCCGAGCTCATCACTCACTCCCACCATCCCTGTTGTTGCTGAAATCCGAGCTCCTCACTCACTCTCACCCTCCCTACACACCCACATCCGAGCTCATCACTCACTCACCCACATCCGAGCTCATCACTCACTCCCACCATCCCTGTTGTTGCTGAAATGTGAGCTCCTCACTCACTCCCACCCTCCCTACACACCCACATCCGAGCTCATCACTCTCTCACCTCACATCCAAGGTTCCAGAGCACCACACCCACACATCTGAGCCCTGAATGCAACCCTCACGATCGCCATCCACTCACCTGGGATTCGAGCCACCAGTTGCAATGTTGAGGGCGTGTATAAATCCTCTTCCCATTGCGAAACTTCTTGCTCGGGTACAGTGCGAATCCTTTCTGGTTGCATCGGTCCTCGAAAATCGCCTGCACCACCTGGGAACACGAAATACGATCAATGATCATTAAGTCACCACTAAATAGAAGATTCTCTGTAGTTAGAGAGCTTCACTCCCCGTGGCCTACCTTGAGAGTGTCCGTGTATTTCAAGGGCACATAGACGGGACGTCCATTCTCCAACACCCCTGGGACCTCAACCATTGTCGTCTTCCACTCAGGTGCTTTCGCGCCCCACTTGTCCGCAGCCCACTTTTGCGCATCCTTGATGCTGCGCCAGCCTAGGAGATCTTCAGAGTTGAAATCGGGGTGGCATACGACGCGCAAAAACCGCTTGCTCTCTTCAACGGTCATGCCCTGCCCTTCACGGAAGCTTTGCATCAGTAGCATCAGCTCTTTACGCGTGTCGAAGATTCCTGGACCGAAATCGAAGTCAATCGGCTCCGGAGAGGCCTCTGGCTGAAAGGCGATCTGCTCTTGTTCGTTCGTTGGCGCATCGAAGTGTGGCGCGGTAGTGTGAGCCTCTTGTGCGGGGATTGTAGGATCTGCCGGATCGTCAACGCGCCTACGCTTGTGATGATGGCATGCGGGTGGCGGATCCTTGTGGATCTGTCCATCTTCGGTTGCCTTAAACGGGCCGTTCTCGTAGCCCTCGTCACGAAGGCGAGCTTGATGCAGCCTACACTCTACGCTGTTGGTCTGATGAGACTTCAGAGCACGGTGCGTCTTGAAGATTGCTGCGCACCATGCACACAGTATAAGTGATAACATTACTAGGTAACGTGCTCTCGGAGTAGCTGCCATAACAGCGGTAAATCTGAAGCCGTCCCTGGCTTCCTATCCCGCAGATTCTGAGATAGGAACTGCGGAAATGCAGGCTTTCTAAGCCCACGCGGCTCTTATGTGGATCGATCGACATGCTGTGAAGCAGAAGCAAATCGTTACGACAGAGGGTCATAGTTCTGGCGATCGTTCTTCCGATTGCACGACCCTTGGCGTCTTGGCGGGCGAAGTCCTGCTAGTGCGCTTCGCGGCTTTGCTAAATCGAAAGGGATCGTGCCACATCCGTAGGAACGTGTGCCTGATGTGGGAATTTGGCAACTTCGAGAGTTCAAACCGTTGAACTCGCTCCGTTTTTGGGTTGCGTAGCAACCTTATACATTCGTTTTCACTTTTCGGTTGGCTGATGTGAACAGTGAATTTCTCTTATAATTTTGGAAGAAATTGTTAAGATAGTAGCTAGAGGTGAGGAGCCATGCTAGGGTGAAGAGGAGAAAGTGTCGAGAGAGTTTAGGCAAGGAAAGAGGTGTTTCACTATAGCACACAAGGTACATATAGCAAAGCAACAAAGAAGGTGCACCACCAACTCTTAATAATAATAACTACAGTACCTACAGCACGCAGGGTATATATTAAACATATTGTTTGACACACCCCCTTAGCCTGCGTGCGGTAGAAACTGGTGCAGCCAGCACCCCCTGAACGAGCAAACCAAGCGCTGTGGAAGAAGGCAGAGAAGTGAGGAAGGTGAGAGGAGAGGAGAGAAGAGGAGAGGAGAGGAGAGGAGAGGAGAGGAGGTGGGGGGCCAGGACCGGCGGACCCGCTTACGAACCTCCTTTTACAAAGGGGAGGTGAGAGAGGGAAGGGAGAGGAGGTGGGCTAGGCGGGCTTGAGCGCGAAAGCTCATAGCGATCCCCCCCCGTTAAGAACCCCCAAGTCCCGATGAGGAGAGGAGGTGGGCTAGGCGGGCATGAGCGCGCACGCTCAATGCGATCCCCCCCCGTTAAGAACCCCCTAGTCCTCACCCCCTCGTCACTCAACCCCGTCAACCTCACACCTTCCGCACCTGTCGTCTCCCGCCACCCCCTCACCCTTCTGCACTTCTCTCCCCCCCCCCCCCTACAGCACCAGTTGCTGCAGGGAGAGAGGAAGAGGGAAGGGAGGGAGGAGTGGCAGGCTCCTCACACCCGCCCCCCCCCCCCCCCCCCCCCCCCCTACAGCAACAAGTGCTGCAGGGAGAGAGGAAGAGGGAAGGGAGGGAGGAGGTGCTGGCTCCTCACAACCTCACACCCGCCACCCCCACATCTCCCCCTCCTCCCCCCCCCCCCCACGACGGAAGCAGTGGAAGGGAGGGCGGGGCGGGAGGGGGCAGGGCGGCGGTAGCTGCTGCTGGCGCTGGCGGTAGCTGCTGCTGGCGCTGGCGGTAGCTGCTGCTGGCGCTGGCGGTAGCTGCTGCTGGCGGTGGCGGTGGCGGCTGGCCGCGGTGGTGGCGTCCGCGCTGACGGGCCACGCTGGCGGCGGCGCCTGCGGTCCGGGCTGGCGCGGGCGCTGGCGACGGAACGGGGGGCCGCGAGGCGACGAAACGGGGTTCGCGGACGACGGGAAGGGGTGCGCCCCGACGACGGAACGCAGGGCGCCGCGGCGACGGAACTGGGGGGGCAGCGGGCGACGGGCAGGGCGTCCGCGGGGCAGCCGACGGGGCGTCCGCGAGGCAGCCGACGTGGCACGTTCGGGGGGACGGGCAGGGCGCGCGTGACGGGCGAACGGGGAGAAAAAAAAAAAAAAAAGAAAATAGCGCATTTCGCGCTGTAGTACGGGCGGGCCCATGATTCTTAAAAAAAAAAAGAGAAGGTTCCGGGAAAGAACCAGCTCTGTACCATGTTAAGATAGTAGCTAGAGGTGAGGAGCCATGCTAGGGTGAAGAGGAGAAAGTGTCGAGAGAGTTTAGGCAAGGAAAGAGGTGTTTCACTATAGCACACAAGGTACATATAGCAAAGCAACAAAGAAGGTGCACCACCAACTCTTAATAATAATAACTACAGTACCTACAGCACGCAGGGTATATATTAAACATATTATTTGACAGAAATCACTGTTCACATAGCTTCCCCAAAAAATGAAAACAGATGTTTCCAATCATTCCATAATCGTCGATAAGTACGGCGAATGGAACAATTGGAGATTCGTTCTAGCCCTAAAGATGATGCCCAATGACACAAGAACACAAATGACAACACAAAAATAAAACCGTCGTGCATGTTCTGAAGGGAACACTAAATGCATCAATGCAACAACTGAGACTGATATGGTACGGAAGAGGCGAGCAAAGCTGCCCCACCGACGATCACAATCCCAGTTGCATACACGAGACACTTAGCACCACACCCCCGAAACAAGCACAGACGATAACACATAAATGATTACAAAAACAGAAGACAACGATAAAGAATGTTTCAAAGCGAATGCTAAATGCATCAGTGCTGCAACTAAGATTGATATGGTACGGAAGAGGCGAGCAAAGCTGCCCCACCGACGATCACAATCCCAGTTGCATACACGAGACACTTAGCACCACACCCCCGAAACAAGCACAGACGATAACACATAAATGATTACAAAAACAGAAGACAACGATAAAGAATGTTTCAAAGCGAATGCTAAATGCATCAGTGCTGCAACTAAGATTGATATGGTACGGAAGAGGCTAGCAAAGCTGCCCCACCGACGATCACAATCCGAGTTGCATTCACGAGGCACTTAGCACAACACCCGAAGCACACACAATACACGTATGCACATGTACGCACTCACACACATACAGGCTCACACATATACAGACACACACAACACAAAAACATACAGCTACTGTAATAAGCATGCAAGCATAATGAATGAATTTCAGCATTGTATAATTATCACTAAACTGCCCCCCATTCCCCTCCCTCCCTCCCTCCCTCCCTCCCTCCCTCATTTGCCTCATCTCCCTTCTTCCCATCCGTTTTCTCCACAAGAAACAAAGGCTGCAGCTTGAACTCCCTGCACAGGAAAGAAAAATCAGCGAATGCAACTCACTCCCTGCACAAACAAGAACAAAATCAGAGAATACAACTTGCATTAGTTGCACAAGAAAACAAATTCAGAGAATGCAGCTTCCTTGATGCACTAAAAAACAAAGTAAGCGCAACAGAAATTCACGCTCTCTCGCGCACTCTCTCGCGCACTCTCTCACACACTCTCCACGCGCTCCCTCACGCGCTCTCTCACGCGCTCCCTCACGCGCTCCCTCACGCGCTCCCTCACGTGCTCCCTCACGCAATCTCTCATTCGCACTCTCACTCACGCGCTCCCTCGCACGCTCTCTCAGGCGCGCTCGCTCTCACGGGCTCTAACACGCACTGTCACTCGCTCCCTCACGCGCTCTCTCACGCGTTTGTCAAATGATATATATGTGTGATACATATTGGTAGGCTGTAGTGGGGTAGATGTTATAGGGGATAACCCCTTAGGGTTTTCCTACTTGTAAAATTTCTCTCGATAGTCAACTTCACCTTGCCTAGCTATCTCAACATGGCATCTAGAGCAATGGTCCTAAGGACCTAAGATTGGGGCCCACCTACTCATGAGTTACTTTCCCTACAGCTATACCTACGTGCCTACCTTGCCTGCTGCCCGCGCGCGCCTCGGCTGCATACGCGCGTGCATTTTTTTTTAGCGCGCCCCGCTGCCTTAGCCGCCCGCGTGCTCGCTGCTGTCACGCGCAGCTCGGCGCCGCGCGCAGCCCGCCGCCACGCGCGACCCGCCGCCGCGTGCAGCCAGTAGCCACGCGCAGCCCGCAGCCACGCGCAGCCCGTCGCCGCGCGCAGCCCGCAGCCGCACGCAGCCCGTCGCCGCGCACAGCCAGCTGCCACGCACAGCCCGCAGCCGCGCGCAGCCCGCTGCCGCGCGCAGCCCGCAGCAGCGCGTGCCCTGCCCTGCCTGTGCGCCACTGCCTCGACCTGAGCGCTTAGCCGCCCGTGAGTCGTGCGCTTACCTGCCTTACGCGCGGCCTGTCACAGAACTGCGTGCTTCCTTACCTGCTACAGTTGCCTGCTGCCTGAGCCTGCTGCCTGAACCTGCAGTCTTTGCCTGCTGCCTGAGCCTGCTGCCTGAGCCTGCTGCCTGAGCCTGCTGCCTGAGCCTGCTGCCTGAGCCTGCTACCTGAGCCTGCTGCCTGAGCCTGCTGCCTGAGCCTGCTACTTTTGCCTGCGCTACAACCATGGCGACCCTTACTGTTCTCGCCTTTGAGCCTGACGGCCGCCCCATCGAGTTTGACACCTGGCTTAGTGACCTGCGCCTTTACCTTATGACTGACGTCGCAGACGGAGTGTCCCTGCTAGCCTATGTGACCGGCACTGTCCCTACTCCTGCTGAGACTGCTCCTGCCCCTGAACGAGCACAGTGGGAGCTCCGCGATGCTGTCGCGCGCCTTGTTATTCGCAATCACCTACCGATCTCTGAGCGCGCGCATTTCAACCAGCTTAAGACTGCTAAGACGCTGTATGATGCTGTCGTTGCCCGCTATTCCGCCCCGACCACAGCCACCGTTGGTAGTCTCATCCTGCCTTACCTGTTCCCAGACTTAGCCTCGTTTCACACTGCTGCCGACCTTATCACTCACCTCCGCGCTAGTGACGCCCGCTTTCGAGCCGCTCTTACCAAAGAGTTCCTCGCCACGAACACCCCCCCGCTGTACTTCACCCTCTACATCCTCGTCACCCGCCTCCCTGACACTCTTCGCTCTGTCAGGGATTACTTCCTTGCCAAGGATCCTCCAACTATCACTCTGGACGACTTCGAGCAGCAGCTGGTCGCAGCAGAGAAGAACATCCTCGCTGTCGGTGCTGCTCGTGGCACTCCCCGCACTCCCCTCTTTGAGGGGTGCTCCCCCTCCCCTCTTGACCCCTCCTACGCCTCTGCTGCTACTGCTGTCGACTTCCTCGGTGCGGAGAAGGTCGCAGCGGCTTCCGCTCCTGGTGGGAAGCGTGGTGGTGGCAGGGGCGGCAAGGGTGGCAGGGGTGGCGGAGGTGGCGGTGGAGGGAGCGGTGGTGGAGGCGGCGGGGGTGGTGGAGGTGGTGGGGGTGGCCGTGGGGGTGGAGGCGGTGGGTGGGGTGGCGGCAGGACCGGGAGCGGTGGAGGCGGCGGCGGCGGTGGTGGGGGAGGAGGCAGCGGCAGTGGCGGTGGAGGTGGGAGTGGGGGTGGATCTGGCCAGAAGGGTGGCCAGCAGCAGCAGCAGCAGCAACAGCCACAGCAGCAGCAGCAGCTTCCTCCCCTCACCTCCCAGCAGCTCAATGACTGGTATGCTGGGCGTGGGGCGTCTCGGGGTTCTGACCGCTGCCCCTATGTCATTCGTACTGGCCCCCGCAAGGGTCGCCCCTGCAACGGTTTTCACACTGAGTATCGTTGTTTTGCTAGGCTTAGTGACGCCTGGCGTACTAAGTATCCTGATGCTACTGAGTTCCCCAACTGGGCAGAGCTGCTTAGGCGTGATGTGCCTATCTTTGATCTGGACTATGATGTTATTCTTGCTGCCATGTATGCATTGACTGTTAGTGCTGAGGGTGACTGCTACTTGTGTGTGCCGCCTGACCCCGGTATAAGGACTGCAGCCCTAGGTGCTAGTGAGTCTGCTCCCCTTGGTACTGAGTCGGCTCAGGCCTTGCACACGTTTACACTTGACTCTGGTGCTTCCCGCTGTTTCTTTCGCGATAGCACCACCGTCACTCCGCTCCCTGCACCTGTCCCTGTCTCCCTGGCTGACCCCTCTGGGGGCCCAGTGCTTGCACGCGGCACGACTGTGCTCCCGTGCCCGGCGGTCCCGTCTGGTGAGCTGTCAGGTCTCCTCGTTCCCTCGTTCTCTACGAACCTGGTGAGCAACGCCGTCCTCCAGGATCACTGGGTTGACACCTGGACTCCTGGAGGGCAGCGTGTGGCGATCTGCACGTGCTCCAAGACTGGCCGCCACCTGGCCACGTTCACTCGTGAGCCGGGGTCCAGTCTGTACACCCTCACCACTGTTTCACGCTCCACTCCTTTGTCTCCACAGCTGTACGCGTCTGCTCAGGTAGCTACCCAGTGTGAGTGCCGCCGCCTGTCGCACGACACGCTCCTGTGGCACCACCGCCTTGGTCACCCCTCCCTGCCTCGCCTTCGTAGCATGCACTCTCGCTCTCTGGTCTCTGGGCTTCCCAGGTCTCTGCCTGCCCTCCCTCCCTCGCCTGCGCCGCCCTGCATTCCCTGCGTCGAGGGGCGGCAGCGCGCCGCTCCTCACTCCTCCTCGTTTCCTCCCACAGAGGCTCCCCTGCAGACGCTTCACCTGGACGTGTGGGGCCCAGCCCGCGTCCAGGGACAGGGCCGTGAGCGGTACTTTCTGCTGGTTGTCGACGACTTCACGCGTTACACCACGGTCTTCCCCTTGCGCAGCAAGGGAGACGTCCCTGCTGTTTTGATCCCCTGGATCCGCGCTGTGCGTCTCCAGCTCCGCGAGCGGTTCGAGCGGGACTTTCCTGTCCTGCGTCTGCACTCTGACAGAGGTGGTGAGTTCTCCTCTGACCTCTTGGCAGCCTTCTGTGCGGAGCACGGCATCACCCAGTCGTTCACGCTTCCGGCCTCTCCGCAGCAGAATGGGGTTGCTGAGCGCCGCATTGGCTTAGTCATGGAGGTCGCTCGTACCTCCATGATCCATGCGGCGGCTCCCCATTTTCTGTGGCCGTTCGCGGTCCTGTACGCCGCGCATCAGCTCAACCTCTGGCCCCGTGTCTCCTTGCCGGAGACCTCGCCCACACTGCTGTGGACGGGGGAGGTTGGCGATGCGTCGCGTTTCCGGGTCTGGGGTGCTCGTGCCTTTGTCCGCGATCTCACCGCGGACAAGCTCTCTGCTCGCGCCATTCCCTGCGTCTTCCTTGGTTTTCCTCCTGACGCGCCTGGCTGGCAGTTTTACGACCCCACCTCGCGCCGTGTCTTTGCGTCTCAGGACGTCACCTTTGACGAGTCTGTTCCCTTCTACCGTCTCTTTCCCTACCGCACTGTCTCTCGCCCCCCCCCGCCGCTCTTTCTCGCTCCAGGTCCTCCCCAGGTAGACCCCCTCCCCGCGCCAGGTCCTGCTCCTTCAGGTGTTTCTCAGGTAGACCCTCCGGTACCTGCGCCTGTTGAGGTCACTGGTGACTCAGGTCCTGCTGGAGGTGGTCCTGCTCGGGGTGCTGTCTCTGGGGGTGCTGAGCCTGGGGGTGCGGAGCCTGAGCGAGAGGCGCCTAGAGGTGCTGAGCCTGGGGGTGCGGAGTCTGGGGATGCCGTGCCTGCGCGTGAGGAGCCTGGCGGTGCTGAGCTTGGGGGTGTCGAGTCTGAGGGTGCTGTGCCTGCGCGTGAGGAGCCTGGAGGTGCTGAGCTTGCGGGTGCCGAGTCTGCGGGTACTGAGCCTACGCGTGAGGAGCCTGGGGGTGCTGGCGCTGGAGGTTCTGGAGCAGCTGGGGGTGCTGGCGCTGAGGGTTCTGAGTCTGCTGTTGCGCGGTCTCCTTGGAGTAGCCGCCTTCGTCCACGTGTGCCTCTCACCCCACAGCAGCTCCAGGACTGGTACGGTCACCGTCAGCGTCGCGCTGCTGGAGCTAGGAGTGGTGCTGGACCTTTGTCTACTGGAGGTGCTGGAGTCGCTGGTTCTGGAGGTACTCGTACTGGAGACACTGAGGCTGGAGACCCTGGGACTGGAGGTGCTGGCTCTGGGGGTGCTGCTGCTGGTGACACTGAGGCTGGAGACCCTGGGACTGGGGGTGCTGGTTCTGGGGGTGCTACTGCTGGAGACACAGGGGCTGGAGACACTGGGACTGGAGGTGACGACTCTGGGACTGGAGCTTCTGGAGCTGCTGGAGGTTCTGGAGCTGCTGGAGGTACTGGAGCTGCTGGGGGTACTGGAGCTGCTGGAGCTGCCGGTACTGATGCAGCTGCGCCGACACGACTGTTCTTCGCTCCGCCGTCTCCGTCGTCTCTGCCGCCGTCTGACTCTGTTCTTCGTCAGGTTCTTACTCTCCCGTCGTCTACTGGTCTTCCGTTACAGCCTGGCTCACCGCTGCCTGCTCCTTCTCCTTACACTGAGCAGACTGGTAGTCCTGCTGAGCGTCGTGAGCCTGTGTCGCGTCCTGTCTCGCCTGCTCGTCCCGGTCGTCGTGTTCCTCGTTCGCGTCAGCAGGCTGTCCCCAGCACACACCTCGTAGTTCGTCGTCCTTCCTCTGCTCTGCAGCCTGTTCCTCTTCCGTCTCCTCCTGCGTCCTCTCTACCTGACGTTCCAGACCCTGAGTCTGACCGGTTTCGTGCTGAGCACCCTACTGTCACGCGTCTGCTAGCCACTGTTGTCACTGACCCGTCGTTTGAGTCTACTGCTGCGTCTGCTCTTGTCGCTGAGCTTGTTGACTTTGCTGCTGCCTGTCGTCTAGACTACGCCGCCAGTCTTGTTACTGAGTCTGCGTCTGTCTGTCCTCCGTCCGTCGGGGGTGAGTGTGCTCTTAGCACGGACGTCCTTGAGGACAGGCAGGAGGAGTTCCAGTGTCTTGCTGCTGCTTTACCTCATCTTGTGTCCTCGCTACTTGCCCCTGAGGGAGACCCGGATGCACCAGACATCCCGACTCCGCGCTCTTACGCAGAGGCGATAGAGAGTCCCTACTCCTCTCAGTGGCAGGCAGCCATGGACGCAGAGATGGCTTCCTGGAAGTCCACAGGCACCTATGTCGACGAGGTTCCCCCACCTGGGGCGAACATCGTCAGTGGCATGTGGATTTTCAGGGTGAAGCGGCCGCCGGGTTCTCCGCCTGTCTTCAAGGCGCGTTACGTGGCTCGAGGCTTCAGTCAGCGAGAGGGAGTTGACTACTTCCAGACCTTCTCCCCCACCCCGAAGATGACCACTCTTCGGGTGCTGCTGCACGTTGCTGCTCACCGTGACTACGAGCTTCACTCTCTTGACTTCAGCACTGCTTTCTTACAGGGCAGCCTGCACGAGGAGATCTGGCTGCGCCGCCCCCCGGGCTTCACTGGGTCGTTCCCTCCTGGCACCCAGTGGAGCCTCCGACGGCCGGTCTACGGTCTCCGCCAGGCGCCACGTGAGTGGCACGACACACTGAGGACGACACTTGCGGCTCTTGGGTTTGCGCCTTCTACTGCTGACCCGTCGCTGTTTCTGCGCACAGACACTTCACTGCCGCCGTTCTACATCCTCGTGTACGTCGACGACTTGGTTTTTGCCACTGCTGACACTGAGGCTCTCGCCCACGTGAAGTCGGAGCTACAGAAGAGACACACGTGCACTGACTTGGGTGAGCTGCGCAGCTACCTTGGCTTGCAGATCACCCGGGACAGAGCACGCCGCACCATCACCTTGACTCAGTCACACATGGTGCAGCAGGTCCTTCAGCGCTTCGGCTTCACCTGGTCTTCAGCACAGGCCACTCCTCTGGCTACAGGTCACACGCTCTCAGCTCCACCTTCGGACGAGTCCGTAGAGCCGAGTGGTCCTTACCCAGAGCTAGTCGGCTGCCTCATGTACCTGATGACTTGCACTCGACCTGACCTCGCGTACCCTCTTGGTCTCCTCGCTCGCTACGTGGCTCCTGGTCGACACCGACCTGAGCACATGGCTGCTGCTAAGAGGGTACTGCGCTACTTGTGCAGCACATCAGGCATGGGGCTAGTGCTTGGAGGGACGAGCCCAGTTGTCCTCACTGGGCACTCAGACGCTTCTTGGGTTGACGACCTGGCTACTCAGCGGTCGTCACAGGGTTACACCTTCAGCCTTGGCTCTGGTTCAGTTTCGTGGCGTTCTACACGCTCGTCTTCAGTTCTCGGCTCCAGTTGTGAGGCTGAGATCTACGCCACCGCCATGGCTGCACAGGAGTTACGCTGGCTCACCTACCTGCTGACTGACTTGGGAGAGCAGCCTCGTTCTCCTCCAGTGCTGTACGTTGACAACAAGGCCGCCATTGCCTTGTGTGAGGAGCACAGACTGGAGCACAGAACGAAGCACATTGCTCTGCGTTACTTCCTGGCTCGAGAGTTGCAGCAGCGAGGCCAGCTTTGTCTTCGTTACGTGGCCACTCGGGCCAACACTGCTGATATATTCACCAAGGCACTTCCGTCTGGTGATCATCAGCGCTTTTGTACTCTGTTAGGCCTTGTGCCTACGCTTCCACACTTGCTGTAGTCTTTGCTTGTACTGTGATCTATATACATATATACCTGCATGCTGGCTCTTGCTAGGTAGCTCGACACTGTACTGTCATTGCTGCATATATATCTCTGCATGTGAACTGGCCTTGTGGCCATTTGCTTGTGCTCAGAATGTGTGGTGACGTTGTGATCCACCCTGAGCTTGTTTTGTTTCTCTTGACTGGTCTTGTGACCCGTTGCTCTCCCCCACTTTGCCTATGGGGGTGTGTCAAATTATATATATGTGTGATACATATTGGTAGGCTGTAGTGGGGTAGATGTTATAGGGGATAACCCCTTAGGGTTTTCCTACTTGTAAAATTTCTCTCGATAGTCAACTTCACCTTGCCTAGCTATCTCAACAGCGTTCTCTCACGCGCTCTCTCACGCGCTCTCTCACGCGCTCTATCACGCTCACTCCTACACGTACTTTCCTATGCGTGCGCTCCAGTGCACACGCTCTCCCTCGCGCTCCGCGTCTCTCCCTTTCTTCACGAAGAGAGCTACGCAAGAGAAGATCAATCGACATACAATAATTACGAGGAGAGCAAAAACAAACAAAAATAATTGAAGAAGAATAAACAAAGAATTTTCAGAGGGAGGAGGGAGGATGAAAGGACCCGGAACGCACCGGATTTACCACGGTAACTCGGAAAACAACCCGCGCTCGCGCACCAAAAAGCGCTCGCGCACCAACTCGCGGTTGCGCCCGTGCACTGGTCGCCGGAGGCGACTATGGGGTAGGAGGGAGGGAGGGCGACGGCGGGGATGAGGGAGAGCGGCGATGGCGGGGAGGAGGGAGAGGCGAAGGCGGGAGGGAGGGAGAGGCGACGGCGGGGAGGAACGGAGAGGCGACGGCGGGAGGGAGGGAGCGGCGATGGCGAGGAGGAGGGAGAGGCGAAGGCGAGAGGGAGGGAGAGGCGACGGCGGGGAGGAGGGAGAGGCGACGGCGGGGAGGACGGAGAGGCGACGGCGGGAGGGAGGGAGCGGCGATGGCGGGGAGGAGGGAGAGGCTAAGGCGGGAGGGAGGGAGAGGCGACGGCGGGAGGGAGGGAGAGGCGACGGCGGGGAGGAGGGAGAGGCGACGGCGGGGAGGAGGGAGAGGCGACGGCGGGAGAAACGGAGAGGCGACAGCGGGAGGGAGGGAGAGGCGACGGCGGGGAGGAGGGAGAGGCGACGGCGGGGAGGAGGGAGAGGCGACGGCGGGGAGGGGAGGGAGGGAGAGGCGACGGCGGGAGGAACGGAGAGGCGACGGCGGGAGGGAGGGAGCGGCGACAGCGGGTGGGAGGGAGAGGAGATTGCGAGGTGGAATGGAAAGTGGATGGCGGGGTGGAAGGGAGCAGCGATGGGAAGGTGAGAGGGAGAGCCGATGACGAGGTGGGTGGGATGGGAGGGTGAGGCAACTGGTGGTTGGTAGGGGAGGGGAAGCGATTACGGGGAGGAAGGGATTGGCAAACAAGAAACTACAGTGCGCAATATGGGAGAAGGGGGGAGGCATGAAACACAACACGAAAAAGACGATGGGGCAAAACGAAAACACTGAACAGAATTTGCGCGCCTGCCAGAAAAGGATGATGCATGAAACAATTCACATATAAAAAGCCCGAAAACGACGGGGCAATCCGAGCCAGTACAGAACCTGGGCACTTGGAATAAAAAAACCAGACGCTGGTGGCACGTGAGAAGACACACATTATCACGTGAATTTTGTGTGAGCTGGAAACACATAGGGAAAATATGTTACAAGTAACCAAAATGGGACTGGATAACACGAATAGTAAAAAAATAACGTGTACGGTCACTATATCGGGTTTGCTGACGGGCTTGGTAAGTGGGGTCACGGATTCAGTCATTAACAACAGGAAAAATATCACGCGAATGGTCACACATGTAACTCCCGCCAAAATTTCTTGAAACTCTACAAATTTCCCGCTCGCGCCCAACCAATCTGCTAAGTTCTAACAAAACTAAAACCCAATCGGAATCGGATGCGGTTTGGGAACGGATCAACCCTGAACACCTGGTGATTTACGTGTTTAGGGTTGATTCGTCCGAAAATGAATCCAGGTTCCATTTGGGTTATATTTTTTGGCGGGAGTTTCATATGTGACCATTCGCGTGATTTCTTACCAGTTACTAGTGACTGATTCCGTGAAACGTTTTATCAGTCGCGTGAAAACACCCTTTGCAGTGACCGTACCCGTTATTTCTTTACCAAAAATGTTTTCGAGTCCCATTTTCGTTACAAATGACATATTTTCCCAAACACATACTTGCTGGAGCAAGAACCTCATTACATATCATTGCTACAAAATATCATATTGAAGATTTATAACATTGTTCACTAATTATATTCAATACTCAATATACACAGTAATATTTTTACCCAACGTTTAGAAAGGCAATCATAAGCACTAGCTTGTAATATTCATTATCACATTAAAACTAAAAATTGGTGCTACATAAAATCATTAAATTGGTTATATAGGTTATGTTAGTTTATTGTGTATGATCCTTTATAGCTTCAAAAATGGCAAATCCTACACAACCCATACGACGGTAAACGTCGAGCCTTGTAAGTTTTTCACAGATTGTTTCATATCCTTAAACACTAAATAAAAATGTGAAAAATGGACTCTCAAATCTTACCATCACATTCCACAACTATTTGCATGAAGTATTGGAGAATAGACGAGGTGTTTCTGAATATTAACGCAAACCGGGCACCCTGGAAAATAAAATCACAGCTGCGCTTTCAATTATACTGCCTCAAATATATAAAGCAACGTCTAGGAAGGGGTTACCGCTCATAGCCATTTTACGCATGTCTTTCATTGTTGTCCGGCTTGGTGTGGTCATCGTTGTTGTTGTCATCGTTGTCGTCGTTGTCGACTTAGTCGTCAACGTCAATCTCCGTCGACAACGTCGTCGTCGTCGACTTTGTAGTTGTTGCTGTTGCTTTGGCTATTGTTGTTGCTACTGTTGCTATTGTTGCTGTCTCTGTTGTTGCTGTCGCTGTTGTTGTTGTCCCTCTTGTTGTTGTCGCTGTTGTTGTTCTCGCTGTTGTTGCAGTCGCAGTTGTTGCATGTGTTGTTGTCGCACTTGTTGCTGTCGCACTTGTTGCTGTCGCAGTTGTTGCTGTCGCAGTTGTTGCTGTCGCAGTTGTTGCTGTTGCAGTTGTTGCTGTCGCAGTTGTTGCATGTGTTGTTGTCGCACTTGTTGCTGTTATCAGAATCACTAGGCAAGGATGAATGAACTAGCAGAAGTTTGGGTACAAATATGAAACCCTAGTTGGGGTTGTACCCCATATTGGCTACCCCACTACAGCCTACAAGCATAATACAGTTTAACACACCCCCATAGGCAAAGTGGGGGAGAACAAAGGGTCACAAGACCAGTCCAGCAAAGCAAAGCAAAGCCCAGGGTGGATCACAACGTCACCACACTCCGAGCACAAGTAAAGGCCACAAGGCCAGTTCACATGCAGTGCTAGATATAGTACAAGACAAGCAACACAGTGATCAAAAACCTAGCAAGCAAGCAACAAGATATATATAAAGTACAGTACAAAGAATGTCAAGCAGTGAGCAAGTGAGGAAACGTGGACACAAGGCCTAAAGAAGTACAGTGCCGCTGATGATCACTAGGCGGGAGCGCCTTGGTGAAGATATCAGCAGTGTTGGCCTTCGAGTCCACGTACACAAGCCGAAGCTGACCGCGCTGCTGAAGCTCTCGAGCAAGAAAGTAGCGAAGAGCAATGTGCTTCGTCCTGTGCTCCAGTCTGTGCTCCTGACACAAGGCAAGAGCCGCCTTGTTGTCACCGTACAGAACTGGAGGAGAACTAGGCCGCTCTCCCAAGTCAGTCAGCAGGTAGGTGAGCCAGCGTAACTCCTGTGCAGCCATGGCTGTGGCGTAGATCTCAGCCTCACAACTAGAGCCGAGAACAGAGGAAGAGCGGGTGGACCGCCACGAGACAGAACCTGAGCCAAGGCTGAAGGTGTAACCCTGTGACGACCGCTGCGTAGCCAGGTCGTCCACCCAAGAGGCGTCCGAGTGACCAGTGAGGACAACTCTGTCGCGTCCTCCAAGCACCAGCCCCATGCCTGATGTACTGCACAGGTAACGCAGCACCCTCTTAGCAGCCTCCCAGTGCTCTCGCCTGTGTCTCCCAGGCGCAACGTAACGAGCAAGGATGCTAAGAGGGTACGCGAGGTCAGGTCGCGTGCAAGTCATCAGGTACATGAGGCAGCCTACAAGCTCTGGGTACGGGCCACTCGGCTCTACGGACTCGTCCGAAGGTGGAGCTGAGAGCGAGTGGCTGGTAGCCAGAGGTGTGGCCTGTGGTGAGGAGAACTGGAAGCCGAAGCGCTGAAGGACCTGCTGCACCATGTGTGACTGAGTCAGGGTGATGGTGCGGCGAGCTCTGTCCCGGGTGATCTGCAAGCCAAGGTAGCTACGCAGTTCACCCAGGTCAGTGCAGGTGTGTCTCTTCTGCAGCTCCGACTTCACACGAGCGAGTGCCTCAGTGTCAGCAGTAGCAAAGACCAAGTCGTCGACGTACACGAGGATGTAGAACGGCGGCAGCGACGTGTCTGTGCGCAGAAACAGCGACGGGTCAGCAGTAGACGGTGCGAACCCAAGAGCCGCAAGAGTAGTCCTCAGTGTGTCGTGCCACTCACGTGGCGCCTGGCGGAGACCGTAGACTGGCCGGCGGAGACTCCACTGGGTACCAGGGGGAAACGACCCAGTAAAGCCAGGTGGGCGGCGCAGCCAGATCTCCTCATGCAGGCTGCCCTGCAGGAACGCTGTGCTGAAGTCAAGAGAGTGAAGCTCGTAGTCACGCTGAGCAGCAACGTGCAGCAGAACCCGAAGAGTGGTCATCTTCGGGGTGGGGGAGAAGGTCTGGAAGAAGTCGACCCCCTGACGCTGACTGAAGCCTCTAGCAACGTAACGAGCCTTGAAGACAGGCGGAGAACCTGGCGGCCGCTTCACCCTGAAAATCCACATGCCATCGACGATGTTCGCCCCAGGAGGGGGAACCTCGTCGACGTAGGTGCCTGTGGACTTCCAGGATGCCATCTCTGCGTCCATGGCTGTCTGCCACTGAGAGGAGTAGGGACCCGAGATCGCCTCTGCGTAAGTGCGCGGAGTGGGGATGTCTACTGCATCCGGGTCTCCCTCAGGGGCAAGCAACCAGGCCACGAGATGAGGTACAGCAGCCGCAAGAGAGTCAAAGTCCTCCTGCCTGTCCTCAAGGACGTCCGTGCCAAGAGCACACTCACCCCCGACGGACGGAGGACAGACAGACGCAGACTCTGACTCAGCGACAAGGCTAGCAGCGTAGTCTAGACGACAGGCAGCAGCAAAGTCAACCAACTCAGCGACCAGAGCAGACGCAGCCGAGGACTCAAAGGTAGGGTCAGTGACAACAGTAGCTAGGAGACGCGTGACTGTAGGGTGCTCAGCGCGATACCGGTCAGACTCAGGGTCCGGAACAGCAGGCAAAGAGGACGCAGGAGGAGACGGTAGAGGGACACGCCGAGGAGCAGTAGAGGGACGCAGAGTCATGTAGTGAGTGCCTGGGACAGGAGGAGGACGCTCACGACGGACACGACTACCAGTGCGAGCAGGACGAACAGGCGACGCAGGACGAGACTCAGGCTCACGACGCTCTGTAAGACCTCCTGTGGGACCAGTATAAGGAGAGGGAGCAGGGAGAGGCGAGGCAGGCGGTAACTGTGACTGCGGCTGGACAGGCGGAGGACACTCTACGGAGGGAGGAGGACAAGGAGGAGGAGCCTGCCCAAGAACCTGCTGAAGGAGCGGTACGAAGTACGGTCGCGGCCGCGCAGCGTCTCTAGAAGCAGAAGGGACTCCAGCGGCCGGGTCCACAGCACCAGCAGCAGCTCCACCGGCCGGGTCCCCAGCTCCAGCAGCAGCTCCACCGTCCGACTCCTCAGTACCAGCAGCAGCTCCACCAGGTGGGTCCGCAGCACCAGCAGCAGCGCCACCCCCAGAGTCGGGAGCTCCAACTCCGCTAGCACCGCCAACGCCAGAGTCCCCAGCTCCAGCAGCTCCAGTCGCAGCGCTCCCAGAACAGCCAGTCCCAGCAGCTCCAGTACCCCCAGTACGAGCACCCCCAGGACGAGCAACTCCAGCACCCCAAACTCCAGTCGAGCCACTAGGACGGCGAAAGCGTCGGACGTACCAGTCACGAAGCTGCTGCGGTGTGAGAGACTGCTCAGTACCCCGAACCGGAGCACCCCCAGACACAGTAACCCGAGGCGCCGTACCCGCAGGCTCAGCACCCCCAGTCGCAGCACCCCCAGGCTCAGCACCCCCAGGCGGCAAACTCTCAGGCACAGTACCCTCAGCCCCAGCACCCGCAGTCCCAGCACTCCCAGGCCTCGCACCCGCAGGCTCAGCACCCCCAGGCGCAGCACCCCCAGGCTCCGTACTCTCAGGCACCGTACCCTCAGCTCCAGCACCCTCAGTCCCAGCACCTGCAGCCCCAGCACCCCCAGGCCCAGCACCCCCAGGCTCAGCACCCCCAGGCTCAGCACTCCCAGCAGCACCACCCGCAGCAGCACCTGAGTCACCTGTGACCTCGACAGGCTCAGCGACGGGAGGAGGGTCTACCTGAGAGACACCTGAAGGAGCAGGACCCTGAGGGGGAAGGGGGTCTACCGGAGGGGGACCAGGAGCAAGGAAAAGCGGCGGGGGAGGGAGGGGGGCAGTGCGGTAGGGGAAGAGACGGTAAAAGGGGACCGACTCGTCAAAGGTGACATCCTGAGAGGCGAAGACCCGGCGCGAGGTGGGGTGGTAAAACTGCCAGCCAGGCGCGTCAGGGACAAAGCCAAGGAAGACACAGGGAAGCGTGCGGGAGGAGAGCTTGTCCGCAGACGTATCGCGGACAAGGGCACGAGCACCCCACACCCGGAAGCGCGACGCATCGCCAACCTCCCCCGTCCAACGCAGTGTGGGCGAGGTCTCCGGCAAGGAGACACGGGGCCAGAGGTTGAGCTGATGCGCGGCGTACCGGACAGCAAACGGCCACAGAAAATGGGGAGCCGCCGCGTGGACCAAGGAGGTACGAGCGACCTCCATGACCAGGCCAATGCGACGCTCAGCAACCCCATTCTGCTGTGGGGAGTCCGGAAGCGTGAAGGTCTGCTCGATGCCCTCCGCCTGACAGAAGGTCCTCAAGAGGTCGGAGGAAAACTCACCACCTCTGTCAGAGTGCAGACGCAGGACAGGAAGATCCGTCCGGAAACGGCGGCGGAGCTGGAGACGAACCGTGCGGATCCAAGGGATCAGAACAGCAGGGACCTCACCCTTGGTGCGCAAGGGGAAGACCGTGGTGTAACGCGAGTAGTCGTCGACAACCAGCAAAAAATACCGCTCACCGCCCTGACCACGAACGCGGGCTGGGCCCCACACGTCCAGGTGGAGGGTCTCCAGAGGAGCCTCTGTCGGGGGGAACGAGGAGGAGTGAGGAGCGGCGCGCTGCCGCCCCTCGACGCAAGGAAGGCAAGGCGGCGCAGGCGAGGCAGGGAGGGGAGGGAGGGACCTGGGAAGACCGGACACAAGGAGGCGACGGTGCATGCCACGAAGGCGTGGCAAGGAGGGGTGACCCAGGCGGTGGTGCCAGAGAAGAGTCTGGTGCGACAGGGAACGACACTCACAGGCGTGGGCCACCAGACCTGACGCAGACACCTGACCGACAGCAGCTACCTGGGGAGACGCAGTGGTCAGTGTGTAGAGACTCGACCCCGGCCGACGGGTGAACGTAGCCAGGTGACGGCCGGTCCTGGAGCACGTGCAGATCGCCACACGCTGTCCGCCAGGGGTAAAGGTGTCAACCCACTGATCCTGGAGGACAGCGTTGCTCACCAGGTTCGTCGAGAACGAGGGGAGGTGGAAACCCGACAACGAGCCAGACGGAACCGCCGGACAAGGGAGCACAGTGGTGGACTGGGCAAGGACTGGGCCCCCAGAGGGGTCAGCCAAGGAGACTGGGACCGGTGCAGGAAGCGGTGTGAGCTCAGTACTGTCACGAAAGAAGCAACGGGAAGCACCTGAGTCAAGGGTGAAGGTGTGACAGGCCTCAGCCGGTGCGGTACCTGAGAGAGGAGTCTGTGTGGGTGCTGTACCTGAGAGAGCAGACTCGAAACCAGCCGGGACAGCACTGGGGGGAGCAAGTACAGGGGGCACCATACCAGAGAGAGCAGACTCACTAGTACCCAGGGCAGCAGGCTCTATACCTGGGTCAGGCGGCACACACAGGTAACAGTCTCCCTCGGCACTAACAGTCAATGCATACATGGCAGCAATAATAGCATCATAGTCAAGAGCAAAGACATCAACACCAGCCCTCATGAGCTCAGCCCAGCGGGGGCGCTCAACATCCGCACCCATCTCCTCACGCCAAGCGTCGTCAAGGTGGGAGAAGCAGCGGTACGGGGTGTGGAACCTCCCACACGTCTGTCCCTTGCGGTCACCTGTGCGAATGACATAAGAACAGCGGGCACTGGCCCCCGACGTCCCACGCTGAGCAAGCCACTCACGAAGCTGCTGGGTCGTCTGGGGACGCTGCTGCTGCTGGGAGCTCTGGCCAGAGCCAGTGCCTCCACTCCGACCTCCGCCGCCACCACTACCACCGCTCCGACCGCCACCGCCACCACCGCCACCACCGCCACCGCCGCCACCGCCGCCGCCGCCACTACTGCCACTGCTCCCTCCGCCGCCCCCGTCTCCACCCCCGACCCCACTCCCACCAGCGCTCCCGCCACCGCTCCCTCCAGCACCGCCTCCCCCCCCACCTCCCCCACCTCCTCCCCCACCAGCGCCACCACCACCACTTTTGCCCCCCTTGCCCTTGCCGGTGCGGCGCCTCCCACCAGGAGTAGAAGCAGCGCCAACAGACTCAGCACCAAGGAAGTCAACAGCAGCAGCAGCAGCGTAGGAGGGAGCGAGGGGAGAGGGAGAACACCCCTCAAAGATGGGGGTGCGAGGAGCGCCACGAGCAGCACCGACAGCTACAATGCTCTTTTCGGCCGCGAGCAGGTGCTCCTCTAGGAGGGCGACTGTGAGCTCAGTGGGACAGCGAGCAAGGAAGTGGTCTCGAACTGAGCGGAGGGTGTCAGGGAGACGGGTGACTATGAAGTGGAGTGTCCAGTACAGTGGAGGGGGGTTCTTAGCGCAGAACTCGGTGGGAAGGGCGGCACGCAGGCGAGCATCACTAGTGCGAAGGTGGGTGATAAGATCGGCGACTGTAGTAAAGGTGGACAGATCGGGGAACAGGTACGGCAGCATGAGGCGGCTAAGCTCGGCTGTGGCAGGCGAGGAGTAGCGAGCGACGACAGCGTCGTACAGGGCCTTAGCGGATTTGCAGTCGCCAAAATGCTCTAGCTCAGCTAACGGCAGGTGACTGCGAATGGCTAGGCGAGCAGCTGCGTCACGAGTCTGCCAGTGGGAACGAACACTAAGCTCAGCTGTGGCAGGAGGGGCAGGCGCAGCACCAGACGCGTAGTCATAGAGCGACACATGCTCCTTGCTATCGCTCAGGAGAAACAGCTGCAGGTCATCTAGCCAAGCGGTGAAACGCACAGGGCGGCCCTCAGCATCGAACGACAGCACGCGAATGGAAGCCATAGCGACAGTGTGACAGAGTAACGCAAGCTGCCGCAGCAGGGGAAGGCGACTGTGCACGGATAGAGAGCAGCGGGCGAGGCTGGCGCTACGGGCAGGCGGCGCTGCAAGCGGTCAGTGCGACGGGAGGGCGACGCTGCGAGCGGGCAGCGCGGCGGACGGGCCGGGAAGCGGGCAGCGCGGCGGGCAGGCGGCGCTGCAAGCGGGCAGCACGGCGGGCGGGCGACGCTGCGAGGCGGGCGGGCCGCAAAGCGGGCAGCGGGCGGGCGGGCGGGCTGCGAAGCGGGCAGCGGGGCGAGCGGGCTGCGATGCGAGCGGGCCGCGAAGTGGGCAGCGAGCGGGCGGGCGGGCTGCGAAGTGGGCGGGCCGCGAAGCGGGCAGCGAGCGGGCAGCGAAACGGGCGGGCCGCGAAGCGGGCAGCGAGCGGGCGGGCGGGCTGCGAAGTGGCGGGCCGCGAAGCGGGCAGCGAGCGAGCGGGCTGCGAAGCGGGCGGGCCGCGAAGCGGGCAGCGAGCGAGCGGGCTGCGAAGCGGGCGGGCCGCGAAGCGGGCAGCGAGCGGGCGGGCGGGCTGCGTAGCGAGCGGGCCGCGAAGCGGGCAGCGAGCGGGCGGGCGGGCTGCGAGCGGGCGGCTCGGCGAGGGGCGCGCGAGGGCGCTAGTGAGGGGCGCGCGAGGGCGCTAGTGAGGGGCGCGCGAGGGCGCTAGCAAGGGGCGCGCGAGGGCGCTAACAAAGGGGCGCGCGAGGGCGCTAACGAAGGGGCGCGCGAGGGCGCTAACGTGGGTGCGCGCGAGGGCGCTAACGAGGGTGCGCGCGAGGGCGCTAACGAGGGCGCACGAGGGCGCTACGAGGCTAGGGCACGGGGTAGCGTGGTAACCGCATGCGAGCGGTGGTGGGCCCTAAAAAAACGATCGGTAGGTCCTAGGGACCTCCTGCTCTGATACCATATCAGAATCACTAGGCAAGGATGAATGAACTAGCAGAAGTTTGGGTACAAATATGAAACCCTAGTTGGGGTTGTACCCCATATTGGCTACCCCACTACAGCCTACAAGCATAATACAGTTTAACAGCTGTCGCACTTGTTGCTGTCGCAGTTGTTGCTGTCGCAGTTGTTGCTGTCGCTGTTGTTGTTGTCGCTGTTGTTGTTGTCGCTGTTGTTGGTGTCGCTGTTGTTGGCGTTGATGTTGTCGCCGCTATTGTCGGTGTGGTCTGTTGTCGTTGTCTCTGTTGTTGTTGTCGCTGCTCTTGTTGTCGCTGTTGTTGTCGATCGCTGTTGTTGTTGTTGTTGTTGTTGCTGTTGTTGTTGTTGCTGTTGTTGTTGCTGTTGTTGTTGTTGTTGTTGTTGTTGTCGCTGCTGTTGTTGGCGCTGATGTTGTCGCCGCTGTTGTCGTTGTGGTCTGTTGTCATTGCCGCTATTGTTGTTGACGCTGCTCTTGTTGTTGCTGTTGTTGTTGTTGTTGCTGTTGTTGTTGTCGCTGTTGTTAATGTCACTGTTGTTGTTGTTGTCGCTGTTGTTGGTGTCGCTGTTGTTGTTGGCGCTGATGTTGTCGCCGCTGTTGTCGGTGTGGTCTGTTGTCGTTGTCTCTGTTGTTGTTGTCGCTGCTCTTGTTGTCGATGTTGTTGCTGCTGTTGTTGTTGCTGCTGCTGTTGTTGTTGCTGTTGTTGTTGGCGCTGATGTTGTCGCCGCTGTTGTCGTTGTGGTCTGTTGTCGTTGTCGCTATTGTTGTTGACGCTGCTTTTGTTGTCGCTGTTGTTGTTGTCTTTTATTTATGTTGCATTTGTGGTTGATGTTGCAAGTGTGGTATGTGAACCGCGAATGAATTTGTTGATAAATGATGAAGTTTTTACCATAGACTATTATGGAAGCAAGATTTGTGAACTCATTATATAGTGTTGTACATTTGTTTAAAACCGCATATTTGTCATCAATGTTAATCCCTCAAAGTCAGGATCGGACTTGATTCGATGCACCCCACATGACAGGGGGAGTCGTTAGCGACTGCCGTGCCCAGCTGGAAACTCTGTCGTTACTCACATATGAGACAGAGTTCGAAACTGCCCAGCTGGAAACTCTGTCGTTACTGTGACTGAGTTCGAAACTGCCCAGCTGTAAACTCTGTCGATAGTGTTTGGTTGACTTGAACAGTTTACGGATTGGCTGGGCAACATGTCGCTATTTCGTACTGCTCACCAGGTCCATTTTTGGTGAGTCGAGCAACTTCCACGTCGACCTCACCTCCTATTCGCGGAAACCAATGCTTCCTGCCAACTCAAGTATGACAACGCGAATAATGAGCGAAGGCACGAGATGGACCTAGGCACAAAAACATGTACAGTGCATTCATTCTCCGAACGGAAGAAGTCACAAGTTGTCTGGTTGCTTTCACTTCCGCACCAATCGTCCTTGTTGCCTGGAACACTGTTACTCACCAGCAATGTAACAATTTACTAGTTTAGATGGTTACGATTTCATGTTGCCAAATGATCGTGTGGTCCATACATGCCTTCTGGTTCATTCGAATGTTCAAACTTGGCAATTCAAACGCTCTAACAAAGCCCTCTACTGCTAGTTAGAGCACAGAGGAGGACTTGGCTATGTTTTCCTCACGTCGCAACTCCTCCTGAAGCTCTCGTGCCAAAATTTAGTTTACATTTGGCGCCAACACTGGAGGGTTAAACGCTAAACGTTCCTCTATTGTGTGGTTAGCTCGTTTTGAGACAATATGTTGATCCTGCTCCTCGCCCAGACTTTCTCAGGAGATAGCAGAGCTCGTAGCAGGAGGCGTTTTCAGCTGCCTAGGCGCTCAATCACCTGCCAGCAGAACATCAATACACCTGCCAAGTGCCCACGACCACCTGCCCATCCTTGCCTCTCACCTGCCCAAATGTGCTGCTCACCTGCCCTTTGGCGCCAAGCACCTGCCCTTGGAGGAGCTGCAGTCTATAGGCCGAGTTTAACTACTACTTAAGTCACACATCGATGGGCTTCATTATCATATTCAACCGTCTCCTAGTTCCTATCCTTCTCGTTACGGTCTTCACAACCACCAGAACTATGGCTACTGTCCTTGCTATGCGTAGCGAGGTGACAGGCAAGCGCCCCATCAAGCTGACACCCAAGATGCAGGGAGCTGGGGGTCTTGGTACCCGATTGAGTGGTGGTGTCAAGAAGCGCAAGACTGCTGGCGGCCGACTGATCCAGAATGCGCGCAAGGATGGTGGCGATTCTGACATCAATGATGTCGACAATGTTGCGGGCAACACCATTGTCCACGCCTCTGCTGCCGCAGCTGATCCCGCTAGCGACGCTGGTGATGCCGCTCCCTTGGGGGTCAAGTCCATGCTGACGACTTCGATGATGAAGAGCATGACGAGGAAGAGGAACGCGTGAAGGCGCAGAATGAAATGACTGGTAAGAGGCACTGTTACCACTAACAGCAACACACTTTACCGCTTTTGTGCTTGCATTCCAGCTGTAAATGTTATGTCAGAGGTCCACTGGAGATCCCCGATGATCCTAGGGAAGGGTTACAGGCATGTCGGCTTGGGGGGTTATGGGCGCACTCACCCGCTACACAAACAAGCCCTTTTATCCCAGTGGTTAGTGGCTGGGATTCTGACATGGTATCAGAGCGAAGGTCTCGGGTTCGATTCCCGGTGTGTGCACTTCGGGCATCCCAGTGCGGGGGGGTGTCAGAGGTCCACTGGTGATCCCCGATGATCCTAAGGAAGGGTTACAGGCACGTTGGCCTGGGGGGTTATGGGCGCACTCACCCGCTACACAAACAAGCCCTTTTATCCCAGTGGTTAGTGGCTGGGATTCTGACATGTTACACACTTTTGAACCACTGTTTTGCTTGCATGCCAGCTGTAACCGTAACACACTTTGTCGGTGCTGCAGGGGACGGGCGACAGGACACGCTGAACAACATCACCGAGCGTGATGGGGCGTCGCTTCCCTCCCAAAGTCCTGCTGGGAGCCCACTGGAGGGTGTTGCCGCGGCATCTGACCAAGCTGCTAACGGGCGGCTTGCTGAATTGGAACGAACCACACAGAAGCAGTCGCTGCTGATTTCGTCGCTGCTGGAGAAACTTAACAACGGGTCCTGCTCGAACCCGGGGGGGGGGGGGGGGGTGCAATGGGTCCTGCCTTGGGGTCTCCAAGCACCAATGGAACGCCGCGATCAGCACCAACGTCGCAGCATGCTGATGTCGCCACACCAGAACGCGAAATGCTGCAGCGCCCGACGTCCAACCGTGCTTCCCCTGCTGGGACGCGGAAGCGGAAGTATCTAACGTTGAAGAACAACGGTAACGTGTGCGACGTAGTCCTGCACACGTCACTCAGCGGTATCCCGTTAAGGGACCAGGTCCTCATGCGCCAGTTGCCTGCCTACGGCAAGGCATGGAACGTAAGTGCCATATCGAAAGTGTGGAATGGGGGTTGGTGGGTTGTGTGTGTGTGGGTTATGGCTGAGGGGCTAATGGAATCATGATAAATTCCACGCATGCATTGCTGTTTGTTCATCCCCTCTTCACCCTTTTCTCACGCCCCTCCCTTTCTGGCCTTGCTTTGTTTTTAGTCGACCTCTTGATCTCGCCTGCCGATTTGCCACGTTTCCAAGTTTGCTGATCTGCCTATTCTTTTCCGCATTCCCATGTACCAGAAAAAAATGGAGCTAGCTGTGGTTGTGGCGTTCTTTCGCCAACCGGACGACGTTACAAGCGTGTACCCGTCAGAAAGCGTGGTGATGCGGTGCCTCATCGGTGTTTGGGGCAAGAGCAAGGCTGCCGCGCTGGCAGAAGTCATGATGTACTGCGTGGCGCGGGCAGGCGCTTCAACGCGCAAGCAGAGTGATTGGCGTGCGCGGATCTCGATGAATGGGCGCCGGAATTTTTCTGACGCTTTTGGGCTAGTTTGCAAAGCGAATCCCCGTCTGAAATTCGATTACACCGAGCTGATTTGTGATGAGGAGCGCACACCGACCCAAGTATACAACTTGGCGAGCGAGGATGGTACACCACTGGTCAAGCCTCTTGGTAAGTGCTGTTCGTGAGCATTGGTAACCACAGCTGTTACGCATGGTGCTGTTTAGTCGTATGTTCTTGGCATACCCTTGGTTATGACAGTACCCATCGTTCCATGTAACTAATGACTGCATGTTTGTTTCCATTGTTTAAATATGTACGTGTTGAGCAGAAAAGGGAGGGCTTCTTCGCTGGCACTTTGCTGACGGCACGATGCACCCGTTTGGCACTGTGCTCTTCGACATCATCGTCCGCAACGCCTTTCAGAAGGGAGCTGGCGGGTCGGCTACGGTGGTGAAGGCGTACCACATCGCCTATCTGCTGTATCTGGTACGTATGAGCGGATTTTTTACGTTTGCACATGTGCTAGCACTTAGTTTCCTGTGTTGTATAGCTATAAGATTGGTTGCTTTGAAAATTGCCTTGCATAGCCATTTTGTCGCCCCATCTTCCTTCCAACCATCTTCCCTCCGACCCTCATGTCAACCAATCGCACCCTTCCTGTTTCCCCTGCCACCTTACTCGTTTCCAGCCACACTGGCAGAAGCTTGTAGGGCGTTGATTCCTTGCCCAGCGTGGTGCACTCCATACAGTGGAGGTGTCATCGCATGCCTTATGTGCTCTATCACCTCTCACTTGGCTGCCATGTCCAGATTGCCTAAACAACACTATATTTCCCCTTCAATCCTCACTCCCTTGTTGTAACAGGTTGAATATTCAGTCGTGCACCACAAGGCTCGTGGCAAACGCATTCCAACGGATGCGGATGTCAATGCAGCTGACATTGCCAGCTACCACCGCAAGGTGAAGGCTGCCATTCGCAAGACCCTCGAGGAGTCCCCGAATGACCAGCTTCCTGCATGGTCGGAGCAGTATCAGGGGTGGGTGTTTGGACCCACCGAGACCGTGGTGATCTCGGGCAGCGGCTTCCCCGACCTTGTTCCCGATGGGGCTGACCCCGATGCCACCGAGAAGAAGGAGGTTGCTCTCCTGTTCGAATATGCCCAGGTGGAGCCCGAGAAAGGCAAGAAGAAGAAGACGGGTTCCAACAGCAGTGATGCCACCATGGAGCGTGATCTCCTGGATGATGTGGGTGAGTGGGAGGATGCGGAGGATAGTGTGTAGATGTGGATGATATGGGCGGGCAAATTGGTGCCATGCTGAGATGTGTTGTATTATATAGCGTATGTATTATATATATTGGGAAAATGGACAAATGGTAACTTTTGGGATACAAACATATGGGTCACTTTCAGCTAGAAATTGGAGCCCCAAATTCGCATAGTTTCCATACCATTGGACAGGCAAATGCATGGTTTTTTATCAGAAAATGCATGACTATCGGGAGGCCGTTTCATGATGTTGGGAAAACAAATGTAATATAAATAACATGTAAATGAGGTACATTTACTAACAAAATAGCTAGTCCTTTTTGTATGGAAATGGACCCTACTAAAAAGGTACGACAACTTCTACTTTATAGTAGGCCTAATCACCCCTCCTAAATACATACTAATGAGTATAGAAAAGGTATGTAAAAGGTATGTATAATCAATAGGGATTTTTGATATGCAGTTCGCGCCTGCGATCCACGAATTGGCGAATTCGAAGCCGTGCCACTGGGATTTCAGGTAGAGAAGGATGGATTCATCCGGCTTGTAGATCTTGACGGCGGCTTCGCAGAGATAAGGGGAGCTGCTGGAACCGCGTGAGCTAGTGGTGAAGTGAGTGGATGGAGAGATGAGGAGAGAAAGGAGAATGGAGAGAAAAGTTATCTGGTGGTTACTACTTTTGTGCAGCGCCATCGTTGCGAATGGAGATGTCACGCTATGGCGAAAGGTGCGAAAAGCAAGTAGAAGAAAATGTTAGTATCTTCGCATCTGGAGGGTGCCTCAAACGGAATCTTGCAAAACCACAAAGTGCACGGAGTGACAACATCGCGTTCTTATAAATACTCGTTTTGTAAGGACATATCACACAAGCAAGTGCACTTCCAAGAACTGCTCGGACTCTGAGCTGGGCTCGCCGTCGAGCTCTCCCACAATCGTTGGCAAGAAGCATGCGTTTGGGTTGTGCCTGCCCCGTGAATCGCGCGGAAGCAAGCTGCTCATCCAAGTCAAAGGTGTACTCCTTTCAAGTCACTTGAATGACGGGGAAGGAGAAGGGCGGAGCAGCACAAGGAAGGAAACAGAGAATGGCAGGAGCAAAAGCAGTGTCGCCTTGGCTGCCTGCTTCTCGCACGGTGCTGAGCGATGGTGGTAACCAATTTCGAGCAATCCAGCTCCGCGAAAATCGACTCGCGATGGTGGGTGGAGTTGACAAAATTTCTGTGAGTTTCGGAAGGCAAGGCAGCTGAAGTGGCTGACAGCGAGACATAGGATATGCAGCTAGTCTCCCCAGCCTCGAACCTCGCGGTCCGTGACAGCACAGCCTGACCAAAACTTGCGTAAGCCTAGGTGGCAGGTTCGGCCAGACAATTGTTTTCACCCAAGGCAATTCAGAAGACAAATTCAGACGAGCATATGCAGAATGGTGATGCTACTTCAATTATTTTGCAGGAATCCACTCTAGCATGCACTGCCAGCAAACCCAGAATGACCCTGATGCTGCCTTTACATGCTCCCCCCCACTTTGCTGCCTCTGATGGCAACTACTCCAATGTTGGACCTTTACTCCCTCTACGCCACTCTTCTGGTCTTGCAGAACGGGTATCAACAGCTTGTCAATACCTCGTCTTTCCAGTATCTCCTACGCTGCACTTCGCTCCATGTCCCCTAGAGTTTCAGACTTTGGCCAAAGCTGTTGCTGTCCGTTCACGCACATACGAACGCATCTCCCGCCTTCAAAGCGTAACCCTTGTCGCACACACACGAAAAACGCCAGCGCACCTTCCCACCCACTGGCGTTGGTCGACAAGTGCCATGCCCCCCACATGGTCCGGATTTGCCATTTGCACCGCAGAAAGCCGCGCACGAAGCAGGTCTGCGTTGCGAAGTAACCTTGCAACCAGGCACTTGCGAAAGGCAGTTACGAGCTACAGTAAGGTACACCGTTGAGTCATCCCCAGGCTTTTCCGTCTGCCCTTCGATCGGGCAGACTCGCTTGCCCCACGCCTGAATTTCCGATCTGCCCGAGAAGAAATTATCACGCAGGTCCAGATTGTATTCCCCTTCCGGCGTACCAAAATTAGGCAAACCTCCCGCGAAGAAATTATTCGACATGTTCAGAACCTGCATGTGGAGACCCTTGAACGGATTCCCTGGAATTCCGCCTGATAGAATGTTGTTCTGGATATTCAACCATGCTAGTTCTGGCGCGCCTGCTACCGCAGCCCACGGGAAGCTCCCTGAAAGCCGGTTGAATGACAGATCGAGTCCGTACAGCTTCGGCTGATTGGCTAGTAGAAACGCGGGAACGGGTCCTGTCAGCTTGTTTCCCGCCAGATTCAGGCTCTGGATGTTTTTCATCTGCCCGAGGGTTGCGAGGATTCGCCGAGAGACCTTGTTTTGGCTCAGGTCGATGTCTCTCAGCTTCGGGTGGTTCGCGAGAGGTGCTAGCGAAGTAACGACGAAGCTGTTACGCTTGAGCAAAAGACCCTCCAGTTTCGGGAGTCGCAGAAGTGTGCTCACGGGAAGGGGATGCCCCAATCGGTTGAAACCAGCCGTCAGCCTCACCAGACTGGTACACGCCGTTAGAGTTGACGGCAGCGGCCCTTCCAGCCGGTTATTCTGAATCATCAGGTACGTCAGCCCTTTCAGATTGCCGATCTCCGCCGGAATGCTACCGGTCAGCCGGTTGTCCGTGACGCCGAGAGTCTTCAGAACGGAAAGCGCGCCAAGCGTTCCCCCGGGAATGCTTCCTGTGAGCCGATTGGCGGAAAGATCCAACGTGTCCAACTTCTTGATCGTCCCGCCAAGGATAAACCCGGGAATGGGACCTGAAAAGCGGTTGCGCGAGAGGTCTAAGTAAACGAGGTTCGTCAAGCGGGAGAGCGTGGCCGGGATGGGTCCGCCCATGCCGGGACCGTTGTCGGTGATTCGCAGCTCCTGCAGGCGGCTTAGCAGGCCGATGGACCAGGGGAGGCGCCCCGTGAGCGTGTTTCCCCAGAAGACCAGACTCGTGAGGGCCGTTAGGTTTCCGATCGCGGGCGGGATGGTACCGTTGATCCACGCGCCGGAGAAGTCGAGGCGCGTGACGGCGCCGGACCTCGCGTCGCAGGTGACTCCCTGCCACGTGGAGCAGTCCGTGCCTGCGATCCACGAGTCCGCGTATTGAAAGCCGGGCCAGCGGGATTTCAGGAAGAGGAGGATGGATTGATCGGGCTTGTATATCTTAACTGCTTCGCAGAGATAAGGAGACTCCTCGTGCGAGGTACTACTGGGGAAGAAGCGAGTGGATGGAGCGACGAGGAGGAGCGCGAAGAGAAAGAAGCTGGGAAAGCTCCTCTGTTTACTACTAACTGGTGACGGCATCTTTGCGATGGGTGGCGTCTTTACTAGGTGGTCGACGCGATGGCGATGGACACGGAAAGCAAGCGGAAGAGATCGTTTGTAGATCTTTGCAACTGTAAGGTGGTCGCATGCGAGGATATCTGGAACTCTACGAGTGCACCGTCTTCGTGATCTAGCAGCAACTCCTAACTGCGAACATCTTAGTCCTAAAATGCTTTGTTTCCAATAGAATCAACGAGTGAGAATATATGCAGAGATTGATCAGGACACGAGCAAGTGGGGTGCCGGGAACGGCTGGGTAGCAACCGAGGTAGGAAGGTGCAGGTCGCGTGGCTCGTTGCTGGATGACAGGTAGACAGGATGCCTCGGCTAGCGCAATAAGCGTGAGTGGGAGGAGCTGCAAGGATTCATTTTTGCCCTGTTTCCTTTGCTGAGCTGTTTCAGCCGCGTGAACAAAGACGGTGAGCTGGGCCGCCGTCGTCGACCTTCCCTCGGGAGTGTCTTGGAAGAAGCATATGCCGTGAGTGTGCTGCTGTGCTCAAGTCTTGTGTGCGTAGCGAATCGTGCAGGAAGGGCGTCATGTCACGAAATTCAAGATGTGGATTGTATGATGTCGTGTGAAATGTGAGGGAGAATGGCGCGTCGCCTGCCCTTGGCGATATTCCTCGCATGGCGCTGCATCGCAATGAATTTCGAGCATCCAGCTCAGCGGGAATCGAGTCGCGATATTGGTGTAGGAACAAGTTCGAGGCGCGATTCTTGGTGGGTTGACTGCGTGCTCCAGGAGACATGCCACGTCATCCCTGTCAGCTCCGGAGCGCATAGAAGCTGAGCTGGAGGACAGCGGCTCTGACGGCGAAGGCAAAAAACACCATTATTTGAAAATGCTGTAGCTATATTAAAACCATTAAATGATGCTTTAGAATATGCTGCTCTAAAGCTGAAACTTGTACCACAAAACACGATACATAGGTATACGCAATGGAGCATTCAACACTTCAGTTGGGAGCTCAGCATGGCCCACGTTAACATCTGGACATGCTCTCGAGTGGAGAACTGTGACCAAATGTTTTAAGCTGTGCACAATCAGAGGCGACACTATAATGCTTTAGGTAATGTCCAAGTCAGACCAAGCACTGAGACATGCGTATGACAGTGCAGAACGGGGTATAATTTGGCATTTGGGGGCTGATGTGATAGGGTTTGTACGAACGGACAGGATTGCGATGGGAAAAGCGGAGGGGAGGTGAGGAAAAGCGAAAGGAAAGCCGGAGGAAATGGGGGACTAATGCGGAGGAGGAGGTGGGTTGGGAGACGTTGCATGTGTATCCACACGCCTGGATGACCGAACATGGCTGTTGATAGTTAGTCCATGAGAACTATGAGCAGTGTGACTACGAGAAGTATGACTATGAGAAGTGTGACTATCTTGAAGCTGAGAGGCCTGTTCTCTCCTGGCCTCGGCGTGAGCAGCCTCGGCTTGCTCTAAGCGAGTTGAGAAGAACGATATGGGTGAGGGAGAGGAGGAGGAGGAGGAGGAGGAGGAGGAGGAGGAGGAGGGGAGGAGGAGGAGGAGGAGGAGGAGGAGGAGGAGGAGGAGGAGGAGGAGGAGGAGGAGGAGGAGGAGGAGGAGGAGGAGGAGGAGGAGGAGGAGGAGGAGGAGGAGGAGGAGGAGGAGGAGGAGGAGGAGGAGGGCAAAGAGGACTGCACCGGCGACTTTTCAGCTTGAGGGAACAGATGTGACGTGCTTTGAGACGGCCTTCGAGGCATCCCAAAGGACGACAGCGATGACAAGGATGCTGACGAGGATGATGATTCAACATGAGGAAAGAGATGTGATGACGAGGACGATGATGAGGATGATGACGAGGACGATGACGGGGACGCTGTTTCAACACGAGGGAACAGGTGTGATGACGTGGCAGCTGAAGGAGGAGAGATGGGTGGCCTTTCTTGTCTGGGCTTGAATGAGCCAGCAGGGGGTGGGGCTACTCGCTTGGGGGTAGGTGCAACTGGGGAAGGTACTTTTGGTGTGGGGAGTTTGGGCGAAGGTGCCTTGGGGGTAGGTAAAACTGGGGAGGGTGTTTTTGGCGTGGGGCTTTTGGGGGAAGGTGGCTTGGGAGTTGGGGCCTTGGGTGGAGGAGGAGGGAAGGGAGGGAAGGAGACTCGTTCAGACCTGCACGAGGGAGGGAGCGAGAGGGAAATGTGAGGGAAGTGTTGAACTGGACTGGACTTTGGGCAATGGGAGCACAAAAATGGGAGGATGGGGGGAAGTCTTTTGAGACGTCTCAAAATTCAGGGTTTAGGGAAATGCGAGAAAGTGGGGAACTGGACTTTGAGTGATGGGAGCACAAAAATGGGAGGATGGGGGGAAGTCTTTTGAGACGTCTCAAAATTCAGGGTTTAGGGAAATGCGAGAAAGTGGGGAACTGGACTTAGAGTGACGGGAGCACAAAAATGGGAGGATGGGGGGAAGGTGGGGGATGGGGGAGACTCGCTCAAACGTGAACAAGGTAGGATGTGGGGAATCGGATTTGTGGCATTGGGAAGAGGAGGAAGAAGCAGGAAGAGGGAACGAGGCGGAATTTGACACACACTGGCCTGTAAAGGTCAGTTCTCTCTGTGCGTGTGACCCACACTGGTGACTAGCCCACACTGGTGACTAGCCCACACTGGTGACTAGCCCACACTGGTGACTAGCCCACACTCAACAGCACTGGGCTGCCATGGCGTTGATGAGCCAGCGGGTGTAGGGCTTGGGGGTGAGGGTGTGATGGTGCGTTGGTGAGCAAGAGAGATATGGCTGACCTCATGCTTACTGTGCGTCTGATTCACACTCACTCACCCGCGCTGGGCTGCCATGGCGTTGATGAGCCAGCGGGTGTAGGGCTTGGGGGTGAGGGTGTGATGGTGCGTTGGTGAGCAAGAGAGATATGGCTGACCTCATGCTTACTGTGCGTCTGATTCACACTCACTCACCCGCGCTGGGCTGCCATGGCGTTGATGAGCCAGCGGGTGTAGGGCTTGGGGGTGAGGGTGTGATGGTGCGTTGGTGAGCAAGAGAGATATGGCTGACCTCATGCTTACTGTGCGTCTGATTCACACTCACTCACCCGCGCTGGGCTGCCATGGCGTTGATGAGCCAGCGGGTGTAGGGCTTGGGGGTGAGGGTGTGATGGTGCGTTGGTGAGCAAGAGAGATATGGCTGACCTCATGCTTACTGTGCGTCTGATTCACACTCACTCACCCGCGCTGGGCTGCCATGGCGTTGATGAGCCAGCGGGTGTAGGGCTTGGGGGTGAGGGTGTGATGGTGCGTTGGTGAGCAAGAGAGATATGGCTGACCTCATGCTTACTGTGCGTCTGATTCACACTCACTCACCCGCGCTGGGCTGCCATGGCGTTGATGAGCCAGCGGGTGTAGGGCTTGGGGGTGAGGGTGTGATGGTGCGTTGGTGAGCAAGAGAGATATGGCTGACCTCATGCTTACTGTGCGTCTGATTCACACTCACTCACCCGCGCTGGGCTGCCATGGCGTTGATGAGCCAGCGGGTGTAGGGCTTGGGGGTGAGGGTGTGATGGTGCGTTGGTGAGCAAGAGAGATATGGCTGACCTCATGCTTACTGTGCGTCTGATTCACACTCACTCACCCGCGCTGGGCTGCCATGGCGTTGATGAGCCAGCGGGTGTAGGGCTTGGGGGTGAGGGTGTGATGGTGCGTTGGTGAGCAAGAGAGATATGGCTGACCTCATGCTTACTGTGCGTCTGATTCACACTCACTCACCCGCGCTGGGCTGCCATGGCGTTGATGAGCCAGCGGGTGTAGGGCTTGGGGGTGAGGGTGTGATGGTGCGTTGGTGAGCAAGAGAGATATGGCTGACCTCATGCTTACTGTGCGTCTGATTCACACTCACTCACCCGCGCTGGGCTGCCATGGCGTTGATGAGCCAGCGGGTGTAGGGCTTGGGGGTGAGGGTGTGATGGTGCGTTGGTGAGCAAGAGAGATATGGCTGACCTCATGCTTACTGTGCGTCTGATTCACACTCACTCACCCGCGCTGGGCTGCCATGGCGTTGATGAGCCAGCGGGTGTAGGGCTTGGGGGTGAGGGTGTGATGGTGCGTTGGTGAGCAAGAGAGATATGGCTGACCTCATGCTTACTGTGCGTCTGATTCACACTCACTCACCCGCGCTGGGCTGCCATGGCGTTGATGAGCCAGCGGGTGTAGGGCTTGGGGGTGAGGGTGTGATGGTGCGTTGGTGAGCAAGAGAGATATGGCTGACCTCATGCTTACTGTGCGTCTGATTCACACTCACTCACCCGCGCTGGGCTGCCATGGCGTTGATGAGCCAGTGGGTGTAGGGCTTGGGGGTGAGGGTGTGATGGTGCGTTGGTGAGCAAGAGAGATATGGCTGACCTCATGCTTACTGTGCGTCTGATTCACACTCACTCACCCGCGCTGGGCTGCCATGGCGTTGATGAGCCAGCGGGTGTAGGGCTTGGGGGTGAGGGTGTGATGGTGCGTTGGTGAGCAAGAGAGATATGGCTGACCTCATGCTTACTGTGCGTCTGATTCACACTCACTCACCCGCGCTGGGCTGCCATGGCGTTGATGAGCCAGCGGGTGTAGGGCTTGGGGGTGAGGGTGTGATGGTGCGTTGGTGAGCAAGAGAGATATGGCTGACCTCATGCTTACTGTGCGTCTGATTCACACTCACTCACCCGCGCTGGGCTGCCATGGCGTTGATTAGCCAGCGGGTGTAGGGCTTGGGGGTGAGGGTGTGATGGTGCGTTGGTGAGCAAGAGAGATATGGCTGACCTCATGCTTACTGTGCGTCTGATTCACACTCACTCACCCGCGCTGGGCTGCCATGGCGTTGATGAGCCAGCGGGTGTAGGGCTTGGGGGTGAGGGTGTGATGGTGCGTTGGTGAGCAAGAGAGATATGGCTGACCTCATGCTTACTGTGCGTCTGATTCACACTCACTCACCCGCGCTGGGCTGCCATGGCGTTGATGAGCCAGCGGGTGTAGGGCTTGGGGGTGAGGGTGTGATGGTGCGTTGGTGAGCAAGAGAGATATGGCTGACCTCATGCTTACTGTGCGTCTGATTCACACTCACTCACCCGCGCTGGGCTGCCATGGCGTTGATTAGCCAGCGGGTGTAGGGCTTGGGGGTGAGGGTGTGATGGTGCGTTGGTGAGCAAGAGAGATATGGCTGACCTCATGCTTACTGTGCGTCTGATTCACACTCACTCACCCGCACTGGGCTGCCATGGCGTTGATTAGCCAGCGGGTGTAGGGCTTGGGGGTGAGGGTGTGATGGTGCGTTGGTGAGCAAGAGAGATATGGCTGACCTCATGCTTACTGTGCGTCTGATTCACACTCACTCACCCGCGCTGGGCTGCCATGGCGTTGATTAGCCAGCGGGTGTAGGGCTTGGGGGTGAGGGTGTGATGGTGCGTTGGTGAGCAAGAGAGATATGGCTGACCTCATGCTTACTGTGCGTCTGATTCACACTCACTCACCCGCGCTGGGCTGCCATGGCGTTGATTAGCCAGCGGGTGTAGGGCTTGGGGGTGAGGGTGTGATGGTGCGTTGGTGAGCAAGAGAGATATGGCTGACCTCATGCTTACTGTGCGTCTGATTCACACTCACTCACCCGCACTGGGCTGCCATGGCGTTGATTAGCCAGCGGGTGTAGGGCTTGGGGGTGAGGGTGTGATGGTGCGTTGGTGAGCAAGAGAGATATGGCTGACCTCATGCTTACTGTGCGTCTGATTCACACTCACTCACCCGCGCTGGGCTGCCATGGCGTTGATTAGCCAGCGGGTGTAGGGCTTGGGGGTGAGGGTGTGATGGTGCGTTGGTGAGCAAGAGAGATATGGCTGACCTCATGCTTACTGTGCGTCTGATTCACACTCACTCACCCGCACTGGGCTGCCATGGCGTTGATTAGCCAGCGGGTGTAGGGCTTGGGGGTGAGGGTGTGATGGTGCGTTGGTGAGCAAGAGAGATATGGCTGACCTCATGCTTACTGTGCGTCTGATTCACACTCACTCACCCGCGCTGGGCTCCCGTGGCGTTGATTAGCCAGCGGGTGTACGGCTTTGGGGTGAGAGGTCAGGTGAGGTGAGGAGAGGTGAGGAGAGGTGAGGATGTGGCAATGTGGGCAGTGAGAGTCCAGGTTACAGCGGGGCTGTAACCATGGCCAGGTGACTCTGACCCACTCACTCACCCGCACTGGGCTGCCATGGCGTTGATGAGCCAGCGGGTGTACGGCTTTGGGGTGATGGAGGACCATCCGCGCACCTGAGAAGATGCGAGGGGATGCAAACGGGGGGTGGAAAAAGGGAGATTGGAGATTTTTTAGGCTTGAAGGTGACGTCTCACAAAAAGGCTTGGGAGTGATGGCAGACCATCCGCGCACCTGAGAAGATGGGAATGGCGGGTGAGAAGAAGGGGAGTAAAGAGAATCATGAGACGTGTCAAAGCTAGGCTTGGCGGTGCAAATTATGTGTGTGTGTGTGTGTGTGTGTGCGTGTGTGTGTGTGTGTGTGTGTGTGTGTGTGTGTGTGTGTGTGTGTGTGTGTGTGTGCGTGCGTGCGTGCGTGTGTGTGCGTGTTTGGAACTATGTTTGTGTGCGTGTGTGTGTGCGCGCGCGTGCACACGTGTATGTGTGCGTGTGTTTGTGTTTGATTGAAAACACTTACCTTGGGAGTGGGAAAGAGGAGGCCTGTAGTGACGCCGTAAGCTGACATGAACTCCGTGAGAAGAGGCGCGCGTGTTTCCATGTGCGCATGCATGTGCGCATGCATGCGTGCATGCATGTGTGTTTGTATGAACAGAGGAACTCACCTTGGGAGTGGGAAAGAGGAGGCCTGTAGTGACGCCATAGGCTGATATGAACTCCGTGAGAAGAGAAGGTGGTGGTGGCTGTATGAGATGAGGAACTTGAGGGAGAGAGATGGTGGCGATGGTCAGTGTATGCATGTAGATGTGTGTGGGTGCGCGGACGCGTGCTTGTGTGGACACTGAATGTTCACTCACCTTGGGAGTGGGAAAGAGGAGGCCTGTGGTGACGCCGTAGGCTGAAATGAACTCCGTGAGAAGAGGAGGCACTTGAGCAAGAGAGGTGAGAGAGGAGGAGGAGATGGACGAGGCAGAGAAGGAAACAGAGAAGGAAGAGGAGGAGGAAGGAGATGACGATGAAGAGGAGAGGTGGGGGAAGAGAGGTCGCACGTCTGGGTCAAGAGCAGCAGCAGCAGCAGCAGCAGCAGCAGCAGTGGCATGAAGAGAGAAGGCTGAGGAGGAGGAGAATGACGACGATGAATCGAGGGGAAGACGAGAGGACGAGGAGGGAGAGGAAGAATAGGAAGAGGAAGAGGAGAGAATAGAGGCTGAAGCGGCCTGAAAGAGGCTGCTGGCTCTATTAGCTGAGGGGGCGATGGCAACCCCAGAGAGCAGCAGGGACGTGCAAGGGACGGATCGGCTGCAGTTGAAGAGAATGGCGTGTGTGCCGTTGGCCGTGCCCTTCACGTTGATAAAGCTGATGTCTGTGACGGCTACTGCCTCTTTCCTCTCCCTGCACTTGCTGGGAGAGGTATCACAGTAAAACTGGGAGATGAAACGGGGGGGAAGCGGGAGAGTGACCCTTCACGTTGATGAAGCTCCCGTCTGCCACTGCTAGTAAAGGGGACGAGGGAGGGAGCGACCACAACCTGAGATACCAGGGAGCATGAGAGTATGAGAGTATTCAGAGAGTATGAGAGTATGAGAGTATGAGAGCATGAGAGTATGAGAGTATGAGTATGAGAGTATGAGAGTATGAGAGTATGAGAGTATGGCAGGTTGTTTACTGCCTCTCTTAGCCCTAGTAAGTTTGCAGCTCGCTGAGAATATGTCTGTAGACCGAGGGGATGAGGGAGGGAGCGACTGCAACCTGAGTATTCAGAGAGGATGAGAGTAAGAGAGTATTCAGAGAGTATGAGAGTAAGAGAGCATGAGAGTATGAGAGTATGAGAGTATGAGAGCATGAGAGTATGAGAGTAAGAGAGTATGAGAGTATGAGAGTATGAGAGTATGAGAGTATGAGAGTATGAGAGTATGATGAGAGTATGAGAGTATGAGAGCATGAGAGCATGAGACCATGATGAGAGTATGACAGGAGAGATCGGCTGCAGTTGAGTAGAATGGCGTGTGTGCCGTTGACGTTGACCGTGCTTTTGTGAGTCGACTCAAAAGTGCTGATGCCCGTCCCCTTGTTTTTGAGTCGACTCAAATGCGCTGTTGCCCGTGGCCTTCGCGTTCACGAAGCTCACTCACACATCACATCAATGCAAGCCCCTCGCCTCGCTGGTAAGTGTGGTACGTGTGGTGTGGGGTGTGTGGAAGAAGCACCACACTGCACCACACTGCATTACACTGCACCAAACTGCACCGCACTGCACCAAACCGCACCGCACTGCACCGCACTGCATACCTGATCAATGATTATCGGCCATGTGACATCGGTCACTCGAATGTCCTTATAAGTCACGTTCGATACAAGCCCCTTGCCGCCCTGATATGTCTTGATTCGCAGAGCATTGTTTGACCCCGTGAAGCTCACATTCCTTACAAGCACATCCGACACACAGCCGGTCTCCTGGTCCTCCCCCAGGCTCCCAATGCTGTGCGAGATGAGAGGGAGGTGGGGTCGGGAAGAAGGGGTAAGTGTTGATTCGCAGCGCGTTGTTTGACCCCGTGAAGCTCACATTCCTTACAAGCACATCCGACACACACGCTGTCTCTTGGTCCTCTCCCAAGCTTCCTATGCTGGCAAGGCCAAGGGGAAATGGGGGACCAAGGGGAGGCCAAAGGGGAGATGGGGGAACATGAGAGGGGGAACATGAGAGGGGGAACATGAGAGGGGGAACATGAGAGGGGGAACATGAGAGGGGGAACATGAGAGGGGGAACATGAGAGGGGGAACATGAGAGGGGGAACATGAGAGGGGGAACATGAGAGGGGGAACATGAGAGGGGGAACATGAGAGGGGGAACATGAGAGGGGGAACATGAGAGGGGGAACATGAGAGGGGGAACATGAGAGGGGGAACATGAGAGGGGGAACATGAGAGGGGGAACATGAGAGGGGGAACAAGCGTCGTTGTTAGGCCCCGTGAAGCTCACGTTCCTCACAAGCACATCCGAGACACACCCCGTCTCTTGATCCTCCCCCAGGCTGCCGATACTGGCAAGGCCAAAGGGGAGATGGGGGTCGGGGAGGAGGGGAGCATGAGAGTGGGAGCAAGCGTTGTTTCACCCCGTGAAGCTCACGTTCCTTACAAGCACATCCGACACACACGTTGTATCTTGGTCCTCTCCCAGGCTGCCGACGCTGGAAAGACAGGGAGGGAGGAACAGAGAGAAAGAGAGTTGTTTGACCCCGTGATGCTCACGTTCCTCACATTCCTATGCTGTGAAGGGGGAGGGGACGGAGGTGGAGAGCAGATGCAGGGAAAGACAGAAAGGTACTGCTTTGGAGCTGTGAAGCTCACATTCCTTACAAGCACGTCCGAGATGCACCCTGTCTCCTGATCCTGCCGATGCTGGAAAGACAGGGAGGGAGGAACGGAGAGAAAAGAGCGTTCTTTGACCCCGTGAAGCAAACATTCCTCACAAGCACGTCCGATACACACGCTGTCTCTTGGTCCTCTCCCAGACTCCCAATGCTGTGGAAGGCAGAGAGAGGAAAGGAGAAACGATAAAAAGAGGTGAGAGGCAAGATGAACTGGTTTTTGAGACGTCTCAAAAACACTCATTTCATGTGAACCGGAGAAAGACGCTGAGGAAGAGCAGGGAAGAAAGGAAAGAGAAGAACAGGAAAGAGGAAAAAGGGGAAGGGGGGGAGATGAAGGTTGAGACGGGGAGGGAGACAAGGGAGAAATATGAGACGAAACCGACCAACTTGTGACTGTTGCCGCAATTATAACTCCGCGAAAGAATTTCCCTCACATCCTTCCATCACCATTGTTCCAGGAAACTCATTCCATGGCCGTCAATTTTCCTCACCTCACTCCGTGACCGTTGATGCACACGAGATTCTCAACCAGCAGATTATGACAGCCATCATTGATTGCCACGTTGTCATCTCCTGATTGGCGAAGAGGGGAGTTGGGGGAAACAGGACCGGGATTTGGGGAAAGACGAGGGGGTAAGGGGATAAGGTTGGGGAAGAGAAAGCACCAGTCATCATTAGTCATGGCATAAGCTACAGTTGCCTGTGATACGTAAGCATCAAGGTATGGTATAACACTGTAGGCCTGAAGGTATGGTATTTAATTCTTCAGTCTCATATGGGCACAATCACTTCGTGTGTGGATAGATGGATTCTCCTCTTTTGCATCCACTTCCTGACCAGAAAATGTATATGAAAATATATGTATGTACATCAGAAAAAGCAAAGAGTGTCTACTTATCCTCGTTACAAGCAGACTAACCACTCTGCAGATGGCTGTTTTGTATGATGATGCCATTCTCGAGTCTCGACCTTGGAAAGCTGAATGCTGTCCGTGGTGGGGCTGTTTTTCCCCTCTAAGTAGGACGTGCATTCCTAGTGTCCTCGTTATAAGCAAACCCACTCAACACCCTGCCGATGGCTGTTCTGAATAATGCCACTTTTAGCCTTGGAGAGCTGAATGCTCTCCGTGTTGGGGCTGTTTATCCTCTCTATAAGCAGGATGCACTTTCCTATTTGTCTGCCTTATAACTCACCGCCTTGTAGATGGCTGTTTCGTATGATGCCATTCTCCACCTTGGAAAGTTGAATGCTGTCCGTGTTGGGGCTGTTTATCCCCTCTACAAGCATTTGTCCTCGTTATAAGCAAACCCACTCACCGCCTTGTAAATGGCTGTTTCGTATGATGCCATTCTCGACCTTGGAGAGCTGAATGCTGTCCGTGTTGGGGCTGTTTATCCCCTCTACAAGCATTTGTCCTCGTTATAAGCAAATCCACTCACCGCCTTGTAAATGGCTGTTTCGTATGATGCCATTTTCGACCTTGGAGAGATGAATGCTGCCCGTGTTGGGGCTGTTTATCCCCCCCATAAGCAGGATGCGCGTTCCTATTTGTCCTGGTTATAAGCAAACTCACTCACCGCCCTGCAGATGGCTGTTTCGTATGATGCCATTCTCGATCTTGGATAGCTGAATGCTGTCCGTGTTGGGGCTGTTGAATGGGCTGCGAGTGGTTATCCCCTCTATAAGCAGCCCGTTACTGCCATACACCTTGAGGTGTGCCTTGCCTGGATTGCTGTAGATAACAGGGAGAGCAGGACATAGCAAACAGGGAGGACAAAAAATGGGAAACAAAGGGAGGAGGGAAACAGAGGAACCAACCCCTCTAAAAGGGTTCAAGCTGAGTAGCCTGCAATCAAAGGTGAATACCAAGGATTCAGCCATGTGTAGGGCAGGCAGACAAGATGAGATATATGAGAATATAAATATATATATGTATATATATGTGTGTACATGTATATATATGTGGGTGTGTTTGTGCACGTGTATTTATATACATATAAAATAAAAATATATAACCTCTTGAGTCCATCCAAAAGGCATGCATAGGACAGGCACGTTGATGAAGAAAAATCTTCTGAGGCGGCTCAAAAACCATACATATGCAGCAGGGCAGACGAGATGATAAAATGATTCGCGTGCCAACTTACGTGACCCCAATGCCTTAAGGTGTATTTTGAGGCGCCCAAACAAAACCATACGTATGCAGGGCAGACGAGATGATAAAATGATTCGCGCGCCAACTTACGTCATCCCAATGCCCTGCACTGTAGCGTTGTCGCAGTGCATCAAGAACAGCAGTGCTGGCCGCTTTTTGCCCTTTCCCTTCGCCCAAAACCCAAATAGATGCACGAAGCACACTTTTGATTTGAGGTGCCTAGGGAAACTTACGTCATCCCAATGCCCTGCACTGTAGCATTGTCGCAGTGCATCAAGAACAGCAGTGCTGGCCGCTTTTTGCCCTTTCCCTTCGCCCAAAACCCAATAGATGCACGAAGCACACATTTGATTTGAGGTGCCTAGGGAAACTTACGTCATCCCAATGCCCTGCACTGTAGCATTGTCGCAATGCATCAAGAACAGCAGTGCTGGCCGCTTCTTGCCCTTTCCCTTCGCCCAGAACCCCGCCCCCCGCCCGTCCATCCACCCGCCTCCCGTGACGGCCAGGTTGGGAACCCCTCGGAAGAACAGCAGAGCCCATGCGTTGCTCTTGCGTGGTTTGGGGTACGAGGTGACATTGGCAGCACCGGCTATGCCACCGTTGATCTGATGTTGTGGGGAGAGAGTATAGATGAACGAGAGGCGTTCGGGGGAGGTAGGTTCGGTTCGGAAGCCCTCGAAAGAACAGCAGCGCCCACGCGTTGCTCTTGCGCGGCTTGGGGTAGGAAGTGACGTTTGCTGGCCCGGCTATCCCACCGTTGATCTGGTGGTGTGGGGAGAGAGGGTAGATGCACACAGGGCGTCTGGGGGACGCAGGTTTGGTTGGGCACCCCTCGGAAGAACAGCAGCGCCCACACGTTACTCTTGCGCGGCTTGGGGTAGGAGGTCACGTTGGCAGCACCAGTGATACCACCATTGATCTAATGTGTGAGAGAGCAGAGATGAATAAGGGAGGAGGGAAGCGTTAGACTGGGCACCGCTCGAAAGAAGTGCAGCGCCCACACGTTGCTCTTGCGCGGCTTGGGGTACGAGGTCACGTTGGCAGCACCAGCGATACCACCATTGATCTGATGAGGGGGCAGAGACAAACAAGGGAGGTGAGAGCGAGCACCACATGCGGCACCTCTCGGAAGAACAGCAGCGCCCACGCGTTTTTCTCTTGCGCGGCTTGGGGTAGGAGGTCACGTTGGCAGCACCAGCGATACCACCGTTGATCTGTTGTGCAAATGGGCAGTGGAGAGAGGCAAGGGAGGGCGAGGCGAGCATCAGACTGGGCATTCCTTGGAACAACAGCAGCGCCTACCCACGCGTTGCTCTTGCGCGGCTTGGGGTACGAGGAGGTCACATCGGCAGCACCGGCAACGCCACCGTTGATCTGTTGCGAGGAGAGAGGAAGTGGAGGGATGAGGGGGAAGTGGATAAAGAGGGCGTAAGGAAGTGTGGTGATTGGGGGAAAGGGCTGCGGCGCGGGAATGGGCTGGCGGAAGCCGCACCCACCACCCACCCACTGCCCGTCCATCCACCCAGTTCCAAATACTGGCAGCTTCACAAGAACGCCGCAGAACCCCATGGGCCCATGTGTTGCTCTTGCGCAGTGAATCTAGACAAACTCGCCCACATGTGAAACACACCTGAAACTCGCCTGACGCACACCATAATTTCATTCAATTCCCACCTGATGAATCTCACCTGAAACTCCAATCCCGCGCTGTAGGGTCCCTCCATCTCGATTGGAAAGATCTGAAACAGCCCGCTCGCGCGGACCACCACACATTCCCTTTTCCCCATTCGCACCGCTTCCCACCTACCTGAATCTCCAAGTCAGCGCCGCACGGCCCCTCCAACTCGATCAGGAAGATCTGGAACGGCCCACTACATGTCATCCGCTCCCACCACGCACACCACTGCACCGCTTCTCACACATCCACACCGCTTCGCGCCCACCTGAACCTCTAGCCCTGCGCCGCACGGCCCCTCCAGCTCGATAGGGAAAATCTGGAACAGCCCGCTCGCGGGAACCACGAGGCGCGCGTACGCGCTCCGCGCCTCCCCCCACGCGCACGCGGTCTGCAGCGCGCGCCGAAACGCGTCCGTGTTGTCCGTGCGCCCGTCCGCGCGCGCCCCGAACTGTAGCACGTTGAAGACTCCCTGGCCGTTGACTGGCCACGGCTGGAAGAACGGCGGAGGCGGCGGAGACGGCGGAGGCTTGACTGGGGGAGGCTTGACCGGGGGAGATTTGACCGGGGGAGGCTTGACTGGCGGAGACTTGACTGGCGGAGGCCCCGGGATTGGGGGGTCCGGGACTGGGGGGGCCAGGCTCGGAGGAGCCGGCGAGACCTGGCTCGGATCCCGAGGCTGCATGAAAGCGAACGTAGAGACCAGGTTCGGACCAGACGAGAGGCTCGGCGCGGAAACGTGCGGATTCGTGGCGGAAAGAGTGCGGCGATCAGGGGAAGCTTCCGCGTCGTTGGCTGCTGACAGAACGGCACGAGGAACGGCTAGCCGGCCGGATAGATGGAGTCGCTGACGGGCGTTGCCTGGGTGCAGTCGCATTGGATTCGTGTTGGCGGGATCTGCGGAAGGCCACGCAAACGGCGCGTTCGCTTCATGACTGCGTTTCGAGCTTTCATAATCCGCGATATAAGGCGCGACGGTATAAGGGCTACCATCTGCTGAGCTGGCAGTGGCGATTGCGGATAACAGGAGAATCGCAAACGGCACGACCATCTTCCTAATCATAGAATGAAATGCAGCCCGTCAATGATCCGATATCTGCGGCGAGATGACGTATCCTAAGGAACTGTCTCAAAGCAGTAGCATTACGAAATTCACTCTAAGAGAGTATCCGTTCGACGTGAAGCTCGATCTGCTCGTTACGTTTCTCCATTGTAGCTCGCTCCTCGGTAAAGCTCTAGCTCGGATCGGACCTTCTTCTGCTGTGCTGGGCCCTCTACCATAGAAAAGCGGATCTCATTCGAACTGGATCTCACTTAGCACAGCTCGGAGCGCGTGGGATGGCATATCATCGCCAGAAATTAATCGCCTCGCCAGCCCGGACTGGGGGTTGGGAGGGACGAGGGAGATAGACGCCATCCGAGCCTAAAGGGGCGTTCTGGTTCGGAATAGGCTCGAGGGTGCCACTCGCTCCACCTGACCTGCGCAGGTTGCAAAATCATCCCACGCGTTGTGATGTAACCACGGTTCGAATGTCTATACAGCGTTTAAAAGCGGTGCTGATGCTGCGTGCTGAACCGGGCTGAGGTGCGTGTGTGCACCACAACCAGCCATACAGCAAATGTGGATGTAGGTATGGCACCGGATTTTCAAACCAGACCGACATTGCTTGGTTTCCTGGCTGGTCAAGCCCAGGGTGGAACTGTACTTCGCAGGGAACAGCACCACCAACAACCAAGCCGAACCGAGCCCAAGCCGAACCCAGCGACCACGGCCCTACTTTGGGAAAGCTGGCAACTTTGACTTGAAATGTGAACTGTAGTGAATCGAGACACATTCGAGGCGCGTTATGCCTTTGCGGGTCGTTCAGCGCGGTTCCATACGTGAAAAACACGGTTCGTTACGGTTGACAGCGAGATAGGTCTTCTGGTGCCTTTTTGTTCCTCACGAGTCGCGGTAGCCTTCTTCTAACGAGCGCCACTGTGTCCCACACATTTTAAATATTTAGCAAATATCATCACACAACCCTACAGTAACTTCATGTCATCAGTTTAAAACTGCTAGGCCAAACTATTTCCATATTTTAGCGACATGAAGTCTCCGTACGCAACTATGATACATATAGACGAAATCAGAATTTTGGGAAATATAGATTGCGCACTAAATTACTGAAATGACTAATCTAGGGAAGAATCGCCTGCATATTTGTGACTATTGTTTGTAGTGCAATATATGTAGCTTTGTTTTATTACCCTTAGTGTTTCTATTCAAATTTATAATCCGGCATTGTTGCGACATTTAGGAGTTGACGTGGCATGTCATATGGAGCACGCAGTCACCCTCTACCAGTTACCGCGCCTAGATTTCACCCCTTCCACGGCAAAGCGACTCGATTTTCCCTGGGCTGGGTTGCTCGAAATTGATCGCCATCCAGCACCGTGCTGCCTACCACTGGCTTCGTGGCTCTTGCCCCTTTTGCTAGGCCTGTTTGTGACGCTCTCTGCCGTCTTCCTTCCCCTCGCATCGCATGTCGCTTCACTTCGGTTCGATCAATTCAGTCACCTCCTTGCACGATCCACAAGGCACGCACATTTCATGACGATCAATTCACACAGACTGCCGAGCCGACCGATACCTTTTCCAGGATAATCATGTCGAGAGCTAGACGGCGGCAACCAAGCTCACCTTTTTTGCTCATTTTTGCCTGAACCATCTCAGCAGAGGAAACAAGCCCAAAATGAATTCCCGCAGCTCCTCCCAATACAGCACTTACTACCGTGCCGTCCTCAGCGCACCGCTTCCTATCATTCTCTGTATATATGCTCACAGGACGATCTGTTGCAACGACTAATTCAGAAGCTAAGAAGTTCGTAGTTTGGAGTTTTCGCAGATAAGGCTTACGATTTCTCGCAACCACCACCATCGCGTCAACGACACTTTCATCGCAGAAATGTCGTCACCCGTTATTACTAACCGCAGAAATTTTCGCTCCATTCTTCTCTTCTCCCTCCTCCTCATCTCGCCATCCACTCACTTCTTAACTATTAGTAGACCACGCGGCAACGGCCTCCCCAGTAGCTCTCCTTATCTCTGCGAAGCCGTCAAGATTTACAAACCCGATGAATCCATCCTTCTTTTCCTAAAATCCCGCTGGCCCGGTTTCCAATTCGCGAACTCGTGGGTCGCAGGAACGGACTGCTCCACGTGGCTCGGAGTCACCTGCGACTCGAAGTCCGGCGCGGTCACGCGTCTCTACTTCTACGCCGTGGGGATCAACGGCACGATCCCGTCCGCGATCGGAAATCTAACGGCCCTCGTGAGCCTGGTGTTCTGGCGCAACAGGCTTACGGGGCGCCTCCCGCCGTCCATAGGTCTGCTAACCCGTCTGCATGAGCTGCGAGTAACCAACGACGGTCCCGGGATGCGCGGAAGCATACCGGCCACGCTCTCCCGTTTGACGAACCTCGATAACCTCGACCTTTCAAGCAACCTTTTCTCGGGTCCAATCCCGATTTTTTTTCTCAACGGGACGTTCAGGAAATTGAGGGACTTAGATCTCTCGCGGAATCGACTCACGGGAAGCATTCCCGCGGAAGCACTCAGCAGCCTTTCTGTTCTCAGGACTTTCGGTGTCGCGTATAACCGGCTGACTGGTAGCATTCCGACGGAGATTGGCAAGCTGACGGCGCTGACGTACCTGGGGATTCAGAATAACTGGTTGGAAGGGCCGCTGCCGTCAACTCTGACGGCGTGTACCGGTCTGGTGAGGCTGACGGCTGGTTTTAACCGTTTGGGGGGTCCCTTTCCCGTGGACACTCTCCTGCGACTCCCGAAGCTAGAAAGTCTTTCGCTCAAGCGTAACGGGTTCGTCGTTACTTCGCTAGCGCCTCTTGCGAACCACCGGAAGCTGAGAGACATCGACCTGAGCCATAACAAGGTTGCTCCGCGAATCCTCGCAACCCTCGCGCAGATGAAAAACATTCAAAGCCTGAGTCTGGCGAGAAACAGGCTGACAGGACCCGTTCCCGCGTTTCTTCTAGCGAACCAGCCGAAGCTGTTTAATCTCGACCTATCTTTCAACAGGCTTTCAGGGAGCTTTCCGTGGTCTTCGGTAGCAGGCGCGCCGCAATTATCGTGGCTGGACATACAAAACAACATACTTTCAGGCAGAATTCCTGAAAATCCGTTCCCAGATATTCACATGACGGCTCTGAACATTTCGAATAATTTCTTCGCAGGAGGGTTGCCCAATTTCGGTATGCCAGAAGGGGTGTTCAGTCTCGACGTGCGTAACAATTTCTTCTCGGGCAGACCGGAGATACGGGCGTGGGAGAAACGAGTTTGCCCGATCGAAGGGCAGACGAAGAAGCCTGGCGACAACGAAACGGTGTACCTCACTGTAGCTCGCAACTGCCTTTCGCAAGTCCCTGGTTGCAAGGTTACATCGCAACGCAGGCCTGCTTCTTGCGCGGCTTTCTGCGGTTCGAATGGGAAATCGGGGCCGTGTGGGGGGCATGGCACGTGTCGACCTACGCCAGTTGGTGGGAAGGTGCGCTGGCGATTTTCCTGCGAGTGCGACAAGGGTTACGCTTTGAAGCCGGGGAACGCGTTTGTGTGCGAGCGGACAGCAGCAGCGACGGCCAAAGTTTATAGCCGATGCGTTCAGGTGTGGAACTCCTAGGGTCCTAGGCGACATGGAGGACTCACGACTCACGAGAACGCAGGGTAGGAGACATGGAAAGATACATACGTCATTGACAAGCTTTTGAAACTCATTCTTGTATGCGCAGGCAGGAGCAGCTACTGCCAGGGTCTGAAACCTAGCGGACAACGAAGTGCTCAAGAGCAAGGGGTGAATTCTTGCCCTTGTTCGAGTATCATATATTTAGCCTTTGATATGGTACCTGTTCTGCCACGCTAGAAGAGTGACGTGGCTCCAGGTGCTGAGTGACAAAAAAACTGCATTCTTAGAGGGATAGGTTTCACATGTTGAACCTAATTGCCAGCAGAGGCAGCATCAGGGCATGTGCAACAGGCTGTATGATCTTGCAGCGTGTTTGTTGATTGTGTTAAGAACAAGATAGCCTAGGTTTAGGAGAAACCTAGGCTAGGGACGAGAGTAGCGAGGGTGTCGAGAGGGGAGAGGAAGTTGGCCAAGAAAAGAGGGGTTTGACTATGGAGAGAGTTACAAGAAATAGGGCAAGGGAAGGTGGCCAAGGGGGGTATACCACCAACAATGAAATAGTGTTAAGAACAAGATAGCCTAGGTTTAGGAGAAACGTAAGCTAGGGACGAGGGTAGCGAGGGTGTCGGGAGGGGAGAGGAAGTTGGCCAAGGAAAGGGCGTTTCACTATAGGGCAAATGGTACAAATAGGATAGGAAAGGGGTATACCACCAAGCAGGATGTTATGATAGCTACACTAACACTAGAACTACATGCAGTTATAAGAATGCAATTCCGACATCCCCCCTTAACTGCATGCAGGTATAGCGAAGTGCAAATCACAACCTGCAAGTGTACTCAAAGCAGTAGCACGCAAGAGCAATGACAACCAGTGCAGTGGTGGCAGAGACAGCTGCAGCAAGCCCTGAGGCAAGAAAGAGAGAAAGAAGACAAAAGTGCTGTGGCGCATCTAGTTTGCAGCTCAACAGCAAAGAAGACGAACGGAGAAAGGAGACAAAGTGCTGTGGCGCATCTAGTTTGCAGCTCAACAGCAAAGAAGACGAACGAGGCGTCAGGGGCTGCAGCTGTAGGTGCCACGGTAGCAGTGGGCGGCATCTGCAGATGCGTGGCTGCTGTGTCCACGCGGGAGGCGACCGGATACGACGGATACAAGGAGGAGGAGTAGCGAGAAGTGATGCAGCGGAAGAGAGAGGGAGAAGAACGAGAGAGAAATAAAGCAGATTACTCCCATCCCCCCTCAACTGCTCTCCCCCCCCCCCCCCTACAGCACCAAGTGCTGCAGGGAGAGAGGAAGAGGGAAGGGAGGGACGGCCTGCTGGTGATTCACACCCGCCACCCCACGTCTCCCCCTCCCCCCCTCCCCACGACGGAAGTCGCGGAAGGAAGGGCGGGTGGGGGGGGGGGCGACGGTAGCTGCTGCTGGCGCTATCGCTGGCGCCTGGCGCTGGCGTAGACGTTGGCGCTGGCGCTGGCGCTCGCGGCTAGCCGTGGCGCTGGCGCTCGTCGCTAGCGTCCGCGCAGGCGCCTGGCGAGGCGCTGGGCGGGCTGCGGGCGACGGGAACAGAGGGCCGCGGGCGACGGGAACGGGGGGCCGCGGGCGACGGGAACGGGGGGCCGCGGGCGACGGGAACGGGGGGGCCGCGGGCGACGGGAACGGGGGGCCGCGGGCGACGGGAACGGGGGGCCGCGGGCGACGGGAACGGGGGGCCGCGGGCGACGGGAACGGGGGGGCCGCGGGCGACGGGAACGGGGGGCCGCGGGCGACGGGAACGGGGGGCCGCGGGCGACGGGAACGGGGGGGCCGCGGGCGACGGGAACGGGGGGCCGCGGGCGACGGGAACGGGGGGCCGCGGGCGACGGGAACGGGGGGGCCGCGGGCGACGGGAACGGGGGGGCCGCGGGCGACGGGAACGGGCCGCGTGGCGAGGAAACGGCGCGGGGCGACGCGGGGGCCGCGGGTCGACGAGACAGAAAAAAAAAATGCGCATTTCGCGCTGAGACAAGGGCGGGCCCATGTTCCTTAGAAGAGATCGAGGTCCTTAGACCGGGACTAGCTCTGATAGCATGTTAGAATAAGGAGTAACTTAGGTTTAGGATGCCTAGGCTTAGAAGCCTAGGCAAGGAGGGTAAGGAGAAGATTGTCGAGAAAAGGAAGGGGTTTCACTATTGAGCAAAGGGTACAAATAGGAGAGACGCAAGGTATACCACCAACAGTTAAATGTAATGCTACACTAAGCTACAACTACATGCAGTTATAACAATATAACTTTGACAGCTGCTGGAGCTGGCGATGGCGCTGGCGCAGGCGCTGGCCGTTGCTCCGGCGCCTGGCGCCGACGTCCGCGCTGGCAGGGCACGTGCGGGGCGACGGGCAGAGCGCGCGCGGGGCAGGGCGTCCGCGGGGCAGCCGACGAGGCGCACGCGGGGCTGCGGACGGGACGCGCGCAGGGCGATGGGCAGAGCGTCCGCGGGGCAGCCGACGGGGCGTCCGCGAGGCAGCCGACGTGGCACGTTCGGGGGGACGGGCAGGGCGCGCGTGACGGGCGAACGGGGAAAAACCCAAAAATAGCGCATTTCGCGCTGTAGTACGGGCGGGCCCATGATTCTTAAAAATAAAATAGGTCCTAAGACCGTAGTGGCTATGATAGCATGTTAAGAACAAGATAGCCTAGGTTTAGGAGAAACCTAGGCTAGGGACGAGAGTAGCGAGGGTGTCGAGAGGGGAGAGGAAGTTGGCCAAGAAAAGAGGGGTTTGACTATGGAGAGAGTTACAAGAAATAGGGCAAGGGAAGGTGGCCAAGGGGGGTATACCACCAACAATGAAATAGATACTACACTAACTAAGCTAATATGCAGTTATACATAGAAATACAATTTCTGACAGATTGGCAGGTTTGCAAGTTAACTGACTACCTTCACTCGTGCTTTACACTAGGATAGAAACGGCAAAAAGTAACAAGGAGACTGACGTCTGCATGTAGCTTGGGGGCCTTGAGGGAAGGCGGCTTGGGTATTGGGATCCTGGGGGACAGTAGGGAATGTGACACAAGGGATGGAAATGTGACACAAGGGATGGGAGTGTGACACAAGGGATGGAAATGTGACACAAGAGAGAAAGGGAATGTGACACAAAGGAGTAAGGGAATCTGACAAACATGGGGAATGGGGTTTAAGGGCGGAAAACTAAGGGAGATTCGTCACTGGTACCCACGCGCGCTATGAATATTACGAGCGCCCTTGCGGCGCGCGTTTTGCTTGCGTGCGCTGCTATCCTGAGCGCGAAATGCTGGAGCGTGCTATGCTGGATCGGGCGGAATGTTAGGGCGCGTGCGAGGCTAGAGGTGAGTGCGTCACGGTTACTAGAAAGGCTGCTGCTTGCGCGCGATTTTTCTACACGTTTCGCCCTTTTGGCTATTTGAATTGATGAATTTGTACAGTGATGGAACACCATTTCGCCCAGACGAAAAAAAACCGGGGGGAGCGAGAGTGTTGGCGAAAACCAGATGAACTTGTGTTGTGAGGGAACCAGATTGGGGTTGGTTGTGAGTCACAGAATGGATAAAATGCCCTCGCCACCGAGCTCACCACTAACTCTCACACACCAAGTAAAATAAGCGCCAAATACCTACTCCAGAAAGAAACAACCACGGCGCGCGCTAGAAGGTGCTACGCCAGCAGCGCGACCAGACCACACACAAAGTGGCGCGTGAGTTCGGGACGAATTCAAATAGCCAAAAGGGCGAAACGTGTAGAAAAATCGCGCGCAAGCAGCAGCCTTTCTAGTAACCGTGACGCACTCACCTCTAGCCTCGCACGCGCCCTAACATTCCGCCCGATCCAGCATAGCACGCTCCAGCATTTCGCGCTCAGGATAGCAGCGCACGCAAGCAAAACGCGCGCCGCAAGGGCGCTCGTAATATTCATAGCGCGCGTGGGTACCAGTGACGAATCGTGTTCTCCGAGGGGACACACCGTCTTTGCGCATATAAGAAGAGGTGGGAGCTGCGTCACGTGCCCCCAAACGCATTCGTGCCGTCTCATACGCATTCCCCATTCCGCATTCCCCATTCCGCATTCCCCATTCCGCATTCCCCATTCCGCATTCCCCATTCCGCATTCCCCATTCCGCATTCCCCATTCCGCATTCCCCATTCCGCATTCCCCATTCCGCATTCCCCATTCCGCATTCCCCATTCCGCATTCCCCATTCCGCATTCCCCATTCCGCATTCCCCATTCCGCATTCCCCGTTCCGCTCTCCCCCTTCCGTAGGCCCCCTTTCGCGCCGCCCCTTCCGCGTTCCCCCTTCCGCGTTCCCATTTCCACATTCCCCCTTCCGCAACCCCCCTTTAGCGTTCCCCCTTCCGCCAACCCCCTTCCGCATTCCGCCGTCCGCCTTCCCCCTTCCGCGTTCCCCCTCTCGCGGTAACCCTTTCGCGTTCACCCTTCCGCATCCCCCCTTCCCCATCCCCCTTGCGCATCCCCCCTTCCGCATTCCCCCATCAGGCCCCATGTTTCCCCCCATCAGGCCCCATGCATCCCCCCATCAGGCCCCATGCTTCCCCCCATCAGGCCCCATGCTTCCCCCCATCAGGCCCCATGCTTCCCCCCATCAGGCCCCATGCTTCCAGACACGAGGCCCCATGTTTCCCCCCATCAGGCCCCATGCACCCCCCCATCAGGCCCCATACTTCCCCCCATCAGGCCCCATGCTCCCCCCCATCAGGCCCCATGCATCCCCCCATCAGGCCCCATGCTTCCAGACACGAGGCCCCATGCTTCCCCCCATCAGGCCCCATGTTTCCCCCCCATCAGGCCCCATGCTTCCCCCCATCAGGCCCCATGTTTCCCCCCCATCAGGCCCCATGCTCCCCTCCATCAGGCCCCATGCATCCCCCCATCAGGCCCCATGCTTCCCCCCATCAGGCCCCATGCTTCCCCCCATCAGGCCCCATGCTTCCAGACACGAGGCCCCATGCTTCCCCCCATCAGGCCCCATGTTTCCCCCCCATCAGGCCCCATGCTTCCCCCCATCAGGCCCCATGTTTCCCCCCCATCAGGCCCCATGCTCCCCCCCATCAGGCCCCATGCTTCCCCCCATCAGGCCCCATGCTTCCCCCCATCAGGCCCCATGCTTCCCCCCATCAGGCCCCATGCTTCCAGACACGAGGCCCCATGCTTCCCCCCATCAGGCCCCATGTTTCCCCCCCATCAGGCCCCATGCTCCCCCCCATCAGGCCCCATGTTTCCCCCCATCAGGCCCCATGCATCCCCCCATCAGGCCCCATGCTCCCCCCCATCAGGCCCCATGTTTCCCCATGCAGGCTGATGCTTCCTCCCCCTGCAGGCCCCCTGTTTCCCCTGAGCGCACACGTCCATAATCCCCCCATGCTAGCCCAATCATTTCCCAATGTTAGCCCCATGTTTCCCACGGCAGGCCCCACGTTGTACCCTTGTAGGCCCAATGTTTCCCCATGCCGGCCCCATGTTTCCCTCTGCAGGCCCCATGTTTCCCCCTGCAGGCCCCCTGTTTCCCCCAGCGTGCCCCCTGTTTCCTCCTGCAGGCCCCCTGTTCCCCCCATGTCAGACCCATTTCTCCCGCCTGATAGCCCCATATCCCCCCCGTGATAGCCCCATGTTTCCCCCATGCTAGCCTCATGTTTCCAAGGCTGGGTTATGAGTGCATCGCTGCTCACAGCAGCATGGAAAGTGCTCACCAGCAAAGGAACCACTCAGCCCGCATACTCTTACTCACCTTCGCTTGTCACATCCTCTTTTCCCACCCTACCCTTCCCTTCCAAGGTGTCAAGGTGAGTGCATCGCTGCGAACAACAACGTACGGAGTGCTCACCAGCAAGGGAACCACGTGCCTGACCACACTCTCCCCTGCCCTTCCAATGTTGGGTGGTGAGTGCATCGCTGCTCACAGCAACGTGAGGAGTGCTCACCAGCAAAGGGACCTCCCTTCTAGAACACTCTTACTCGCCTTCGCCACTCACATCCTCTTTTCTCTCCCTCCCCTTCCCTTCCAAGGCGCCGTGGTGACGGCATCGGGCGAACAGCAGTGTGTGGAGTGCACGCCAGCAAAGGAACCACCCTGTCACCACACTGCATTGCTCTCCTCTGCTGCACACCACGCCAGGCATGCAATTGCAGCAAGTTGGACGTGCGGCAGCTCCCAGCATAGTTGACAGGTTCGGTTTGTGCCAAATGCGTGGCAGCCCTACTGTGTATGACTTTTGAACATTGAAGGCCTTCAAGCCATAAACACTTTGCAACGTTGTACAAATGGAGTACTTACAACAGTATTGACTAAATACATAGCCCTAATCACACAACCCTGGGTTCCACCATACCGACCACGTTGCTAGTCATATGCCCGTGCTCGATTTTTATCCCCCTTCACCCTGTCGCTGCTCTTTTTGCTCATCTTCAAAACCAAATCCTGAAACCTAGCGTCAATCGTTGTCGACACCCACGTCATTGCGAGAACATCATTGATTTCTGGCAGGGAACATAAGAAAGGAGTGGGGAACTTAGTGTAGGGAGTAGGCAAAACAAAGCAGCGGTGCGTGCAGTGATTGGAAGTCATCCCTGCAGGGGTGGATGAGAGGACAGGTAGGGAAGTGGGGGGGACCTAATGTGTTGATCCATCGATGGATTGCGAGCGCAAAAGGAAGGGTAGGGTATGGCAGGGTATGGCGCGGGATGGATGGGTATGGCAGGCGATGGATGGGTATGGCGCGGGATGGATGGGTATGGCTGGAGTATGGAATGGTATGGTACAGTTCTGCTAAACAGGGAATTGTAGGGCAGGGTATGGCAAGGAGCGGCAAGGTATGGCAGGGGAGGGGTGAGTTTGGCTGGCCTATGTATGGGACGGGAGGGACGGGAGGCAAGGGAGGGAGGGAGGGAAAGGGAGGGAAGGGGAGAAGGGAGGGACGGGAGGGAAGGGAGGGAAGGGAGGGAGGGAAGGGAGGGACGGGAGGGAAGGGAGGGAGGGACGGGAGGGAAGGGAGGGACGGGAGGGAAGGGAGGGAAGGGAGGGACGGGAGGGAAGGGAGAGAAGGGAGGGACGGGAGGGAAGGGAGAGAAGGGAGGGACGGGAGGGAAGGGAGAGAAGGGAGGGAGGGAGGGAGGGAGGGAAGGGAGGGAAGGGAGGGACGGGAGGGACGGGAGGGAAGGGAGGTATGGGAGGGACGGGAGGGACGAATAGTCGGCCGCCCGGAAGGGATCAGGGAGGCGGGACGGCATGTCTGGCGGGCGGAAAAATGGGAATCGGGCGGCGGGAAGCGCAGCGGGCGGCGGGAAGGGGGAAGCGGGCCGCGGGGAACGGGAATCGGGACGGGGGAACTGGAATTTGGCGGCGCGAAAGGAGAAGCGGGCGGCGCGAAAGGGGAATCGGGCGGCGGGAGCGGGGATAAGGCGGCGGGAAATTGGAATTTGGCGGAGCGCAAGGGGAATCGAGCGGCGGGAAGGGGCGGTCGGGCGGCCCGCCCGGAATCCATGGGCGGGAAAGGGGATTCAGGTGGCGTGGAGGAAGGGGATTTCGGAGGCTGGATAGGGGAACGGCGGGCGGCGGGAATGTGGTTCGGGCGATGCGAAGGGGAGTAGGGCGACGGGAAAGGGAACCCGCCGGAAGGAAGAAGTGGTGGGAGCAGGGAGTCGAGCGGAGGGAAGGGGAATCGCCGGACAGCGTGACTGGGGTTTCGTGGCGGTGGAAATGGGGGAAACCGGGCGGGGAGGGGGAGTTGCATCAGGCGACGCGAATGGGAATCGGGCGTCGCACAAGGGGAATCGCGCCGCAGATAAGGGCTATGGCGAACCCTAAGCTCCGTGTATTTGGCGCCGGAAAATAATCAATGGCTCTGTAGGTGTTTGACCTACGCGTGAGGCGCGCTATAATGACATTGGATTGCAGTGTTTTTGGAATTTACCTATGTAGTGATGACTTAGAGCGCTCTGGGGGTGGGGATAGTGGTGAGGAGGCATGTCCTTCAGTATACTTTTGGCTAGCCATAAACTTTTGACGAGTGAGTCAGGTGAGAGGGGATGGTGTTGAACTTGTCGCTGTGTCCGAAGTCGAGAGACCCTGTAATTTGGTTACCACCTTGTACCTTTTATAAAGTTTTGGCCTTCCCACTGCCAAATGTATACCGCTGCTTTAATGGTGGTGCTGCTGCTGCTGCTGCTGCTGATGCTGCTGCTGCTGGTGCCATGAGACTCCCTTGACTCGTGTTGACTCGCTTGACTCATGCTGACTCCCTTGGCTTGACTCCCTTGACTCGTGCTGACTCCCCTGACTCGTGCTGACTCCCTTGACTCGTGCTACACTAGAGGCGAAAGGTAACAGTACAGATTACAAGTGCTTGACTCCCTTGACTTGACTCCCTTGACTCGTGCTGACTCCCTTGACTCGTGCTGACTCCTTTGACTCGTGCTACACTAGAGGGGAAAAGGTAACGGTAGAGACTCAACTGCTTGTAACATGGGGACGTTTCGTTTTGAACCAACTCGAAACAAGACTCGTGCTAAACTATGATAGAAACGGTAATAGTAAACGTAAAAATCACAAGTGCCTGTAACACGGGGGCGTTGCGGGATGATGGCTTCGGTATGGGTTTTATGGGGGAAGGAGGAGGGGAGGAGGAGGAGGAGGAGGAGGAGGAGGGAAGGGTGGGAAGGATATGCTCTCAGACCTGCACTGTACAGGAGAGGGAGCGAGAGAGAGACGGGAGGGAAGTGGGGAACTGGACTTGTAGCAAAGGAAGCAAAAGGAGGAGAAAAGGGTGGGAAGGATATGCTCTCGAACCTGCACTGCACAGCAGAGGGAGCGAGAGGGAGACGGGAGGGATGGGGAAAATTAGAGTAGCAACGCTGGGATCAGGGAGTAGTAGTAGGAAGGAGCAGGAGGAGAGAGAAGCAGAAAGGACAGAGGGAAGGATATGCTCTCGAACCTGCACTGCACAGCAGAGGGAGCGAGTGGGGGAGACGAGAGGGATGGGTAAATCTGGGTGTGTACCAATGGGAGGGGGCACCAAAATGAACAGGGGGTGGGAAGGCTGGGAATGGAAGGGTGGGGAGGGTGGGAAGGGTAGGAAGGGTGGGAAGGGTGGGAAGGGTGGGAAGGGTGGGAAGGGTGGGAAGGGTGGGAAGGATGGGAAGGGTGGGAAGGATGGGAAGGGTGGGAAGGGTGGGAAGGGGGGGAGGGTGGGAAGGGTGGGAAGGGGGAGGGTGGGGAGGGTGGGGAGGGTGGGAAGGGTGGGAAGGGTGGGGAGGGTGGGAGGGTGGGAAGGGTGGGGAGGGTGGGAAGGGTGGGGAGGAGATGCTTTCGGATCTGCACAGCTTGGCCTCCCGAGCTCGCTGTGCGTCGCACACACTCACTGTCATTGTGCAGCCACGGCATTGGCGAGATTGAGAATTCCCAAAAGTGCATTTGAGGCGCCTCAAAGGTAACACCTCATTATTGACTCACCTGTTCGAGGTGGTGCCAGGTTCAGCAAGAAAATACGTACACTGCTCACTGTGCGTCTGCGCGTCTCACACGCTCACCCGCATTGCGTGGCCACGGCGTTGGTGAGGTTGAGAATTCTCAAAAGTACCAACTGATTACTGACTCAACTCAGAAGTCAAAATTCACCTTTTCAGTCAACTCAAGAGTCACCTTTTGAGTCAAGACAGAAGTCACCTCGCATTGCACGGCCACGGGCCACGGCGTTGGTTCTGTGGGTGCCTCGAAACAGGTGAGAGTTCTCAACGCATTATTGACTCACCTGTTTCGAGGCACCTTAAACGAAACTCGTTATTCACTCACCTGTCTTGAGACCACCTCAAACAAAGCTCGTTATCGACTCACTGGCATTGCGCTGCCATGGCACTAATGAGCTGGCGGTCGGAGGGCGTCGGGGTGAGTGCGGTGGGGAGGCCAGCGCAAGGGAAGGGGTGCCAGGCAGCATACACACGAGCAGAGGTAGAGAGACCGACTCACTGGCATTGCACTGCCATGGCATTCATGAGCCGGCGGTCGGAGGGCGTCGGGGGTGAGTGCGTGGGAGAGGCCAGCGCAAGGGAAGGGGTGCCAGGCAGCATACACACGAGCAGAGGTAGAGATACCAACTCACTGGCATTGCACTGCCATGGCTTTAATGAGCTGGCGGTCGGAGGGCGTCGGGGTGAGTGCGGCCCATCCTTGCACCTGGGGAGTGAGAAGAGGCGTGGATGAATGGCGAGTGGATAGAAGGGGATTGGATAGAAGGGAGGTGGACGGAAGCAGAGAGGACGGAAGAGACGCCAAGAAGGGTATACTAATGTGTTTTTCAAATCAACAAAAAAATCACCTAAAAAATTACCTCCTGCTCCTATTGTCGGTGAGTTGATATGCTGCTGCATGGATGCATGCGTGTGAGCATGGGTGAATGTATGTGTATGCATATGCGTGTGCATATGTGTGCATATGCTAGTGACTCTGCTTGCGTGCGTGTGTGCGTGCGTGCTTGCATAAGTGCATGCATGCATGTGTGCACGTGCGTGTGTGCACGTGCGTGCATGCTTGCATACGTGCATGCATGCGTGTGTGCACGTGCGTGTGTGCTTGCATCCATTCTTGTGTGCATATGTGACTGTGGGGAGGGGAGGGGGATGGAGGAGAGGAGGGGGTGTGGGGGGAGGGGGGTGCATGTGTGCATTTGTGTGTACGTGCGCACGTGTGTGTGTATGTGCACGTGAGCTTGATCGTGTGCACGTGCGGGTACGTGCACGTGTGTGTGTATGTGCACGTGAGTTTGATCGTGTGCACGTGTGTGTGTATGTGCACGTGAGTTTGATTGTGTGCACGTGCGGGTATGTGCATGTGTGTGTGTATGTGCACGTGAGTTTGATCGTGTGCACGTGCGGGTATGTGCATGTGTGTGTGTATGTGCACGTGAGTTTGATCGTGTGCACGTGCGGGTATGTGCACGTGTGTGGGTATGTGCACGTGTGTGAGTATGTGCACGTGTGTGAGTATGTGCACGTGTGTGAGTATGTGCACGTGTGTGGGTATGTGCACGTGTGTGGGTATGTGCACGTGTGTGGGTATGTGCACGTGTGTGGGTATGTGCACGTGTGTGTTTATGTGCACGTGTGTGGGTATGTGCACGTGTGTGGGTATGTGCACGTGTGTGGGTATGTGCACGTGTGTGTGTTTATCGTGCGAACGTGTGTGGGTACGTGCACACAAGTGTTTGATCATGCGCTTTACTACCGCTCTTACACATGTGCTGCATATATGTGCTGTATCATGTACTACCACTCTTACACATGTGCTGCATATATCTGCTGTATCATGTGTTACCGCGCTTACAATAGGTGTTGGAAAAAGGAGGCCCATTGTGCTCCCATACGCTGAGACGAACTCTGAAAAAAGCACATGCACTTATTCATGCGTGTTCCAAAAGTGCTTCCTCAAACGTGTTCCAAAGGTGCTTATTCATGCGTGTTCCAAAGGTGCTTATTCATGCGTGTTCCAAAGGTGCTTATTCATGCGTGTTCCAAAGGTGCTTATTCATGCGTGTTCCAAAGGTGCTTATTCATGCGTGTTCCAAAGGTGCTTATTCATGCGTGTTCCAAAGGTGCTTATTCATGCGTGTTCCAAAGGTGCTTATTCATGCGTGTTCCAAAGGTGCTTATTCATGCGTGTTCCAAAGGTGCTTATTCATGCGTGTTCCAAAGGTGCTTATTCATGCGTGTTCCAAAGGTGCTTATTCATGCGTGTTCCAAAGGTGCTTATTCATGCGTGTTCCAAAGGTGCTTATTCATGCGTGTTCCGAAGGTGCTTATTCATGCGTGTTCCAAAGGTGCTTATTCATGCATGTTCCAAACATGCATATTCATGCGTGTTCCAAAGGTGCTTATTCATGCGTGTTCCAAAGGTGCTTATTCATGCGTGTTCCAAAGGTGCTTATTCATGCGTGTTCCAAAGGTGCTTATTCATGCGTGTTCCAAAGGTGCTTATTCATGCGTGTTCCAAAGGTGCTTATTCATGCGTGTTCCAAAGGTGCTTATTCATGCGTGTTCCGAAGGTGCTTATTCATGCGTGTTCCAAAGGTGCTTATTCATGCATGTTCCAAACATGCTTATTCATGCGTGTTCCAAAGGTGCTTATTCATGCGTGTTCCAAAGGTGCTTATTCATGCGTGTTCCAAAGGTGCTTATTCATGCGTGTTCCAAAAGTGCTTATTCATGCGTGTTCCAAAGGTGCTTATTCATGCGTGTTCCAAAGGTGCTTATTCATGCGTGTTCCAAAGGTCTTACCTCAGGTGTTGGTAAAAGGAGACCCGATGTGCTTCCATACGCTGAGACGAACTCTGCAAGAAGCACATGTTCTGAGAGGTGAGAGAAGTGAGAGAGGAGGAGGAAGAGGAGGCAATACCTCAGGCGAGGGTAAAAGGAGGCCCGAAGTGCTTCCATACGCTGAGATGAACTCTGAAAGAAGAGGAGGAGGAAGAGGAAGAGGAAGAGGAAGAGGAAGAAGAGAAAGAGGAAAGAGGAAAGAGGAAGGGTAAGTGGAAGTGAAAGTGGAAGAGGAGGGGGGAAGGCGGCATGAGTGGTACTAAGAGTAAATGCGATACTTAGCCTTATGAGGATGGCAGCAGCAGCTAGACTGTTAGCTGTGTTGGCAGAGGGGGCGATGGTGAGAATAGAGAGCAGCAGGGAAGTGCATGGCGATTTTTTTAGAAAAATCGCTCACAAGCAGCAGGGAGGTGCATGGGATGGCGTGGAGACGACTTTTGATGCACCTCAAGACGTGCATGGGATGGCGCAGCAGCCATTGAAGAGAATGGCCTCAAGAGATGCACGGCACCTCTTGCACTGCTTGAGAGCTGCTTGAGAATTCTCAAGAATCGCTCACAAGCAACAGGGAGGTGCATGGGATGGGACGGAGACGACTTTTGAGGCGCCTTCTAGAGAATTCTTGCTGTAGCATGGCTTGGAGCGGCTGCAGTTGAGTTATGAGAATTTTTGCTGTTGCAGGGAGGTTCTCAAAACTCACCTGCAGCAGCCAGCCTGCCAGCTGCGTTTGCAGAGGGGGTGATGCGATATCAGCGAGCAGCAGGGAGGTGCAAGGGACGGAGCGGCTGCAGTTGGATTTGAGTCTTGTTGCAGGCAGCCACTCAAAACTCACCCGCAAAAGCTAGGCCGCTAGCCCTGCTGCCAGAAGAAGTGATCGCAATGTCAGCGAGCACGAGGGACGTGCAAGGGACGGATCGGCTGCAGTTGAAGAGAATGGCGTGTGTGCCATTGGCCGTGCCCTTCACGTTGATGAAGCTCACGTCTGTCACCGCTACTGCATCTTCTTGCTCTTGGCAATTGCGCGGTGAGGTAATGCAGTAGAACTGTCATGGGGTTCCGGCGAGGGGGAAGGTGGGGGTCCGGGGAGGGGGAAGGTGGGGGTCAGGAGAAGGGGAAATGTGTAGAGGGGAGAATGGCGCCAGTCAATACCCGTTGCATCAACTCATGCCAGTTCCATCATCACATGCCCGTTCGATCAGCTCATGCCAATTCCATCAGCCCATGTCAGTTCCATCAGCTCATGTCAGTTTCTCCTGCCCGTTCCATCATCTCATGCCATTTCCATCAGCTCATGCTAATTCCATAAGCTGATGACTGTTGAATAAGTTGATGTCAGATCCATCAGCTCATGTTAATTCTATTAGCTCATGTCCGTTCCATCTAGACATGATCACGAGTCGAGTCGAGCCGAGTCACCTCGAATCGCGGTCGAGTCGGGAGTTGCGTCGAGTCGAGTCGAGTCGAGCCATAGTCGAGTCAGTTTTCCGGAACTGCCGACTCGTGCTCGACTTCTGAAATCGAGTCATGCCTTGACTCGAGCACAAGTCAACAACTCGCGAGTCAGTCTTGACTCGACTTAACCGTAAAGAATTTTTAAGGGCCCCAAAAGTCGTGTCCTGATTCGTAGCTAGCATGCAAGGTAGGAATGACAAAATCCCGTCCCTTCCCCTTTCAGCACAGGTAAATTGATGCGCACCCAAAATTGCGTGAAAGGCGGAAATTGGGTGTCGGCGGAATTTGCGTGACAGACGGAAATTGGGTGTCGGGGGAATTTGATGTGTGACAGGCGGAAATTGAGTGTTGGGGGGGGATTTGCATGTCGAGCGGAAATTGAGTGTCAAGGAAGATTTGCTAGTCAAGCGGAAATTGAGTGATGGTCGGGAATTCGGTGACGGGAGAAATTGCATGAGGAAAGGAGGGGGAATTGACAACGGGAATCCACGTGGATAAAGTTGGTGGCCCTCGAGTCAGGCCAGCTCGAATCGAGTCAGCCGACTCGCCGACTCGTGGCTCACCAGACTGTCCAAAGTCGAGTCGGGCGATGCATCGAGATTTCTCCTCAGTTCGACTCGACTCGACTCTACTCGAGTCAGGAAAATAAAATAACTGACTCGACTCGACCTAAAGTCGAGTCGAGCCAGCGAGTCGAGCTAAAACTCGCCTCGATTGATCATGTCTAGTTCCATCAGCTCATGCCAATTCTATTACCTCATGCCCGTTCAATCAGCTCATGCCAATTTTATTTGCTGATGCCAATTTGATAAGCTGATGCTGATTGTTCTTGCAACTGAAGGAAATCGACAAGAGTTGATGGAAATGGCATGAGCTGATGGAATTCACAAGAGCTATGGAACTAGCATGAGCTGATGGAATTGACAAGAGCTGATGGAACTGGTATGAGCTAATGGAATTGACAATGGAACTAGCATGAGCTGATGGAATTGGCATGAACTGTTGGAACTGATACAGCTTTACATGCATGAGGGAAGGAGCGAGCACCGCACTGCACAGCACCGCACCATACTGCACTGCACTACACCGCACTGCACTACATACCTGGAGAAGTGATGGTACCACACCACACAACGTATCTCCGATGATTGATGATAATGTCTTTGTAAGTCACGTTCTATACAAGACATTTGCCTTCCTGGTACGTACAGTTCGTGTTTGATGTGTGTGGAGCATCACACGGCTTACCTGGTTGATGATAATCGGCCATGTGACATCGGTCACTTGAATGTCTTTGTAGGTCACGTTCGATACAAGCCCTTTGCCGCCCTGATACGTCTTGATTCGCAGAGCGTTGTTTGACCCCGTGAAGCTCACATTCCTTACAAGCACATCCGACACACACGCTGTCGTCTGATCTTTGCCCAGGCTCCCAACACTGGCAAGGCAGAGAGTGGGAAGGATGAGAAAGAGAAAGGGCGTTACTGGAACCCGTGAAGCTCACATTCCTTACAAGCACGTCCGACACACACGCTGTTGTCTGATCTTTGCCCAGGCTGTCGATACTGGGAACGGAAGGGGGAATGGCAAGGGGGGGACACAACACACACGTTGTAAGGTCCAAGTGCGACACACTCGCGTTGGCACACTTGCGTTGGCGCACTCGCATTGGCACACTCGCATTGGCACACTCGCATTGGCACACTCGCATTGGCACACTCGCATTGGCACACTCGCATTAGCACACTCGCTTTGGCACACTTGCGTTGGCACACTCGCATTGGCACACTTGCATTGGCACACTTGCGTTGGCACACTCGCATTGGCACACTCGCGTTGGCACACTCGTTCCTATTTCCAGCCTCACTCAAGAGGTGCGTCAATGGAGGATGAGGGACAAGGACAGGACGATGAAAGAGACACAACACACACACGATATGACCTTTGCTGGTTTCTGAGAATTCTCAAAAGCCAGCTCGTATCTTTCAATTGTTTTTTAGAATTCTCAATAACAATCTACAGCACGACAAAAGAGACACAACACGTTTGCAATATATCCATTGCTGTCTTTTGATCTTATTCATTTCAAGCTTCAGATGACCGTTGATTCCCTCACCTCACTCCCTGACCGTTGATTTCCTCACCTCACTCCATGGCCGTTGATGCAGACGAGATTCTCAACCAGCAGATTATGGCAGCCAGCACCGATCGCCACGTTGTCATCTCCTGATTGGCCGGGGAAAACGTAATAGTTGGGAAGGAAGGAAGAGCTTTAGGGAAAGCGCAAGGGCAGTGGGGGAAGGAGGGGGTTTAGGTAAAACAGGATAAGGTTGGGGAGAGTCGGTACTATGGATAAGATACAGATGCTAACTGTGGTACATAATTATCAATATAATCAATATGTACTGTACTGTAGCCAACATGAATTCACTTTTTTTTTTTTTTTTTTGAAATCATTAATGCATTCGACAACAACGATTCAGGTACCGCCGCAATCCCTGGCTGGATTGATGGATGGATACACTTTCTCTTTGCATCAATTTTGACGCTTATAGAAACAAGTAAATACCATTGGTTCATCCTCGTTTTAGACAAACTCACAGCTCTGCAGAAGGCTGTTTCGTACAATGGCGTGCTCAACACTGGAGAGCTGAATTCCGTCCATGTGGAGTTGCTTATCCTCTCTATAAGCAGAATGTGCTTCTTATGTGTCCTCGTTATAGGGTGTGCTTTCGTGTGTGTCCTCGTTATAAGCCGACTCACCGCTCTCGAGATGGCTGTTTCGTATGATGCCATTCATAACCTTGGAGAGTTGAATGCCGTCAGTGTTGGGGCTGTCAAACGGGCTGCGAATGGTTATCCCCTCTATACGCAATCCGTTGCTGCCGGACACCTTGAGGTGTGCGCTTCCTGGGTTGCTGTGGACAATCACGGGACATGATAAAACAGACACAGGAGGACCAAATAGGAGGAAGAAAGACAAGCTGTTAAGCGGGCGAGAAGGGAACGATGTTGTTGAGTGGGGAAAGGTGAAACAGGGAGAGATGCTGCTGAGAGGGTTACAGGCGAGCGTCCAGAACCCCAACAGAGGCACGGAAGGCAAGCCAGCACAGCTCACCCACAGGGCTGACTTTGGACTCGACCCAAAGGCACACCCACAGGAACCAGCATTAACAATTGCTGCTGAGAGGGCTGCAAGTGAGCGCCCGGAACATCAACAGAGGCACGGAGGACAAGCCAGCACAGCACAGCACACCCACAAGGCCAGCCCTTAGGTGCTGTGAGAGGTAAAACAGGGAGAGGTGCTGCTGAGAGGGCTACAGGGAGCGTCGGGAACCCCAACAGAGGCACGGAGGACAAGCCAGCACAGCACAGCACGCCCACAGGGACAGCCCTTACAGGGTGGGGTGCTGTTGAGAGGTGAAAAAGGGAGATGTGCTGCTGAGAGGGCTACAGGTGAACGTCCAAGACCTTAATAGAGGCCTAGAGGTCATGCCAGCACAGCACACTCACAGGACCAGGTGACTTTTGAGTCGACTCAAAAGTCACCTCGTGACCATCCAGAAACTTGATAGAGGCATGGAGGCCATGCCAGCACAGCTCACTCACAGGACCAGCCTTTACAGACGCGTTTGAGAGTTCTCTGTGAGACGTTTCAAAACTCAAAACAGATTCGAGACGTCTCGGAACTTGCCTCTGATCTGTTTTGAGACGTCTCAAAAAGCACCCACAAGGACCAGCCTTCCTTCACGGGCGTTTCGAAGAGGAGAAGCAAGCAGCTAATCAACTAACTCACGTCAATGTCACACCCTGCACTGTAGCGTTATCGCATCGGGGAAGGAACAGCAACACCGGCCGCTTGCTCCACTTGCCCTGCGCCCAGAACCCCAATAGTGGCCCACGCTCTTTCCCAATGCAAAACACCTAGAGAGACTCACGTCAATGTCACGCCCTGCACTGTGGCGTTATCGCATTTGGAAAGAAACAGCAGCATTGGCCGCTTGCTCCACTTGCCCTGCGCCCAGAACCCCGCCCCCTGCCCGTCCATCCACCCGCCTCCTGTGATCGCCAGGTTGGGAACCTCTCGGAAAAGTAACAGCGCCCACGAGTCGCTGTCTTGTGGCTCAGGGTAGGATGACACGTCAGCTGGCCCGGCAATGCCTCCATTGATCTGGTGGGGAGAGAGGGAGCAGAGGAGGAAGGAGGGGAGGAAGGAGCAAAAGAAGGGAATGAAAAGGGCCTTTTTATTGGGTTGGTGCAGGGGAAGACCTTCACTGCTCCCCCCATCCATCCACCCGCCTCCTGTGATCGCCAGGTTGGGAACCTCTCTAAAGAGTAGCAGCGCCCACGAGTCACTGTCTCGAGGCATGGGGTAGGATGACACGTCAGCTGGCCCGGCAATGCCTCCATTGATCTGGTGGGGAGAGAGGGAGCAGAGGAAGGAGGAGGGGAGGAAGGAGGGAAAGAAGGGAATAAAAAGGGCCTTATTATTGGGTTGGTGCAGGGGAAGACCTTACCTGCCCTACCTGCCCCCCCCCCCGTCCATCCACCCGTCTCCTGTAATCGCCAGGTTCGGAACCTCTCTAAAGAGTAGACGTGGCAATTCCACTATCGATCTGATGTGAGAGGGAGTAGTGGATTAAAGGGAGGAAAAGGGCAGTGGGGATGGTTTTGCTGGTGGGAAATTTTTTCTCCTCATCCACAAATTTTCCCCATTTTTTCCCCACATTTCCCCCTTCCCCCCTTCCCCCCCCCCCCCCCCCCCCCCCCCCCCCCCCCCCCCCCCCCCCCCCCCCCCCCCCCCCCCCCCCCCCCTTTTTTTTTCCAGATTTCTTGCTTTCCCCCAAAGTTTTCCCCCAATCCCTGCTTATCCGCGATGTTCTCCTGATTATTCTTCGCACCCACCTGACCCTCCAACCCCGCCGGACGGCCCTTCCAGCTCGACGGGGAAGATCTTGAACACCCCTCTACAAAATGCTCCTCTCCCACCTCGCACACCTCTGCACTGCTTCTCACACACCCACACCACTCCGCACTCACCTGAACCTCCAACCCTGCCGCACGGCCCCTCCAGCTCGATCGGGGAAGATGTGGAACAGCCCGCTCGCGGGGACCGCCACGCATTCCCCTTTCCCCATTCGCACCGCTTCCCATCCACCCAAGCCAGCGCCGCACGCCCCTCCAGCTCGATCGGGAAGATCTGGAACAGCCCGCTACACAATGCCATCCTATACCACCATGCGCACCTCCACACCACTTCGCACCCACCTGCACCTCCAGACCCCCCCCGCATGGTCCTTCCAGCGCGATCGGGAAGATCTGGAACACCCCGCCCGCGGGGACCACCACGCGCGCGCGCGCGCTCTGCGCGTCCCCCCACGCGCAGGCGGTCTGCAGCGCGCGCCGAAACGCGTCCGTGTTGTCCGTGATCCCGTCCGCGCGCGCCCCGAACTGTAGCACGTTGAAGACGCCCTCTTCGTTGATTGGCCACGGCGGAGGGGGAGGGAGCGCGATCGGAAGGGGCAAAAGTCCCGCCGAGACTAATGGGGGCAAGGGGGGGAGCGCGGGGGAAGGAGCCGTAACCTGGCGAGGATCCCGAGGCTGCATGATCTGCGAATTTTCGACGGAAAGAGAGCGCCGATCAGATGAATCTTTAGATCCGTCGGGTGCTGACGGAGCGTCACGTGGAACAGCTAGCCGGCTGGATAGACGGAGTCGTTGATGTGCGCTGCCAGCGAGCCGTGTGACCTGATTCGTGTGAGTGGGATCCGCGGAAATGGAGATCGCGGATAAGAGAAGAAGCGCAAGTGGCATGACCATCCTTGAATGCCACAAATGGAACGTAACTGGTGAAGGAGCCGCCTTTCGCGGCGAAATGACAGCTATCGGGAACGGCGAAATGACAGCTATCGGGAACGGGAATGACAGTATACGGTATACTGCGAGACGTCGGATCATCAGTCTAAGAGATCATCACTTCGGTCGGATCATTTGATTCCTTGTTCCCTCGTTTTTAGCTCTCGTTCTGACCTGCTTCTGAATGAACTGAACATCACTCGAAGCGCGTGGTTCCGAACCAGAGTCTGATAGAAGAAGCTGCATCGCTTGCCCTGAACCTCCCCGTCAGTACTGTCCGTACGGTCTGTACTTCGAGGCAGGTGCGGCGGCTAGGTTCGGAAAAGGCTCGAGGTTGCCACACTCTTCTCGGATCTCGAGGTACCTGAACCTGCCCAGTGTGTTTCACGCCATGGATCTTGTCACGCGCTCCGAACCCAACTGATCATGTCTCGGTCGGTGCGGCGTTCCGGTGTATTGTGGTGCAGTCACGCTATCCCCGTTTAAACCTCACGCTAGCACCGACTTACAATCTTACAAAAGATAAAACATGCCAACAATACAAGATTAGGTACTCTTTGCGTTGAGACTAATAATCCATTCGTTTGATTGTACGCAAAGTCTTGTGAAGTTCTTGTTAAGGGCAAACTACACCCTGCAAGACACGCCCCTATTGCAAGTATGTCAAACAAACTAAATTTACATATCACTACGTGACTACGTTGGAGCATATCGCAACTTAGAATACAACATCATCAAGGTGTGATCAGTGATCTGACTGAATTGGATGAGTGAACTCCAGCATCAATGCTGGCCGCCAAACCTGACTTCAATGAAATGGGTGGTTGTCTGCAAAAAGCCAACACAACAAACAAAACAGATACAGAAATACTGATTACAACCCAAACGAACATTGAATGAAATGCAACATGAAATCCACATTAATCTGTAACGTCTTACATGACGTGTAGATGCACGTCCATATCCACAAGCAAGCACACAGCCAACCACCCCCCTCCCCCCGCCCCCCCCCCCTCTCTATCTCCCCCCACACACAAGTACCACTCACATGCATTTGGCAGCCTTGCTGCTGATGGCTGGTGTCGCTGCAGCAGGATGCTGAGTTGACCTAAACACGCCACTCCCTCCCAACCCCACACTTACACATGCACACACCCACACACATCACTCACATGCATATTGCAGCCTTGCTGCTGATGGCTGATGTCGCTGCAGCAGGTTATTGAGTTTACTTTTACACCCACGTCACTCACTCCCACACCCACACTTTCACATGCGCGCACCCACACACATCACTCACGTGCATTTCCCAGCCATGCTGCTGATGGCTGAAGCCGCTGCAGCAGGAGGTTGTTGAGTTGACCTGGTCACACGTCACTCACACCCATGCTTACACACTCACACCCTCGCTTACACACTCACACCCTCGCTTACACACTCACACCCACACAAACACACGTCACTCACATGCACTTCGCTGCCATGCTGCTGATGGCAGCTTGTGCTGCAGCAGGCGGCGTCGCACCCTTCCACTGCGCCTCTGCTAGAAACACACCATCACTTACACACTCACCCCATCGCTTAACACTCACACCATCACTTACACACTCACACCATCACTTACACACTCACACCATCACTTACACACTCACACCATCCCTTTCACACACCCTTGCTTCCACACCCACACCCACACAAACACAAGTATCACTCACATGCATTTGGCAGCCATGCTGCTGATGGCGGCTTGTGATGCAGCAGGGGGCGTCGCACCCTTCCACTGCGCCTCAGCTAGGAAAACCGACACCGTCTTCACATCCGTGGTTCCATACGCGTTGTTCAACACCGCAATCAGATCTGATCCCGATAAATCCGATAATGCCGACGCTCCAACATCTTTTTGATTGGCTGAGGTGCTGCTGGTGCTGCTGGTGCTGGTGGTGCCAATTCCGAACAGCGCCGCGAGAGGGCTGACTCCCTTGACTGGTGCTACTGCCCCCTTGTTGACTCCGTTGACTTGGGTCTCCTGGTTCAACAGCTCTATAGTGTCTGCACCTGCCCCGTTGACTCCGTTGACTGGTGCTGCACCTCTGTTGACTCCGTTGACTGGTCCTACCCCCTTGTTGACTCGGTTGACTTGGGTCTCCTGGTTCAGCAGCTCTAGGGAGTCTGGATCAGCCCCATTGACTCCATTGACTGAGTTGACTGAGTTGACTCCGTTGACTGAGTTGACTGAGTTGGCTGAGTTGACCCCCACCCTGTTCTCCTTGAGGGTAGTGCTGAGCAGCTGGTTGGGTGACTTGGGTTGGCGGGAGGAGGTGAGGTAGACATTCGAAAAGGATATCCCAGAGCAAGGCACTGATTGGCTGCAGTTTAGAAGCACACCGACCGTGCCGTTTGTCGTGCCGCGGATGTTCTTGTAACGAATGTTGGTAACCGCTACAGCCGTGCTGCTGAGCTGGCAGCTACTCGCCGAAGCCGTCTTTTTGTCGCAGTAGAACTGGTTGATGAGAATAGGCCATGTAACGTCGGTTACGGTTATGTCCTCGTATGTTACGTTGCTCACGAGACCCACTCCCTGCTGGTAGGTTTTGATTCGGAGTCCGTTGTTGGAGCCCCGTAAGCTCACGTTCCTTACAGTCACGTCAGATACGCATCCCAACTCCCCATCTCCACCAAGACTGCCAATGCTGTGGGGTGGGGGGAGAGTTAAAGCAGGGAGAATAGGGAGAGAGGATGGAGAAAAGGGGGATTTATAGAGGGCCGTTGTTGGAGCCCCGTAAGCTCACTGTCACGTCGGATACGCACCCCAACTCCCCGTCACCGCCCAGACTTCCGATGCTGGGGGAATTACGGGAGGAGACAGGGGAGGATGGAGGGGGAGAAGGACGGAGAGAGGAAGGATGGAGAAAGGGTGAGAAAGATGGGTGCCACGAGTATGTTACGTTGCTCACGAGTCCGACTCCCTGCTGGTAGGTCTTGATTCGGAGTCCGTTGTTTGAGCCCCGTAAGCTCACGTTCCGTACAGTCACGTCGGATACGCACCCCAACTCCCCATCGCCGCCAAGGCTTCCTATGCTGGTGGGGTGTGAGGGAAGTGTGAGAAAGGGGATAGAGGGTCGGGGAAGGGGAGGGTTATAGAGGAGAGGAAAAAAGGAGTTGTTGGAGTGCTGAAACAGGGGAACAGGGACACAGGGGGGGAGGAGTAACATAAGTTACACATTGAGCATGCCTACATATGTGGCAATCGAGCCTCCTCAATAATCATTATGATTCATGGCGCTGCAATCGTACGTACCTTATGCCGTGTCCATTTATACACTGCGTATTCTCTATAAGGATGTTCTGGCACCCGCTAATGATGGCCACATTATCGTCACCTGGGCAGGGGCGGTTGGGAAAACATTGTTGTGCAAACATAGTTGAGAAAACACAGATAAGGGATGATTGGTAATGTCAACATCTGATTGGCACAGGCGCAGATGTTTCGGCACCCGCTAATTATAGCAACATTATCATCACCTGGGAAGGGGTGATTGTGAAAACACAGACAGACACAGACAGGGAACAATTGGTATTGTCAACATCTGATTACAACATCTGATTGGCAATGAGGCAGATGTTTCGGCACCCACTGATGATAGCAACATTATCGTCACCTGAGCAGGGGCAGTTGCAAAATCACATACAGGGAATGATTGGCAATGGGGCAGAAGTTACAATGCTGTGATGTCATGGTGGTTACAATACAAGGTTACAATGTGACAAGGGTCATGTTGCTGTCTCAACTCTCCCCTTCCTCTCAACTCTCCCCTTCTTTTGAGTCGACTCAAAAGCAATACAATGTGACAATGTGGCAAGGGTGATGTTGCTGTCTCAATTCTCCCCTTCCTCTCACCTCTCCCCTTCCTTTGAGTCGACTCAAAAGCAATACAAGGTTACAATGTGACAAGGGTCATGTTGCTGTCTCAACTCTCCCCTTCCTCTCACCTCCTCCCTTCCTCTCACCTCCTCTCTTCCTCTCACATCCCCCCTTCTCATCTCCTCCTTTCTTCTCACCCCCTCCTTTCCACTCACCTCCTCCTCCTACTGATCTCCTCTCCTCATGCTCGCCTCCGTCCAGTCCGCACCATGCCACCCCGCTAAGAGGAATGCTGTCCGTGTTGGGGCTGTTATAGGGGGAGAATGCCTCCTGTCCCTCTAGTCTCTATTATTGCCATATCCCACATAAAGCTCACCTCCTTCCAGCCTGCTGTTGCGCACAATGCCATTCACCACCCCGCTAAGGAGAATGCTGTCGGTGTTAGGGCTATTAAATGGGGAGAGTGCCCACCTGTCCTCCTAGTCAACCTCGTCTACCTCTCATCTACCTGTCCTACCTCTCACACTTCTTGTACGCTCACCTCCTTCCAGTCTGCTGTTTCGCACCATGCCATTCACCACCCCGCTGAAAAGAGTGCTGTCCGTGTCGGGACTGTTATAGGGAGGGACTGCCTGCCTGTCCTCCTGGGCTCCCTCTTTTTGTCTCTCGCTTCATTTGTTCGCACCTCCTTTCCTACTACTTTCAACTTCTTATTCTCACCTCCTTCCAGTCTGCTGTTGCGCACGATGCCATTCACCACCCCGCTGAAAAGAATGCTGTCGGTGTTGGGGCTATTGAATGGAGAGAGAGTCGCAACCCTCTCTATAAGCACGTTGGTCGTTCCGTATATCTTCACATGTTGTCGTGCCGGGTTGCTGCAAGAGAATGTGGAGGCGAGGGGAGGGGGTGTGGGAAGAGGGGAGAGAGGGGGAGGAGAATACTGTCCGTGTTGGGGCTGTTAAAGGGGGAGAGAGTCGCAACCCTCTCTATAAGCACATCAGTCGTTCCATATGTCTTACGTGCTGCAGTGCCAGGTTGCTGCAGAAAAAGAGAATGGTGGAGGGAAAGAGAAAAAACAAGAAACAGATGTTAGTTGACATCGCCAATACGTGCAGTGAACATTTTAAATGTGATGATTATTTAAGTGTGTAAGCATCGCAAGAAGTGTACACCACACAAAAACGAATGTGTACACATCCTTACGTGAACAGCATATCGCGAATCGTCACTCCGTCGCAATTCGTGATCGACAGCAAAGCCGGCCGCTGCTGCCCAGGAAACTTCCAAAAGCCCTGCCCCGCGCCGTCCATCACCCCGCCGCCCGAAATCTCTAGATTCGATATCCGGTTGAACAGTAGCAGCGCCCACGAGCTCGGCTTCGCGGGTTTTGGGTAGCTGCTGACGTCAGCAGCGCCTGTGATGTCGCCATTGACCTTGGGATTGGAACGAGGGAAAGTCGAGAGGGAATGGGAGGGCAGAAGAGGGTATGCGAGAGAGAGAGGTGAGGGAAAAGGAGGCGGAAGGGAGAGTGAGGGGAGGGAAAATGAGGAAGGGAGAGTGAAGGGAGGGGGGGGCAGATGGCGGGGAAGCGGGGGGAGGGGGTGGGTGCGGGGGAGGGGGTAGTTGGGGGTGGTGGGGAGGGGAGGGGCGGGGGGGGGGTACGGAGGTGGGAGGGAGGGGAGGAGGAAAGGGCAGCAACTAGGCCAGGGGTTAACAGGGCGAAGTAACTGTTGCACTCACCACAAATTGTAGTCCGCTCCTGCAAGGCCCCTTCAAATACATGGGGTAAATCAGAAACTTCCCCTCAGCAGGAACGACCATCCGCGCTACACCCCCTCCCCCCGCGCCTTCCCCCACGCCTGCCCCGGCGCCAGCCCCTGGGTCGCCCCCGGCGCCTGCGCCTGGGTCATTTCCCGCGCCCGCGCCCGTGTCATTCCCCGCGCCCGCGCCCGCGCCATTTCCAGCGTCCGCGTCCGCGGTCCACGCGCAAGCGGCGGCGAACGCGCGGAGGAACGCATTCGTGTTGTCCGTCTTGCCGTCGCCCTTCGCGCCGTACGCCACGACGCTAAAATCCTTCCCCACCGCAGGCAACGGCACGTTCCCCGGCGCGTTCCCCGGCGCGTTCCCCGGCGCGTTCCCCGGCGCGCTTCCCGGCGCTCCGGGCGGCGGCGGCGAGTTTTGCGGCGGTCCGGGCGGCGGGCTTCGCGGGACAGGCAAGGGCGGGGGGGTGGATGGCGGAGCGGAAACCCCAAATGGCGGGGCTTCTTCCCCCCTGATTGAATCGAGCGGGGGGGGATTCGAAGGCGGAGCGGAAACTCCCCCTGGAGGGGGGTTCCGTATCGTTGGCGGGGAATTGGGCGGGGATTTTGGAAGTTTGGGGGATCTAGGGGGTTTAGGGCTCTTAGGCAGCTTAGGCGACTTGGGTTGTTTCGGAGATTTCGGGAGTTTAGGAGACTTAGGAGGCTTGGGCGGGCTTTTGGGGGGCTTAGGACTCTGAGTAATCTTAGGACTCCCGGGCGGTTTGGACTTAGTTGCGCTTGTGGTTGCGCTTGTGGTGAGTGAAGTCGAAGCTGAAGTTGAAGTTGGGGAGGAGATTGAATTCGTAGCTGGGGAGGTAGAAGTCGAACTTGGGAAAAGTGAGGTCGAAGCGCCGCCGCCGCTTTTCTGCATGACGGCTTTAAGAGCGTCGATTATCGGGAAATTCGCCGCGAGCGACCGCCGAGCGGTTCGCGAAGAGAAAACCTGCGCGAGAGATCGCAGGCTCCGTCGCATGATGTGGGCTGTCGCCCACGGTCGCCGCACCGGGGCGTCAAGCGCAAGCCCCGTTCTGCCCGCCGCATCGCCCGCCGCAATTTCCGTCCCTTTGGCCGCCGCATTTCCCGCGGCTTTACTCGCCGCGCTCCTCACCGCTGCTGCCCCCACTGCTACAGAATCATCGTTTGTTGCGCTTTCCCCTAGTTGAATTTCCGCCGACTGCTGCGCTGATTCTCCCCCCACTTGCGCGGATATTTCCCCCACTTGCGCGGGTTCCGCGGCGGCACTGCGGAAGACATATCTGGCGGAAGACCACGAAAGGGGGAAGGTGGCGGAAAGAACGGCCAGGGAGACGACGAGGAGGAGCGGCAGTGCGAGGAGCACCGTTGCGAGAGAATGCGACGCGGGCGACAGTCGCGGAGACGTCGCTCGTCGCATGGGCGACGTGGATTGCTCCCTTTCCATCGGCCGTTGCGACTGCGGTGCCGACGATATCGCCGCTTCGCTCGACGGCGTTACGGATTGCCGAAAGCGAGGGAATCTGCACGGCATAGTGAAGATTCAGACAGATTCTCTCGCGTATATTAGTGTCTGTGACGCGGCCTTCCAATTCAGTCCTGTACTAACGCTATTGCGTCTCCTGACGCGTAAACACGATTGGATATCGGCCACTCGACGACAAGCTTATCTTGAATACGGCCGGACTACAGTCACTAATCTATAATCGAGTTGCGTGTATTCGTATGTTACGGTAAGCTAAACGCATGACGCTGATCGATGCTCTTTCAGAGATCGCTGCGCTGCGGAATCGAAGAGGCGGGACCAGGCGCGAGGCTGCAAGCAAAGCGAGGAGCTATTGTGCGAAACATGCAGGACCCGCGTTAGACAGATAGCGAGACAAGTCGACTATCAGGTCTGTGAGCCTGTGTCCCCTTGCCACCATTTTCTGAGTCGACTGGAAACTTCCTAGAACGAGCATGTGAGCTAATGACCGCATATGGGGGCTGTATGTTTCATTTCCACGGTGTTCGGGCCGTAACTGCGGAGGATATTCCGCCCGCCGATGTATACGCGGAATGCCGGATGGTCGAGTCTGCTACGACGGCGAGAGAGAGACTAGTAAACAAATGCGCTTGACTCTGTTTCTGAAACGCTTCAGTTTCAGAAAAGAAATGGCGCACGCGCGACACCACACCACGAACGAACCTATGTGATACGTGCTAGAGGCCAGCTATTCTCTGGGGACGAGTGTTGGTGGCAGTCCTGTCCTGGACGGTCAATCAGACAGATTGCCAACGAAGCGCATTTCCGACATGCCAATGACATTCTCGCAAGGGTGCTCCCTAACTTCGTATAGTCGTGGTCGGTGGGACGGACGGACTCCTAGGAGACGCGAAGGAGACGCGAAGGGAGGGACGGCATGTAAGACCATGGGATAGGTTGTTCGTTGCTTCGCTTGTTTCGCGGTCGCCAGGGCTGTTAGCTTGAGGGAGGAAGGCCTTACCAGTGCGCTTTCAGACGCGACTCGTCGGTGGGGAGAGCGGATCCGATACGTCTGCGAGGAGACTCATATGGAACATCAGTCGCGCGCGACCCGAACAAGGCCACGGCTCGAAGAAGGAAGAATTCGGTGCTGGTTTAGCTTGCAAGCAAGCTAAGGGCTTGGGGAGCGAGGCAGCGAAACTGGGAACTATGGGTTGTGGTGTGAGAATGGTAGATGCTACAAAAGAGGGAGCGGTGCGAAAAGTGTGTGTGTGCTTGTGTTGTGTGAAATCCGCGCCCGGATCGGCTTGCTGAGCCAACAGCTCGACACAAGGAAGGCGCAAGAGGGGGCCAGCCAAGGCGCAAAAGAGGGGCCAAGTGAAAAAAGATCCGCAAGCATTTGTTTGTAGAGAATGTGTGGGCGCAAACAGGTGCTACTTGCTCTGCGCAAATCAGGTCTGCTCTTCGGGGCTAAATACTGGGTCTTGCCTCAGCACGGGCAGAGTTTGGGGAGCAAAAATTCGCAGCAACGGATTCGGACGGGTTGGGAGCCTGCCCGTTTTGTGATGCGGCGCGGCCTCGACGAATCAATGTTGCCGGTTGCTCCTTTGAAATACAGTAACGCCTTGAATTCGCGCATTGAATTTCCGCTTGAATTGCGCCCCCCCTCCTACGAGCTGGCCTGGTGAAAGCTGATTGGTCTTTCGAGGCGCCAGGAGGCTCTCGCGCTGGCGGCAGGGGCTACCAGGGGCCCGCCAGTCCCGGCGCAAGGTGCGAATTCCATTTCTATTGGCCGAACCGCAGGTAGAACAACCACGGGGTGAATGCGGCCCGGGAGAAAGACTAGATCGCTCGTTTCTATCACGACGGACTGCGGTTGGGTGATTGAATTTGATGCGTGGAATGTAACGAACGAATTGAAGTTCTTCCAAATTCAACCAATTTTCCAACCTAAACAACTCCAAGTAAGAAAATAAAAAAGGAAATCCATGGTACAAAACCTTTCTCCATACACTTCAGTAACAACAAAGTGGACCACTTTCCCCAAATTACCAGTTTTATATACTAGGCATACGTTCTATACTTCAACCACCACCATATCTTCCGTCCTACACCTCATCTTCTGTACTACCAACTCCAGCTGCCAATCTAGGGACTAGGGTTCAACTGCATGACTGATCATTATACAATTGATATTAAAACAGCTGTACATACATAAACCGATGCATGTAGTGCAGGTGCGAAAAATGTTATTTGCGCCCCCCAGCAATGGCCGCAGCAGCAACGGCCCCAATAACAGCAACAGCACCAGCAGCGATGCCCACTCCAATCACTCCATCTGAAATGCGCACATACAAAGGGTGTAGTCGGGGGAAGAAGGGAGGGGGGGGGGGGAGAGAGGGGAGGTGGAGTTGAGAGAAAATTCACTACCTCACCCCAGCCATCGATGCAACAGCGAAGTATGGGGGGAAGCGGGGGGGAGGGAGAACCATTAGTGGACCCCAGCCATGGATGCATCAGCCACTGTTTCAATGGCAGTAAACGCTCTACAGCCATGACCACTCCAATCACACCATGGTAAAAGATTCCAGGTTTTCTCGAGTGGGCTGACGATACGATAGACGACAACCTACTCGTCAGATTTGGCTGGAAATAATCGAGGCGCGGACAATTGGAGAATCGAGGCGCGGACAATTGGAGGGATAGGAGAGTGAGAGCTTGGTAGTGACGCAGCTCGTCCTCGAGGCTATCTTGCTCTCTATGCACTTCTTGAGGGGAAGGATTGAGATACCAAAAGTAGCTGACAAATAGGGGGATACTGAGGTGAGAGATTGGTCTTGAAGCTACTCGTACCTGAAGCTATCTTGCTCTCTATGCACTTCTTGAGGCAGGCGCCTTGGTGGGATGATGGCGACAGCTGGCCACAGTAACGGGGTAGAGAATAAGGGGGATGATATAAGAGGGGTAAGAGTGTTTCTCTAAAGTTGCCAAGTCCTGAGGCTTGCTTGAATTCTCCACACTTCTTGATGCTGGCTGTATGGTGCAGTGAGGGTGAAAGTTGAGAAGAGTGGGCTAGTGGACAATACAGGAGTGTTGACCACAGAATGAAAGAGCGCATATTTGACGTACATGGAATAAGCATCAAAGAGTGATGCTTGTGAAGAATGAGTTTTTGAGGCACCTTAAGAATGAAAGCTGAGAACAGTGGGATAGTGGACAATAGGAGGTGGGTTGACCACAGAATGAAAGAGCGTAAGTACATGGAATAAGTACCAAACAGTGATGTTTCATGGCTTTTAACATTGGATGTTTGTGCAGAATGAAAATGCAGAGATGTGATTGCTGCACACACGCACTCAATCAAAATCCTTGGTACTGTCACACCGCATTGCAGTCACATTTTGCGTTGTACATGAAGCACACACACCCTCCACCAATAGCTTGGGCTGCTGCAGACCCACTGCTGTAAGGCATAGCAACCACCCACTCCCAATCATACGCCTCGTTGCTACCACATCACACACCCTGTCGCTATCGCACTGTCTTCCTCTCGCCTTAAGCGCCTCCTCCACGAGTTGCCTGGCTTGCTGCAGATCGACTGCTCGATAGCACCCCACTGCTTTCAGGTAGAGAACCCAGCCGCTCCCCATCACATCACACCCTGTTACTATCACCCCAACTCTATCACACCCAGCTATTATCACACTGTCACTATAACACTGTCTTCTCTCACCTTAAGCACCTCTCCACGAGTTGCCTGGCTTGCTGCAGATCGCCTGCCTGGTAGCACCCCACTGCTGTAAGGCAAAGCAACCAGCCACTCCCAATCATGCACCTCGTTGCTATCACATCACACACACTGTCACTATACCACTGTCCTCCTCTCACCTTAAGCGCCTCTTCCACGAGTTGCCTGGCTTGCTGCAAATCCCCGACCCGGTAGCACCCCACTGCTTTCAGGTAGAGCACACAGCCACTCCCCATCACATCACACCCTGTTACTATCACCCTGTCACACTGTCTTTCTCTCACCTTAAGCGCCGCTTCCACGAGTTGCCTGGCTTGCTGCAAGTCCCCGGCCCGGTAGCACCCCACTGCTTTCAGGTAGAGAACCTCGTGTCTGTCCTTGGCGTTGGCGTCCCCCCTCTGCTGCTCTGCTCGTTGCAGTGTTGGGAAGATGGAAGATAAAAACAAAGTGAAAAGAGTGGGCGGGAGTGGCCTAACCTCATGCACCCCACTGCTTTCAAATAGAGCACCTCGTGCCTGTCCTTGGCGTTGGCTTCTCCTCTCTGCTGCTCTGCTCGTTATAAGAGGTGCGGAAGATGGGCATGAAGTGAATTAGACATGAAGTGAAGATGGGATTGAAGTGACGGGGAGAGGGATACTATTTCACCCATTACACCCCACCGCTTTCAGGTAGAGCACTTCGTGCCTGTCCTTGGCGTTGACGCCCCCCCTCTGCTGCTCTGCTCGTCACAACGTGGGGAAAATGGGAACAAAGCGAAAAGGGTTGGCGAGAATAATCTGAACCAACGTCCAACAGCCCTGAGGTAAAGCGCCTCGTATCTGCCCTTGGCATCTGACACTTGAGAATTTTCTAAAGTAACATCAAGAATAATCTGAACAAATGTATCCAGCCCAACACCCTTGAGGAAAAGCGCCTTGTGTCTGTGTCACTCCCCCCCACACATCCCCACACACAACCCCAAGCACATCCCCACACACAACCCCAAGCACATCCCCACACACAACCCCAAGCACATCCCCACACACAACCCCAAGCACATCCCCACACACATTTTGACTTTACGCCCCCCTCACACCCTCCCTCTCACCATCCAGCATGGTAATCCCTCGCACCACATCCGCCTCTCTCCGCGAATGCACCAGCGCCCACTCTTGATCCTACCCAAAAGCATTCATCCCCTTCACTAGCTCCCCCACAAACAACACGACGAATCAACACTCACCATCTAGCATGGCTATCCCTCGCACCACGTCCGCCTCTCTCCTCAAGTGCACCAGCGCCCACTAAATGACTCATTTAAGGTACTCTCCCCACACGCATCCCCACTGCCAATCCCCACAACCAATCCCCACCCGCTCCCACTCACCATCCAGCATTGCAATCCCTCGCACCACATCCGCCTCTCTCCTCGACTGCACCAGCGCCCAATTCCCCCCCAAAACCCACTAGCGCAAGGACTCAAGCATTCCACCCAAAACACACAACACAAACACCACGACACCCATGCTGCCCCCCTCCCACTCACCATCTAGCATGGCGATCCCGCGCACCAGGTCCGCCTCTCTCCTCGAATGCACCAGCGCGCACCAGGTACTCTTCCAACATGGCAATTCCCAAGCCCCTCCCAACACTCACCATCTAGCATGGCGATTCCGCGCACCACGTCCGCCTCTCTCCTCGAATGCACCAGCGCGCACCAGGTACTCTTCCAACATGGCAATTCCCAAGCCCCTCCCAACACTCACCATCTAGCATGGCGATCCCGCGCACCACGTCCGCCTCTCTCCTCGAATGCACCAGCGCGCACCAGGTACTCTTCCAACATGGCAATTCCCAAGCCCCTCCCAACACTCACCATCTAGCATGGCGATCCCGCGCACCACGTCCGCCTCTCTCCTCGAATGCACCAGCGCGCACCAGGTACTCTTCCAACATGGCAATTCCCAAGCCCCTCCCAACACTCACCATCTAGCATGGCGATCCCGCGCACCACGTCCGCCTCTCTCCTCGAATGCACCAGCGCGCACCAGGTACTCTTCCAACATGGCAATTCCCAAGCCCCTCCCAACACTCACCATCTAGCATGGCGATCCCGCGCACCACGTCCGCCTCTCTCCTCGAATGCACCAGCGCGCACCAGGTACTCTTCCAACATGGCAATTCCCAAGCCCCTCCCAACACTCACCATCTAGCATGGCGATCCCGCGCACCACGTCCGCCTCTCTCCTCGAATGCACCAGCGCGCACCAGGTACTCTTCCAACATGGCAATTCCCAAGCCCCTCCCAACACTCACCATCTAGCATGGCGATCCCGCGCACCACGTCCGCCTCTCTCCTCGAATGCACCAGCGCGCACCAGGTACTCTTCCAACATGGCAATTCCCAAGCCCCTCCCAACACTCACCATCTAGCATGGCGATCCCGCGCACCACGTCCGCCTCTCTCCTCGAATGCACCAGCGCGCACCAGGTACTCTTCCAACATGGCAATTCCCAAGCCCCTCCCAACACTCACCATCTAGCATGGCGATCCCGCGCACCACGTCCGCCTCTCTCCTCGAGTGCACCAGCGCGCACTCCTGAGCCGACAAAAGGACGCACGGTCCCAATCAGTACCCCCACAAGTATTAAGACGTTCCCAAAGCTCACCATCAAGCATGGCGATCCCGCGCACCACGTCCGCCTCTCTCCTCGAGTGCACCAGCGCCCACGCCAGCTTCATCAGGTTGTCCTTTGCTGCTGCCGCCTGCCCTGGATCCAGCATGTCCCTCTCACACGCCTGGCACGAGAGATGATAGGGAGGCACATATAGGAAGGAAGTCAGTAACAGGCCCACACGCCAGCTTCATCAGGTTGTCCTTAGCTGCTGCTGCCTGCCCTGGATCGAGCACGCCCCTCTCACGCGCCTGACACAAGGAGGTGGGTAAAGGGAGGACGGGGGAGTGGAAGATGGGCTTTGTTGAGAGATGAGTGCACCAGCGCCCACGCCAGCTTCATCAGGTTGTCCTTTGCTGCTGCTGCCTGCCCTGGATCGAGCATGTCCCTCTCACACGCCTGGCGGAAGAGGGGAAAAGGAGGGGGTGAGGGGTGGGGGGAGACGGGAGGACGGGCTTTGCTGAGAGAGACTGCACCAGCGTCAACGCCAGCTTCAACAGGTTGTCCTTAGCTTCTGCCTGGTGCCCTGGATCAAGCACGTAGGGGAAGGGGGAGGGAGGAGGGGAGGACGGGAGGAAGGGCTTTGCTGAGAGAGACTGCAGCAGCGCCCACGCCAGCTTCATCAGGTTGTCCTTAGCTTCTGCCTGGTGCCCTGGATCAAGCACGTCCCTCCCACACGCCTGGCAGTAAGGAGGAGAGGGGAAGGGAGAGCACATTAAAATAAAGAAGAATGGCTGTGCTTACTTGAGAAGTTTTCTCGTCTGTTCCTGGCAGGCTTTCTGCAGGTAATGCATGAGTCCATCAGAAGAAAAGCTCTTTGCTGACCTGAATGGTTTTCTCGTCCGTCCATGGCAGCGTGTCTGCCGGCGAGAAGAACGACGTGACCTCGTTCCACATAGACTGGATGTTCTCCATACCGAGGCTGCTGGTAAAGGGGATGTGAAAGGCGTAGGAGGGATCCGGGTGGAATAAGAGCGAGGTGTCTGAAAGAGTGAAGACAACAACGTGCAGGAGTGCAGGAGCGAGGTGTCTGTGCAGGAGTGAAGGACCACACATCGCTCTACAAAGACTGGAGGTTACGCTCGAATTACTCTTAAAAATTCTCAAAAGTGGAGGTTATGCGATAAAAGGCTTGACCAACAATACTAGAACCGTATACTCTTTTAGCCCGCCGTTAGTTGTTATCCTTATCCCTTCTTGACGCGCATCCGTACTTACCTTTTCCTCACCCTGAAGTCAACACGCCTGATAGCGGTACTGAATGTCACGCAGTCCCAAGCCTGCCTCGATAAGACGTACCTGAAGAACTTACAAAAGCGTCGCCACTCAGACACTCGCGAGCTTATGTGATGGACGGCCGGAAGAATGGACTAGGCTCAAAGTAGGAAAAAAATACTGCTTATGAGGCTTGATTCACAGGAAAAGCTAGATTCGAAGTAGCGCTACGCAAGGATCGTACGAAGGCAAAGACGAATGAAGTCGACGTACAATGGAGGTTCGAATCGAACAGCTTCAGGCTACGTGTGTTCAGCTTTCTATTCCGCAAAACTTAGAAATCGCCGAATCTCAAATTCGTGTTGGGAAAGGCTTCCTCTCAACTCTCAAGGAACCTCGAAATTAAGACCACTAGAGCGAAGTTCAACCAATAGGATTCAGCTGACAGTCGCTTTTCCCAAGGCACGAAATACTGTAGAGCGCATACAGCGACCTCGGAGTTTGCGTGGTGTGACAGGACGGGAGGCGGACAGGACGGGACAGGGATGGATTGCGTGCCGCGGCGGGAAAACAGATTGGTGAAACGGAGGACACCAGTGAGGGTATTATTCCGTCATAGTGAGAATCGGTACCACCCAAAAACAGACAACTGAATGAGTGTCTGGCAATAAAAATCGATATGTGGAATGTAAATTCAACCTGCTCTCGTTCGCTTACACGTGGCAGCGAAAGCTTTCTACGCCCCACGTCGATTTCTCCAGAAGCAGCTCCGCTCACACGTACATGCATCTTTCGAAGATAAGGACACCAAATCGGTTTGACAAGATGCTTTGCGCTTCAAAGAGATGCGCGCAAATCCGAAACGGTTGAGAAATGCCTACATGCCTGGTCAGATTCATTCGCAGCTTGATCGCCATTGCTATGCACGATGCCTAGTCATCAGTCTCAGGGCGTATTCCTGACTTTGTGTCAAGAACCAGTTGGTGTCAACCCATAACTATGGAGCGCACCTGATTGGCCAGTTGTACCTTTTAAACCAATCGCATGCGTTCCAAGATTCTAGGTTGACACAAACACAGCTTGACACGAGGTCCAGGAATACGCCTTAATTCAAGCAGTTGTTTTATCCGCATCGCACTGAAGTATCCGAGAGTTCGGCGTTTCCTTCTCTCCTGCGAAACGTACACCATGGCTGCCACTGTCGCTCGCACCGTCGGTTCCCTGCGATTCGCTGCGAATTCTCTTCGCACGAGCTTCCTGCGATCCTCCACGTGTCGCACGGCATCCGTCGCGCGCGTCGCTGTAGCGCCATGCCGGGCGATCAGTCACAGCCAATCAGCGAAGACAGGGTCGCGAGGGATCCATTCTGCAGCCAATCAGGGCCGACCATCCACGCGACTCCGCGCATTTGAGGTCTCCGGACCTGGCGCCGTGAACTCCGCAACGGCTACCGCGATGCGGGAAAAGGTACGCGCTACGGCTTGAATGGATTCCGGTTTCTCAACAGCGCCATGCGAGAATCGGAAGACTTGTAAGTCGACTCAGAAGCCAACGGTTACCGCCATTCGGAAAAGGAGATACTCCGTAGGTCGGGATGACTTTGGAGATTCTCAACAGCGCTATGAGAGAAGTGGAATTTGACAGAAAAAACACGTAGCTGGTTCAGATAGGTTATAATGCTCATCCGATGAATTGACCAAGGTGGTTGATACACGGGCGGAAGGGAGCACGCCAACGGCGCGCGCAGCCAGATTCGCAGTTTCTGTTCGTCGGTTCACGATGTGCCTCTGTTCTGATTCACTGCACTGTCTGTTCACGATAAAGTGCATTCCTCGCTAAGTTTATTAAATCTGTCTAGGTCGTTTCAGATCAGGTCAATTGTATTGTGCTTATTCTTATGACCAATCAACTCATTTCCCCACCCCTAGCTCTGATGGCGGACAATGTGACAATGGGTATTGAGAGAGTCACATTTCATAGGCCTGTCCCATAGGCAACCTCGCTCTCTGCCTTGTACCCTCTTCTTCCCATTGTGACAGATCGTCCTAGCTCTGGAGGCTGACAGTGTGACTGTTGGTAGCAGCAGGCCTTGTGTCATAGGCACTCCCGTCGCTCCCTACCTCTCACCCTCTTCTTCCCATTGTGACAGATCGCCCTAGCTCTGGAGGCTGACAGTGTGACCGTTGGTAGCAAGAAAGGCACATTTCATAGGCATGTCCCTTAGGCACCCTCACTCTCTGCCTTGCACCCTCGCTCTCTGCCTGGTACGCTCTTCTTCCCACTATGGCAGATCGCCCTGGCTCTGGAGGCTGAAAACGTGACTGCTGGTAGCGAGCAAGGCAGGTCTCATAGGCACTCACTCCCCTCTTTCGCTGCCTCCCACCCTCTTCCTCCCATGGTGACAGATCGCCCTAGCTCTGGAGGCTGACAACGTGACAGTGGTTGATGTCAACGGCGACGGTCAGCACGTTAGGTAAATAGCTGTCTGTTTGTGGGTCCTGTGAGAGTCCAATATTGAGGCGCCTCAAAAGGATTTCAGTGGTGACGGTCAGCACGTTAGGTAAATAGCTGTCTGTTTGTCGGTCCTGTGAGAGCCTATCATTCAACACAATGGCGCTGCTGTCAAATTTCCCCTACTCCACTCCCTCATCCCCCACCCCCACCCTCCCGCTCCCCTCCCCCCCACTCCCCGGCCCCTTCATCCATTCGTTCTTTCCACCTTTCCTGGAACAGTCTTGTATCCTTATATGTCATTCCCTTTACCCACTGCCCACGAAATCTAGGTAGTCAAGAAATTCCCACAACTTCATGGCCAGGTCCACTGGCTGCATTGTGCCTTTGTGTCCCGGTGGTTATGAGAGTTGCCTAATGGTTTCACCTAGAGCAACAAATTGCACAAGCTGCTGTCATGGTCGTCCCTTAGGTCATTCCCCTCACTTGAGTCATGGTCATATCTTCAGTTCTGGTACTTTCATGCTATCAAACCGTATCCTTCTGGTACCCAACATTGTTCCTTGTTTTTGCTAGCAGCATTGAGGTTGTATCGAAGCTGTTTGAGGGAAAGCGCAGCTTGGACAGGCAGCGCATGGTTTATCGGGCAATCTGGGAGGAGCTTCAAGGCGCAGTACATGCCGTTGACTCTCTCGTCACAAAAACGCCTTCCGAAGTGTAGGTTTAGATACATATGTCGTACTGACACACCTCTTTCAGATTGGTTGCGTTTAGTTGAGTTTATACAGATTGGGTGCCTGTTTATTGTATTATTGCTTGTAGCCTTGTTCGCCAGGGAAAGGAAAAACGGTACAGTGTTGGGTCCTTTTAGAGTTCGCCGAACTCGTTTGTAGGTTTCGTTGGGATATTTCGGTCGGGGCGCCTCGGGACGAGGTTTGGAGGTGCCACTGCCACCATCAGGTCAGACCATGATTGTTTGGCCCCTGCCAGACAAATTAGTGTAAAATGCTCACACGACCCTACTGCACACCTTTCAAATCAGTGTAAAATGCCAAAGTAAATTTTGCTGGCACTTGCTTTGAGCCTAGCTATGATCCTGCATTCGCGGCAATAGAATGGTCGTGTTTTCCCCGCGTGCCTTCTTCGGCCTCGGACGTTGACCCATGGGGAGGTCTGGAAACAGGTCTCGAGATTCTGTCACATCCAAACCGAGCAGGCTGGTGTTTCGAGCCTGACTCGAACTATATGAACCGTACTAAAGTACACAGAAACTTCTGAAACCGATCCCAGTCTCATATTTTCCTGGCTCGACATACCCGAACCAGACAAGCGTCGTCGCGTCCCAGAAGTAACGACCACGCAGATGCCATTTGTCCAAACCACGACAGAAAGTGGTGGGGTTGTGCGGTGCCATCAGCCCTTCATGCACTGGATCGTGGTTCTTGCTGAACGCGACAGTTTCGCTTCATTCCACAAATTCCTGCGACCGTCGTCTACGCACGCGCTGTGTAACAACGGGAGCAAGCGAAACTCATAACTAGGTTACGAACATTCACGAAGACAAATATTGTAGATTCTTTCCGGACCTTTTCTTGGATTCCCTGGCGTCCCCGCAAAGCCGCTCTTCGTTCCCCTCTTCGTTCCTCTCTTCACAACCACCCATTCCCTTTTGCTAGCGCATGCGACTTGTTCGAGGAAGGTGCACTCACATAGCTTCCCGAAGCAAGATGGCATTTCCGCCTCCTTTGACTGCTTCCAGAGTTTCTTTTCCTTTCCCATACGTGCAATACCACCAGCTCTGCTAGTTTCTAAGAGCCGTGATTGTTCCGATCAGTTGTGCTTGCTCCTCGGTTCATCTGTCACACACCACATGTTCGTGTTTGTTCGTCCGTGCTTGCTCTTGATCTCGTCCGGCCACAGCACATGCGCATCGACATTCTGACGTACCAGGGCTGGTCAATATGTAAATAGTGCATCCGCGAGGGAGGTCACCTAGTGTTTGGCGAGGTCGCGTTAAATAGCTTCAATATCGGATGGATGTCAAGCGGGTTGGCGTGCTTTTGAGTCGACTCTAACGTCTTCTGGTGTTGAGCGAGGTCGCGTTAAATAGCATCAATATGGGATGGATGTCAAGCGGATTGGCGTGCGCACACTCTCGTCTCAGCCGCCACTCCCGCTGTACTGAAGACCAAACCCCAACCAGCACCCGCAGGTATGGAACGGAGTTTAGTCGCGGCTAACCCCTAATCTTTCCCCCTCCCCCTCCCCCCTCCCCCCTCCCCCCTGCCCCCTTCCCCCTTCCCCCCTCCTCCCCCGCCCTTCCCTCCGACCCCGTCCTCCCCCCAGAGGATTGACGTGCGCCCCCGCTTCCCCTTTTTCCCGCCTCCTGCCTTTTCCCGCTTTTCCCGCCCCGTCTTCGTTACCCCTCCGCCTCGTTTTGTCTTCCGACTCGTGCCGCGCCAGTGAGTTGTTCCCCATCTTCCACCAACCACCCTTAGCCTCTCGTTTCCTCCCTTGTCCCCTTACCCGCGTCCCTTCGTCCTCCTTTCCCTCCCTTCGTCCCCCTGACCTTTCTTCGTCCCTATGTACCTCCCTTCCCGTCTTCCCTTCTAAACCTCCTCTCTTCCTTTCACCCTCACTCTCTTCTCTCTGCCTCCCGTCCTTTCCCTCTTTCGTGGCGCCTTCTCTGACTCTCACAGCAACCCCCCCGCCGACAATCAGCGGCCAAGATTGCTCCAACGGTACCGTGATCATTTCAGCCGTGTCGCGCGCCAATGCTGGCCGGCAGACGCTACCGGCGGGTCTCCTGCCGAGCCGCAACGCTGTTGGGGATTCAACGACGGCGCTGAGACTCCCGACTCGGAACCTGACGGCGAGGGCGGCCTTATATCTGCCCGAGACGTCGGCGCCGGTGGCGCTGCGGGAAGCGACCGCGAAGCTGACGCATCTGCTGCAGGTGGTGCTTCTGGTGCTGCTGGTGATGGCGGTGATAGCGCTGCCGGCGGTGCCGCCTCCTCCTCGTCGCGCAAGCTGCATCGGCGATCGAGTAGCAAATCGTCGAAGTCCGTCGATTGGTCGCTAACGCCCTGTAACTCCGTCGCCGATTTCGCCGACCTGAAAATGGTCGGGCGAGGACGGTGGGCGACCGTTTACGCCGCGACGCACTGCAGGACCGGCCGGCGGGTCGTGCTGAAAATATATTCTGCCCGGCATCAGACGGCTGCGATGCAGAAGCAGGTGGAGCGGGAGATCTGGTGCATGCGCCAAACGCGCGGACACAAGCACGCGATCGGGTTTCTCGGAAGCTTCGTCGACGACGCGGGCAGGATCGAGAGCGCGATCGACGCGAACGGCAGGGGGGGCGGGAAGGGGAAGAACCGGTTAGGTCACGGCGGGATTTTCCGCAAAAGTGGCGGCGGGAAGAGCGGGAGGAAAAGCGCGGGAAAAAGCGGGAGGAAGAGCGAGGGGAAGAGTGAGCGGAAGAGCGGCGGCGGGCGGGGGAGTGCGGGCGGGGGGAGTCGGGGGAAGCGCAGGCGCAAGCAGACTGTTATCGTGGAGGAATTCGCGGCGGGCGGGGACGTCTATCAGAGGCTAATGAACGAGTTTAGCGGGCAGATGCCGGAGGCGATAGTCGTTCGCGAAATCATGTCGCCGCTGTTACAAATCCTGCGATTTCTGCACGCGAACGCGATCATCCATCGCGACGTGAAACCCGAAAATATTCTGTTCGCCGCGGACGGGCAGCTGAAACTAGCCGATTTCGGCCTCGCGATCTGCACGATGCGCGATCTGCCCGGCGCGCGCGTCGGCACACTCGATTACATGGCGCCCGAGCTGCTTCAGTCTATTCCCTCCGCTTCCGCTTCCGCTTCCGCTTCCGCGACTGGTTCCGCGACTGGTTCCGCGGATGGCGCTAGCGCCGGCGCCAGTAGTGCTGCGCGCGGCAGTTCCGCGGAACCCGCGGAGGGTCAGAGTTTCTCGCAAGGGTCGAAGCTGCAGAGGCTGAAATCGAAAAAGCTCTCGTTCGCGCGACAGTCTAGCGGAAGAAATTGGAATTTCGATGTGGGGAAATCGCACGGGGGAAATGGGGAAGCGGACGGGGGAACAGAGCGGGATGGGGGCGCGGGTGGGGTTGGGGACGGGGGTGACGATTCGCGACGCGAGCACGCGGCTCCGTGCATGCCTCTTGGGATGGATCGGCCAATCATTTGTCAGGAAGAGGCCTACCGAATCGCGTTGCCCTATGATGAAAAAGTTGACGTTTGGGCATGCGGGATTTTGGCGTACGAATTGCAGATGGGACGCCCGCCGTTTGAAGTGCCGGGCAGGCAAGCGACCTGCAAAAACATTTTGACCTGCCCCTTGGACACCCTGCCCGGGTTTAAACCCACAGTTTCAGCTGGTAAGGAAAAGGATCACGGGAAACCCTTGCTATCTCCCCTTTGCATCTCGTTCTTAAAACGAGCGCTGGACCGAGATCGCCAAACGCGTGCTTCTATCAGGGAGTTACTGCAGCACCCATGGATCCTCTCCTTCGCCCAATCACCATGCTCCACGTCAGCATCAGCCACACCCTCCCCTCCCACCAACACCACCACCACCACCTCCTCCTCTTCCTCCGCTTCCTTCCCCTTCCCCTCTTCCTCCTCTGCCCCCTCCTCTCGCTCCTCCCTCTCCTCCCCCACCTCAATCCTCGTCCCCTCCTTACCCTCTTCCTCCTCACAATCTTCGTTACAATCACACCCTCCTGGTGTCAACTCATCTGCCTCCTTCGGCCCCACTTCTCCCGAGAAGTTTCTTTCTGACCGCCCGTGGGTAAGATTCGCACCTCCCCCTCTTAGAGGGGTGGAGGTATCCCAGTCACCCCGGAATCGCAGCGAATCATCGTCGGGCTTTAATGAAAAGGGAGGAACAGGGATTGGGGCGTCTGAAAGTGCGAACCTGCAGCAACAAATACAGCAGCAGCAGCAGCAGCAGCAGCAGCAGAAAGGGCAGCCATACCCACAGCAGCAGTATGCTACACAAGCAGCCAGAGGAACGTTAGGTGGAGGAGGAAGAAGCGATGGGTCTCTAAGTAAGCAGCCCTCCTCGTCTTCACAAAATTCCAGTTGGATTCAGCAGCAGCAGCTGAAACTGCAGCTCATTTCTTGGGTAAACTCCATCTTTTTCATTTCTTCCACCACTAACACCACCCCCAACACTTCCTCCTCCTCCTCCTTCTCCTCCTCTGCCTGCCCACCCAACTGCGCCCGCCATTTCGCCTGCGTGCAAGCTGCTCGAAACCGCAGGAGCACCAACGGTTACAGCACCAGCACCATCCATTCCAGCAGCCTTATCCGCACCAGCCCATTCTATACTCGCAACTCTACCAGGCGTTTCAGCAACAGCACCAGTGCTAGTACTGGTGCTGCTACTAACGGATTTTCTTTCTTCACTAGCGGGGGAGGCCTCTCCATAGGGGCAGTCAGCATTCTTGCGCTCTTTATAGCGCTCCTCGGTATTCTGCTGCAGGTCATGGCTCTCTCTGTTCCCCGCTGGCCCATGGTTGTTACACAAGTGCTAGGTGGGCCACTAATTATCGAGGCCACCCCCCATATAGTCACACCAGATACTGTGCTTAGCCGTAGTGGATTTGGTGGCAGCAGCAGCAGCAGCGCTGGCGGCAAGAGTGGAAACAGCGGCAGCAGCAGCAGCAGCAGTGGCAGCGGCAGCGGCAGCGGCAGCAGCAGCGGCAGCAGCAGCGGCAGCAGCAGTGGCAGCGGCAGCAGCAGCGGCAGCAGCAGCGGCAGCAGCAGCAGCAGCGGCAGCAGCAGCGGCAGCAGCAGCGGCAGCAGCAGCAGCAGCAGCGGCAGCAGCAGCGGCAGCAGCAGCAGTGGCAGCGGCAGCAGCAGCAGCAGCAGCAGTGGCAGCGGCAGCAGCAGCAGCAGCAGCAGTGGCAGCGGCAGCAGCAGCAGCAGCAGCAGTGGCAGCGGCAGCAGCAGCAGCAGCAGCAGTGGCAGCGGCAGCAGCAGCGGCAGCAGCAGCGGCAGCAGCAGCAGCAGCGGCAGCAGCAGCGGCAGCGGCAGCAGCAGCGGCAGCAGCAGCAGCAGCGGCAGCAGCAGCGGCAGCGGCAGCAGCAGCGGCAGCAGCAGTAGCAGCAGCAGCAGCAGCGGCAGCAGCAGCAGCGGCGGCAGCGGCAGCAGCAGCAGCGGCGGCAGCGGCAGCAGCAGCAGCGGCGGCAGCGGCAGCAGCAGCGGCAGCGGCAGCGGCAGCAGCGACGGCAGCGGCAGCGGCAGCAACGGCGGCGGTGGTGGCGGTGGTATCGAGGTTGATCTTGCTGACACTGGCAGTGTCGAAACTGGTTACACGGTTAGCAAACTGTCAGCAGACGTAGCCAAAGATTCTAGTCCCTTAGCCACTGCAGCCAAAGCAACTGCTCAGTTGATTTAACTTTGCTCCAGCAGCAGTAGCTGGCATCTGATTTTGACTGGTCGCACTGCAGCCAGCAACGCCATTCATCATTGAAGCCATTCGGGGCTCTAACAATACCTACCTACCTAGCACCTAACAAGAGAAACATGTCTAAGTCTGCGTGTGTGGTAGCATGACAACCATAATAGTTGGAACATAGGGTAGCTTAACCCCATGTAGTAAGACAGCTTGTATTGTAACAAACAGTATGCGTATGTCAATTTTCATGTGTATAGGCAAGGCAAAAGCAATGAACGATTGATGGTTTCAGCTTGTCTACACTCCAATCAAATGGTACCAGGACAGGGACTCGTGGTGCTCGTTTGGACCAAAACACGAGATTTCCATCACAATCGTTTCATCTTGCTTTGCACTGCCAGTCTGCCAGTGACTGTTACATTGGTTGTGGACCTTTTTTACAAGCCCATCAAACTGACATGTTGCTTCTCCCATCCTAGGCTTGCATGCACCGCCGCTCCCAAGCCTTCTCAAACCTCACTCGGCTTTGCACGGCCTTGCATCCCTTGCTAATACAAGCGACCACTTGTTTGTTTCCGAACGCCCCACAAATGGAAGCAAATCGCAGCGCGAGTTAAAGAAGCGATATACGGTAGCCATTCTTTATAAGTGCTGCTGCTTCAGCGACACGTTCACTCCTGATACGCTTAAACAATAACACTGAAGCCATTGCTCAACTCAAAAGTGCTGCTTGAGCCATGATGCCACGGTGAGCCATTGCTCAAACTCACTCTGGGGCCTGCGAGTATTATAGGGAAACAGGGTGGGGAGAAGGTGGGGGAAGGGGGGACAAGGAACCCTTAAGTTAACTGTGCTTCAGACGTGCTGCTTCAGCCTCGAAGCCACGGTGAGCCATTGCTCGAACTCGCTCCCGGGCCTGCATGTATGGGAAGGATGGGGACGAGGATCAGGGATAGGGTTTAGGGGAGCCAGAGCTCGAGCTGCCCAAGGTAGCTCACTTGCATGCCTGTGACTGAATCTATAAACTGTGCTGTTGTACTGCATGTTACATTCAATGAAGGACCATTCGAAGGAGAGTGAATGGGGGTCGAAGAGGGGGGGGGGCGCAGGTGGGAGGTGTTGCTTCAGCCACATGGTGGTTCTTGAGACATTTGTCACGTAAAATTTACATCACCTATCAATGGCTCACATCATCTCACTTCTCAAACACTTCTACTTACTTATCTAACACCCACCTCGCCCCAACCAAATGCTCATCGCTCACTTGCCAGTGGCCCCTCACTCCCATCTAAAACTTTTCGCTGGCCCATCACTCACTTATCAGTGGCCCATCACTCACTTATCAATGGCCCATCACTCACTTATCAATAACCCATCACTCACTTATCAATAACCCATCACTCACTTATCAATAACCCATCACTCACTTATCAATAACCCATCACTCACTGATCAATAACCCATTACTCACTGATCAATAACCCATCACTCACTTATCAATAACCCATCACTCACTTATCAATAACCCATCACTCACTTATCAATAACCCATCACTCACTTATCAATAACACATCACTCACTTATCAATAGCCCGTCACTCACTTATCAATGGCCCATCACTCACTTATCAATGACCCATCACTCACTTATCACAACCCCATCACTCACTTATCACAACCCCATCACTCACTTATCAATAGCATGAACATCTTCAGGCATCATGAGCACTCGAGCCTCCAGCCCTTGCGCGCGCAGCGCATGCACGAGCTGTAGTTCACGCAAGTGATGGAAAGCGGAGGGGGAGAAGAGGGAAGTAACAGGGGTAAGGGGTTGGACAGGCAAGAAAGTTGAACAATCGAGCTTCCAGCCCTTGCGCGTGCAGCGCATGCACCAACTGCAGGCGGGCGGGGAGGAAGGGAAGAGCAGTCACGGGGTTGTGTGGGGGGGTGAGAGTTGAGAGAAGCGGTTAGACGGACAAGATGAGTCAACACTTGTTCGATTCGGCCCCGTCCAGCCCTTGCGCTCGCAGCGCATGCAGCAGCTGTTGGGTGGATAGGGAGGAGAGGAGAGAGGGGTTGGAGAGAGGGGGGGGAAGGGGAGGGGGATGGGAATGGCATGGGGTTGGGCGGACTAGAAGCGTGAACACTGGAGATTTTCCAACACTTTCGCATGCATGCACACAACAGCTTTGACAGGCAGAAAGCGCGTCACAACAATCGGTTTAAACGACAGCGCAGTCGGCATCAAGGAGCGATAAGCACGATGCAACGGCCCCCCAACAACGCTGCTGCTGACACTCGCCTGTAGGCCCCTCACCCGTAGCCCTCTAACCCATAGCCCTTTAAACCCGAAGCCCTCTAACCCGTAGCCCCCTCACCTGTAGCCCGTTCGAAGCGGGAACGCGCAGATCCTTCCCTCCAAGGACGAACAGAGTCGGCACCTTCACCTGCACGAGGGGGGAGGGGCGGAAGGAGGGAGGGAGAGAAGGAGATGACGAAAAGGGGGAGGAGAGGGGGGTGTTGGGAAGCTTTCAAACTTGTGCAGATCCTTTCCCCCAGGACGAACAGAGTCGGCACCTTCACATGGACGGGGGGGGGAGGGGAGGATGGAAGAAAGAGAACAAAGGAGAGGTGGCTGGGCTTGGCAGCTTTCAAGGTTTCAGCGCAGCTGTGGAGTCCCCCCCATCTGAGGAGAGCAGAGAGCAGAGAGTTGGCACTTTCGGAGAGGCGCAACACACCTTGGATGCGTAGGTGATGGGAGATGCCTTGAGGAAGGTCTGCAGCTCGGCAGCAGCGGGCGAACCGGAGAAAGGCGGCCAAGCCAGGCTGGGCTAGCGTGGCTTGTGTGTGAGAAGATGACAAGAGAAGAGGAGAAGAAAATAGAAAAGAAGAGTAGAGGCGAGGAGAGAAGCTTACCTTGGATGCGTAGGTGATGGGAGAGGCTTTCAGGAAGGTCTGCAGCTCGGCGGCTGTGGGCGAATCAGAGAAGGCGGCCATGCCAGGCTGGCCGAAGGCCTCCACGAAGCACCAATCAGGGATGTCGGTGGTGCCAACCATGCTGGCGATGTTGGTAACCGGGTTACGCAGCACAGCCGTGCGGAAGCGATCGGGCTCCTGACAAGGGAGATGGAATTGGAGGGAGGGAAGAGATGAGAATTATCAGTCAGGGATGTCAGTGGTGCCAACCATGCTCGCCAGGCTGGTAACCGGGTTAAGCAGCACCGCCGTGCGGAAACGATCGGGCTCCTGACGAGGGAAATGGAAATGGAGGAAGGGAAGAGATGAGAATAGCAGTCAGGGATGTCGGTGGTGCTAACCATGCTCGCCAGGTTGGTAACCGGGTTACGCAGAACTGCTGTGCGGAAGCGATCGGGCTCCTGGTAACGGGATGAGACGGGGAAAGGTGGAGGCTTAGGAAGGGAGGGAAGAGGAGAAGGGGGGGAGAAAGGGAAGAAATGAAAGGACCTGTGAGGGATGACAGGGTTTGTCTGTAACCATGCTTGCGAGTGTCGCAAGGAAATGGACATGGTTACGGCGCAGAAACGGATTTTGCGTTATGCAGTCATGATTTGCGTTACGCAATCACTTCACTTCCCTGGACTTCCCTCCTCCCTTTTCACCAAATTCAGCCGCAACGTTTCTCACCTGCCCAATAAGACTCTCGAGGCGCCTAAAAACCTCCCCCCTTCTAACCAAAAGCAGCAAAACGTTTCTCACCTGCCCGATAAGGTGTGCAGCAAGGAAGCCACCGTGCGATCCACCAATCACGGCCATACGAGAAGCATCAACATATCCCAGCTCCACCACCCGGTCGATTGCTTCCAACACATCGGACACGTCCTGGTGGGGGAGGGAGAGGGAGAGGGTATTGGGGAGCAGGCGTGGAGGCAGTTGGATAAGGTCCCAACACCACGTACCCCAGCTCCACCACCCAGTCGATTGCCTCCAACACATCAGCCACGTCCTGATGGGGGGAGAATAGGAAAACAGAAAAACGGGAAGGAGTTTGCAAGAGCTTTGAGCCGTCTCAAGACTCGACCCCAGGGGCTCAGCGTCCACATATCCCAGCTCCACCACCCAATCGATTGCCTCCAGCACGTCAGACACGTCGTGATGGGGTTAAAGAGGGTAAAGATGGGTAGTCATTACTGCGAGGAGAGTGGAAAGGTGGAATGGACAAGGAGTGCAAGAAGCACTGAGCAACCAATCACAGCACATGAACATCTGCTATATTGAAATCACGTTTGAGAATTCTCAAGAGTGGCTTGTAGAGCCGATCCTTTTCACGTTACAAGATATTTTGGCTCCTTTGCCGCCCCATCCAGCTCACCTGCCGCCCGGCTCGACCCACCTGCCGTCCCATTTGGCTCACCTGCCGCCCAATGTGTTTTGGCAGGGACTGCAGCGCCTCCTCTCCAAACCCAAGCGACCCCCTGTGAGACACATGGGGAAAGATCGATCACAGGCAAGAAGACGAAGCATGACATCATTGTGTTTAACTTCAACGCCTCAAGGTGCCATGAGTGGGACACACTGCGGCGCTTCCTCCCCAAACCCAAGCGAGCCTCTGCGACACACATAGGGAAAGGCAGAGCATCAGCACTATCATCACGAGTAACACGCGCATCAGCAAAAGCAGCACAAGCAGGGGCCAAAGAGGCAGGCAGCAGCAGCAGCCAGCTCCAGCTGCGGACCGGATGGAAAGCAAGCTGCTGCTGCCTGCCTCTGTGGCCCCTGCTTGTGCTGCTCTTGCTGATGCTCGTGTTACTCGTGATGACAGTTCTGGTGCTCTACCTGGTTGGGCAACAATAGATGATAAACAAGAGGACAAGGCAGGAGCGCATCACGGGATCACAGTGCGATGGCCTCATGGCTCCATAAAACCATGTCATGGCATCGTGGCAACAGTCAACTCCTCCATTCCTCCTCCCTGGCATCCTCTTCTCACTTCCTCTGCTCACCTGTAGTTGACGTACAGCACAGCATAGCCAAGGGCGCACAGGTACGCATAGGGCATCACGAAGTTGGTCGTGCTGACGCCGTGGGGGCCCCCATGCGGCACCACCAGCAGCGGGAGCACCAGCAGCAGAGGGAGGGCACCACCAGCAGCGGGGACACCACCAGCAGAGGAGGGAGGTAAGGCATATGACAGACCCCATACAAGCCACACCCCGCTCACCATGCAGCACGGCATATCCCAGCACGCACAGGTACGCGAAGGGCATCACGAAGTTGGTCGTGCTGACGCCGTGTGTGGGGAGGAGAGGGGAAGGGACCACACCCACCCCTTACGACACACACACGCTGCTCACCTGTAGTTGACGTGCAGCACCGCATATCCCAGGGCACACAGGTACGCGTAGGGCATCACGAAGTTGGTTGTGCTGATGCCGTTTGGGCCACCATAAGGCACCACCAGCAGCAACAGCGGGGGAACAACCCACAGTAGGTGCAAGGCATAGGCATGTCACACGCTGCTCACCTGTAGTTCACATGGAGGACAGCGTATCCCAGGGCGCACAGGTACGCGTAGGGCATCACGAAGTTGGTCGTGCTGACGCCGTGGGGGCCCCCATGAGGCACCACCAGCAGAGGGGGATGCACCCACAGAGAGAGCACTACCAGCAGCAGCGGGAGGCATGGCATATCACTAACCCCTTACAAACCACAACCTGCTCACCTGTAGTTAACATGAAGAACAGCGTATCCCAGGGCGCACAGGTACGCATAGGGCATCACGAAGTTGGTCGTGCTGACGCCGTGGGGGCCCCCATGAGGCACCACCAGCAGCGGGGGCAGCGCGGCAGGTGCAGCTGGGGCAGGCGCTACTTTGCTCCCGGCTGGTGGGGGTGCGGCGGCGGCCTCAGGCTGTCTTCTCACAAAAATGGCTTCAAACGGCTGCTTGGCGCCTGGAGTAATGGGGAAGAGGGGGAAGAGGGGGAAGAGGGGAAAACGAGAAGGAAAAAGTTGAGAGATTCCAAAAATGTGAGAGCGTTGGATACGCTGTTAGGCAGGGCAGCACAGTGTGCACAGCGCACACACGCTCACACCTTCAAAAATACTCACTGATTCTCGCTACTCCCCTCCTACATGTACACATGGTGAGTGCTTTCTCCGCCTCCTCCTTCACCCGCACACCTCCCTCCCCCACGCACCTTCAGTCAGACCCTGAGCCTTGGAGACAGAGGGAACGATGGGGATGACCTCAAACTCCGTCGACTTGAGTGCATTCTCCACCTGGGAGGTTTCAACATAGAGACAGCACACACAGCACCCACAGAAAAGCACCGCACCAAACCGCACAGTACCACACAGCACAGCACAGGGGCAGGGGCAAGGAGGTTGTAGGAATGTTGAAGTGGAAAGAACGATGGGAACAGCAGACTTGAATGTGTTCTTTTGATGCGCCTCAAAAGGGAGGCAGACTTGAGTGTGTTCTCCATTTGGGGAGTTGGAGACGTAGACCGCACAGAGGGAGAGGGAGATGCTGGTAAAGAGGGAGGCAGGGCGGGAGAGGTGAGCTGGGGAAAAAGAGTGGGGGAGCGAGATTAAGCGGGTGGGAGGGGAAGAGAGATGGCGGAAGGAGCAAGCTTAGGACGGAGCAACCGCTGCTGCTTGATACCCGTTGAAGCACCATCGCGCACCTCACTGGTGGATGGACGGATGGATGGATGGATGGATGGATGGATGGATGGACTGGCATATGGACGAATGGAAAACAAATAGAATAGGACCAAATAGTAGCATCTTTTTTTTGGCTGCAGACCCTGGATTTGTGACTAGTAAGGTTTCATCACTTAATCTCCTCCAAACCCAATGTCTTTTAAATCGTCAATCCAAAAGCTACATGACAACCGGCTTTCACAAATCCTGTATCTTCTAGCTCGATCTGATGGGCAGCTGGAACACGCTTTCATCTGCAAGCAATGGCATCGCATCGCATATCGTGCGCAAGACTGAATTCGAATGTGCAGACATGCATAAGTTTGAATCTTGCACATGACATGCGATGCGACGCCACTGCTTGTAGACAACATCGTGTCTCAGCTGGCCATGAGATCGAGCTAGAAGATACAGGATCCGAGAAATCAGGTTGTAAGGTAGTGGTTGAATGAGAGATTTAGATTGCGAACAAGAAGATAGAGTGATGAGACATGGCAGGTCGCAAGTTAGGCCCGCATTTTTCCCAATCTTTAGCTAAGAAGAAGCTGCTACTATTTGAAAAATAAGACTGACAGCGAGACTAACACAGACGAATAAACAGGTGGACGGATGGACGGTCACGGACAAATAGATAAACAAATAGATGGGCGAATAAAGACATATAGTGCGTGCTTCATGCTCCATGCACCTCCCAACAGTCAACACTCACCGCATCAGCATACTCCACCGTGGGGAGGGGAGAGCTCGGACCACAGCCACCCCTCCTGCTTGAGGTTGATTGAGGCATCTCCCATACCTCAATTCACCTCGCATCACCAGCACTCCAGCACACATTCATAGCAACAGTCAGCACTCACCGCATCCGCATATTCAACATGAGGAGGGGAGATCTCGGACCACAGCCACCCCTCCTGCTTGAGCCACCCAGCATTCACCCGCCCCAGCATGAGCTTCGTGGGGCATGCTGGGGTGCTGGCGCCTGCAATGACACGAGTCAGTTGGTCAAAAGGATGGGACAGAGAGTAAGTGGAACATAGAGTGGCGGGACCAACGTGGAAAAATCTCAAGGTGGGGTAGAAGACTTGGCTCGGATTGGTGGCGAGGAAAGGAACGAAGGGCTAGACTGTGAGAATCCCATAGTTGGGATGAAGGGGTGAACTCAAGAGTTGATTGTATTAAGGAAACATTGGGCTTACATAGGAGAAGGAATAGTGAGGAAACTAGGAGATAAGCTCACAGAATTATTGGCTGGCCAACATTGTTGGCTGCCCAATAATGGTTGGGATGAGCCACCAATTATTGGCGGACCAATAATTGGTTGGCAAGGGCCACCAAAGTGGCCCCCAATAATTGTGGCATAAGGGGGGTTGGGGTGCCCCAAACCAAAGTGGTTGGGGCGCCTCGAACAAAGTGTACACCCAGAATTGGGTGTAACACTAGCACAACTATAACATCATAGGATATATTCTAACACAACCCCGTAGCATATGAATGTTATAGTGGTGCACAACCCCGGAATGAGGAAGCCGGGGCCGAAGGAGGGGGGGAGAAGGGGGGGAGGGGGGTGCGGCAGCGGAAGCTGCAGGTGAGGGCGCAAGTCAGCCGAAGGTGCGAGGAGCGGCGACGGGAGAGGGCGCAGCAGAGGAGGCGAGGGCGGCGGAGACGGAAAGGCCAGAGCGGCAATGGGAGGGGCGGCGAAGGGAGACGGCGGCGGCAGCGGGAGGGCTGCGGCGGCGAAGGGGGAACGGCGGCGGCAGCGGGAGGGCTGCGGCGGCGAAGGGGGAACGGCGGCGGCAGCGGGAGGGCTGCGGCGGCGAAGGGGGAACGGCGGCGGCAGCGGGAGGGCTGCGGCGGCGAAGGGGGAACGGCGGCGGCAGCGGGAGGGCTGCGGCGGCGAAGGGGGAACGGCGGCGGCAGCGGGAGGGCTGCGGCGGCGAAGGGGGAACGGCGGCGGCAGCGGGAGGGCTGCGGCGGCGAAGGGGGAACGGCGGCGGCAGCGGGAGGGCTGCGGCGGCGAAGGGGGAACGGCGGCGGCAGCGGGAGGGCTGCGGCGGCGAAGGGGGAACGGCGGCGGCAGCGGGAGGGCTGCGGCGGCGAAGGGGGAACGGCGGCGGCAGCGGGAGGGCTGCGGCGGCGAAGGGGGAACGGCGGCGGCAGCGGGAGGGCTGCGGCGGCGAAGGGGGAACGGCGGCGGCAGCGGGAGGGCTGCGGCGGCGAAGGGGTAACGGCGGCGGCAGCGGGAGGGCTGCGGCGGCGAAGGGGGAACGGCGGCGGCAGCGGGAAGGCTGCGGCGGCGAAGGGGGAACGGCGGCGGCAGCGGGAGGGCTGCGGCGGCGAAGGGGGAACGGCGGCGGCAGCGGGAGGGCTGCGGCGGCGAAGGGGGAACGGCGGCGGCAGCGGGAGGGCTGCGGCGGCGAAGGGGGAACGGCGGCGGCAGCGGGAGGGCTGCGGCGGCGAAGGGGGAACGGCGGCGGCAGCGGGAGGGCTGCGGCGGCGAAGGGGGAACGGCGGCGGCAGCGGGAGGGCTGCGGCGGCGAAGGGGGAACGGCGGCGGCAGCGGGAGGGCTGCGGCGGCGAAGGGGGAACGGCGGCGGCAGCGGGAGGGCTGCGGCGGCGAAGGGGGAACGGCGGCGGCAGCGGGAGGGCTGCGGCGGCGAAGGGGGAACGGCGGCGGCAGCGGGAGGGCTGCTGCGGCGAAGGGGGACGGCGGCGGCAGCGGGAGGGCTGCTGCGGCGGAAGGGAAACGGCGGCGGCAGCGGGAGGGCTGCTGCGGCGGAAGGGAAACGGCGGCGGCAGCGGGAGGGCTGCTGCGGCGGAAGGGAAACGGCGGCGGCAGCGGGAGGGCTGCTGCGGCGGAAGGGAAACGGCGGCGGCAGCGGGAGGGCTGCTGCGGCGGAAGGGAAACGGCGGCGGCAGCGGGAGGGCTGCTGCGGCGGAAGGGAAACGGCGGCGGCAGCGGGAGGGCTGCTGCGGCGGAAGGGAAACGGCGGCGGCAGCGGGAGGGCTGCTGCGGCGGAAGGGAAACGGCGGCGGCAGCGGGAGGGCTGCTGCGGCGGAAGGGAAACGGCGGCGGCAGCAGGAGGGCTGCTGCGGCGGAAAGCGAAGGAGGAGGAAGCGAGGGGGAAGGGGGAGGTGGGCTGGATGGCCCGAAGGAGGAGGAAGCGAGGGGGAAGGGGGAGGTGGGCTGGATGGCCCGAAGGAGGAGGAAGCGAGGGGGAAGGGGGAGGTGGGCTGGATGGCCCGAAGGAGGAGGAAGCGAGGGGGAAGGGGGAGGAGGGCTGGATGGCCCGAAGGAGGAGGAAGCGAGGGGGAAGGGGGAGGGGGGCTGGATGGCCCGAAGGAGGAGGAAGCGAGGGGGAAGGGGGAGGTGGGCTGGATGGCCCGAAGGAGGAGGAAGCGAGGGGAAGGGGGAGGTGGGTTGGATGGCCCGAAGGAGGAGGAAGCGAGGGGGAAGGGGGAGGTGGGCTGGATGGCCCGAAGGAGGAGGAAGCGAGGGGGAAGGGGGAGGGGGGCTGGATGGCCCGAAGGAGGAGGAAGCGAGGGGGAAGGGGGAGGAGGGCTGGATGGCCCGAAGGAGGAGGAAGCGAGGGGGAAGGGGGAGGTGGGCTGGATGGCCCGAAGGAGGAGGAAGCGAGGGGGAAGGGGGAGGTGGGCTGGATGGCCCGAAGGAGGAGGAAGCGAGGGGGAAGGGGGAGGTGGGCTGGATGGCCCGAAGGAGGAGGAAGCGAGGGGGAAGGGGGAGGTGGGCTGGATGGCCCGAAGGAGGAGGAAGCGAGGGGGAAGGGGGAGGTGGGCTGGATGGCCCGAAGGAGGAGGAAGCGAGGGGGAAGGGGGAGGTGGGCTGGATGGCCCGAAGGAGGAGGAAGCGAGGGGGAAGGGGGAGGTGGGCTGGATGGCCCGAAGGAGGAGGAAGCGAGGGGGAAGGGGGAGGTGGGCTGGATGGCCCGAAGGAGGAGGAAGCGAGGGGGAAGGGGGAGGTGGGCTGGATGGCCCGAAGGAGGAGGAAGCGAGGGGGAAGGGGGAGGTGGGCTGGATGGCCCGAAGGAGGAGGAAGCGAGGGGGAAGGGGGAGGTGGGCTGGATGGCCCTTAGGGGGAGGAAGCGAGGGGGAAGGGGGAGGGGCTGGATGGCCCGAAGGAGGAAGCGAGGGGGGAATGGGGAGGTGGGCGGAATGGCCCTTAGGGGGAGGAAGCAAGGGGGAAGGGGGAGAAGGGCGGAATGGCCCTTAGGGGGAGGAAGCGAGGGGGAAGGGGGAGGTGGGCTGGATGGCCCGAAGGAGGAGGAAGCGAGGGGGAAGGGGGGAAGTGGGCTGGATGGCCCTTGGAAGGGGGGGGCGGAAGCGTGGTGACGATGCGAATGAATGCTGTCGGGAGCGGGATTGACGGGCGAAATGCCGTCGGGAGCGGGATTGACGGGCGAAATGCCGTCGGGAGCGGGATTGACGGGCGAAATGCCGTCGGGAGCGGGATTGACGGGCGAAATGCCGTCGGGAGCGGGATTGACGGGCGAAATGCCGTCGGGAGCGGGATTGACGGGCGAAATGCCGTCGGGAGCGGGATTGACGGGCGAAATGCCGTCGGGAGCGGGATTGACGGGCGAAATGCCGTCGGGAGCGGGATTGACGGGCGAAATGCCGTCGGGAGCGGGATTGACGGGCGAAATGCCGTCGGGAGCGGGATTGACGGGCGAAATGCCGTCGGGAGCGGGATTGACGGGCGAAATGCCGTCGGGAGCGGGATTGACGGGCGAAATGCCGTCGGGAGCGGGATTGACGGGCGAAATGCCGTCGGGAGCGGGATTGACGGGCGAAATGCCGTCGGGAGCGGGATTGACGGGCGAAATGCCGTCGGGAGCGGGATTGACGGGCGAAATGCCGTCGGGAGCGGGATTGACGAGCAAAACGCCTTCGGAAGCGGAATCGACGGGCGAAGTGGTAGGCGCGTTCGTCGCGCGGGTCGGCGCGTACAAGCGCCTCAAATGCCACGGGGAAAAGCCTGAGGGAGGAGAGCAGGCTGGTGGGGCAAAGACCATGAAGCCGGCAAGAGGCCGAGGATCTCCTAGGGAGGACGAAGGTGGCGTTAGCCAAAATAGCTCTATACCATGTGAGAATCCCATAGTTGGGATGAAGGGGTGAACTCAAGAGTTGATTGTATTAAGGAAACATTGGGCTTACATAGGAGAAGGAATAGTGAGGAAACTAGGAGATAAGCTCACAGAATTATTGGCTGGCCAACATTGTTGGCTGCCCAATAATGGTTGGGATGAGCCACCAATTATTGGCGGACCAATAATTGGTTGGCAAGGGCCACCAAAGTGGCCCCCAATAATTGTGGCATAAGGGGGGTTGGGGTGCCCCAAACCAAAGTGGTTGGGGCGCCTCGAACAAAGTGTACACCCAGAATTGGGTGTAACACTAGCACAACTATGACATCATAGGATATATTCTAACAGGACGACCAACAGCTATGGGTTGACCAACCACAATGGTTTGTGCTTGGAGACTTGATTGCATAGGATCGGCATTTCAGCACAAAGGCGTACCCAGCAATTCTTTCAAGCATCCCTCTCCCATCCCCATCCCCATCCCCATCCCCATCCCCATCTCCATCCCTCCCCCCTATCCCCATACCCATTGTCGGAGAATAACCTCATCCTTGCATCCTGCTCTTCTTCTTGTCCCTCCCTTGCCTTCCTTATCCTTATGTTGTCCTTATCCTTCTTCTTATCCTTATGAAAGAGTTTCCTCCCTCACCCCGTAGGTCCTCCCATAGTGGTGTGCGACCGGATGCTAGATCTGAGGTAACAGCTTTCCACTAATATGAGAGAATAACAGGAGAAAAGCAACGAGAGGGTGCGGGCTACTGAATTTACCTGTGACTGGCTCAGTCGCACACTTCTCAATGTGACTATTCCTTCTCCTATGTAAGCCCAATGTTTCCTTAATACAATCAACTCTTGAGTTCACCCCTTCATCCCAACTATGGGATTCTCACATGGTATAGAGCTATTTTGGCTAACGCCACCTTCGTCCTCCCTAGGAGATCCTCGGCCTCTTGCCGGCTTCATGGTCTTTGCCCCACCAGCCTGCTCTCCTCCCTCAGGCTTTTCCCCGTGGCATTTGAGGCGCTTGTACGCGCCGACCCGCGCGACGAACGCGCCTACCACTTCGCCCGTCGATTCCGCTTCCGAACAAGGTGCCCCCACCAAGGTGCCTCAAAAGTCGCTCACTCACTCACTCACTCACTCACTCACTCACTCCACTCCCTCACTCACCCACTACCACCACATTGTTCCGCACGTCCAGCAGCACCCATGAGATAGGGCGCTTTCTGGCTTTACCACCTTTCCCCCCCTCACTCACTCACTCACTCACTCACTCACTCACTCACTCACTCACTCACCCACTTCCTCACCCACATCCTCACCCACCCCGTCTCCCTCACTCACCCGCCACCACCACGTTGTTCCGCACATCTAGCAGAACCCATGAGATCGGGCCCTCTGGGGTCAGCCTTGACACTCGCCCACTGCAGGCGGGGAGGGATGGGGAGGATAGGGGAGAACGGGGGATAGGGGAGTTGGGAGCGGTAAGGAGGTGTATGGGGTGTAAAGGAGATGGGGGTGGTGGTTGTTCGAAGGAGAGATGGGGCCCTCTGAGGACAGCCGTGACACCTGCCCTCTGCAGGCGCAGTCAAGATGGGGAGGAGGGGAGGGGCGGGGGGTTAGAATGTAAAGGTGGTGGTTGTCTGAAGGAGAGGAGAGGAGGAGTTAGCCTCGATGCCCACCTCTGCACATGCACGGAGATAACAGCTTGGGTGCTCTGCCACGTGGTAGTGAGCAGCAGCGTGCGCCCATCCGCCTCGATGCCACACAGATTGCACATGCACACATACATACAGCACCCACACCCACGAGGCGACCCAAACCAGCTCACCTCTGCACGTGCACGGAGATGATCGCCTGAGTGCTTCTCCAAGCTGTAGTGAGCAGCAGTGTGCGTCCATCCGCCAGCCACCCCACCAGGCACACAAATTACACGCACACATGACCTCACCTCTCCACGTGCACGGAGATGATCGCTTGGGTGCTACGCCAAGCTGTGGTGAGCAGCAGCGTGCGCCCATCCGCCAGCCACTTCACCAGGCACACACATCACACGCACACATGTAGCACCCACAGCCACAAAGACAAGCCCGCCTCACCTCTCCACGTGCACGGAGACGATCGCCTGGGTGCTCCTCCATGCGGTAGTGAGCAGCAGCGTGCGTCCATCCGCCAGCAGGTTCAGGTTAGAAGCATACATGCATGCATCCATCGCACCTCTCCCCACAAACACACCTCTCCACATGCACAGAGACAATCGCCTGGGTGCTCCTCTACGCGTGTGAGCAGAAGAGTGCGCCCATCCACAGCAGGTACATACAGGTAACAAGCGTACATGCATGCATCTACAGGCAGACACCCCACCTCTCCACATGCACGGAGATGATCGCCTGGGTGCTCCGCCAAGCCGTGGTGAGCAGCAGCGTGCGCCCATCCGCCAGTCACTACCCACAAAGTTCACACTACACACACATAGAGCTACCACACCCATAACTACAAGCTGGCAGCCACCTCTCCCCGCCTCACCTCTCCACATGCACAGAGATGATCGCCTGGGTGCTGCGCCAAGCTGTGGTGAGCAGCAGCGTGCATCCATCCGCCAGCCACTACCCACACAGGTCACACTACACTACACACACACTGATTAGCTCACCTCTCCACGTGCACGGAGATAATGGCCTGAGTGCTTCTCCATGCCGTGGTGAGCAGCAGTGTGCGTCCATCCGCCAGCCACAGCATTGCATACATGTAAACCCTAAGTATACACACGTGCATGTGTACAGCCACCTCACCTCTCCACGTGCACGGAGATGATCGCCTGGGTGCTCCTCCAAGCTGTGGTGAGCAGCAGCGTGCGCCCATCCGCCAGCAACGGGTTGGCACATGCATACACACACAACCATACCCGCCTCTACAGGCAGCTCACCTCTCCCCGCCTCACCTCTCCCCGCCTCACCTCTCCCCGCCTCACCTCTCCACGTGCACGGAGATAATAGCCTGGGTGTTTCTCCAAGCAGTAATGAGCAGCAGCGTGCGCCCGTCCGCCAACGACGTGTTACCAGCACTACATACGTGCATGCATGCATCTACAGCCAGCCTCACCTCTCCACGTGCACGGAGATGATCGCCTGGGTGCTCCGCCAAGCAGTGGTGAGCAGCAGCGTGCGCCCGTCAGCCAGCCACGGGTTAGCGATGGCTCCTGCAGCGTACAGGCCAGGAAAGCCGCCCTGCTCCTCCGCCCTCGCCACCACACTGATCTGCAGACAGGAACACGGGAGCAACATGCATAGGTTACAGCGGATGCAAGGGGAATGACAACACCCTATCCGCCAGGCCAGGGAAGCCGCCCTGCTCCTCCGCCCTCGCCACCACACTGATCTGCAGACAGGAACACGGGAGCAACATGCATAGGTTACAGCGGATGCAAGGGGGAATGACAACACCCTATCCGCCAGGCCAGGGAAGCCGCCCTGCTCCTCCGCCCTCGCCACCACACTGATCTGCAGACAGGAACACGGGAGCAACATGCATAGGTTACAGCGGATGCAAGGGGGAATGACAACACCCTATCCGCCAGGCCAGGGAAGCCGCCCTGCTCCTCCGCCCTCGCCACCACACTGATCTGCAGACAGGAACACGGGAGCAACATGCATAGGTTACAGCGGATGCAAGGGGGAATGACAACACCCTATCCGCCAGTCCAGGGAAGCCGCCCTGCTCCTCCGCCCTCGCCACCACACTGATCTGCAGACAGGAACACGGGAGCAACATGCATAGGTTACAGCGGATGCAAGGGGGAATGACAACACCCTATCCGCCAGGCCAGGGAAGCCGCCCTGCTCCTCCGCCCTCGCCACCACACTGATCTGCAGACAGGAACACGGGAGCAACATGCATAGGTTACAGCGGATGCAAGGGGAATGACAACACCCTATCCGCCAGGCCAGGGAAGCCGCCCTGCTCCTCCGCCCTCGCCACCACACTGATCTGCAGACAGGAACACGGGAGCAACATGCATAGGTTACAGCGGATGCAAGGGGGAATGACAACACCCTATCCGCCAGGCCAGGGAAGCCGCCCTGCTCCTCCGCCCTCGCCACCACACTGATCTGCAGACAGGAACACGGGAGCAACATGCATAGGTTACAGCGGATGCAAGGGGGAATGACAACACCCTATCCGCCAGGCCAGGGAAGCCGCCCTGCTCCTCGGCCCTCGCCACCACACTGATCTGCAGACAGGAACACGGGAGCAACATGCATAGGTTACAGCGGATGCAAGGGGGAATGACAACACCCTATCCGCCAGGCCAGGGAAGCCGCCCTGCTCTCCGCCCTCGCCACCACACTGATCTGCAGACAGGAACACGGGAGCAACATGCATAGGTTACAGCGGATGCAAGGGGGAATGACAACACCCTATCCGCCAGGCCAGGGAAGCCGCCCTGCTCCTCCGCCCTCGCCACCACACTGGTCTGCAGACAGGAACACGGGAGCAACATGCATAGGTTACAGCGGATGCAAGGGGGAATGACAACACCCTATCCGCCAGGCCAGGGAAGCCGCCCTGCTCCTCCGCCCTCGCCACCACACTGATCTGCAGACAGGAACACGGGAAAATGGGTGCAACCGGGAGCAGAAGGGCATGGGGAAAGCAAAGCAGTGAGCAGCATGACAGGGCAACTGACCATCCAGCAGCCATGGGTTGGCAATGGCTCCGGCAGCGTACAGCCCTGGGAAGCCGCCCGCCCTGCTCCTCGTTGGGTCAGAGCACGGAGTGCAGCGAGTTGGCAGCACCTCACCATACCAAACAGCACTCTCACAGCGGAATGAACAGCTTGACAGGGGACACTCACTATGCTGTTGATGGGGATGTCTATAGCGGGGACATCAGAAGGCCCAGAACGAGAGTCCTCCTCAGGGTCGGCAGGCGGGGCGTGGGGGAAGGAGATGCCCTCCTTGGGGCCAGAGCAGCGAGTGCAGCGAGTTGGCCTTTTGAGGCGCCTCGAAAGTCAGGGAGGTGCATGCAGGAAGGAGAGGCCGTCCTTGGGCCAGAGCAGCAAGGAGTGCAGCGAGTTGGCAACACCTCACCATAGCAACCAAGCAGCAGCCAGAAAGGGAATACTCACTATGCTGTTAATGGGGATGTCTATAGCGGGGACGTCAGAAGGCCCGGAGCGAGAGTCCTCCTCAGGGTCGGCAGGAGGGGCGTGGGGGAAGGAGATGCCCTCCTTGGGCCAGAGCAGCGAGTGCAGCGAGTTGGAAACACCTCAGCACCTGAAAGGGGGCCATACCAACCAGCAGCCTGACAGTGGACACTCACTATGCTGTTGATGGGGATGTCTATAGCGGGGACGTCGGATGGCCCAGTACGAGTATCCTCCTCAGGGTCGGCAGGAGGGGCGTGGGGGAAGGAGATGCCCTCCTTGGGCCACAGCAGCGAGTGCAGCGAGTTGGTGGCGCCGTGCGTGCCGCTGTCCACTGCTGCGTGCGAAGAGAGGAAGACCAGCAGAGAGCCGTCAGGGCTGATGGGAGGGGAGACAAGAGCAGATTGGGAAGGATAAGAGCCATTGAGACATCACATCACGGGAACCAGCAGGAGATGCCCTCCTTGGGCCAGAGCAGCGAGTGCAGCGAGTTGGTGGCGCCGTGCGTGCCGCTGTCCACTGCTGCGTGCGAGGAGAGGAACACCAGCAGAGAGCCGTCAGGGCTGAAAAGGCGGGAGGGGGGGGAGAGACAGGAGCATATAGCTAGGTGTGGACGGGTGGAGTGGAAAACACAGGGTTGGTGGCGCCGTGCGTGCCGCTGTCTACCGCTGCGTGCGAGGAGAGGAACACCAGTAGAGAGCCGTCAGGGCTGAAAGAGGAGAACAGAGGGAGGAGATGGGGGCAGAGAGCGGTGGATTTGGGGGGAAAGGAGAGGAAGACAGGGTTGGTGGCGCCATGAATGCCCGCTGATCACTGCTGCGTGTGCTGAGAGAAGTACCAGCAGAGAGCCGTCAGGGCTGAACGGGAAACTGGGGCACGCAGGGAGCAGATTGTATTTCAGGGGATGGACGGGCGGTAGATAGGGTTGGTTGTGGCTGTGCACTGCTGCGTGTGATGAGAGGACATTGGCAGGCTGCGGCAGTTGTAATTGTGGCTGAAGGGGTGAGGGTGAGGGACGAGGAAGGAAGTGGGAAGTTGGCAAGGGGTGGGCGGACAGAAAGGAAAGAACTCCGTGTTTGAAGAACTCCGTGTTTGAAGAACTCCGTGTTTGAAGAACTCCGTGTTTGAAGAACTCCGTGTTTGAAGAACTCCGTGTTTGAAGAACTCCGTGTTTGAAGAACTCCGTGTTTGAAGAACTCCGTGTTTGAAGAACTCCGTGTTTGAAGAACTCCGTGTTTGAAGAACTCCGTGTTTGAAGAACTCCGTGTTTGAAGAACTCCGTGTTTGAAGAACTCCGTGTTTGAAGAACTCCGTGTTTGAAGAACTCCGTGTTTGAAGAACTCCGTGTTTGAAGAACTGCGTGTTTGAAGAACTGCGTGTTTGAAGAACTGCGTGTTTGAAGAACTGCGTGTTTGAAGAACTGCGTGTTTGAAGAACTGCGTGTTTGAAGAACTGCGTGTTTGAAGAACTGCGTGTTTGAAGAACTGCGTGTTTGAAGAACTGCGTGTTTGAAGAACTGCGTGTTTGAAGAACTGCGTGTTTGAAGAACTGCGTGTTTGAAGAACTGCGTGTTTGAAGAACTGCGTGTTTGAAGAACTGCGTGTTTGAAGAACTCCGTGTTTGAAGAACTCCGTGTTTGAAGAACTCCGTGTTTGAAGAACTCCGTGTTTGAAGAACTCCGTGTTTGAAGAACTCCGTGTTTGAAGAACTCCGTGTTTGAAGAACTCCGTGTTTGAAGAACTCCGTGTTTGAAGAACTGCGTGTTTGAAGAACTGCGTGTTTGAAGAACTGCGTGTTTGAAGAACTGCGTGTTTGAAGAACTGCGTGTTTGAAGAACTGCGTGTTTGAAGAACTGCGTGTTTGAAGAACTGCGTGTTTGAAGAACTGCGTGTTTGAAGAACTGCGTGTTTGAAGAACTGCGTGTTTGAAGAACTGCGTGTTTGAAGAACTCCGTGTTTGAAGAACTCCGTGTTTGAAGAACTCCGTGTTTGAAGAACTCCGTGTTTGAAGAACTCCGTGTTTGAAGAACTGCGTGTTTGAAGAACTGCGTGTTTGAAGAACTGCGTGTTTGAAGAACTGCGTGTTTGAAGAACTGCGTGTTTGAAGAACTGCGTGTTTGAAGAACTGCGTGTTTGAAGAACTCCGTGTTTGAAGAACTCCGTGTTTGAAGAACTCCGTGTTTGAAGAACTCCGTGTTTGAAGAACTCCGTGTTTGAAGAACTCCGTGTTTGAAGAACTCCGTGTTTGAAGAACTCCGTGTTTGAAGAACTCCGTGTTTGAAGAACTCCGTGTTTGAAGAACTCCGTGTTTGAAGAACTCCGTGTTTGAAGAACTCCGTGTTTGAAGAACTCCGTGTTTGAAGAACTCCGTGTTTGAAGAACTCCGTGTTTGAAGAACTCCGTGTTTGAAGAACTCCGTGTTTGAAGAACTCCGTGTTTGAAGAACTCCGTGTTTGAAGAACTCCGTGTTTGAAGAACTCCGTGTTTGAAGAACTCCGTGTTTGAAGAACTCCGTGTTTGAAGAACTCCGTGTTTGAAGAACTCCGTGTTTGAAGAACTCCGTGTTTGAAGAACTCCGTGTTTGAAGAACTCCGTGTTTGAAGAACTCCGTGTTTGAAGAACTCCGTGTTTGAAGAACTCCGTGTTTGAAGAACTCCGTGTTTGAAGAACTCCGTGTTTGAAGAACTGCGTGTTTGAAGAACTGCGTGTTTGAAGAACTCCGTGTTTGAAGAACTCCGTGTTTGAAGAACTCCGTGTTTGAAGAACTCCGTGTTTGAAGAACTCCGTGTTTGAAGAACTCCGTGTTTGAAGAACTCCGTGTTTGAAGAACTCCGTGTTTGAAGAACTCCGTGTTTGAAGAACTCCGTGTTTGAAGAACTCCGTGTTTGAAGAACTCCGTGTTTGAAGAACTCCGTGTTTGAAGAACTCCGTGTTTGAAGAACTCCGTGTTTGAAGAACTCCGTGTTTGAAGAACTCCGTGTTTGAAGAACTCCGTGTTTGAAGAACTCCGTGTTTGAAGAACTCCGTGTTTGAAGAACTCCGTGTTTGAAGAACTCCGTGTTTGAAGAACTCCGTGTTTGAAGAACTCCGTGTTTGAAGAACTCCGTGTTTGAAGAACTCCGTGTTTGAAGAACTCCGTGTTTGAAGAACTCCGTGTTTGAAGAACTCCGTGTTTGAAGAACTCCGTGTTTGAAGAACTCCGTGTTTGAAGAACTGCGTGTTTGAAGAACTGCGTGTTTGAAGAACTGCGTGTTTGAAGAACTGCGTGTTTGAAGAACTGCGTGTTTGAAGAACTGCGTGTTTGGAGAACTGCGTGTTTGGAGAACTCCGTGTTTGAAGAACTGCGTGTTTGAAGAACTGCGTGTTTGAAGAACTGCGTGTTTGAAGAACTCCGTGTTTGAAGAACTCCGTGTTTGAAGAACTGCGTGTTTGAAGAACTGCGTGTTTGAAGAACTCCGTGTTTGAAGAACTCCGTGTTTGAAGAACTCCGTGTTTGAAGAACTCCGTGTTTGAAGAACTCCGTGTTTGAAGAACTCCGTGTTTGAAGAACTCCGTGTTTGAAGAACTCCGTGTTTGAAGAAGTGTTTTGCCCTTGAGACGTCTCAAAGTCTCAAAACACTTCTTTAAACAAAGGGGTGGGCGGACAGAAAGGAAAGAACTGCTGGTTTCGAGTGCTGCTGCTGCTGCTGCTGCTGCTGTGTGTTGATGGTAAATAAAACCCGCATGCATCATCTAAAAGGGGGAGAAGAAGAGGCTATACACAGTAAAGAGCTGAGAAGGGGCTATTGCTGCTGTAGGCACTGGAAAAAACAATCGGCAGTGAAACAAGATGTCTTCAAACGAAGAATTCTATGAAAGGGTACCTGAAGCGGGGTGAGAAGGCGCTGCTGATGCCAGCAGTGAGCTTCACAATGCTGCTGCCGCTGCCTGACTTCTTCCTGTAAGAACAGGGACAGACAGCAGGGGAAGAGGGGCAGGCAAGTGGCAGGCAAGAGGGGAGGAGGCAGGCAAGTGGGCAGTCGATGCAAGCAAGCAACTCATAATGCTGAGGTCTGATGCCAGCAGTGAGCTTCACAATGCTGCTGCCACTTCCTGACTTCTTCCTGTAAGGACAGGTAGAGACAGCAGGGGAAGACGGGAGGAGGTAAGCAAGTGGGCACTCAATGCAAGCAAGCAACTCATAAAGCTGTGACTGCTGATGCCAGCAGTGAGCTTCACAATGCTGCTGCCGCTGCCTGGCTTCTTCCCTATGTTGCGCCTGACACCCAGGAAGGGCAGCGTCCAGCGTCCGAACGCTCACGTCCGGACGCTGGACGCGTCAAATCGGTTTGACGCAGGACGATCGGGAAAATTTTTCCGGGCAGCCCGAAAAAAATCCCGCACGCAATTGACGCGCGATTTCATCGCGACCAGAATTGCGATGAAATTGGCAAGCGGTCGTTGCGTTTTTGACCCACAAAAACGCAACCAACATTTATTCCCCCCCACACATTTGTACCCATCCATATCTACTTCTCCCAATTAGGTCGATCCCCAACTATACTAGAGAACCAGATCTAGGTCGACATTACACAGGTCTGTTTCTCTCAACATTGCCAAGCTTACCTAACACTAGAATCCGCCAGTCACACTACTCAGCCTTCCTAGCTAGTTAAAGCGATCAAGTTTTCATGTAAACTCCTAGTCCCGCCGGATTTAGGATTTTCAGGAGTGTTTATATCTTTTGGTGAAATTTGTGAACTTGTTGCATTCTAACCCCTGTGTATCCTTACTAAGCAGGTATTTTAAACCCCTGCCCGGGAAAAGTTTTGCCCTGCCCGGACTAGCGTCAAGCGGGCGTCCAGGGCAGAGGAACCCGGGCGTCAAGCGTCTGGACGCCCCGTCCAGACGCCAGCGTAAAAAACGCCTGACGCGTCAGGCGCAACATAGCTTCTTCCTGTAACGACAGGCAATGACAGAAGGCCAAACAGGAAGAGACAGGTGGGCGTGGGCCCTCGACACAAGCAACTTATAGTTCCGCGACTGCTGATGGCAGCAGAAAACAGGTGGCAGGGGCGGTTGGCGCAGTAGACAATGCCCAGGTAGCGAGCTGTGTTGAAATTGGAAGCGAAGGAAAAGCACGGGCAGTGCATATGACCCAACCCAATCCAATCCAACCCAACCCAACCCATACAGAACAGACGCATTTACTCACCCAGCAGAGTCTTGGGAGGGCGCTCGAGCAGCAAAGAGGTGGCAGGGGCGATTGGCACAATAGATGATGCCAAGGCGGCGAGCTGTGTTGAAGTTGGAGGGGAAGGGCAGGAGAGGAGTGGTGAATGTGACACCCAACCCATACGGAACAGGCAACTTCACTCACCCAGCAGGGTCTTGAGAGGGCGCTTGGGCAGCAAACAGGTGGCAGGGGCGGTTGGCGCAGTAGACAATGCCAAGGCGGCGAGCCGTGTTGAAGTTGGAAGGGAAGGCGGACCAGCCAACAAAGAGCAGCGTGTGCTGCTGCCCCTCCACTGCCGGCGCCCACACCACCTGCCCCGCACTGATGTCCCCCGGGATACCCTCTACCGCCTGCACTGTGCCACTGGGAGAGAGGGCGATTCAGGGAAGTGCAGAACGGTACAGAGGGGTGACAGCAGGTGAGAACAAACGCCAGCCGACGAAGAGCGCGTGTGCTGCTGCCCCTCCACTGCCGGCGCCCACACCACCTGCCCCGCACTGATGTCCCCTGGGATTCCCTCTACCGCCTGCACTGTGCCACTGGAAGGGGAGAGTCAGAGGGTAGTACAGAGCGGTGCAGAGGGGTACAGGGCGGTGACAGCAGATGAGAGCGTGTGCTGCTGCCCCTCCACTGCCGGCGCCCACACCACCTGCCCTGCACTGATGTCCCCTGGAATGCCTTCTACTGCCTGCACTGTGCCACTGGCATGGGGGAGAGAGCGGTACAGAGCGGTACAGGGCAGTTCAGAGTGGTACAGAGCGGTAACAGCAGGTTAGAGACACTGAAAGGGAAGGCGGACCAGCCGACGAAGAGCAGCGTGTGCTGCTGCCCCTCCACTGCCGGCGCCCACACCACCTGCCCCGCACTGATGTCCCCTGGAATGCCTTCTACCGCCTGAACTGTGCCACTGAGGAGAGAGAGACGGAGCAGTACACAGGGGTGGGAGCAGGTGAGAGCAGGTGAGAGCGTGTGCTGCTGCCCCTCCACTGCCGGCGCCCACACCACCTGCCCTGCACTGATGTCCCCTGGAATGCCCTCCACTGCCTGCACTGTGCCACTGGGAGAGAGAGAGAGAGCGGTACAGAGTGGTGCAGAGAGGTACAGAGAGGTGACAGCAGGTGAGACACGAAGAGCAGCGTGTGCTGCCCCTCCACTGCCGGCCCCCACACCACCTGCCCCGCACTGATGTCCCCTGGGATGCCTTCTACCGCCTGCACTGTGCCACTGGGAGAGGAAAACGGGGTGGTACAGAGAGGTACAGAGCAGTTCAGAGCGGTGAGAGTTGAGCGCCCACACCACCTGCCCCCCACTGATGTCCCCTGGGATGCCCTCCACTACCTGGACCGTGCCACTGGCAGGGAGAGAGCGGTACAAAGCGGTACAGAGCGGTACAGAGCGGTGCGAGAAGGTGAGAAGGAAGGCAGAAGCGTGGCGTTTGGAAGCGGAAGGCGAGGATGGGAGGGAGAGCTGCGGGTAGGGTGGGAAGGGGAAGTGGGAAGGAGAAGAGATACGAGATAGCACATGAAGACTGCTAGCGCATATGCCTCCACATCTAAACCCCCACCACCTCTGTTCCACGAACTCCTATGCCATGCACCTGACAGCTCATTTTGAGATACGCACCTAGAAGAGGCGCGCAAATGATAAGACCCCTTAATTCACTTGACAGTGTTGAGTACAAACAACAGCGGTCGCTGCTTGCCCGCGTATCTCTTCCCTCAGTCCTCCATCCGTTCCCCTTGCCCTTGAGACGTCTGATTAACAACACTGGCACTGCATATTCCACTACAACCCCTTAACGCACCTGACAGTATTGAGTACAAACAGCAGCGGCCGCTGCTTCCCCGCATATCTCTCCCCCCAGTCCTCCATCCACTCCCCCTTGCCCTTCCACGTCCCTGCCTCCGCTGCCCCGTTCTTCCCCTTCCCTGCACCTCCCGCCGGAGCTGGCGCCGCTGCAGCTGCGGCTCCGAACCTGCCCCGAGCCGGGCCAGCAGGTGCGGCAGGCGGGTGCTGGGCGGCTGACGTGGCAGCGGGCTGCCGCGGTTGGCCGAAGACAGGCTTGGTTGGGGCAGGCTCTTCTGCCACGTAGGCAACACAGGTTTCATCCTCATTCCATGACACACCCTCGAACCTGAGAGAAGGGAGATTGAAAGTAGCGGTGGCGGGAGGAGGGGGAGCAGAGAAATGGTGGTTAGGAAGGAGCAGTGAAGGCAGGCTCTTCTGCCGCGTAGGCAACACAGGTTTCATCCTCGTTCCATGACACACCCTCAAACCTGAGAGAGGGGAAAGCGTGGAAAGGAGCAGCAGCGGAGGGAGGACGGGGAGCACATGCAATCGGTGGTCGAGTTAAGTCAATGCAACAAAGCAGACGGGAGGGAGGCGCAGGAGTGAGGGGGAAGGAGGGGGGGAGTTAAAGGGAAGAGAGAGGGGTCAAAGAAGAGAGAGGAGGGGGTGCTGGAGAGGGAGGTGGGGACTCAAAACACCCATAAGCCAAGCAGCATGCGCATTGTCCGCGTTAAAGAGCCCACGAATGGACGCACATCTATGCAAACGGAACAAACCAGCACATCCATCCATGGATGATAACTATCCACCATCCACAACAGGAGACAATAACTAAACAAGCTGCTGCCACGCAAAGTCGACTTTTGAGGCGCCTAAAAAAACGGAACAAACCAGCACATCCATCCATGGATGGTAACTATCACCCATCCACAACAGAAGAAAAAAACTAAACAAGTTGCTGCCACGCAAAGTCATGTGTCCTAAGTGGGATTTCCTTGCAACCAACCACCATCCACTCACCAGCCATCAGCGTACACCCCCCCATGAACAGTAGCTGGCACATGCACCTCCCTCAGCAACCTTCCCGCGCCCCACACCTCCAGCTTCACCGCTCCAGCCTCCTTCCCCCCCGCGCCCGCCTCCCCATTCCGCACCACCAGCAGCCTTCCCCCCGAGGGGGAGGGTGCGATGAGGGTGACGCCAGTGAGTTCGGTGGGGAATGGGGACCAGTGGAAGGAGGAGAGGTCGCATTCATCATACACTGAAATCCACACATCTACCATCAGTCAACACACTCACCATCCATCGGCGTACACCCCCCCATGAACAGTAGCCGGCACATGCACCTCCCTCAGCAACCTTCCCGCGCCCCACACCTCCAGCTTCACCGCTCCGGCCTCCTTCCCCCCCTCTCCCCCTCCCCCTCCTCCGCTTCCCACCTTACCTCAAGCTTGACCGCCTATTTCAGCAAACAAGCACTGGTTCAAATATTTTCAGTACCCACTGACCATCCACGACCATCAGCCAAGTTCCACTCACCATCCATCGGCGTACACCCCCCCATGAACAGTGGCCGGCACATGCACCTCCCTCAGCAACCTTCCCGCGCCCCACACCTCCAGCTTCACCGCTCCAGCCTCCTTCCCCCCCTCGCCCGCCTCCCCATTCCGCACCACCAGCAATCTCCCCCCCGAGGGGGAGGGGGCGATGAGGGTCACGCCAGTGAGCTCGGTGGGGAAGGGGGACCAGTGGAAGGACGAGAGGTCGCCTTGCGGGTCGGGCACGTGCACTGTGGAGAGGTACTTGCGCATGGCGTTGGCTGGCAGGTTCTTCTGACTCATCTGCACCGTCACGTCTAGACTCGCCTTGCCTGTGGGGAGGGAGCCAGAGAGAAACCGTGTGCGTGTGTGTGGGATTGGGTTGCAAGGGTGCACTAATGCTGTGTATTGATGCTGCAGTAGTGATGTCACGATCTGACTGCTGCTCGCTCAGTCTACACGACTGAAGGTGTGAGGAGCACTAAGCACAGGATGAACGTGCGGAGGAGGGAGAGAAAAATGACGACGCGAGATATATGAGTTTTGAGGCGTCTCAAAATCCAAGAGGGAGAAGGAAATCACGAGGCAAGGGAAATGAAAAGGCGCACGAGAGAGGGTGGGGGAGAGAGAGAGGGAGAAGGAGAGGGAGAGGGAGAGGGGGAGGGGAGGGAGAGAGGGGGAGGGAGGAAGCTACGCACCTGGAGCACCCTTGCCCTTGGGTCCTGCTGTTTGGCCTGCAGTGCCGCATGTGTTGAATCCATGTGGTCATGCGGGAAAGCGAGATGTGGGGTTGGGCGGGAGAGCGAGGGGAGGGAGGGTGGGGAGGAGGGAGGCACAGATGCAAGACAGGAAGGGTGAGGGGAAAGAGAGTGACCTACTTCAACCAATCTCAACCAATCTCAATCCATCTTAGCTCGGAACCAAGGGGCGAGACTTGTCAATGCTGGTGATAAGCGAGAACGACTTGAGCAGCTCCTTCTCCTCCCCCAACCCAACCCTCTTGCTCCCAGTCCCCTTTCTCAACCCATATGGAACCATCTCAACCCATAGCAACCCATGTCAACCAATCTGCACCCACCGACGGGCGAGACTCGGCACCACGCCTTGTCAATGCTGGCGATGAGCGAGAACGACTCGAGCAGCTCCTCCTCCTCCACCACCACCTCCTCCTCCTCCTATGGCATCCCACCGTTTCCCAACCGCCCTTCTCAATCCATTTCAGCCCACCTCAACCCATGTAAAGTTCAAACACCCACCGACGGGCGAAACTCGGCACCAGGCCTTGTCGATGCTGACGATGAGCGAGAACGACTCCAGCAGCTCCTCCTCCTCCACCTCCTAACCCAACCCTCTTGCTCCCAGTCCCCTTTCTCAACCCATAGCAACCCATGTCAACCCATCTGCACCCACCGACGGGAGACACTCGACACCAGGCCTTGTCGATGCTGACGATGAGAGAGAACGACTCGAGCAGCTCCTCCTCCTCCACCTCATAACCCACCCTTGCCCCCAACCCCTTTTTACACATCTCAACCCATCTCAGCCCATCTCCACCCACCGACAGGCGAGACTCGGCACCAGGCCTTGTCAATGCTGGCGATGAGCGAGAATGACTCGAGCAGCTCCTCCTCCTAGCCCACCCTCTTGCTCCCAACCCCTCTCCTCAACCCATCTCAACCTATGTCAACCTATATCAACCCATGGAACTCAAAAGGACCCACCGACGAGTGAGACTCGGCACCAGGCCTTGCCAATGCTGGTGATGAGCGAGAATGACTCCAGCAGCTCCTCCTCCTCCTAACCCACTCACTTGCTCCCAACCCTTTTGATCTACCCATATCCACCCATCTCAACCCGTTCAAAGTAGCACCCACCGACGAGTGAGACTTGGCACCAGGCGACTTGTCAATGCTGGCGATGAGCGAGAACGACTCCAGCAGCTCCTCCTCCCCCCCAACCCAACCCTCTTGCTCCCATCCCTCATTCTCAACCCATAGGGAACCATCTCAACCCATCTGCACCCACCGACGGGCGACACTCGGCACCAGGCCTTGTCAATGCTGGCGATGAGCGAGAACGACTCGAGCAGCTCCTCCTCCTCCACCGTCGCCGCGCGGTCGATCAGACCGCCGCCCTCCGCGCCTGTCGCCATGGCTCGTGCGACCGTTGACGACGATCCGGGTCGTGAGCTGAGCCGGGTCGGCGCGGATACGACAGGCACGCCGCAGCTGAAAGAGCCAAAGAGGGAAAACAAGGATCATGTTCTCGTTCCAGCGCGACAACGGCCAAGAACGGTTAAGAAATCGAGTAAACGGCTAGGAACGACGATTCAGCAATTTGTAACGGAGATCAGACCAGAGTTCTGATGAGTGACCAGATGGCTAGAGCTCTGACGGGCGGTCAGATGGATTCCAGAGCTCTGACGAGTGGTCAGAAGGATTCCAGAGCTCTGACGAGCGGTCAGAAGGATTCCAGAGCTCTGACGAGCGGTCAGACGGATTCCAGAGCTCTGTTGTGGAGACTGTGTGCATGCCTCCAGACCAGAATTTGATCTTAGACCGGCGGCGCAGTGATGGATTAGGTAGGAAATGATGTCGTTCGGAGCTCAACCCATCAGCTTACTACACAACCGATGAAAACTCCTCTAAACGCATTTTCCAGTATAACATTAAACAAAGCAAACTGCCGAAGTTTCGACCTCGGGGATGCCTGGAATTTGACAACCTTCGAAATAATCACCTTCCAGAGATTCACTATCCAACGGTAACCGGCCTCGCGTTCTGAAATAACCATCGATAAAGTGATAGTAACCACTGGAGGATCTGTCATGTTCGCACGCTTGCACTGGGAGATCCTGTTGCAAGGATGCGAGCATTTGTTCACCCTAGTTTTCGCAGAGGTGACGGCCTGCGAAAATTCGCTGTTTTTGCACCGTTGCATCTGGATACAGTCGAAAATTCTGAAATCGCATTCGAATGTTCTCATTCCAAATCTAATGCACCGCTTGAGCCTTTGCAGCAGGAAATAGTGACCAAACGAACGTGAGCGCCAACAGTGCGGAGGGATAATCTAACAGTGTCGGGCCGTTACAATGCCCATTGACGGGATAAGATCATCAGCGAGTAAATAAGCAGCCTGAATACCAGTACTGGACATGCACCGTCAGGAATTGAGAGAAAAAAAGACTTAAGACTATCACGCACTCCCGGGACCCTAGGTTAGCTTACTAATACTGGGTATGCGGTGAATCAACGGCTGGAAGGGCGAAACGATCCAATGTTCACTCACATACGAAACGATCTGGCTGAGAGCAAACGGTGACAGCCAAATCCTGTCTCTCGCCGCGCAACGGTCAAACTCCCAGAGCGATTACGCAAAAGCGCTACGCGTCTACTATCGACTCCAGTTCTCAAAGCAGATCGCAAGCGATCTGTGGGGAGGGTACGTGAAACCACGCGCAAACGAGCAGAAACCGCAACGTGCATAAGTGCCGCTTCGTCTGATCAAGAGCGAAGGCGGAACACCGAAGAAAGCTTCAGCGACCCCCCGGAAATCAAGGCTTTGAAAATAGAACCTGAATTTAGTTGGCGCAAGCCGTTGGATCTAGCTGCTGGGGTGATGATGCTCTAGAATCTAGATCCAATAAATGGCCAGGATTTGCTGAGGAGGGTGGAGGTGGTAGAGGTCCTCGGGATTGACGAAGTGATCAAATCGAGAATAGAAAGCCAGCATGGCTTGTACCCGCTTGAAAGACCTTCGTCTTACGCTACCGTCTGAACACAGCTCTGAAAGCTTGTGTGATAGTAAAATATACAAGACTTCAAGCATCGCAGGAGTCGGTGTTCGCGAACTGCGAACGAGGACGATTGCGATGAGTTACACAGATATCCAACATATCTGCCGCGTCGCTCCATATCTGGCGTTTCGGACCAGTGCTGTCCAGCTGACACAGGTTCTTCCTGACAACCTGTCAGATTGACCAATCCTAGAACACCACTTTCCTTGGTCGGGGGGGCAGATTCGACACGTCAGTCGAAATGTAGGTCCCTATGTACGAAATCTTTCGACCAACTTCATTGATACTCAAATTATGCCAGGAGCGTTTTGCGAGCGTACTCAACCAAACAAATTCTCGGTAGAGTATTTACGTATACTGTAACTTCATATTATCAGCACAATTCTCAATCAAAGGCACCACCAGCTACTTTCCCGCACGTACCCCTGAAAACAAAACAAGAAAGAAAACTAAAACCCTTATATAATCGACCAGACGTTAGGAATGCGCTCATTGCTTAAGGTTGATCCTTTAACATGTTGCCTCCGGTTTCTTAACGAGTTTTATTAATTTGACGAACGGCTTGTTGCGAAGCTGGCCGACGTGGGGGTCGCGAGGCAGATGCCGGGGAGGGGGGGCTCGGACCAGGGCTTTAATGTTACGCACGCGCACACGTCCATGCCGATCGGGACCGTTGCTTATGTCGACCCGGAGTATCAGCGGACGGGTGATTTCAGCCCGAAATCGGATGTGTATGCCCTTGGGATTATCCTGTTTGACTTGCTGACCGGGCGGCAACCGGCGCGGTATGAGAAAATAGAGGATGATGTGGATGAAGGGAATGAGGAGGCATTAGAAAAGTTGCTGGATAGCAAGGCAGGGAAGTGGCCTGTCGGGCTGGCTATGGAGGTGGCAAGGATTGCTGTGCGATGCAGTGAGATGAAGAGGAAAAAGAGGCCTGATCTTGGGGAAGTGGTGATGCCGGTGCTGATGAGAGCACAAAAGGAGGCCGTGATTATGATGGAGAGGATGATGGCTGGAATGTGATGGAAGCGTTGGATTGGATGGATGTGGAGAAGAACGACTGTGACAGGGTCGACGGAGGCTTGACGGCGTCGTCGACACCATTCCGTTGAGTTATTCCCAGTTTGCATCATTTTTCCTAATCAGTTTATTATGATCTTTACAGAATTTGCGCTGGATACAAATTTCCTCTGTAAAGGGTTGAGTATTCCATATTGTTTTTGGTATATTCTTGGTAGCACCTCAACACAATTATTCATATTGAAGTTTGGTAACTACGTTCTGTTTCTTTCACATTGCGGAAGTGTTTTTAGTGTGTAAAATTTGATTGAAAAGCGATAATCAATCAGCGATGAGAAATCGAGGTTGAGTACCGTCGCAAAATGTCTCTGGCATAATTTGAGTATCAATGAAGTTGGCCGGAAATCTTTGTAACCAGCCACATACTTCGTCCAATCACAAACCATTCCAGCATGCCTGAAAAACCTGGTTTCTCATAGCCGTCGTGATTGTGTCGGTGGCCCCGTCCATGCCAGGTCATCAGGTGTGCCAGAGATTTCGCCAGGGAAAATGGCACTGCGCTGCCGTCAAGATTGCCACCAAGTTTTTCCCGCGTCACGCCGCACATTCCCAAGACATTGCCACTTCGCGTGGCTTTCAACAGGCCATCAAATATTCACCGCACCAAACCTCGGGATTACCACCACAAGCTCCCCCGTACTCGATGTTTCCCCTTCCAAGCCTCCCTAGCCAGCCACCAATCTGTGGCTCCCTACCAGGCCTCTCATATCCCTCCCTTCGTCCCTCTGTGTCCTGACCCTCATTCGTCCCTTTCCCTTCTTCTCCCTTCAAGCCGCATGATTATTCGAGTATTTGAGATCTGCAATTCAGGGTCTGACACCAATCCCCTTCCTCGCAGTCGCCAACAATCCCGCCAATCTGCCCCGCCATACCTCCACCCGTCAACCTCTTGGCTCCACCACGGCACCAAATGCCTAGACGGTTCCTGAGGCGCCTCAAATCTGGCCCCAGTCGACAACCTCTAGGTCCCACGGCCTCTAACGCACAGCTTCGTCACGGCATTCTCTAGATCAGTCAGCTCAGAACAGAACCATCTCCTGATCCCTGAGTGGCTGGACCGTGCTCGTGGCGCCATCACGGCCTGGGCTCATGACGCCACCTGTCAAGAGCTGTGACGGGAAACAACTGTGCAACGTCTAGAACGAGTTTAGACCCCCGCGTGTCTGTCTGTTTCTGTTGAACCGTCATCACCACGATCAGTTCGCCATACGGTGACCATACGGTTCGATCTCACACGCCTAATGAAGGGATAGCTACATTTAGCTTCGATTTGGGAACTAGGCGAGGGGAAACGGGCGTGGACGACGGAACGGGGACGTATGTACACGCGCTTCCTACTCGTGCGCAAGTGTACTCCCTCCCTTAGCGCGATAGGAGCCGTTGTAGGCTCCTCGATTTCGTAGGTTCTTCGCTCACGCAAGCTTCTCGCCTAGGTTTCTCGCCTAGGCTTCACATACGCGGAGGTTTCTCGTCGTCGTAGCTGTCTCGCCGTCGGTGTGCCTCCTCGGCGCACAGCAGACACACGGACCAGTCGCCTTACACCCTCGTACCGCAAACGTTCACGATCTCCACTTATCTCTGCATTTTTCTTTCTTAAAGATTAAGAATCTGTGCTGAATCTTTCGTGTGCTGAAACGTTATCACCGGGTAGCGTTGACGGAATTCGTCAACATGAACGAACCCTGGCTGGAACCGTCGCCAGGCGGCGCGTTCACAGACACGCCTTGCCCAGACGATCTCATCCCGCAAATGGGCGGCTTAGGTGCAATGGATTCAAATCTGAATCCGATCCAACATGCGTCCCTCACACACTCCGCCGGCGTGTTCCGCGCCCTTCAACAGTCGACTCATGAAACCGAAACTCCGCATAGATCTGCCCGCGCGCTGCAGGATTTGACGACATCCGCAACAACCGATCCAGCCGCAGCCGCCCTGTCCGCTCCGCCTCCCGCGCCTTTCCCCCCGCCGCCCCCGCGCATGGTCAATCTGCTCCAAGGTGCCCCCCCGCCGTCCGTGCCCAAGCTGGGCGTTCTCTCGGGCTCCGTCGCTCCCGCGGCGGCCCCCAACGCGCCGCTCATCGATGCGCCTCCCCCGCAACCGCCCAACGCGCCTCCACCTATCGCAGCGCAACCGCCGCCAGTTACGGTGCCGAAACCACCAAGTTTCAAGGGCAGACCGCCGCCGGCGGTGAATCCGCCGTCTAAGTCGCGGGGGGGCAAGCCGCCAGCTCCGGTACTGCAAATTCCCCCTAATGCGCCGCCCCCGCTTCCGCCCGTCATAGATGCGCCTCCCCCTGTTCTCCCCGATCCCCCTCCGCCGATGATCGATATCCAGCCTGCGCCCCCTCCCGAGATTATCTTCCCCCCTCCTGAGTTTCCGCCGCCAAAGCCTCCCCCGAAGCCGCTGGCGCGGCCGCCGCCAAAGCCGCCAACCCTGCCCCCGCCAGTGCCGTCACCTCCGCCTAAAAAACCTCCGCCCCCGCCTTTAATTATCAAACGACCTCCGAAACCCCTTATAGCGAGACCTCCGCCCCCTGCTGAGCCCCCCGCCGCACCTCCCGTGCTGCCTCCCGCGGAACCCCCCGCGGAACCCCCCGCGGAACCCCCCGCTGAACCACCTGCGGAACCACCTGCGCCGCCCCCCGCAGAACCCCCAGCTCTTCCGTCTGCTGCTCCCCCAATCGAACCCCCCGCTCCTGCGCCCGCGCAAGTCGTTGATCCTCCGCCTAAGCCTGCGCCCGCGCCTTCCCCAATCGCCTCTCCGCCGCCGCCCCCGAAAGCACCTACGCTCGTGCGCCCGCCGCGGCCAAAGCTGCGCAACCCGCCGCCGCCAAAGGCGCCTCCGCCGCGCGGGGAAGCTCCCGCCCCTGCGCCTATATTCATCCCCACCCCGCCGCCTCTCTCTCCCCCTTTCAACAACATGCCGTCCCCGCCAGTCCATTACATGTCGCCGCCCCCGCCGCAAGCGACGGCGCCCGCGCCGGCGCCGGAAGCGGGGGTGAGCGCAGCGGTAGTGGCGGGCGCGGTGGCGGGGGGAGCGCTGCTGCTGGTGACGCTGGTGGTGGGGCTGCTGTGCTTTTTCTATTTCGTAGTTAATCGGCGAGAGGAGGAGGAGGAGGGATTCCCGCCGCGAGGCAGCACGTCTGACTTCTACGCGCTGAAAGGTGAGCTCAGGTCGTGTGCGGTGGTGCGTGGTGAGTGCGTGGTGGTGTGCGGTGAGGTGCGGTGTATCGTTTATGGCGTGTCACAACTGCTGTGCGTTTTCTATTTCGTAGTTAATCGGCGGGAACGGCCAGGGAGGGTCGGCTGGCTCTTGAGTCAACTCCTTTCTCAAGAAGTGCTGAGTCAACTCTTTCCTTTACTCAAGGGACACCCCTTTCCCCATCAACACTCCCTCCTCGCCTCACCACTCCCCCCCATGGTCCCATCAGGCAACGGTATGTACGCTGAAAGCTTCTACACGTCAGCATCAGGCCAGGGAGGGTCGAGTTACTTTTGAGTCTACTCCCTCCCTCACACTCAACAGACGTATCTCACCAACACTCACCTCCTCTCCCCATCCCCCCCCCCAATCAGGCAACGGCATGTACGCTGAGAGCTTCTACACGTCAGCATCAGGCCAGGGAGGGTCGGGTTACCCTATGTTACCGCCGCCCAACCCATACGCCGTGGTCCCCATCGGTTCCCACATGATGCTCCCCCCAGACGACCCTTCCGCCGGTTCCGCCTCCCCTTTTTGAGGCGCCTCAAATGTTCCCCCATACGACCCTTCCTCTGGCTCCGCTTTTCAACCAGCAACGGCATGTATGGAGAGAGCTTCTACACGTCAGCATCCGGCCAGGGAGGGTCGGGTTACTTTTGAGTCTACTCCCTCCCTCACACTCAACAGACGTATCTCACCAACACTCACCTCCTCTCCCCATCCCCCCCCAAATCAGGCAACGGCATGTACGCTGAGAGCTTCCCATCCTCTCACCCTCTCCTCCTCTCACCCACCCCTTCCTCGCACCCTCTCCCTCCTCTCACCCTCCCCACCTCTCACCTCCTCCACTCCTCTCCTCACTACCCCGTCCCCCTCGAGGCAACGGCCAGGGAGGGTCGGCTGGCTCTTGAGTCAACTCCTTTCTCAAGAAGTCTTGAGTCAACTCCTTTCTCAAGAAGTCTTGAGTCAACTCCTTTCCCAAGAAGTCTTGAGTCAACTCCTTTCTCAAGAAGTCTTGAGTCAACTCCTTTCTCAAGAAGTCTTGAGTCAACTCCGTCCTTTACTCAAGGGACACCCCTTTCCCTTCCGCTGGTTCCGCCTCCCCCTCCCTCTCTGCCTCCGCCTCCCCATCAGGCAGTGGCACTGCATGAAAGGCGAGAGCTTTTACCATCAGGCCAACACTCCCTCCTCTCCTCTCTTCTCCTCACTCTCCCCCTCCCCACCAGGCAACGGCATGTACGCAGAGAGCTTCAACACGACAGCATCAGGCCAGGGAGGGTCGGGTTACCCTATGTTACCGCCGCCCAACCCATACGCCGTGGTCCCCATCGGTTCCCACATGATGCTCCCCCCAGACGACCCCTCCGCGGGTTCCGCCTCTGCTTCCGCCGGGAGAGAGCTTTTACCATCAGGCCAACACTCCCTCCTCTTTTCTCTAACACTCCCTCCTCTTTTCTCTAACACTCCCTCCTCTTTTCTCTAACACTCCCTCCTCTTTTCTCTAACACTCCCTCCTCTTTTCTCTAACACTCCCTCCCCTCCTCCAGGCAACGGCATGTACGCTGAAAGCTTCTACACGACAGCGTCAGGCCAGGGAGGGTCGAGTTACCCTATGTTACCGCCGCCCAACCCGTACGCCGTGGTTCCCATCGGTTCCCACATGATGCTCCCCCCAGACGACCCCTCCGCGGGCTCCGCCTCCGCAGCCGCCGCCGCCGCCGCGGGGATGGGCGTGGGGATGGGTATGGGGGCGGTAGCAGCAGGGGCGGGGGCAGCAGGCGCGAGCAGCAGGGGGCAGGAGAATCAGAATCAGATGCAATCGCAATCCTGGTTTTCGTATGAGGAGCTAGAGCAGGCTACGGGGGGGTTTGCAAGGACGAATCTGCTGGGGGAGGGAGGGTTCGGGAAGGTGTACAAAGGGGTGGTGAGGGATGGGAAGGAGGTTGCGGTGAAGGTGCTGACGATCGGGGGCGGGCAGGGGGAAAAAGAATTCCGGGCAGAAGTGGAGATTATTAGTAGGGTGCACCATAGGCACCTGGTGACGCTGCTGGGGTACTGCATTGGGGGCGATCAACGGCTGCTGGTTTATGAGTTTGTGCCGAATGGGACGCTAGAGGCAGCGTTGCATGGTGAGTCGATGATAGTGGGGTTACATGGTAACAGCTTTCTGCATAAAACCTGGTAGGGTGCACCATAGGCATCTGGTGACGCTGCTGGGGTACTGCATTGGGGGCGATCAGCGGCTGCTGGTTTATGAGTTTGTGCCGAACGGGACTCTAGAAGCGGCGTTACATGGTGAGTCATTGTGGTTACATGGTAACCCTATTTTGGGCGTATTGCATTGGGGGCGATCAGCGGCTGTTGGTGTATGAGTTGAGTTTGTGCCCAACGGGACTCACCCCACCACTCGCCCAGCTCTCCACTCACCGCTCCTCTTTCCCTGCCCCACCTCCCCCCATTCCACCCTGCAGGCAAGAACGCGCCGGTGATGAGCTGGGCTTTAAGGATGAAGGTGGCCATAGGAGCGGCTAAGGGGCTGGCCTACCTGCACGAGGACTGTGAGTCAACCCTTGCGATACAATCTTTCCATGTGTCATACACAATCACATTGTGTGGGTTTAAGTCATTCGTGCTGTGCCGTGCATCCGATGGGTAAGGTGGCCATAGGTGCGGGTAAAGCTCTCCTTGATGAAAAAACGCCGTGTGCCACGGTAACGAGGTGACTTTTGAGTCGACTCAAAAGTCAAAAGTCACTTTGAGTCGACTCAAAAGTCACCTGGGTTCAAGTCATTCGTGCTGTGCCGTGCATCCGATGAATAAGGTGGCCATAGGAGCGGCTAAGGGGCTGGCCTACCTGCACGAGGAGTGTGAGTCAACCCATGCGTTACAATCATTCCGTGCGTCATACCCAGTCACATTGTGTGGGTTAAAGTCGCCGTGCATCCGATAAGTAATGTGGCCGTAGGAGCGGCTAAGGGGCTGGCCTACCTGCACGAGGACTGTGAGTCATGCGACCCTGCGTTACAGTCACACACTTGGTGCATGTTTTAGTCACTCACTCGGTGTCTATCACATCACAGTCACTCGCCCAGTGCCACTTTGTGCGCCATTGTCAGTCTGTGCGCCATTGTCACTCCGTGCATGCCTTGACCTTCCTGTGTGAGTTTCTGACCTTCCTGTGTGAGTTTCTGACCTTCCTGTGTGAGTCACCTGACCTTCCTGTGTGAGTCAAAACTGGTTTGCTTCCTGTATAATTAAACCCACCCGTTTTTCTGTGGTTACAAGACTGGTTTGCTTGTTTCGCGGGGATCTTCCGTTTTAGTCACAACGCCATGCCGTCTCTTATGGCATTCCATCCCACCCAATCCCACTACTCTCCATCCCACCACGTCCCATTGCGTCCCATCTCATCCCATCCCATCCCATCCCATCCCATCCCATCCCATCCCATCCCATCCCATCCCATCCCATCCCATCCCATCCCATCCCATCCCATCCCATCCCATCCCATCCCATCCCATCCCATCCCATCCCATCCCATCCCATCTCGTGCCCCACTGCATCCCACCCTGATCCACACCGTCCCACCCTGCCCTACCGCGTCCCACCTCGTCCCACCGCTTCAGGCCATCCGCGCATCATTCACCGTGACATCAAGTCGTCCAACATCCTGCTCGACCAGCAGTACGAGGCTCAGGTGAGAGCGGTATCCTCGTTATAAGGTGATGGCGTTATATGGTAGAATCCTCGTTATAAGTGATGTTTAAACAACATCAAGTCGTCCAACATATTGCTCGACCAGCAGTACGAGGCTCAGGTGAGAGCGGTATCCTCGTTATAAGGTGATGGCGTTATAAGGTAGAATCCTCGTTATAAGTGATGTTTAAACAACGTCAAGTCGTCCAACATCCTGCTCGACCAGCAGTACGAGGCTCAGGTGAGAGCGGTATCCTCGTTATAATATGGTAGAAGCATCAAAGGAATCCTCGTTATAAGCATGACGTCCAACCAGTATCGAAAGAAGTATCCCCATTATGAGCCAAAAGTAATTATTTTTGTTAATCATTGCCTCTCCTTGCCTCTCCTTGCCCCTCGTTACCCTTTATTACCCCTTTTCACCGCTCTACTCCCCCATTCGACCATCATAGGTGGCGGATTTCGGACTGGCCAAGCTGGCGACTGAGGGAGCCACCCATTACACTCTTTACTCCTCCTTACTTCTTGTTACTCCTCCTTACCCCTTGTTACTCCTCCTTACCCTTCATTTCTTCGGTCGACCATCATAGGTGGCGGATTTCGGACTGGCCAAGCTGGCGACGGAGGGAGCCACTCACGTGTCGACACGTGTCATGGGGACGTTCGGGTGAGTGGCATGGGGTAATGGGCATGTTTTGAAAAGGGTTGCACTGGGTGATGGTGACTTCTACTCACACCTGGTCCTGCTGCGACCATCTAACACTGCTTCTTCCCCTCTCCCATTCGATGCTCGTTCCCCTTCTCCCTTCCCCCCTCCCCCCCGCCCCTCAGCTACCTTGCACCAGAGTATGCCATGAGTGGCAAGCTCACAGACAAATCAGACTTGTTCTCCTTCGGAGTGGTGCTGCTGAAACTCGGGATAACCCTCTCAATTACTCCTCTCCTCCCTCCTTCCTTTCCATACCCCCTGTTGCACTTCTATTTCCCTCTCCCCCCCACCCCACAGCTACCACACACCAGAGTACGCCATGAGTGGCAAAGTGACAGACAAGTCAGACGTGTTCTCCTTCGGAGTGGTGCTGCTGGAACTCGTAACAAGCAAACAACCCTCTCGATTCCCCCTTTGCTCCCACCTTCCCCTGCCCCGTGCTGCCCTTCTGTTCCACCACCTCCTTCTCCGTTCCACACAGCTACCTGGCACCAGAGTATGCCATGAGTGGCAAGCTCACAGACAAATCAGACGTGTTCTCCTTCGGAGTCGTGCTGCTGGAGCTGGTGACGGGGCGCAAGCCAGTCGACGCCTCACAGCCGCCTGGCCAGGAGAGCCTTGTGGAGTGGGTGAGTGGCTCGTGCTATTGTTTCCATTCGCCTCTGTGTGTTCTCCTTCGGAGTGGTGTGCTGCTGGAGCTGGTGACAGGCCGCAAACCGGTAGACGCCTCACAGCCGCCTGGCCAGGAGAGCCTCGTGGAATGGGTGAGTGGCTTCATTTGTTATCGTCTCTTCAGGTCCTTGCTTGTCTCGCCCTCTCCTTTCCTTCGGAGTCGTGCTGCTGGAGCTGGTGACAGGCCGCAAGCCGGTCGACGCCTCACAGCCGCCTGGCCAGGAGAGTCTCGTGGAGTGGGTGAGTGGCTTCCGCGGTGCTTCCTCCTTTCAAATGCGGTGCTTGCTCCTCTGGGTTTCCCCTTGCCTCTCGTGTTCTCCTTCGGAGTCGTGCTGCTGGAGCTCGTCAAAGGCCGCAAGCCAGTGGACACCTCACAGCCGCCTGGCCAGGAGAGCCTTGTGGAGTGGGTGAGTTTCCTGGTGGTTGTATTCTCCCTGCCTTGAGTGGGTGGGTGCCGTGCTAGTGGGTGGGTGCCGTGCTAGTGGGTGGGTGCCGTGCTAGTGGGTGGGTGCCGTGCTATCTTGCTCTCTCGTTCCTTCAGAGTCGTGCTGCTGGAGCTGGTGACAGGCCGCAAGCCAGTCGACGCCTCACAGCCGCCTGGCCAGGAGAGCCTTGTGGAGTGGGTGAGTGGCTCGTGCGGTGCTTCGTCCTCTCCTTACTTGTCTCGCTCTCTTCCCGTTGTTCTCTTGACTGGTGCTGCCGGGGCTGGTCCAAGGCCGCAAGCCAGTGGACGCCTCACAGCCCCCTGGCAAGGAGAGCCTTGTTGAATGGGTGAGTGGCTTCAATCGTTTTATCAACTCTTCTCTGCCGTGCTTGGCTCGCTCTCTCTCCTTTGGAGTGCTGCTGCCGGGGCTGGTCCAAGGCCGCAAGCCAGTGGACGCCTCACAGCCCCCTGGCAAGGAGAGCCTTGTTAAATGGGTGCAGAGACGACTGCTTCTGTTCCTCCGCTCATTTGCTCCTCGCCGCCTCTGCTGCATCTCTTGTGTAATGGAAGAGACAGAATTTAGGAAACAGTGTTAAGGCAGACAGGTGAAGGAAACAGAGTTAAGACAGACAGATGAAAGAAAGTAGCTCACGGAAACTGGAAAACGGCAACGCATACAGTCAATGCAAAATGAAATATGGCAAGAAAAGAGGCTTACCAAAGAAGAGCATATGCGATTGCTCCTGTTCCTCCACTCCCTCTGTTGGCCCGCTGCTAGCCAGCAACCAGGTGGACATGCTGGTGGATGCGCGGCTGGAGGGGCGGTACGACGAGGAGGAGATGGAGAGGAATGTGGCCTTATCCCTTTAACCCTTCTCTCTTATCTCGTGCTTTTGCTTTCCCCTTGTCCTTTCAACCCTCCCTGTCTTTTCAGTCCCGCCCGCTGCTAGCCAGCAACCAGGTTGATGTGCTGGTGGATGCTCGGCTGGAGGGGCGGTACGACGAGGAGGAGATGGAGCGATGGAGGTTGCATCTGTATCCACTCAACTCTTCCTCTTTCTCCCTTGTTTCTGCCATAACACTTCACTCCTTCCCCTCCCCCCAGTCCCGTCCCCTGCTGGCCAGCAACCAGGTGGACGTGCTGGTGGATGCACGGCTGGAGGGGCGGTACGACGAGGAGGAGATGGAGCGAGCCATTGCCACGGCGGCTCTCTGTGTTCGGCACTCTGCCAATCTGCGACCCAAGATGGGACAGGTCAGTGAAAGGACGGGCAGGCTTTGAAATGGGGGGATGGGAGGTAGGGGCCGAGAGGGGGCAATGGGCTAAGAGGGAATGGTGGTACGAGGAGGAGGAGATGGAGAGGGCGATTGCAACTGCTGCTCTCTGCGTCAGGCGCTCTGCCAATCTGCGACCCAAGATGGGGCAGGTCAGTTAGAGGGGAGGGACAAAAGAGGGGAGCAACGGGCAGAGAGAGGGAGGGGCGGTACGAGGAGGGGATGGATCGAGCTATTGCCACGGCGGCTCTCAAGTTCGACACTCAGCCAACCTGGGACCCAGGATGGGGCAGGTGAGAGGCAAGATGGGGCAGGTGAGAGGCAAGATGGGGCAGGTGAGAATGACCATGCGGACATGCGGACAGCATCAGCATACGCTGGAACAGCACCCCATGTTCATTGACCACCCCTTTGGAGGGCCCACTCAGGACTTTCACTCCCTTCCTTCACCCAACCACCCCGTGCCATACCCCACGCCTTGCCTTACGCCTTGCCTGACTCTTTCCCCCGTGCCTTTACCCATGCCTTTCCGCATACCTCTTCCCCCCCCCACTCAGGCGGTAGGAGGGCAGTGGCAGTGTAAGCGACATGCGGACAGCATCAGCACCCCCATGCCTCCGACCATACCCTATCCAACCCATGCCTTTCCCATGCCTCCTCAACTCAGGTGGTGCGCATGTTGGAGGGCAGTGGCAGTGTAAGCGACATGCAGTCAGCATCAGCACCCCCATGCCCCTGACCATACCCTATCCAACCCATGCCTTTCCCATGCCTCCTCAACTCAGGTGGTGCGCATGTTGGAGGGCAGTGGCAGTGTGAACGACATGCAGTCAGCATCAGCACCCCCATGCCCCTGACCATCCCCTGTCCAACCCATGCCTTTCCCATGCCCCCACTCACCCACCCTCAGGTGGTGCGCATGTTGGAGGGCAGTGGCAGTGTGAACGACATGAGGACGGCATCAGCACACGGGCAAAGCACCATGTTCAACCACCACCCCTTCGGGGGGCCCACTCAGGACTTTCACTCCCTTCCTTTGCCCCACCACATCCCACGCATTACCCCGCGCCCTACCCCACGCCTTGCCTTACACCTTTCTCCCTGCCTTAACCCATGCCTTACCCCACACCTCTCCCTCCTCCCCCCAAACAGGTGGTGCGCATGTTGGAGGGCAGTGGCAGTGTGAACGACATGCAGTCAGCATCAGCACCCCCATGCCCCTGACCATCCCCTGTCCAACCCATGCCTTTCCCATGCCCCCACTCACCCACCCTCAGGTGGTGCGCATGTTGGAGGGCAGTGGCATTGTGAACGACATGAGGACGGCATCAGCACACGGGCAAAGCACCATGTTCAACCACCACCCCTTCGGGGGGCCCACTCAGGACTTTCACTCCCTTCCTTTGCCCCACCACATCCCACGCATTACCCCGCGCCCTACCCCACGCCTTGCCTTACACCTTTCTCCCTGCCTTAACCCATGCCTTACCCCACACCTCTCCCTCCTCCCCCCAAACAGGTGGTGCGCATGTTGGAGGGCAGTGGCAGTGTGAACGACATGCGATCAGCATCAGCACCCGGGCAGAGCACCATGTTCAACGACCACCCCTTTGGCGGGCCCACTCAGGACTTTGACTCAGCAATGTATTCCGCTGAGATGCGCCAGCAGTACATGATGCCACATCAGCAGTCGCTGACTCATCAGTCGTCGTCGCTGACTCACCAGCAGTCGTTTGAGCATGAGCAGCAGTACGGGGGAGCGAGTGGGTACGGTACGGATAGCGGGTTTGAAGATGGCTATGCCGGTGGCTCGGCGGGTGGTTCGGCAGGAGGTTCGGTGGTGGGAGGTTCGGCGAGTGGGAGGGGGTTCGTTCCTGGAAGCAGCCGGTTTGTTGGCCAGCCTTTGGAAACGGTGAGTCTTCTCGTAACCATGTGGTGTTACAACAGGTCACATTTGGAATTGGTGAGTCTCCTTGTAACCACGTGGTGTTACAACATTGTCTATAAGGACACGCCTCAAGAACACCCTTTGGAAACGGTGAGTCTCCTTGTAACCATGTGGTGTTGCAACATGTTTATCGTTTTATTTATTTATTTATTTATTTATTTTTGTGATAGAATAACTGGTGCTGGTACCTTGACTCTTTCTTTCTTCCTGCCCTTCTTTGTCTACTATTATGATCCTCCGTTCTCCCGCTTTCCCTGCCACCACTTGGCAGGTTCCCTCCAATCCCAACAGTGCAGAGTTCACCGACAGAAGCAGAGAGCCTTCAGTTGCATGAATGGAGAGTGTTCCTGATACCTACCTTGTCTCATGTTTTCTCCTCCCGTCCTTGTTTGTTTACAATTTCGCTCCTCTGTTCTCCCTCTGTTCCTGCCTTCTGGTACCCTCCCCTTGGCAGATTCCCTCCAATCCCAACAGTGCAGAGTTCACCGACAGAAGCAGAGAGCAGTACTGAGGCGCCTCAGGAAGAATCATGTGGGACACAAGGAGGGCTTGTGAAGACGCATTGCGAATAATCAAAACATAGGAAAGGAAACATAAGGAAGAAGAGTTGCAGATGTGCGGGGGTGTTTTTTTTTTTCTTGTGAAGATGGCAGGAGTTTGGTGCGAGGCAGAGGGGGGGAACTAAATAACAGGCTAAGAATATGATGGAGGGATTTTTATGCATCTGAGCATCGTGGTGGCGCAACTGGCATAAGTAGAGGTGTGGGAGACACAAAATTACATGCCGGCTTGGCTTGGTATGTTGTGGGCGGGACAGTCTTGAAGTCTGGATATTAGATGCTGTAAGTGCCGACAAGTCCTGACTGACCAACGGCAATTTATTTATTTGTAGCAGCACTTCAAACAACTTGTTTCAGGATGTTCGAACAGACCTGACTGGAGATTTTAGGTACATTCTCCATCATTGCAAGAATCAAATTACTGTACACACGTTCTTATGTGGTAACGGGACTGTTCAAGAAGCTGTCAAGAAGCTGACTAGGGCACCTCAAGGTGTGAGTGAGACGGCTCTTACGGTACTTTACTGTATTTCCAAGGACCGTGTTCAAGGCCTGCCCGTACATATCCTCCTTCCTCGCCTCTCGTCCTAGATGCTGGAAGGCAACCTACCACCGCAGCAAGCGTGTCCAGCTGGCAGATTGATGCCCAACCGAGGCATTCTTTCTTCCAATGAGTGCTTCTGGCGTGTACAATTGATGCCTGTTTGAGCCCCTCCCGGTTGCCTTATGAAGGGGGCGTATAAGCTGTCACGAGCAGTTCGCATAAGTTTCGTCAATTCGCAGCTAGCTAAAAAGAATTCGCATGTGCTTATAAACAAGACTCTGCTACCTAGTTACCTAGTTTGACTTCAGTCTCTTCTGCTTGACTTCGGTCTCTTCTGCTTGACGCGCTTGTAATGTAGGTGCATAAGGCTGGGGAAACAACCTCGGGTGCAGCGTATCCATCCGGCGCAAGGCAAATTCGCGTGCATGGGGTGAGCATCAATTGTATGGCCGGGTTTCTCACAAGTAGCGCATGCCAACTTGTAGCCGAGTCAAGCTAGCAGGCATGCGGTCGTCACCATCCGACTAGGCCACGGGCGAGGTGTCCGAATGAAACCGAGAAGCACCGACAGAGGAAAGTCGAGCTCGAATGAAATGCGGCGGGTCGCGACAGAGAGCTCAGCTTGCGTCCGTGTCGCGAGTCCGTCCCAGTTGTCACAACTGTGGCATCATTCCCAGCCTCACAAGTTCTCCAACTGACTTGCCGCCTTTTTCCGTCACTCGATCTTTGCCGTGCGCGCGCGAACGTACCACCCGTTGCCATCTCCCAGCCCTTCTCCTCGAGATATACTAGCGGGCCCGGGAGCGGGAAGGAGGGGAGGGGTTGCGGAGAAGCGGACGGACGGCGGAGCACTGCGCTGGCGCAGTGCTGGCGCTGGGGCTGTTCCGCGAGGGTTCGATATAGGGCTGGTCCCACTTACCATCTTATTCGCTTCGCATTGGCTAATTTTGGCAGCAAACCGGTACAGTGCAGAGTTTAGTAGCCTATAGTCGTCTGGCTGCTCGCGTCGCGTCGCTGGGATGCCGCCGCATCCACTCGTTCCGTGTCTGAACCCCGCCTTTCGCGCCAAAAAAAGGTCGTTTCAAGCGTACGTTCAGAAAGCTCTCAAAGTTGTGCCTCCAGGCTGGCACCATCAGTCTCCAGTTCACCATGCACCTCTACCCTATCCGATCCCAGCCCAGATTCTATCCGCCTGTCGGTTTCTGTCGAAAAATGCTCCAGGGAGCTTCTATTCCGGTTCGCGGTCGTCTTTTCGGGCAAATCCGAGTCCTACGTGAAGTACGAAATTAACTTAGTTGTTGAAGAGGAGCTCTGAGAGCTCCAGCTTGTTCTTCCTTCGTTGGAACTTCCAGTTGAACTGGACAATTGTTGTCGTCACGGTGACAGCTCTATCTGTGGTTTCCTTTCGCCGAGCTCTAAGCTGGCTCAGTTTCTGGGGTATCATCCATCAGCCTGCAGAGTATAGACTGAACTCGTAGTAGTAACGAACTGCGAGATTTGTTACCCACCTTTCGCCTACCCACAATCTGTCTACTGTACTACCTGCTTGGCGAACCCAGCTTCTGTCCAGCCGTCAAAGAGACGGGAGCTCTTCCTGTGGGTGCGTGGGCTCCAATAGAAGCAATGAGGCCTGTGTTAATAAGGCCGGGATTGAAAGAGAAGGTTCCTGGTGGTGTTAAGGAGAAGAAGAAGCGCGTCAGTGGCGCACTTTGGAAGCCGGAGGTACAGTGAATCTTATTCTGTTGTGATTTTTTCTCTCCCTTTATTATCAACGGTTATTCCCCTTTTTTTTTGTTAAGGAATTTGGGTTGACGTAGCTGTTTTTCTTTTTGTTGGTGCGTGCAGGAAGATGAGATATTGTTGGCCCACGTGGCAAAGCATGGCACAAACAAATGGACACTCATACAGTCCATGGGTCTTCTACCCACACGAAACCACAAGGCGTGCTGCAACCGCTTTATTGTGCTCAAAGGGTAATTACTCACCCTCATGCTTCTCATTTAGCACATAATATTCTGTAATTCCATTCCCAAGTGCGTGAGTCGAATATTTGCCCTAAACTTTGCGTGCACCATTTGCAAGAGCTTTGTCATCACTACCTGACATGGCTGGTTTTATAACTTGGCACTTATTCATTCCTTCTATGCGGCGAGGTTGTCACTGCTACATCTACTCTCTTCAGGAACAACTACATTTACACAATCCGTACTAACCGATATTACCGCATATCTCATCTGTCACATTCCCTTGTTCCCCTTGCCATGACGTGCAGAAAGCTCTCCAATCAGAGCAAGGATACGGCACGCATAAACACTTCTGCTCTCGGCTCGCCTCGGAAAGTGAACCGGGGTACGGCTCACAAGGACAGGGATTGCAAGGCAATGATGATGATGACAGACAAGCTGCCGAGAACCACCAAACAATCCATGAAGCCTACTGCCAGGCTGAATCGTTCAGGAAAAACTTCCGGGTCCTCTCTCAGCATCGTTCAGTGCCTTCAAATTATAGTTGCGTCCGGCCCAGCTCTCAGCAACTCGTCTTTTCAGCAGCTCACGCCGTTTCAGCATCAGCACACTGCAGGATTGAAGACCGCCAAGACGGAGAGAATGTTGACGACAGTGGATCCTCAGATCGGAGCAGGGACAACTGTGACGAGTGAGCTCAGTATGAGGGGTGAAGCAGCAGTAGCAGCAGCAGGAGAAGCAGCAGGAGAAGTCGCAGGAGAAGCAGCAGCAGGAGGAGCCGCAGGAGAAGTCAGCAGCAGCAGCAGCAGCAGCGCCAGCAACAACAGCAGTGACAGAGATGCCTGAAAGTTCAAGCCCAGCAGCCATGGAATTCCATACCACATGCTTGTTCGGGCATCAATTGCGTCCATTGGCACCGCAGCAACACCGTTCATCACCAGACTTCAGCCATTCAGCATCGCAGCGGCAACTCCCCCCAGCCTCACAGCAAATCCCCCCAGTCTCACAGCAACTCCCCCCAGCCTCACAGCAAATCCCCCCAGTCTCACAGCAACTCCCCCCAGCCTCACAGCAACTCCCCCCAGCCTCACATCAACTCCCCCCAGCCTCACAGCAAATCCCCCCAGCCTCACAGCAACTCCCCCCAGCCTCACAGCAACTCCCCCCAGCCTCACAGCAATTCCCTTTAGCACCGCACTCCCACCGACCTCTCCCTGCTGGTTCAGATCCTTTAGTCTTGCGCATCGTCCCACCCACCGCAGCTTCCCCCCGCCCTTCATCTGCCACTCTCGCCGACACTCCCCTTCCTCCGCTCCCTCTCCCTCAGAATCGCATGGGCATTGAAACATTCTCACTGCTGGAATCATCAACGCAGGAGCTGAAGGGCATCGAACCCTTTCTCCTGGGCGAATGGCCTCCTCACCAAAAGGACGTCTTTGATGATGTCAGCATCCCTAACACTTTGCATGCTGATGTGGATCAGATGCTCTTTGACCATGCAACTTCTGTTGACGATACTCGCAGATTGGACTACACAGGTGCAGGTGTTATTGGCCCGGATCCCAGCCTACCAGTTGGTGAGGTTGCCACCAATGCGGATTTTTCTGCCTTTGCCGATTCGCACGGAGTTGTTGCTGGTTTGCACTCCGGTGATGCTGGTGCAAGTTTACATGGAGTTGGTACGTGCCTCAAGGCTGTCTCTCCTGGTGTGGCGGATCCGTGCTGCTATGTAGACACAGTTTTTCCGAGCGTTGTTTCTGATTCGGAGGCCGCTGCTACTTCTGATGCTGAAGCAGCAGCAGCTGCTGCTGACGCAGTCGCTGCGATTGCTGCTGCTGATGCAGCCGATGCAATTGCTGCAAGAGATGCAGCCGCTGCACTGGCTGCTGATCACGCCATCGCATCTTTCTTAATCGAGGCTGAGCTGAGGAGACTCAACAATGCCCTCATGCACTCATCTCCTACAACCAAGCCTTCACCCGGACATTCTCCTGAATGTTCACCCAAATCTTCTCCTGAATCTTCACTTGCGTCAGCTTTGGAGGGCCAGATCTTAACAAAGGTGGCTCAAGAGTTGTTACTGCCGTTCTCTTTCCATCCGGCAAGCACTGCGTGTTCCTCTGCCCCAGATTGTACCTCACTGCCAGCAGCAGCAATGCCATCAGATATGTTCTCTTGGCTCCCACCATCTACCGCTGCTTCTGCTCTTGCGTTTGCTGCATCTGCGCCTGTTTTGTCGACTTCAGTTGCAACTTCTGTGTATCCGCTGAGCCGCATCTCGCTCCCCAGAAGTCAGATGAGAACGACTTCCACTGAGGCTGGCCTACTGAAGCCAGATGAACTGTTTGAAGCGTGGTGCAATGGGCCGCTCTGCAGGGTGAGTTGAACCAGAGGGCATGCAACTGTAGCACTTGGGACAGCGAATCTGGCCGTATGAAGCCAGATGGGCTGGTACAAGTACGGTGCAATGGGCCGCTCTGCAGGGTGAGTTGAACCAGAGGGCATGCAACTGTAGCACTTGGGACAGCGAATCTGGCCGTATGAAGCCAGATGGGCTGGTACAAGTATGGTGCAATGGGCCGCTCTGCAGGGTGAGTTGAACCAGAGGGCATGCAACTGTAGCACTTGGGACAGCGAATCTGGCCGTATGAAGCCAGATGGGCTGGTACAAGTATGGTGCAATGGGCCGCTCTGCAGGGTGAGTTGAACCAGAGGGCATGCAACTGTAGCACTTGGGACAGCGAATCTGGCCGTATGAAGCCAGATGGGCTGGTACAAGTATGGTGCAATGGGCCGCTCTGCAGGGTGAGTTGAACTAGAGAGGGCATGCAACGGTAGCGCTTGGGACATCAAATCTGGCCGTATGAAGCCAGACGGGCTGGTTGAAGTATGGTGCAATGGGCCGCTCCGCAGGGTGAAGTAGAAGGCATGCCGCAGCATTTTTCGAGACATGTTAAAACTCTGGCGTTTTTCCAGGCATCTGTAAGATCTCGCTGTCGGAAGTGGTGGCGCAACGGGCTGCTCTGCGTATCACTAGAGGGCATGAGACCATGTTGAATGCTGGTTTGGCGTGGGTCATTTTGCAGGTGGGTTTGGTGGATTGGAATAGAATGGCTTTTTTCCTAGTTGCTCTGCTGGGTGGCCTGCCACTGGAAGGTACGGTATGGCATGCCATGTTGAGTGGCTAGTATAGTATGGCATGTTCATGTTGATGCTAGTTAATATTGGTGCGCACACTTATACGGTAACACCTTCTGCCATCCACGTCTTCATTGCCCATGATATACATATATCGAAGTACTTTTCATTTAGGTACAAAGATCATGACCAGTTGGTATTCGATTGTATAGGTGCAAAGTAAGCCGCACATTTACCCAAGTACATTTTTGAGATATCTCAATGTTCATTACGACGCAGGCGTCGTTATCGAATCAGTCTTTAGTGCAAACATACCCCTTCCTCCGCGACCTGAAAGCTGCGCCACCTATGTACAGTCATCCTGTACCATACAGCGAACTAACTGCCCACAGCAGGATAGGGCGTGTCTTGCGCGTGTTTACAGCCATGCTTGCCTTGTGCAGTTTCCCTGCTGAGGGCAGGAAATGCGCACTTTGCGTGCTCACGGATCGTCTACCAGTCCAGCATCCCGAGCTATCCCCACGCCTAATCTACCGTTAATGGCTCAGGGAATCGCGGCGCCGCTTGCCACGTGCGAGCAATGTGGTAAGCGTTTCGGGACTCGCTCATACTCCGGGGTTCTCCTCGTGTACCTCCTGGTTTTACGAAAAGCCGCAGGGAAGCCGATTAGCAGCCTTAGTTTCTTCGCTGCCCGAATAACAGCCCGAAAGAAAATACATGCCTTGGGACCTCCACCAGAAGAAACGGCCTGCACCGACCGAACCCCCGAAATCTCGCGGTGTCACGCCCACCAGGAGAAGTGCACGTCTCAGTCGCCGCCCGTGTAAATTTCCCTTTTTATATTTTCTTTTGCCCACAGCACTGACCGAACCTTAATTTTTGGTTGCAAAAGGAGGAGCCCCTAGGCACGTCCTGAGCATCAATAGCAGCTGTAGACCATTGCGGATGTGCCGTCCGCAAGCTTACGAGCTGCAATAGCACTGTACAATACCGATTCGCTCATGCAATCACGGTCAAGAAAAATCGCAAGCCCGGTCAAGTAAAATTGCAAGCCTATAGGACCAGCAGGGAGAGCAAGAGAAAAGAAGGGGAGGAAGAAAAACGGAATGTCGGGATTGCTGCTGCGCTGCCGCGGTAAACATTGTCGCTAGGTGAAACCTCGGATAATACCACCTCCCTTCCCCGAAATCGCACTAGATACACCCGCGATTGCCTCCGATCTAGGTATACTCCCAGCAAAGTCAAGCACAGCCGCAAATCCGGCCTGGATGAGGAGCCGCCTTTCCTTGCGGGGATACGGACTGCTAGTCCGTGCCTGCTCGTTCGGTTCGGAAAGCACATCAGCCTGGCTCGGCTGAAGCAGCAGGCTCGGAGTAAGTGCATCTGGCTTGGAACACCGGTCCCGTACATCGCGGCTCCGCAATGCGATCCCCCTGTGTTAGCGCTTCTGCTTCCGTAATTTGGACGTCAATCCGGCTTTATCTGACAACGCCGCGCCGCAGCCGAAGCTCTCCGCGGCGGTGCTGCTGTGTCGACCCAAGAATCGCGCGATCATGGATTTGAGCATAAATGGAAGCCGCTCCGGTGACCAAACTCAGCTGTCTCTCCAGCCATACCCCCTCAATCAGTCGAGCGAGTCTGGTTTCTCCAGTCTACGCCGCTTTCCGCCAGTTCCGCCGGGTTCCGCCAGTTCCGCGGTTTCCGCCTGCGCACCACTGAAGCCGACCGCCTCGTTATCGTAGGCTGCTTCGCCGTGTTTTTCTGCTCTCTGGGCGATCGTCATCGTAACCATGGCTCCTTCCGTGATCGACGGCAATGGCTGCAGGTTCCACTCTGGCAGAGGCGGTGCGTCCTTCAGCAGCAAGACGAGCCATGGCTTCAGGACCTTCAGGAGCATCAATGCTGCTGCTGCCGTCCTGCTGCTGGTGGTTCTGCTGATGGTGTTGAATCTGCCGTTAAGCGTGCTCGCCGAGAATAAGCTGCTTCCCTGCACCTACTCCAACATCAAGGGGTACACCTCGTCTGTGCGTCCCTTCAAGGGGTGAGTGCTTGATTGGTGCTTGTAGCGAGTTCGCCTCTTAGCGTGTATGTGTGTTGTCAACTTATCCGCTGCCCTGCACCTACTCCAACATCAAGGGGTGAGTGCTTTGGTGCTTGTAGCGAATGCAGTTTATATCGAATCTGCTGGCAAGGGTGCGTGGCGTGGCAAAGACATGTCGTTTTCCTGCACGCACTTCAAGTTGAGGAGTGAAACGCCCAAACGAAACAAACTGAGCTGCTATCAGGCCTCTCATTTGTCTCAATCAGCCCCACACCCACACCCACATTCACTCACCCTTCCTGCATTCTCCCCTACATTTCTTCCCCGTTTTAAAATCCGGACTCCCCCCTTTCTACCCGCCTTCCATCTCCCCTTCCCCTCCCCCTTCCGCCCCCCTTTCTTCACCCGCTTCCGCTCCGCTTTTGCCCCGCTTTTGCCCCCTTTGCGCCCCCCTTCCGCCCCTCTCCCACCTCTCAACCCACGCTCTCGCCAGGCTGCGCCTGAACTGGAAGGTAGTAGTAGGAAGCACAGTCAAGTTCGACCTGCGGGCATCAGGCCCCGCCAGCAAGGGCTGGTTCAGCGTTGGCTTTTCCACCCCCTCACGCCCCTCTTCCGCTCCCCACTCCCCACTTCCCCCCCCCCCCCCCACGCCCCTTTTCCGCCCCCTTGCGCCCCGCTTGCCCCCTCTCGCCAGCCTGCGCCTGAACTGGAAGGTGGTGGGCAGCACAGTGAAGTTTGACCTGCGAGCATCAGGTCCCGCCAGCAAGGGATGGTTCAGCGTTGGCTTTTGCACTCCCCCTAACCCACCCGCAACCCAATTTCGCCCCATGCCCCCCGTGCCCTCGTCAGCCTGCGGCTGAACTGGAAGGTGGTGGGCAGCACAGTGAAGTTTGACCTGCGCGTGACTGGCCCCGCCAGCAAGGCCCCCCACCCCCCACTCCCCCCTCCTCTCCCCATCTGCCCCCTTTCCGCCCCCTTGCGCCCCCTTCGCCCCTCATCAGCCTTCGTCTCAACTGGAAGGTGGTGGGCAGCAAGGTGAAGTTCGACCCGCGTGCATCAGGGCCCGCCAGCAAGGGATGGTTCAGCGTTGGCTTTTCCACCGACGGGGAGATGACAGGCGACGCCATCACCATCACCTCCAGCACTCAACCCCTTTCTCCCCCATCCCCGCATAGTCCCTCACCACCTGTCCGCGCCCCTTTCGCCCCCCTTTCCAACCCCCCTTCCGCCCCCATTCCGTTCCCCCCTCCCCCCAAACTTCCGCCCCACTTTGGCCCTCCTTTTGCCAGGCTGCGTCTGAACTGGAAGGTAGTAGGAAGCACTGTTAAGTTCGACCTCCGCGCGACTGGCCCACCCAGCAAGGGCTGGTTCAGCGTTGGCTTCTCCACTGATGGGGAGATGACTGGCGACGCCATCACTGTCCCTTCCAGCACTGCCACGTCAGCAACGATCCACGCGCTCACAGGCACGAGCAGCGCCAGCGTGGCGGAGAGCACTGATTGGACGCCGGCAAAATTGGCGATTAAGAGGAAGGGCGGTGGTGCTTCTCTCAAGTGAGTTAAGGCAGTCTGTGCGACCCTCTGTGCCTCTATGCGACCCTCCGTGCTTCTATGCGACCCTCTGTGCCTCTATGCGACCCTCTGTGCTTCTATGCGACCCTCTGTGCTTCTATGTGGTGCCTCTATGCGATCTCTGCCTCTATGCGACCCTCTGTGTCGTGTCTGCCCCTGAGTGACCCTATAGGCTCTGAGAAGCAATGTGGCCTCGTGTCGCACAATGCACCCCTGAAATTGCCAACCGAGACTCTCACGGCATCGTCGCTCTTATACGATGTGGTGATGCAGTGTAGCGCAGTGCTGTGTAGTGTGGCGCAATGTGCTGCAGTGCAGTGCAGCGTGATGCAAAGTGACTTTTGGTTCAACTGCAAAAGTCACCTCAGCAATTGAACCTCTTGCTGTTGTCATCTCGCTTGCTCTGCTGGCAGGTTTGAGCAATCTGCGAGTGAAGGCAGCCCCGTGCCCTTTATACCCAATGCGTCTTATGGGTCAATTCAGAAGTTTAGTATGGGTTCGGCTTAAGAATGGCCCCCCTTTTGCTGTTGTCATCTCCTTTGCTCTGCTTGCAGGTTTGAGCGGTCTGCGAGCGATGGCAGTCCTGTGCCGTTCAACCCCAAGGGCAAGAACATTCTCATGTTTGCATACAAGAGCACAGAGTTTGACACCAGCAACATGCATGATGAGGAGTGAGTCTCTGTCTGTCCCTCTATACCTTCTGTATCCATCACTCTCTCGCACTGTGCCGTTCAACCCCAAGGGCAAGAACATTCTCATGTTTGCATACAAGGACACGGAGTTTGACACCAGCAACATGCATGATGAGGAGTAAGTCTCTGTCTGTCCCTCTATACCTTCTGTATCCACCACTCTCTCGCACTGTGCCGTTCAACCCCAAGGGCAAGAACATTCTCATGTTTGCATACAAGAGCACAGAGTTTGACACCAGCAACATGCATGATGAGGAGTAAGTCATGCTTGACTGATGAGTCAGGGTCATTGTCATGTCACCGTAAGAACATTCTCATGTTTGCATATAAGGATACGGCATTTGACACCAGCAACATGCACAATGAGGAGTGAGTCATGGTTTGAGTCGGTCTCAGTAGTCACTTCAAGAACATTCTCGTGTTTGCATACAAGGACACTGAATTCGACACCAGCAACATGCACGATGAGGAGTGAGTCATGGTTTGAGTCGGTCTCAGTAGTCACTTCAAGAACATTCTCGTGTTTGCATACAAGGAAACTGAATTCGACACCAGCAACATGCACGATGAGGAGTGAGTCATGGTTTGAGTCGGTCTCAGTAGTCACTTCAAGAACATTCTCATGTTTGCATACAAGGACACGGCATTTGACACCAGCAGCATGCATGATGAGGAGTGAGTCATCCCTGACTGATGAGTCTACTCGTGTTCACCTTAGGAGCATTCTCATGTTTGCGTACAAGGACTCGGCTTTTGACACCAAAAACCAGCACAATGAGGTAGAAGTCATGTTCATGGTCATGTTCATCGCTCATGTTCATCGCTCCTCACCAGCACAATCACTGTCTGTGCCTCCACTTGCTCGCTACCGGTAGTACCATCTCTTTTTTCGCGTGTAGCGTCTGTGCATCCACTGCACGCTGAACCCTAAACCCAATTCGATGCTGCAACCCATCCCTTTGTTTTTGCCTGTGCCTGCAGTGCGCATGTGATTGTCAACATGGCCTGCAACCCCTGCAAGCGCCCCTTCGGTTTCCTCTTCTGCCGGGGTTGACTTCTGCAGTGGTGGTTCATCTGTCAACTCCAATGTGGGCCTGTTCCTTTTCTAGGGTTCCTTTTCGTGCCGCATGTTCAAGAAACATGGAAACAAGTGATGCCCAGGGTTTAGGATGGGTGATTTCTGACACATGGGTTCTGTTTGGTGGGCTTTGTCCTGAACTGCTTATTTAATTAAAGGGCTTTTATTGAAGTCAGCAGCACTCTGCACAGCGGTGGAATGGGACCTTTCACAAAGAGTGAACATAAATATGGTACTGAATGCCATAATCTAACTGTACATGGAGGCCAGAGCTTCCGATTCTGTTTAGAAGCCATGAAGTACCTGCCACACAAAAGAAACTCGAATGAAACATGTTACCGGTAGCATAACTGAGTAACATCCATGCCATGTCAATCACCACACACAACACGACATCTCAACATAGACATAATGCCAGTGCCATGCAAATAGCACATCTCACCCAGCGCCATGCCATGCCATGCTGTGCCATGCCATGCCATGCCATGCCATGTCATGCCATACCATGCCATGCTAACTGGAATCTCACACGGGGGAGCGATCCATAGCACCATGCACCACCAAACTGAGAGTTTTTTTAAGAGAATTTCTTAGATGTCCCACACGGGGGAGCGATCCATAGCACCATGCACCACCAAACTGGCATCAGGCATCAAATAGCCTCTCATTCTGGCAGAGCAGGTGCATTGGAGTGGCAGGTGTCAGGTGATGTCCCCACCAACGATGTAGGGCCAGCCATAACATTCCAGCCATTACATGCCATGCCAGCCATCACATGCCAGCCATAACATGCCAGCCATAACATGCCACTTGACATTACTCACTCTGGAGAATGACCCGTTGCACCACGCTTCAAATAACTCGTCTGGCTTCAAACACCCTTCCATGGTTTTGGCTTCTGGCATGCTAACAGCAGTCAGCATTGCTGGTTGTGCAGCGGCAGCAGGAGCGGGAAACTGCATGGGCTTCGCATGAGAGATTGAGTGGTTTGGGTCGGATGAATGCGGTGAGAGAATTGGGCAGCTTTGGTCCGGAATAGCAGTTAGTGGACTGCCAGGGAAGGAATGCAGAGGAGTGGAGTGCGGTGCTGATTCTGACTGCAGCAGAACTCTTTCGATTCTGACCAGCTCTGCCTCGATAAGGAATGATGCGATCGCGTTGTCAGCCGCATCGAGCCAATCAGAAGCACCAGCCAATGCCACGTTAGCACCACTACTAGGATCAGCCACCCCAGGCGGCAGGTCACCAACGGTGGCGGCAGCGCCAGGAACTGCAGCATCATCCCACCAGGAACGGCAGGTCACGTTGACGCATGGGTATTGACGAAGGCTAGCAGAGGTGGGACACGCATTGACTCCGGCAGCACCATCACCAGCACCAGGAACTGCAGCATCATCCCAATTCACGTTGATGCATGGGCATTGAAGAAGGCCAGCAGAGGTGGGGCATGCATTGACTCGGGCAGCAAACGCAGCGTCCCGGTCCGGTATCGGCCGATCCGCTTCACCTTGCAAACTGCTGCAGACGCTCATTCCACCGTTCATACCACCGTTGGCGCTTCTTCCCTGCTGAAGCGCGTGTTGCTGCTGAGGCAGTTCACGTAGCGAGAACGCTTCGATCAGATCCAATTCTTGCAGAGGTGAGAGCCCCAAGAGTGGTCTTTTACCCTCGTTGCTTTCCCGTGCAGAGACATCAGCAGCAGGCTGTTGTGATGCTGGATGGAACATGGGTTCAGATTGTCGAAGCGCCTCAAAAGTGGATGCTGAAAGGCATGCTTGCGATGCGGGATGACAGATATGGTCAGGGAAACGCGACGAGGGAGCAGAAGCCATTGAGGCAGTCACTGTTGCTACTGCTACTGCTGCTGTGCTTGAGATTCCAAGCATCCTCTCCTCTGCTGCTTCACCTTCTGCTTCATCTCTTGCTGATTCCGACGCTTCCTCCTCCTCCCCCTCCACGTTTTCTCTGTTGGTCGCCAAAGCCGCTGCTCCAGGTTGAAAAGCAGGTGTAGCAAAGTCAAACCGCTCTTTCGCAACACTTGTGTAGACATCCTGATGCCTTTCCAAACCTGACTCAAGTAGCAGATCCGCAGCAGTTTTCTCACAGGAATCCTGAGTTGCCTCACAACCAGCTTCAAACAGCTCCTCAGCAACTCCCTCGCATAGATCCCGACGCACCTCGGAACCTGATTCTAGCGAATCCTCAGCAGCTCTCCTGGATGCATCTTCCTGATGTTCAGAGGAAAATGAAGAAGAGCTGAGAGGGTCGCAGTCAGGTCGTTCTCTCGATGTCCTCTGCGTGTTCACCTTCGCCATATCCATTGCCGACTCGGCAATCGGCATCGTCGCATCTGCAGAAATTTCTGAGGTTCCTTCGAGCTGATGCAACTTCAATGGAATTTCAGGCACCTCAAGAATCGCCTCTGCAGCCATTTCAGAGGCTTTTTTGAGCTGACACAACTTCGGCGATTCTTTAGGCGCTCCAAAAATCGCCTCCGCAAACGAGTCTGAGACTCCTGCGAGTTGATTCACCTTGGAAAATTTCCTGCATCATTGTATCAAATGAAACAGTACAGGAAGAAACGGAACATGTCAGAGAGTTGCTGCTGCGCTGTCATATGTGTCGTTTGGCATCATTACATCATCAGCCAGTTCATACAGCCTTGTGCGAGCAGACGCAGCTTCACATTCACCTGCACGCGTTGAATGAGACAGTGGAACATGTCAGAGGGTTGCTGCTGCGATGGCATCATTACATCATCGGCCAGTTCATGCAGCCTCGTGCGAGCTGACGCAGCTTCACGTTCACCTGCACGTGTCGAACGAGAAAGTTGTTAAGGAACCCCAGCCTTGTACGGGAAGAAATGGAACATGTCAGAGGGTTGCTGCCGCATTTTCATTCATCTGTGACGCCGCATTGTCACCATTGCATTGTCAGCCAGGTTCGCAGGTTCGTGCGAGCTGACGCAACTTCGACACTCACCTACCCCTGTCGAATGAAACAGTACGGCAAGAAATCGAACATGTCAGATGATTGATTGCATCTGTGTCGTCACCGTCATTGCTTTTTCAGCCAGGTTCAGAGGGCCTCGTGCGAGCTGATGCAGCTTCGACAACTATCTGCCCTTGGCGAAAGACACAGTCACAGTAAGCGAAGTACAGGAAGAGATAGAACATGTCAGAGGATTTCACGCCGCACTTTCACCTGCGTGTCGTCCCAATCGTTGCATTCTTAACCAGGTTCTCAGTGTGGTAGACCCCACACATTCGCACAGCTCAAACAGCCTCCTGCGCCCATTGACAATCACATTCTCTGAATGAGACACGACAATGCAGTAGAAACGTGTGTCAAGAGTAGTACCTTGTAAGAACGATGAAGCGGTTACAGCACGCCTTGTGGTCTCGTGAGGGAAGCAGACCCACGGACTTGAGAAGCCTCCACTTCTTGGTCCCATGCTTTGCCACGTGGGCCAATAAGATCCTGTCTTCCTGCACACACGTCCGAGCCACGACGCCATCATTTTAGACAACTTCTCACCTTAGATTGAGAACAAAAGTACCACGTTGAAGAATTAGAGTGTTAAAAAAAAAGGGTATAAGATCAGCGTTTCACACAGTGAAGTTAGGGTTCAGTTGAGTGTACGGTACCTCAGGTTTCCACAGTGCTCCAGTCGTGCGCTGCCGGCTCCTCCCTTTAGAGTCAGCACTACCACTGGAGGCACCGATCGTGAATTCGTATCCCGAACTTAACCGAGTCGCGTTAGACCTCATCGTTTTTGCTCCAAAATGAACAGTACAATCGCCAGCCGCCCTCACTCGAGTAATGGAGTCGTGCAGGATTCTCACCACTCTTTCAATGGTTGCTAGGAATCAAGACGTGAGCTCCAGTAAGAGCGACTCGATGATGACGTTTGCGAGGTTAAACGTATTGGGAGACTTCAAGAAGTGGGATGGAACAGCGGAGTCAGCTTGCATCGCAGGCGGTTCGGCTCTCGGGGGTTCTGCCAGCTTGAAAAGTCTGGGGGCCGACTCTTTCTTACTGCTAGGAATGCATATTCCTTGTGGCTCGCGGTGTTTCTCCACGCTGTGAATATATTCGGCTGCGAGGGACCCATGACGATACCCTGAGGCGTTCTGGTGCCGCTCGGCATGACTATGCGATGGAAAAAAACTCTCAAAAAGGCGGCTGCGTTCGTGTTCCCGTGGCGTTCGCACGAGGAGGTTTGGATTGGATCGGGGACAAACAAATCGCTGATAATGAATGACCTCGCGCGATTCCCGGGGGAAAGCCCAAGGGTGTGACGCACGCGACAGCACAGGTAAGCCGAAAATCCCTGGGGATATGACGCGAGTGGCGGGGACTGCTCGACTGGCGGCAAAGTTGGTTCGGCAGAACTCGTTCCTAGCCACTGGCTTGGCATCCTTGATTTCTCCTGTCCCCTCCTCTCCCACCCTCATTTGCCAAAACCCCAAACTTCGATTTCTTCCCTGCTCCACTCTCCGTTCCCCTTGCTGGTCTGTTTCCTTCCGCGCAGTACTGTAGCCGTTGACGAGTGGGGGTGGCGTGGCGAGTGGCGAGCCCACTACAACCTCGAGTAACTTCTCTGTAAAGTACTGTACACTTCAGTATCTGAAGTGAGACTTAAGCTGCTGCTCTGGGCAGTTTACCCTCGGACTAATCCCTAAGAGCGTGTCCGAAGTGAAGCGTCGAATGGATGACGCTGGATGTCGGTAAATGTCAACCCTCGGATTGAAAGTTTCAACCGTCTGGATTTTCCGACATCGGATGTCAACGGATGTCACGTTCACTTAGGACCCGCTCTAACCCTGTTAGGCGGGTGGTTAATCCCGCGTAACAACCACCCGCCTAACAGTGAGACTGCAGGCGCGATAGCAAAGAACAACCTTCGATGTACAATTGATGCCCGACCAGTGCACGCGAATTTGCCATGCACCGGATGGACACGCTGCCCCCGAGGTCGAAACCCCTGCTTGCTGCACCCCATGTACAGGCACATGGATGGCTACCTACAGTGCACGCGGCCCGGCTGACACTCCACGTGCAGTCCACAACAAACAGTGCCGACCCATGTTTCCCTTGTTTCGTGGCCAGGAGTCAAGCAGGCGAAACGACTGGACGAAACGAAAGTGGTTTCGTGAATGCATTCGCCCACCTGCCCCGCCACCTAAGCGAGGATCATGGTGCGTGTAACAGACATCTGGGCTGGTGCACGTTGCCACGTGTATTCCGCACTTGTGGGGTACAAGCCCATTAACAACCAGGCGTTGTTCGCCTACCCCACGTCAGAATTCCAAACGGATGGTAACCCGTGTGCATGATCGAAAATGTAAGACATGTGCATGCAACGAACAACCACCACACGAATCAAACCCCCCACACAGAACGGGCCCCAGCAATGCTCAGCGTCGCCCTCCAACCAAAGTTAAAAACCGCGCAGCAAATTCACTCGAGCATCGTTGTCACCCGCCACGGCCTCCCACCATGCCGCGATTTAATCGCCGTGAGCAGCTTCCGCTGCGCATCAAGCGGGCATTATGCCTCCATCACGTAGAGCACCCCCTCCTTCGTCACGTTGACCTCGCCCGCTGGGTTTACTCCCAGTACGGCTTGCGACCTGACCGCTCCACGGTCGGCCGCATCCTAAAAAATGCCGACCGATGGGCGCTCCATGAAACGACTGGCGCCAACCAAGTGCGCCGACGGGGTGGCGCATGGCCTGAGCTTGAGCAGGCCATGGCGCGCTGGATTGCTAACGCTGGCCCCGCGGGCGTACCACTCACTCTGCAGACGATCCGCGACCACGTGGCGACCATGGCGCGCAACATGGGCATTCCGCCCGTGTTCCGCTGCTCCATTGGCTGGGTGCGCCGTGCGTTGCGGCGCTAGGGGGTGCGATGCCGTGCAGCAGCCGGCGAGGCGGCGAGCGCCGACATGGCTGCTGTGCGTGAAGCCCGTGAGAAGGTGCTGCAGCTTCTCACTCACCTTGGCTACCGCCCGCGCGACACATTCAATCTGGACGAGACCGCGCTGTGGCTCTCGGTGCTGCCTCGGAAGACGTACAGCAACGCCCGCATTCCCGGACGCAAGGTCTCAAAGGATCGCCTGACCGTGGCGTTCCTCGTTAACGCCGACGGGAGTCACGTGTTCCGGCCGTTGGTCATCAGCAAGGCGCGCCGTCCTCACGACTTCCGCCCGGATTACGACCCTGAAGCCGTCTGCTACTGGCGGCACAACGCTAAGGGGTGGATGACCTCCCCGGTAAGTGATTGTGCGCGTGTGGTTTAAAATGTGCAAGTGTTCAGATAACAATATTTTAACATTAAAAGAACCCGGTTCGTAAGATTGTTTCTCATGGCGTGCCCCCCCCCCTCCCTCCAAACCCCCGTCAACAGTTGTTCACACACTTTATGTCGCAGCTCAATGCTGCGATGTATGCCGAAGGGCGGCACGTCGCGGTGCTGCTCGACAATGCAAGCTCGCACATGCTGCGGGACGAGACCGCGTGGAGCGAAATCGTGTGCGGCATGAGGACGACCTGCCTGAGCAACGTGCGTCTCATCTTCCTGCCGCCGAACACTACCGCCTTCACGCAGCCCCTTGACCAGGGCATAATCGCCACTACGAAGGCCCGCTACCGCCAGCACTGGCTGCGGGCTTTCACGGCTTTGTGGAACGACGACGGCGCCACAAGCGCCGTCGCCCGCTATCGCCCCAATCTGCGCGACGTGCTGGGGTGGCTCTCCGACGCCTGCATCTCCATTTTCCAGCGTCCCAAAGTTGTCCCCAAGAGTCCGAACGGACTCTTTCTGGACGGATTCCGGACGTGCAGAAAAAGAGACTTTTTGGACCAAGGCCTGCTACATTCCGGAGTCTGTTTTAGGTCCGACCAAAGAGTCCGCGAAGAGTCCATTTGGACAATACGAAAAGCGAAGGCAATATGTGTACATCACGTACCCGATATACTAAGATGCGTTTTACCAATAAAATTTATACCCAACCATTGTTTACATGATTTTTAATAAAGAACATGCAAAGGCATTTCTACTTATACAAACTGCTAGAAACTAAATAATGCATTGCCAGATAAATATACGAACCCCCATTAGTTAATGCTTAAAAGAAAAATAACCTGCACGGATTGAAGAACAATATTGAATGAGCCACAAGGTCCATTCCAAAAAATAATAACTACAAAATTGCTTATACTAAAACGTACAAACCGTGGTGACTGATGACACATTGTCCAACAAGGTTGAAAATAGTCACCAGAAACGATTGAAACAAACATCTCCATTTACACGGTGATTAATACATCTCTGAATACAAGAAAAACCAATAAGTACAAGACACACTGGCTATATCAACAAATCATTAAGCAAATTGAGCACCACCTTTGATGGGGCCTCTTACCAGCAACAGGGTAAGCAGCACCCGTCACGACCCTTTGCAGCGTCCTGACAAAGCAGCGCCCGACGCGTACCTTAGTGATAGAGAACTAAATGGCGGCTGTGAAATATTAAACAAAACCTTCAGATTGCGAGCACTTTCAAAGGGGAGGAAACAAACAAAACCGCGAAATCAACGTGAAGCTTGTATGTACGTATAAGTCGGTAACCACAAAAAATGCCAACATTGAATCAAACAAACCGACCTGCGTGATGACACATTCACCCTCTATGAAGGAAATCTTCACCAAATGCAACTGAAACAAACATCAGAAGGTAAGCGATGATTAGCAACCGTTAACACACAGGTTCATATTGAATTAAACAATGTAATTACCGCTCTTCATCGCGCCTCTAAGCAGCAGCCGCATTAGCAGCGCCCGTCGAGCACTTAGTTGCACCCATCTCGTCTCTTAGCAGCACCCGCCGTAGCAGCGTCAGTCTCGCTCCTTAGCAGCGCCCATCGCGCTCCTTAGCAGTGCCCGTAGCGCTCCTTAGCAGCGCCCGAAGTTGAATAACTTGTTACGTAAAAAGAAGACCGTCAAATGCTGCACTGGGGATAGATAGATATTGGAAATAGGAGCGGTATAAGTAAACGACGTCATGGAATGCGTTATTCTGGTTGTATGAATGAATAAAAAACGTAGGACCGCGCACATCTCAGCAAGCGATGAACACCATGACATTGTTGCATAGAAAAGCAGAAACTGGATTTATAAACCTAAATGTATAACATCCGCAAAGCTAGATTGGTTCTACAAAAGTCGTAGTGCTAGGCTAACCAAAACAGATCGTGCGAACAAATGTTGGGCAAGAAATGCTCGAGTGAAAAGCTCAGTTTAAAAAATGGAGCATCTAGATCTGAAAGGGATGGACAAGTCGAGAGTGGTTGGGGGATGAGTTTGGTAAGGTGTGTAGGTAGCTGTGGCTAATGTTTTCCGAGCCTAACCTGCACAGGAAGGCGTTTGTGTGGCAGGTGGTGTGACAGGTGGCAACCCTGGCAACAGGTGTCAACATGTTGCGAAGGAGTTTTTGATTGGATTTTGAGTTTAATTGAACCAACTTGCTTGGTTTACAACCGAGTTAGCGTAGTGGTTACGAATCGCGCGTGCGATTGGGAGATCGCGAGATCGATTCTAGCTAGTAAAAAGCAACTTATAATTGGGAGTGTTCGTTTTCTTTCCTAATCTAACAATTTTGTGTTCGGTATAGTGCACCAGGCAAGCATCGATCCCCGACCTTCTGCATAGTAACATGAATCGGAGACTTCTTGGACAGATTCCGGATACTTCGCGTTTTGGCTAATTTTCGGACATTTTTAGACCCTTCAATTTTGGGTGAAGACTCTTTTTGGACACTTTTGGGGGGTCAAATGACACAATGTGGACCACCTAGCTGGCCGGCTGCATTTCGGGCCGACACTTTTTGGATCCAGTGGATGAGTGTCGGTGCGCGCACCATCCAGAGGTGCTGGTGGCGCACGGGCTGCCTGCCTCTGTCGTGGTCCATGGAGCTCACCCATGTGCATGACGACGAGCCGACCCCGCATGCATACCCCGACATCGAGCTCGATGATGATATCGACGACGTCGGCGACCTCATAAGCTCCCTCGGCCTCGGCAACGGCGCGATGACCGCCGCCGAATACGTCGCCATCGACGAGGGCGAGCCAACGTGCGCGGAGCCGGCTGTGGAGCCGACTGCTGATGATGCGGAAGCGGGCCTGGTGGCGGAGCTATGGAGGGCGCCGACCACGATGCAGGCGGTGTATGACGATTCAGACCCCGTGGGCCGTGAAGCGCGGCGCACAGCACGGGCGGCCTGCGAGATGCTCATCGGCTACGCTCGCGCCGTGAGCGTGACCCCGCGCGACCTTTGCCACCTGTTCGACATTCGTAATCCTATCATCATCGAGCGCATGGAGCGGGCAAGCCCTGCGCTTAATCTCAACACGGCCCCGCCGCCAGTGCTTTCGCCTGGCGCAACTCCGCCGCCAAGCACTCCTCGTCCGCGGGGCCGAGTGCTGCCTGGCTGGATGACCCAGCCGTCCCGCCGTCAGCAGCTTCTGGACGGCGGGGTTGGCGCCGCGATGGGCGGGTACGTAGAGGCGGCAGAATGGATGCGCCTCTGTGTTGTTTTTTGTGGATTTGTGTTCAGGCGTCGAAGGCATTGTTGAAGTGTTGGGATTGTGCATATAACGGATACATTTGCAGTAGAGGGGACGATGTTGAGCTTGGGGGTGTGGGGCCATGTGGTAGATTGTGATTGGCCCGGCTTTGTGTGTCAGCTGTTTCAATCTAAGTTGAACAATTGTTGATGTTGCTTTGTGGTTTGGTATTGCTTTCGTGAGGAGTTCAGTAACGCGCATTTGGGACAATTGGTGCCACCCATCACTGTTACAGAACGGACGAATTGAGTGGTAACCATGTGCACGTTAAATGCACGCGCAAAGCGTGACGAAACCACCGAACAACCGACGAAATGACGGTTTAGTTTACAGCCCCCCTTCACAAGGCAACCGGGAGAGGCTCTAACGAGCATTAGCTGTACCCTACAGAAAAGCTCCTTCAGCAATGCGGGGTTCGTTTCGACGGGAAGTTTTCAAGCATGCGGCTAGGCAAGTGAAGCGGACTGTCAACTAGACGACGTCATGCTGCCGTACTTTCGAAAATACACCTGTCCCGCGCCAATTTCAATTCCCGGCAATTTTAACACCTTTTGTCTCGACATGGGTCCTGGGCCCGGCGCGATTCGGCCTCACAACCTCTCGAAAAAGCTCAGAACCAATAAAAAACCTTTATCACGGTATTGAGCATTACGAAACCGAGTGAAACCGCGCTGACTATCGAAACTTCTCTGTTCCCTCCAATTTCAACCAGCCCAAAAACGACAAACAGTAACTCCCGCAGCGCGGGTGTTGAAATTGCCGAGGGAGAGGTGTAGGAGTGGTGGGGTTTCAAGTGCATACGCCACGCAACAGACCTAACCTCTGGCGGGAAAAGAGGTGACTGGTTCCTGCTGCCACCATGCATTGCTGGCACGATTCCACCGCCTTTGCCGTAATAACCACCCGCTTGTCTTATGGGACAGGAAAGCACGGCAAACTTCAACAACACCTTGCTGACGCCATGGTTCGATTCGAACATCCGTGACAATTGTCGGAGAGATGCAACAGACAAATGGCGGACGAGCCAGCAAAGCCTGAACCAGGAAACCTTGCCAAAGAGTGCAGCGCTCCAGGCTTGGAAAATCTGGAAGATTACGAAACGGACACGACAACCAAACAAGGTTGTTTGGCATTGAGCCCATAGGCTCGGTCTGCTCCGTCAAGGTTGTCCCCATATTAAGGCCTACTTTGGCATGGAACAAACTGTAGATGTACAAAGGGATCATTATACGGTATGATGAATGGTGCAAAGGAGTTTTCGAGATTCCTTACCGCGCACCACAGCAACGGGTATAACGCTCAACCGTTTCTTCGCCCTTTACAGCCAGTGTTCAACCCATCCCTCTGTATTTGCCCGTGTCTGCAGTGCGCATGTGATAGGTAACATGGCATGCAACCCCTGCAAGTGCTTACTCAGTTTCCTCCCCTTGAATTGACTTTCTAAATCTCTCTCTCACACCATGGTGCTCCCCAACCTATTGCTTTTTGTACATGCATTGCGCATGTGATTGTCAACATGACCTGCAACCCCTGCAAGTGCCTCTTCGGTTTCTTCTTCTGCCGAGGTTGACCTCCGCAGTGGTTGTTTGTCTGTCGCCTCCAATTTAGGGCTGTTTGTATGATTTCTTTTCATGCCACCGGTTCAAGAAACTGGGTGTAAGTGATGCCCACGATTTAGGATAGTCACGAGTTTTGGGGGTGATTTCTGACACGGGGGGGTTCGGTTTGGTGAGCTGGGCTTTGTCCTGAGCCGCAATTTATTGGAAGGACTTTTATTGAAGGCAGCTCAGCTCTGCACAGCGGAGAAACCTTTCTCAAAAACTGAACATAGATATTGGTTACCACCCATCTAACTGTACATGGAAGCCATGAAGTCAATGTAGAACATGAAATCCCAATTTAGAAACCATGAAGCACCTGCCACGCAAATGAAATCCGAATGAAACATGTTAGCTGAACCGTGTAACAATAACCATGCCATGTAGATCACCACAGACAAATTGTATCTCAACGTAAACATTTTTATCTGGATAGCACATATCAACCAGTGCCATACCATACCATGCCATTTGCATTACCTGTGATGAAGCAAGGACGAGAGTGCAACAAGAAGCTCTGAGAGCCCTGAGAAGCCGGTTGCACCACACCACTCATCACAGAGCTTCTGAGGCCATAGCCAGTCATCCCATACCGTTCCCACGCCATTCCCATGCCATTCCCATGCCATTCCCATGCCATTCATAGCTTCTGGGGCGCCTCAAAAACCATCACAAGCTAGCCATAGCATGCCAGCCATCCCATGCGATTCACACTACTCACTCTAGAAAAATACCCGATGCACCACGCTTCAAATAGCTCGTCTGGCTTCAAACACCCGTCCATGCTCACAGCCTCACTGCCCCTTGGTCCTGAGAGAGAGACATGCTTCAGAGGATACTTGGCAGCAGCAGCAGCCGGAGCAGCAGAAGCAGGAGGAGCGGCGGCAGCAACAGCAGGCGGAGGGCGAGGAGCAGCAACAGCAACAGGAGGCACGGCAAGGGGGTTTGCTGGTATCATGCCTACTCCCCCTCTTCTCCAACCACTGCCTTCATATACTGCAGCAACACAAGGAGGCAGTGGTGGGAGAAGAGAGGGGGTAGACATGCTACCAGCAGATGGCACTGCTTGTTGTGCACTGGCAGTACAAGGGGCAAATTGCAAGGGGTTCCCATGGAATCTGGAGTGGTTTGGATGGGTTGACAGGATTGATTGGGATATGAGCTTTCCAGAGCCTTGGTCCTGAATAGCTGTTAGTGAACTGCGAGGTGAGGAAGGCAGAGGAGTGGAGTGCGGTGTTGATTCTGCTGTCTGCAGCAGAGCCTTATTTATTCTTATCAGCTCTGCCTGGATAAGGAATGATGCGATAGCGTTATCAGCCACAGCGAGCCAATCAGAACCATCAGTTGATGCCACGTGGGTAGAGCCAGGATCAACCACTCCAGGAGGTAAACCAGGAGTTACACCAGGAGGCAGAGGCACACCATCGGCGGCACTAGCGACAGCAAAGGCAGCACCGGCAGCAGCAGGAAGAAGCGGATCAACCAAAGGAGAAAAAACTGCAGCGTCATCCCAATTCATACGTTGTGCGCGGTTTTCTCTTTGCGACTGGACAGGCGGAGGACACGCTACGGAGGGAGGAGGACAAGGAGGAGGAGCCTGACCAAGGACCTGTTGAAGAAGTGGTACGAAGTACGGTCGCGGCCGCGCAGCGTCTCCAGAACCAGCAGCGACACCAGCGGCAGGGTCCTCAGCACCAGCAGCAGCTCCACCGTCCAGGTCCTCAGCACCAGCAGCAGCTCGACCGCTCGGGTCCTCAGCACCAGCAGCAGCTCCACCGTCCGGGTCCTCAGCTCCAGCAGTAGCTCCAACGCCCGGGTCCTCAGCACCAGCAGCAGCTCGACCGCTCGGGTCCTCAGCACCAGCAGCAGCTCCACCGTCCGGGTCCTCAGCTCCAGCAGTAGCTCCAACGCCCGGGTCCTCAGCACCAGCAGCAGCTCGACCGCTCGGGTCCTCAGCACCAGCAGCAGCTCCACCGTCCGGGTCCTCAGCTCCAGCAGTAGCTCCAACTCCCGGGTCCTCAGCACCAGCAGCAGCGCCACCGCTGGGGTCCGCAGCACCAGGAGCACCACTCCGAAGACTGCAGCGCCGCGCGTACCACTCTCGGATCTGCTGAATGGGGGGGAGCTCCTGGGTAGGAGGGGAAGTACTGGTACGAGCTCCAGTAGCACCTCTCCGGAGGCGGCAGTACTGTAGGTACCTCTCCTGCAGCTGCTGGGAGGAGAGGGCTCCTCCAGGTGTAGCACGCTCAGGATCAGCACCTCCAGACACAGCACCCCCAGACGTAGCACCCCCAGGCTCAGCACCTCGAGACTCCGCACCCCCAGGCTCCGCACCCCCAGACTCAGCACGGTCAGGCTCAGCACCCCCAGGCTCAGCACCTCCAGACGCAGCACCCCCAGACGCAGCACCTCCAGACTCCGCACTCCCAGGCTCAGCACCTCCAGGCTCCGCACCCCCAGGCTCCGCACCCCCAGACTCCTCACGGGCAGGCTCAGTACCCCCAGCAGGACGAGAGTCAACAGCTACCTCGACAGGCTCAACCGGGTCTACCTGGGACACACCTGAGGGAGCGGCACCCTGAGGGGGGAGGGGGTCTGGTACCTCAGCACCTGGAGCGAGGAAGAGAGGCGGGGGGGGGAGCGGGGCAGTGCGGTAGGGGAAGAGGCGGTAGTAGGGGACGGACTCGTCAAAAGTGACGTCCTGAGAGGCAAGGACACGACGCGAGGTGGCGTGGTAGAACTGCCAACCAGGCGCGTCCGGGACAAAGCCAAGGAAGACACAGGGGACAGCGCGACGGGAGAGCTTGTCCGCGGACGTGTCGCGAACAAAAGCTCGAGATCCCCAGACCCGAAAACGCGACGCATCGCCAGCCTCTCCCGTCCAACGCAGTGTCGGAGAAGTCTCCGGTAAGGAGACACGGGGCCAGAGGTTGAGCTGATGCGCAGCGTATCGGACTGCAAACGGCCACAGAAAGTGGGGGGCAGCCGCATGAACCAAGGAGGTACGAGCGACCTCCATGACCAAGCCAATGCGGCGCTCAGCAACTCCATTCTGCTGTGGAGAGGCCGGAAGTGTGAACGACTGCTCAATGCCCTCCTGCTGACAGAAGGCCTCCAAGAGGCCAGAGGAAAACTCCCCACCTCTGTCAGAGTGCAGACGCAGGACAGGGAAGTCGGAGCGGAAACGCTCACTGAGCTGGAGACGAGATCTGCGGATCCAAGGGATCAAGACATCAGGGACGTCACCCTTGGCGCGCAAGGGGAAGACCGTGGTGTAGCGCGAGAAGTCGTCAACAACAATCAGGAAGTACCTCTCCTGACCCTGACCACGGACGCGGGCTGGGCCCCACACGTCCATGTGGAGCGTCTGCAAAGGAGCAGTCGTCGGGGGGAAGGAGGAGGAGTGAGGAGCGGCACGCTGCCGCCCCTCGACACAGGGAAGACAGGGAGGAGCAGGCGAGGGTGGGAGGGGAGGGAGAACCCTGGGAAGACCAGCAACAAGGTCCCGTTTGTGCATGGCCTGAAGGCGCTGCACAGACGGGTGACCAAGGCGGTGGTGCCAGAGGACAGTCTCATGCGCCAGAGAGCGACACGAGCAGGGGGCGGACAGCTGACCTGACGCAGAAGCAGACACGGACGCAGCGACCTGAGGGGACTCAGTGGTCAGTGTGTACAGGTCCGACCCCGGCTGCCGAGTGAAGGTAGCCAGGTGACGGCCCGTCCGAGCACACGTGCAGTGGGTCACGCGCTCGTAAGCAGGGGTGAACTGGTGGACACCCCTGTCCTGGAGCGCACTACCCGCCACCAAGTTCGTAGAGAACGAGGGGAGGTAGAGACCTGACAGTGTGCCTGACGGGACCGCAGGACAAGGAAGGACAGTGGAGGAGGTCGCAACGACCGGACCCCCAGAGGGGTCAGCGAGGGAGACAGCAACTGGCCGAGCGAGTGGCTCAAGGACAGTGCGGTCACGAAAGAAACAGCGAGAAGCACCTGAGTCCAGTGTGAAGGTGTGCAGTGCTGCAGTCGACTCAGTACCAGCGGGCACGGACGCACTAGCACCTAGAGCAGCAGCCTCACCATCACCTGAGGTGGCAGACACGCGAGCACCTGCAGTGGCGGTCTCACTAGCACCTAGAGCGGCAGCCTCACTCACACTACACGGCAGCTGCACCGTGTTAAACTGTATTATGCTTGTAGGCTGTAGTGGGGTAGCCAATATGGGGTACAACCCCAACTAGGGTTTCATATTTGTACCCAAACTTCTGCTAGTTCATCATTCTTGCCTAGTGATTCTGACATGGTATTCAGAGCAGGAGGTCCCTAGGACCTACCGACCGTTTTTTTTAAGGGCCCACCACCGCTCGCATGCGGTTACCACGCTACCCCGTGCCCTAGCCTCGTAGCGCCCTCGTTAGCGCCCTCGCGCGCCCCTCGTTAGCGCCCTCGCGCGCACCCTCGTTAGCGCCCTCGCGCGCCCCTTCTGTAGCGCCCTCGCGCGCCCCTTGCTAGCGCCCTCGCGCGCCCCTTCACTAGCGCCCTCGCGCGCCCCTCGCCGAGCCGCCCGCTCGCAGCCCGCCCGCCCGCTCGCTGCCCGCTTCGCGGCCCGCTCGCTACGCAGCCCGCCCGCCCGCTCGCTGCCCGCTTCGCGGCCCGCCCGCTTCGCAGCCCGCTCGCTCGCTGCCCGCTTCGCGGCCCGCCCGCTTCGCAGCCCGCTCGCTCGCTGCCCGCTTCGCGGCCCGCCCACTTCGCAGCCCGCCCGCCCGCTCGCTGCCCGCTTCGCGGCCCGCCCGCTTCGCAACCCGCTCTTCCTCTGTTCTCGGCTCTAGTTGTGAGGCTGAGATCTACGCCACAGCCATGGCTGCACAGGAGTTACGCTGGCTCACCTACCTGCTGACTGACTTGGGAGAGCGGCCTAGTTCTCCTCCAGTTCTGTACGGTGACAACAAGGCGGCTCTTGCCTTGTGTCAGGAGCACAGACTGGAGCACAGGACGAAGCACATTGCTCTTCGCTACTTTCTTGCTCGAGAGCTTCAGCAGCGCGGTCAGCTTCGGCTTGTGTACGTGGACTCGAAGGCCAACACTGCTGATATCTTCACCAAGGCGCTCCCGCCTAGTGATCATCAGCGGCACTGTACTTCTTTAGGCCTTGTGTCCACGTTTCCTCACTTGCTCACTGCTTGACATTCTTTGTACTGTACTTTATATATATCTTGTTGCTTGCTTGCTAGGTTTTGATCACTGTGTTGCTTGTTTTGTACTATATCTAGCACTGCATGTGAACTGGCCTTGTGGCCTTTACTTGTGCTCGGAGTGTGGTGACGTTGTGATCCACCCTGGGCTTTGCTTTGCTTTGCTGGACTGGTCTTGTGACCCTTTGCTCTCCCCCACTTTGCCTATGGGGGTGTGTTAAACTGTATTATGCTTGTAGGCTGTAGTGGGGTAGCCAATATGGGGTACAACCCCAACTAGGGTTTCATATTTGTACCCAAACTTCTGCTAGTTCATCATTCTTGCCTAGTGATTCTGACACACCGGTCCGCGCCCAGAAGCTCCCGAACGACGCACTCCAGAGTGACTACCACGACCACCACCCCGAGAGCCCAAACTCGCGTACCACTCACGAGCCCGCTGGAGCGTAAGAGGACACTGCTGCTGCACCTGTCCACTACCAGATGCTCCCGAACAACGCACGCCAGAGCGACTACCACTACGGCCACCCCGACAGCCCAAACTGGCGTACCACTCACGGGCCCGCTGGAGCGTAAGAGGACACTGCTGCTGCACCTGTCCACTACCAGATGCTCCCGAACAACGCACTCCAGAGCGACGACCACGACGGCCACCCCGACAGCCCCAACTAGCGTACCACGCACGCGCACGAAGCAGCTGGGGCGAAGGAGGGCACGGCAGCTGCACCTGTCCACTACCAGAAGCTCCCGACTAGCGTACCACTCACGCGCACGAAGCTGCTGGGGCGTGAGGGACTCACGCGCACGGCCCTGGAGCTGCATCTGGCCACGCCAGGAGCAGCAGTAGTAGCAGTAGCGGCAGCAACAGTAGTAACAGCAGGAGCTGTGGCAGTGGGAGTAGAAAAGGCAGTAGCAGCAGTAGCAGCGGTAGCAGTGCTGGGCAATGCTCACCAGTGGTCGGCGCGGCAGGCGCAAGACGGTGGCGACAGCGGGGCCGCTACAACTGCAGGGCTGGGCCGGGCCGCAGCAGGGAGCTCCGCGGCAGCTGCTGCAGGGCGAGGCCGGGCCGCGACGGCAGCTGCTCCAGGTGCCAGGGGCGGCTGCTGCAGTGGCGGCGGCTCCAGGGGCCAGGGGCGGCTGCTGCAGGTGCGGGCTGCTCCAGGGGGGGCTGCTGCAGTGGCGGGCGGCTCCAGGGGCTGCTACTGCAGTGGCGGGCGGCTCCAGGGGCTGCTGCTGCAGTGGCGGCTGCTCCAGGGGCTGCTGCTGCAGTGGCGGCTGCTCCAGGGGCGAGAGGCGGATTAGGTCAGGGCGACGCGGCGGGCAGGTGGCGACGCCGCGGGCAGGGCGACGCGGCGGGTAGGTGGCGACGCCGCGAGCAGGGCGACGCAGCGGGCAGGTGGCGACGCCGCGGGCAGGTCGACGCGGCGGGCAGGTGGCGACGCCGCGGGCAGGTCGACGCGGCGGGCAGGTGGCGACGCCGCGGGCAGGGCGACGCGGCGGGCAGGTGGCGACGCCGCGGGCAGGTCGACGCGACGAGGGCAGGCGACGACGCCGCGGGCAGGCGACGACGTCGCGGGCAGGCGACGACGCCGCGGGCAGGCGACGACGCCGCGGGCTGGCGACGACGCCGCGGAAAGCGGGCCGCGCGCGGGTGGCTAGCAGGCCGTGCGTGCGCGGTAGGGAGAGGCGCACGAGGGCGCAAGAGCGCACGAGGGCGCGCGGTAGGGAGAGGCGCACGAGGGCGCGCGGTAGTAAGAGGCGCACGAGGGCGCGAGGGCGCACGAGGGCGCGCGGTAGTAAGAGGCGCACGAGGGCGCGAGGGCGCACGAGGGCGCACGGTAGTAAGAGGCGCACGAGGGCGCGAGGGCGCACGAGGGCGCACGGTAGGTAGGTAGGTAGGTAGCGGTGGGCCCTAAAACGGTCCTAGTGAAGGACCATGTCAGAAGTAGTAGGCAAAGTTTAGAAACAGAAAGAGGGTTTGGACTAGCAGCAGTTGAGATACAAATAGCAAACCCTAGATTGGGCTGTACTCGCTATAGAGTACCCCACTGCAGGCTAGACAAATACAACATTCTGACACTTAGTGTTGATCAGAACGTGGTGAAACTGCTCGCGAGCTGAGACTGCAGCAGCTTGTTCGGCAGCAGCTTGTTCGGAACACCGATTTTCGACAGCTCTGATTGGCTGTTGTTCGCGCTGCCACTTTGATCAAATGTGTAGCTGGAGCAGAGTGAGCAACTGGTGTGGAACAGTGCTTTCACCTCGATATGGGAGTGACCCAGTACCTTTTTTAAGCCTCCATAGAAGGCTACAGAGAAGGCAGTGCGAACGGTATGTGGTTGGCCTGCATCTTCCCTTTCTACCCAGTTACGACTGTGGATGTAGTGCATTGTATAGTGTACTATGTTCCAAAAAAAAAAAACAAGAGGCGACGAAATCGCCTTAGGGTTGCGAAGCAACAAGTGTAACTTTCTAAAAGTTTTTTGAATGAAGTTGATCACATCATCATATTTAAATTAGGAATATCTGTGCATTCTTTACCGGTATGTTCTTATGTGAATGTTGAGTTGAAGCTCTTAATTGTTCCTCAGTATTTACGTGGTAGACTTGATTTTTTCTACATCAATAAGAGCGTTTACATGAGTAGTTGTAGGTTTTATTTCTATGTTTACAGTTCTAGAATGTTTGTTGATGTATTATTTGAACGTTATTTCAAATTTCGGAGTGCTGACGTCAGCTCCGTCTCGGTGACGTCATCAGCGTCGTCAGCTTCGAACGTCGCTGACGTCAGACATAAATTCTCGCGCGAGAAAAACTGCTGACGTCAGCAGCGTCGCCCCAAATCAAATCGAGCGTTCGCTGCTGTTTTTCTCGCGCGTGAAATGTGGAGGGGGGGGAGGGGGGGAGAACGTCAGCATAATATCTCGCGCGTGAAATGTGGAGGGGGAGGGGGCCGGGGTGGGGGGGGGGGGGGGGGAGAAACGGGGGTTTCGTGAAACAGAACCTTTGGTCCTCTGTTTCACGTTGTTCTTCTTGTCGTAAGTGCTCATTGCGGCTGTTGTAACTGAAAAACGCCAGCTCACGTTTTTGTTTTTTGTCTTGAAAGTTGTCGTTCGTCTGCTCTGCTTTTGTACTATATTTCGGTTGTAACTGTCAAATGAAAACGATTTTCAAGTAGAAAACAAAAAAACAGTTGTACAACTGTAATTTGTCAACAAATTGATTATGGACTATGAACTAGAAACAAGAAAAGCAACATTGTTCTATTGGTTGTTTTGTTTCTAGCTCAATGCTTCCAATTGCTTTTTGTCTAAGTTCACAGTAGCAATTACCTTACCATTGGTCAACATTGTGTCCAATCAAGAAAGGCTCTTCCACTTCTCCCTTCCCAAAGCATTACCTAGCTCTTTCTCCCTTTCTTTTCCATCCTTCTCTTACTCACACCAAACTCAAGATTTCCTTTAGCTTCTTCTATTGTTCTTCTTCACACCAAGCTCAACACATTCAAGACCTTCAAGGTACCTATCTAGTTAATAAGCTATCATTCAACTCTTCTTAATCTACTATTGCCCCACGTTAAGTTGTCAGTGATAACGGACTGGAATGGTGAACTAGAAAGGATTGTGAGTACAAATATGAAACCCTAATGTTGTGACCCCCCTATAGGCTAACCCACTACAGCCTACACAAACACAACATATATAATGTTTGACACACCCCCATAGGCAAAGTGGGGGAGACCTAGGGGTCACAAGACCAGTCAAGGCAAAGCAAGGCAACAACAAGCTCAGGGTGGATCTCAAGGATACCACACAAATTCCGAGCACAAGCTAGTGGTCACAAGACCAGTTCACATGCAAGTTTATAACAGAGCATGAGATACAGTGATCACAACCTAGCAAGAGTAAACATGCAGGTAGATATATATATAGTGATCACAGTACAAGCAAGGTCAAGAGGTAAGTAAGTGAGGTCCAGTAGGCACAAGGCCTAGCAGAGTGCAGAAGCGCTGATGGTCACAAGGCGGAAGCGCCTTGGTGAACACATCAGCAAGGTTGGCCTCAGTGGCCACGTAACGCAGACAAAGCTGACCGCGCTGCTGCAGCTCTCGAGCAAGGAAGTACCGCAGGGCGATGTGCTTCGTTCTGTGCTCCAGTCTGTGCTCCTCACACAAGGCAATGGCAGCCTGGTTGTCGACGTACAGCACTGGAGGAGAACGAGGCCGCTCACCGTAGGTAGGTCAGCCAGCGTAGCTCCTGGGCAGCCATGGCTGTGGCGTAGATCTCAGCCTCACAACTGGAGCTGAGAACAGAAGAAGAACGTGTAGAACGCCAAGAAACTGAGCCGGAGCCAAGGCTGAAGGTGTAACCCTGAGACGACCGCTGAATAGCCTGGTCGTCCGCCCAAGAAGCGTCTGAGTGTCCAGTAAGTACAACTCGGTCTCGCCCTCCAAGCACTAGCCCCATGCCCGACGTACTGCACAAGTAGCGCAACACCCTCTTAGCGGCATCCATGTGCTCCTTCCTGTGACGGCCAGGAGCGACATAGCGTGCAAGGATGCTAAGAGGGTATGCAAGGTCAGGTCGAGTGCAGGTCATCAGGTACATGAGGCAGCCCACAAGCTCTGGATACGGGCCACTCGGCTCTACGGACTCATCCGAAGGCAGAGCTGAGAGCGAGTGACCGGTAGGCAGAGGAGTGGACTGAGGCGAGGAGTACGTGAAGCGGAAGCGCTGAAGGATCTGCTGCACCATGTGTGACTGAGTCAAGGTAATGGTGCGCCGTGCTCTGTCCCGGGTGATCCGCAAGCCAAGATAGCTTGTCAGTTCACCCAGGTCTGTACACGTGTGTCTCCTCTGCAGCTCCGACTTCACGTGGGCAAGTGCCGCGGTGTCAGCAGTGGCAAAGACCAAGTCGTCGACGTACACGAGGATGTAGAACGGCGGCAGTGAGGTGTCTGTGCGTAGAAACAGTGACGGGTCAGCAGTAGAGGGAGCGAACCCAAGAGCCGCAAGTGTCGTCCTCAGTGTGTCGTGCCACTCACGCGGTGCCTGGCGGAGACCGTAGACCGGCCGCTGAAGCCTCCACTGGGTACCAGGAGGAACCGACCCAGTGAAGCCAGGAGGGCGGCGCAGCCAGATCTCCTCGTGCAGGCTGCCCTGCAAGAAAGCAGTGCTGAAGTCAAGTGAGTGAAGCTCGTAGTCGCGCTGAGCGGCTATGTGCAGCAGCACCCGAAGAGTGGTCATCTTCGGGGTGGGGGAGAAGGTCTGAAAGAAGTCAACTCCCTCTCGCTGACTGAAGCCTCGAGCCACGTAGCGCGCCTTGAAGACAGGAGGAGAACCCGGTGGCCGCTTCACCCTGAAAATCCACATGCCACTGACGATGTTCGCCCCAGGTGGGGGAACCTCGTCGACGTAGGTGCGTGTGGACTTCCAGGAAGCCATCTCCGCGTCCATGGCTGTCTGCCACTGAGAGGAGTAGGGACCCGCCATCGCCTCAGCGTAAGTGCGCGGGGTTGGGATGTCTGGTGCATCCGGGTCTCCCTCAGGGGCAACTAGCATGGACACGAGGTGGGGTAAAGCAGCAGCAAAGCACTGGAACTCCTCCTGTCTGTCCTCAAGGACGTCCGTGCCAAGAGCACACTCACCCCCGACGGATGGAGGACAGACAGACTCAGACTCAGACTCAGCAACAAGGCTAGTGGCGTAGTCTAGACGACACCGGGCAGCAAAGTCTATCAACTCAGCGACTAGAGCAGACGCAGCAGAGGACTCAAAGGCAGGGTCAGTGACAACAGTAGCGAGGAGACGGGTGACAGTGGGACTGGCAGCACGACGGGAGTCAGACTCCGGGTCAGGAAGAGTAGGCAGAGAGGAAGCAGGAGGAGACGGTAGCGGGACACGCTGAGGAGCAGTGGAGGGACGCAGAGTCATGTAGTGAGTGCCAGGGACAGGAGGAGGACGCTCACGTGGGACACGACGACCAGTGCGAGCAGTACGAACAGGCGACGCAGGACGAGACTCAGGCTCACGACGCTCTGTAAGACCTCCCGTGGGACCAGTGTAAGGAGAGGGAGCAGGGAGAGGCGAGGCAGGCGGTAACTGTGACGGCGACTGGACAAGCGGAGGACACTCTACTGAGGGAGGAGGACAGGGAGGAGGAGCCTGACCAAGAACCTGCTGAAGAAGTGGTACGAAGTACGGTCGCGGCCGCGTAGCGTCTCCAGAACCAGCAGAGACACCAGCGGCAGGGTCCGCAGCACCAGCAGCAGCTCCAACGTCCGGGTCCTCAACACCAGCAGCAGCTCCACCGGCCGGGTCCTCAGCACCAGCAGCAGCACCACCGCTCGGGTCCTCAGCTCCAGCAGTAGCTCCAACGTCCGAGTCCTCAGCACCAGCAGCAGCTCCACCGCCCGGGTCCTCAGCACCAGCAGCAGCTCCAGCGCCCGGGTCCTCAGCTCCAGCAGTAGCTCCAACGCCCGGGTCCTCAGCACCAGCAGCAGCGCCACCGCTCGGGTCCGCAGTACCAGCAGCAGCTCCAACGCCCGGGTCCTCAGCACCAGCAGCAGCCCCAACGCCCGGGTCCTCAGCACCAGTAGCAGCGCCACCCCCAAGGTCCGCAGCACCCGGAGGACCACTCCGAAGACTGCAGCGGCGTGTGTACCACTCTCGGATCTGCTGAATGGGGGGGAGCTCCTGGGTAGGAGGGGAAGTACCGGGACGAGCTCCAGCAGCACCTCTCCGGAGGCGGCAGTACTCGAGGTACCTCTCCTGCAGCTGTTGGGTGGAGAGGGCTCCTCCAGGTGTAGCACGCTCAGTCTCAGCACCCCCAGACTCAGCACCCCCAGACTCCGCACCCCCAGGCTCAGCACCTCCAGGCTCCGCACCGCCAGGCTCCGCACCTCCAGGCTCAACACCCCCAGGCTCCGCACCCCCAGACTCAGCACCCCCAGGCTCAGCACCCCCAGACGTAGGACGAGAGTCAACAGCTACCTCGACCGGCTCACCCGGGTCTACCTGGGACACACCTGAGGGAGCGGCACCCTGAGGGGGGAGGGGGTCTGGTACCTCAGCACCTGGAGCGAGGAAGAGAGGCGGGGGGGGGAGCGGGGCAGTGCGGTAGGGGAAGAGGCGGTAGTAGGGGACGGACTCGTCAAAAGTGACGTCCTGAGAGGCCAGGACACGACGCGAGGTGGGGTGGTAGAACTGCCAACCAGGGGCGTCCGGGACAAAGCCAAGGAAGACGCAGGGGACAGCGCGACGGGAGAGCTTGTCCGCGGACGTGTCGCGGACAAAAGCTCGGGATCCCCAGACCCGAAAACGCGACGCATCGCCAGCCTCTCCCGTCCAACGCAGTGTCGGAGAAGTCTCGGGCAAGGAGACACGGGGCCAGAGGTTGAGCTGATGCGCAGCGTATCGGACCGCAAACGGCCACAGAAAATGGGGGGCAGCCGCATGACTCAAGGAGGTACGAGCGACCTCCATGACTAGACCAATGCGGCGCTCAGCAACCCCATTCTGCTGTGGAGAGGCCGGAAGCGTGAATGACTGCTCAATGCCCTCCTGCTGACAGAAGGCCTCCAGGAGGCCAGAGGAAAACTCCCCACCTCTGTCAGAGTGCAGACGCAGGACAGGAAAGTCGGAGCGGAAACGCCTGGTGAGCTGGAGACGAGATCTGCGGATCCAAGGGATCAAGACATCAGGTACGTCACCCTTGGCTCGCAAGGGGAAGACCGTGGTGTAGCGCGAGAAGTCGTCAACAACGAGCAGGAAGTACCGCTCCTGACCCTGTCCACGGACGCGGGCTGGGCCCCACATGTCCATGTGGAGCGTCTGCAAGGGAGCAGTCGTCGGGGGAAAGGAGGAGGAGTGAGGAGCGGCGCGCTGCCGCCCCTCGACACAGGGAATACAGGGAGGAGCAGGCGAGTCGGGAAGGGGAGGGAGCACCCTGGGAAGACCAGCAACAAGGTCCCGTTTGTGCATGGTCCGAAGGCGCTGCACAGACGGGTGACCAAGGCGGTGGTGCCAAAGGACAGTCTCATGCGCCAGAGAGCGACATGAGCAGGGGGCGGACAGCTGACCTGACGCAGACGCAGACGTAGACGCAGACGCAGCTACCTGAGGGGACTCAGTGGTCAGTGTGTACAGGTCCGACCCCGGCTCTCGAGTGAAAGTAGCCAGGTGGCGACCCGTCCGAGCACACGTGCAGTGTGTCACGCGCTCGTAAGCAGGGGTGAACTGGTGAACACCCGAGTCCTGGAGCGCACAACCCGCCACCAAGTTCGTAGAGAACGAGGGGAGGTAGAGACCGGAAAGCGTGCCGGACGGGACCGCAGGACAAGGAAGAACAGTGGAGGAGGTCGCAATGACCGGACCCCCAGAGGGGTCAGCAAGGGAGACAGCAACTGGCCGAGCGAGTGGCTCAAGGATAGTGCGGTCACGAAAGAAAGAGCGAGAGGCACCTGAGTCCAGTGTGAAGGTGTGCAGTGCTGCAGTCAACTCAGTACCAGGGGGCACGGACGCACTAGCACCTAGGGCAGCAGCCTCACCAGGACCTGTGGGAGCAGACGCACTAGCACCTAGAGCGGCAGCCGGACTGGCCTGAATGCCCGGGTCGGGCGGAACACGCAAGTACTGAGCACCCTCTCCACTAATAGACATGGCATACATGGCAGTGAGAATAGTATCAAAGTCTAGAGCCCAAATATCAACACCCCTCTTTTCCAGATCAGCCCAGCGCGGCAGCTCAGCGGCATCAGGAAACTGGGTGCGCCACGCGTCGTTAAGGCGCGCGAAGCAGCGGTGCGTGGGGTGCGGCCTCCCACACTGCTGGCCGCTGCGGTCACCTGTGCGAATGACGTACGTGCAGGTAAAGCCACGCTGCGCATACCACTCACGGGCGGCCTGAAGCGTCGGGGCGGGCTGCTGACTCGGGCCTCCGCCAGTGCCTCCACGACCACCACCGCCACCACCACCGCCTCGGCCACCTCCACCCCTGCCGCCGCCACGACCACCTCCACCTCCGCTGCCGCCTCCACCCCTGCCACCGCTCCCGCCGCTGCTGTCTCCTCCCCCACTGCCGCCACTAGCCTCCCCAGTCGCGCCTCCACTCCCACCGCCTCCACCCCCACCTCCTCCGCCACCACCCCCACCCCTGCCTCCCTTGCTCCTGCGGCGCCCGCTCGAAGCAGACGCGGTCCCGACCTTCTCAGCACCAAGGAGGTCGACAGCAGCAGCAGAGGCGACAGAGGGGAGGAGGGGGGAAGGGGAACACCCCTCGAAGAACGGGGTGCGGGGGTCGCCACGAGAGGTGCCTACAGCGACGATGCTCGCCTCAGCTGCAAGCAGTTCCTTCTCGAGGAGGGCAACAGTGAGCTCAGTGGGGGAGCGAGAGAGGAAGTGGTCCCTGACAGCGCGCAGAGAGTCAGGGAGGCGGGTGACGATGTGGTAGAGAGTGATCCAGAGCGGGGGGGGGTTGCTAGTGAGAAACTCGGCAGGCATAGCAGCGCGAAAGCGGGCCTCACTAGTCTTAAGGTGGGTGATGAGGTCTGCGACAGTGTGAAAGGAGGCTAGGTCGGGGAACAGGTAGGGGAGAGTGAGGCGGCCTAGCGTAGCAGAAGCGGGTGAGGAGTAGCGGGCAACTACAGCGGTGTAGAGGTCCTTAGCGGTCTTGCACTGGCCGAAGTGCTCGCGCTCGTCTAGCGGCAGGGAGTTGCGAATAGCAAAGCGAGCGTGCGCATCACGAGTCTGCCACTGAGAGCGTAGAGTGCTGTCAGCAGACGTGTCAGGGGCAGTAGCATGGCCTAGGGCGTGGTCGTACAGCGAGATGTCTTCCTTGGCAGTGAGCTGTAGGAACAGGTGCAGGTCATCTAGCCAGGTTTCGAACTTCACCGGACGGCCCTCGGCATCGAAAGCTAGAACGGGAGGACTAGCCATAGTGACAGTAGTAGGAGGAGGAACTAGGCCGCTGGAAAGGTGTGCGTAGGGTCAACGGGACCGGCGGGGCCGCTAGGTAAGGCGCGGGCGGGGTCGACTGTCCGTAGTGGCACACGAGCGGCAGGAGTAGGGAGCGTGGCAGCAGGAGCTGCAACGGCGCACTGGTGGCAGCTGCAGTGGCAGCAGTGTGCGCGGTAGGTAGCGTAGGGGCAGCGGCGGCGCACGGGCAGCGGCGGCGCACGGGCGGCAGCAGTGCACGTGCGGCGACGGCAGGAGGCAGCGGTGCGCAAGCAGCAGCGGAAGCAGCGCACGGGCGGCAGCTGCGTATGCGCACGTGCGGCAGTGGCAGCGGCGCACGGGCGGTTGCGGGCAGCGGGGCGTGCGCGAGCAGGCGACGGGCGGCTGCGGGGCGTGCGCGAGCAGGCGACGGGCGGCTGCGGGGCGTGCGCGAGCAGGCGACGGGCGGCTGCGGACGGGCGGCCTCTGCGACGGCGGGCTGCGGGCAGCGGGGCGTGCGCGAGCAGGCGACGGGCGGCTGCGGGGCGTGCGCGAGCAGGCGACGGGCGGCTGCGGGGCGTGCGCGAGCAGGCGACGGGCGGCTGCGGGGCGTGCGCGAGCAGGCGACGGGCGGCTGCGGACGGGCGGCCTCTGCGACGGCGGGCTGCGGGCAGCGGGGCGTGCGCGAGCAGGCGACGGGCGGCTGCGGGGCGTGCGCGAGCAGGCGACGGGCGGCTGCGGACGGGCGGCCTCTGCGACGGCGGGCTGCGGGCCTGCGGGGCGTGCGCGAGCAGGCGACGGGCGGCTGCAGCAGCGGGTGCGTCAGCGTGGCGCACAGGGCAGCGGCGGGCAGTGCGCGAGGCTACGAGGCGCACGGGCAGCAGCGCAAAGGCGCGCGGGCAGCGGGGAGGCAGCGTGACGGGCCGCGCGCGAAGAAAATAAAGCGCGCGCGGGCAGCTGGCGGGGCGCACGCGTGAAAACGGCCGCGCGCGAGCGGCTAGTACGGCGCGCGCGGTAAAAAAAAAGGAAAGCCACGCGCGGGCGGCTAGCGAGCTGCGTGCGCGTGGTAGGTAGGTAAGGAGCGCTCTAGGACGCGCAGGCGCACGAGGCGCACAGTAGGTAGGTAGGTAGGTAGGTGGGCCCTAAGAACAGTCCTAGCGACGGACCTGCTCTGAAACCATGTCAGTGATAACGGACTGGAATGGTGAACTAGAAAGGATTGTGAGTACAAATATGAAACCCTAATGTTGTGACCCCCCTATAGGCTAACCCACTACAGCCTACACAAACACAACATATATAATGTTTGACATAAGTGAGTTGAGATATTCTTCTATTCTCTTAGTCACGTGCTTGGCTGTTTGGTGAAGATATGAGTTTCTAATCTAGTTTTTTTACTAAATTTCAACAATTCGATTTCAAACTCTTCCTGCTAGTCTCCACTTCTCATCACCTTTCATGATGTACCCTAGCTTATCTATCTAGAAGAAAGTTGAGCTCAATTCTTGTGTGTATTTATTAACCTCATGTGTTGACTTCTATGTTCCTGCATATACCAACATACAATCCAACACCCTGTTTTTTGTTCCTGAACGTGCTTATCTTATCAATCATCAACAGTTGGGTTACATCAGCATCTTCACTTCAGGCTGCACCGAATTTCAAAGTCTCCATTTGAAGTTTTTGTGGTACGATTTTGAGATTGCTTGTTTGTTAATAATATTGATTTACCCGCTTTTTTTTTTACTTTGTCTTTCAATTTAAGTCTCATGAAAAGTGCTGTTGTTCTTCATTCTGTTACTCTTCTCAGCAGGGAAAACAAGAACGGATCCACACCGTCAGCATTGAAATTGTGTCAGATTGTTCAGCATACCAAGGTTAAATTTGATGTTTGACTATGTTCACCAATGTTCTGAATTCATTAAGAACATTGTTGTATCACAACTATTCTGTTCAATATTTTCACCTTTTTAATGCTTGCTTCTACTTCTAATTTAAATGTATGTGTTTCTAACATTTGATACATGTGTACTATACGTTTTGTGCACTGTCTTACAGCAACATAATCAAGATTCCGCATCATCCCTTCCGAAACTGGGAGTCTACTGAAGTGTTGGCTGTAAGCATTCAAGCCATTTACATTGTTTTTTTTAATATACAATGTATTGTTATTTCATGGAGCAATTCTCATTTTGAGCAAGTTATTTGGTGGTGTAGCTGGTAAATAAATATATGCTTGTGTATATACTTGTGTATATGCTTCTCTTATGCTTTTGTTTTTGCTGGATATTTTCTCTATTTAACTCATTTTTTAAACAAGTTTGTCTCCTTTTGTGTTTAAGCTCAGATTGGTGTTGAAACTCTTTGTGGGCGCTTGAATCTTGCTGAAGCTGAATATCCAAGGTCCATAATGTTCTGAATTTTTCAACAAAAATATCATTTGTGCTTTTGTGCTTTAATTTCTTAATGTTAATATTGCTGGTACTTTGTGCCTTCTTCTCTGTTTGTTGGTCATACATTTAGCCATTCAAAATATAAATCAGGCATGTTTCATTGCGACTTAATTATAATGGGATTAATTACTATTATGTTTATGCATTGTTCTTTTTAAATTTTAGTACTATCTTGTCAAAATATATACATATATATCGTGCATCCATTTTGGTTTTTGTGTCAATTCCTTTGTCTCTGTGTTTTTCAGCGTGCGAACTTGGATTGGCGTCGGGACATTTGAGGGAGCACTTCGTGACATTTGGAGATAGGCACTCCTGCACCTAGACTCTTTACGGGGGCTTCAATTGACGGTGCGTTAAGAAGAAGGTTTGTGTTTCGTAGAAGAAATGTACGTGGGGATGGGGCATGTTTATATCGGTGCTTGTCACTCGCAATAACCAATAATGATGAACTTTGGCGCCCGTTAAAGGACAAAATCGTTCAACATGTACATGCAAATTGGGCAAGATACCAAATGATAGTGTCGATGTGTCATGATGTTCCGCTAGCATCGGCGGATGAATATGTCAATTATATTCAACATCCTTCAGTTTGGGGTTCAGTTTGCGAAATCAAAGCCTTTTGCGAGTTACTGAACATGACTGTTATTATTTGGCTCCATTCCCGTGAATGGGTCCAATACGAAGGAATTGAATTTCTAACGAATAATAATCAAATTCATCTTTGGTTATCAAACAACCACTACACACTTCTCGAGCAATGTGAGAAAGGCGAAATTTGGGGCACCTCATTTCCTTTTGAAACAACCACACAGAGATAGCTACATTAAACAAAACTTGGTATCATCAGCTACGGTCGTGCCGAGCACTGAACTCGGGTTGGGTGATAAGGAGCGTAACACTCCACGAAGTGCGAAAATGTCATCTTCAGGTATTCACGTTGCCTCATCTGATTCAGTGCCAACTACTGGAACACGCCATGCGCGACCGAGTTGTGTTGACGAAGTGGAAGAAGATGTGACTGTTGTAAATATTTCAGATGGAAGGATTGATGCAAATGGAGATATCCATTTTTCGATTCCTAACATTGCACCAATTAGAGACCTTACTGGTATTATTGTAGAACGATCTCGATACACAGTAAGGATGATGGTAAAAGGAGGAAAAATACGCGTTGGCGGGTTCCTTACAGATCGTCATGCCGCTTGGGCACGTCAATACGCTGTCTTAAAGTATAAAGGATTGAATACGAAAGAGAAGCTTCCGTTCGACCGACGATATTTCATCGATAACGAAAGACTTGTGCGCGTCCCATTTTTTGACTCGATGTTTAAGATCGACGATAATACCGCATCTACGCAAAATTCGAAGAAGACGTATACAGGCGTTTACCAAGGTTGTGAGAAGTTTGGATTTCGAATAATGGTGCGCGGTAAACCTTATATGTACGAAAAATGGGATTCAGAAGAATCTGCGGCACGTGCAAGACAATACTTGTTGCATCTAATTTTCGGCCCCGAATGCAGGAAGAACTTATCATTTAATGTGGACGAGTATTGTCAAAATAGGAGCTAGAATCATGAGCCATAGCTAGGTAAACCCTAGCTAGGCAAGAGAGAAACAAGCAAAGGAGGGGTTGCACTAGCAAGAATGGGGATACAAATAGCAAACCCTAGAAGGGTTGTACTCGCTATAGAGCACCCCACTACAGGCTAGAGCATAATATTCTGACACACCCCCATGTTAGAAGTGTCAGAATCACTAGGCAAGAATGATGAACTAGCAGAAGTTTGGGTACAAATGTGAAACCCTAGTTGGGGTTGTACCCCATATTGGCTACCCCACTACAGCCTACAAGCATACTACAGTTTAACACACCCCCATAGGCAAAGTGGGGGAGAACAAAGGGTCACAAGACCAGTCCAGCAAAGCAAAGCAACGCCCAGGGTGGATCACAACGTCACCACACTCCGAGCACAAGTAAAGGCCACAAGGCCAGTTCACATGCAGTGCTAGATATAGTACAAGACAAGCAACAAGATATATATAAAGTACAGTACAAAGAATGTCAAGCAGTGAGCAAGTGAGGAAACGTGGACACAAGGCCTAAAGAAGTACAGTGCCGCTGATGATCACTAGGCGGGAGCGCCTTGGTGAAGATATCAGTAGTGTTGGCCTTCGAGTCCACGTACACAAGCCGAAGCTGACCGCGCTGCTGAAGCTCTCGAGCAAGAAAGTAGCGAAGAGCAATGTGCTTCGTCCTGTGCTCCAGTCTGTGCTCCTGACACAAGGCAAGAGCCGCCTTGTTGTCACCGTACAGAACTGGAGGAGAACTAGGCCGCTCTCCCAAGTCAGTCAACAGGTAGGTGAGCCAGCGTAACTCCTGTGCAGCCATGGCTGTGGCGTAGATCTCAGCCTCACAACTAGAGCCGAGAACAGAGGAAGAGCGGGTGGACCGCCACGAGACAGAACCTGAGCCAAGGCTGAAGGTGTAACCCTGTGACGACCGCTGCGTAGCCAGGTCGTCCACCCAAGAGGCGTCCGAGTGACCAGTGAGGACAACTCTGTCGCGTCCTCCAAGCACCAGCCCCATGCCTGATGTACTGCACAGGTAACGCAGCACCCTCTTAGCAGCCTCCCAGTGCTCTCGCCTGTGTCTCCCAGGCGCAACGTAACGAGCAAGGATGCTAAGAGGGTACGCGAGGTCAGGTCGCGTGCAAGTCATCAGGTACATGAGGCAGCCTACAAGCTCTGGGTACGGGCCACTCGGCTCTACGGACTCGTCCGAAGGTGGAGCTGAGAGCGAGTGGCTGGTAGCCAGAGGTGTGGCCTGTGGTGAGGAGAACTGGAAGCCGAAGCGCTGAAGGACCTGCTGCACCATGTGTGACTGAGTCAGGGTGATGGTGCGGCGAGCTCTGTCCCGGGTGATCTGCAAGCCAAGGTAGCTACGCAGTTCACCCAGGTCAGTGCAGGTGTGTCTCTTCTGCAGCTCCGACTTCACACGAGCGAGTGCCTCAGTGTCAGCAGTAGCAAAGACCAAGTCGTCGACGTACACGAGGATGTAGAACGGCGGCAACGACGTGTCTGTGCGCAGAAACAGCGACGGGTCAGCAGTAGACGGCGCGAACCCAAGAGCCGCAAGAGTAGTCCTCAGTGTGTCGTGCCACTCACGTGGCGCCTGGCGGAGACCGTAGACTGGCCGGCGGAGACTCCACTGGGTACCAGGGGGAAACGACCCAGTAAAGCCAGGTGGGCGGCGCAGCCAGATCTCCTCGTGCAGGCTGCCCTGCAGGAACGCTGTGCTGAAGTCAAGAGAGTGAAGCTCGTAGTCACGCTGAGCAGCAACGTGCAGCAGAACCCGAAGAGTGGTCATCTTCGGGGTGGGGGAGAAGGTCTGGAAGAAGTCGACCCCCTGACGCTGACTGAAGCCTCTAGCAACGTAACGAGCCTTGAAGACAGGCGGAGAACCTGGCGGCCGCTTCACCCTGAAAATCCACATGCCATCGACGATGTTCGCCCCAGGAGGGGGAACCTCGTCGACGTAGGTGCCTGTGGACTTCCAGGATGCCATCTCTGCGTCCATGGCTGTCTGCCACTGAGAGGAGTAGGGACCCGAGATCGCCTCTGCGTAAGTGCGCGGAGTGGGGATGTCTAGTGCATCCGGGTCTCCCTCAGGGGCAAGCAACCAGGCCACGAGATGAGGTACAGCAGCCGCAAGAGAGTCAAAGTCCTCCTGCCTGTCCTCAAGGACGTCCGTGCCAAGAGCACACTCACCCCCGACGGACGGAGGACAGACAGACGCAGACTCAGACTCAGCAACAAGGCTAGCAGCGTAGTCTAGACGACAGGCAGCAGCAAAGTTAACCAACTCAGCGACCAGAGCAGACGCAGCCGAGGACTCAAAGGTAGGGTCAGTGACAACAGTAGCGAGGAGACGCGTGACTGTAGGGTGCTCAGCGCGATACCGGTCAGACTCAGGGTCCGGAACGTCAAGCAAAGAGGACGCAGGAGGAGACGGTAGAGGGACACGCCGAGGAGCAGTAGAGGGACGCAGAGTCATGTAGTGAGTGCCTGGGACAGGAGGAGGACGCTCACGACGGACACGACTACCAGTGCGAGCAGGACGAACAGGCGACACAGGACGAGACTCAGGCTCACGACGCTCTGTAAGACCTCCTGTGGGACCAGCGTAAGGAGAGGGAGCAGGGAGAGGCGAGGCAGGCGGTAACTGTGACTGCGGCTGGACAGGCGGAGGACACTCTACGGAGGGAGGAGGACAAGGAGGAGGAGCCTGCCCAAGAACCTGCTGAAGGAGCGGTACGAAGTACGGTCGCGGCCGCGCAGCGTCTCCAGAAGCAGACGGGACTCCAGCGGCCGGGTCCTCAGCACCAGTAGGAGCTCCAGCGTCCGGGTCCACAGCACCAGCAGCAGCTCCACCGGCCGGGTCCCCAGCTCCAGCAGTAGCTCCACCGTCCGACTCCTCAGCACCAGCAGCAGCTCCACCAGGTGGGTCCGCAGCACCAGCAGCAGCGCCACCCCCAGAGTCGGCAGCTCCAACTCCGCTAGCACCGCCAGCGCCAGAGTCCCCAGCTCCAGCAGCTCCAGTCACAGTGCTCCCAGAACAGCCAGTCCCGGCAGCTCCAGTACCCCCAGTACGAGCACCCCCAGGACGAGCAGCTCCAGCACCCCAAACTCCAGCCGAGCCACTAGGACGGCGAAAGCGGCGGACGTACCAGTCGCGAAGCTGCTGCGGTGTGAGAGACTGCTCAGCACCCCGAACCGGAGCACCCCCAGACGCAGTAACCCGAGGCTCCGTAGGCTCAGTAGCAGCACCCCCAGGCTCAGTACCCGCAGGCTCAGTACCCGCAGGCTCAGCACCCCCAGTCGCAGCACCCCCAGGCGGCAAACTCTCAGGCACAGTACCCTCAGCTCCAGCACCCGCAGTCCCAGCACTCCCAGGCCTCGCACCCGCAGGCTCAGCACCCCCAGGCGCAGCACCCCCAGGCTCCATACTCTCAGGCACCGTACCCTCAGCTCCAGCACCCTCAGTCCCAGCACCTGCAGCCCCAGCACCCCCAGGCCCAGCACCCCCAGGCTCAGCACCCCCAGGCTCAGCACTCCCAGCAGCACCACCCGCAGCAGCACCTGAGTCACCTGTGACCTCGACAGGCTCAGCGACGGGAGGAGGGTCTACCTGAGAGACACCTGAAGGAGCAGGACCCTGAGGGGGAAGGGGGTCTACCGGAGGGGGACCAGGAGCAAGGAAAAGCGGCGGGGGAGGGAGGGGGGCAGTGCGGTAGGGGAAGAGACGGTAAAAAGGGACCGACTCGTCAAAGGTGACATCCTGAGAGGCAAAGACCCGGCGCGAGGTGGGGTGGTAAAACTGCCAGCCAGGCGCGTCAGGGACAAAGCCAAGGAAGACACAGGGAAGCGTGCGGGAGGAGAGCTTGTCCGCGGACGTATCGCGGACAAGGGCACGAGCACCCCACACCCGGAAGCGCGACGCATCGCCAACCTCCCCCGTCCAACGCAGTGTGGGCGAGGTCTCCGGCAAGGAGACACGGGGCCAGAGGTTGAGCTGATGCGCGGCGTACCGGACAGCAAACGGCCACAGAAAATGGGGAGCCGCCGCGTGGACCAAGGAGGTACGAGCGACCTCCATGACCAGGCCAATGCGGCGCTCAGCAACCCCATTCTGCTGTGGGGAGTCCGGAAGCGTGAAGGTCTGCTCGATGCCCTCCGCCTGACAGAAGGTCCTCAGGAGATCGGAGGAAAACTCACCACCTCTGTCAGAGTGCAGACGCAGGACAGGAAGATCCGTCCGGAAACGGCGGCGGAGCTGGAGACGAACCGTGCGGATCCAAGGGATCAGAACAGCAGGGACCTCACCCTTGGTGCGCAAGGGGAAGACCGTGGTGTAACGCGAGTAGTCGTCGACAACCAGCAAAAAGTACCGCTCACCGCCCTGACCACGAACGCGGGCTGGGCCCCACACGTCCAGGTGGAGGGTCTCCAGAGGAGCCTCTGTCGGGGGGAACGAGGAGGAGTGAGGAGCGGCGCGCTGCCGCCCCTCGACGCAAGGAAGGCAAGGCGGCGCAGGCGAGGCAGGGAGGGGAGGGAGGGACCTGGGAAGACCGGACACAAGGAGGCGACGGTGCATGCCACGAAGGCGTGGCAAGGAGGGGTGACCCAGGCGGTGGTGCCAGAGAAGAGTCTGGTGCGACAGGGAACGACACTCACAGGTGTGGGCCACCAGACCTGACGCAGACACCTGACCGACAGCAGCTACCTGGGGAGACGCAGTGGTCAGTGTGTAGAGACTCGACCCCGGCCGACGGGTGAACGTAGCCAGGTGACGGCCGGTCCTGGAGCACGTGCAGATCGCCACACGCTGTCCGCCAGGGGTAAAGGTGTCAACCCACTGATCCTGGAGGACAGCGTTGCTCACCAGGTTCGTCGAGAACGAGGGGAGGTGGAAACCCGACAACGAGCCAGACGGAACCGCCGGACAAGGGAGGACAGTGGTGGACTGGGCAAGGACTGGGCCCCCAGAGGGGTCAGCCAAGGAGACTGGGACCGGTGCAGGAAGCGGTGTGAGCTCAGTACTGTCACGAAAGAAGCAACGGGAAGCACCTGAGTCAAGGGTGAAGGTGTGACAGGCCTCAGCCGGTGCGGTACCTGAGAGAGGAGTCTGTGTGGGTGCTGTACCTGAGAGAGCAGACTCGAAACCAGCCGGGACAGCACTGGGGGGAGCAAGTACAGGGGGCACCATACCAGAGAGAGCAGACTCACTAGTACCCAGGGCAGCAGGCTCTATACCTGGGTCAGGCGGCACACACAGGTAACAGTCTCCCTCGGCACTAACAGTCAATGCATACATGGCAGCAATAATAGCATCATAGTCAAGAGCAAAGACATCAACACCAGCCCTCATGAGCTCAGCCCAGCGGGGGCGCTCAACATCCGCACCCATCTCCTCACGCCAAGCGTCGTCAAGGCGGGAGAAGCAGCGGTACGGGGTGTGGAACCTCCCACACGTCTGTCCCTTGCGGTCACCTGTGCGAATGACATAAGAACAGCGGGCACTGGCCCCCGACGTCCCACGCTGAGCAAGCCACTCACGAAGCTGCTGGGTCGTCTGGGGACGCTGCTGCTGCTGGGAGCTCTGGCCAGAGCCAGTGCCTCCACTCCGACCTCCGCCGCCACCACTACCACCGCTCCGACCGCCACCGCCACCACCGCCACCACCGCCACCGCCGCCACCGCCGCCGCCGCCACTACTGCCACTGCTCCCTCCGCCGCCCCCGTCTCCACCACCGACCCCACTCCCACCAGCGCTCCCGCCACCGCTCCCTCCAGCACCGCCTCCCCCCCCACCTCCCCCACCTCCTCCCCCACCAGCGCCACCACCACCACTTTTGCCCCCCTTGCCCTTGCCGGTGCGGCGCCTCCCACCAGGAGTAGAAGCAGCGCCAACAGACTCAGCACCAAGGAAGTCAACAGCAGCAGCAGCAGCGTAGGAGGGAGCGAGGGGAGAGGGAGAACACCCCTCAAAGATGGGGGTGCGAGGAGCGCCACGAGCAGCACCGACAGCTACAATGCTCTTTTCGGCCGCGAGCAGGTGCTCCTCTAGGAGGGCGACTGTGAGCTCAGTGGGACAGCGAGCAAGGAAGTGGTCTCGAACTGAGCGGAGGGTGTCAGGGAGACGGGTGACTATGAAGTGGAGTGTCCAGTACAGGGGAGGGGGGTTCTTAGCGCAGAACTCGGTGGGAAGGGCGGCACGCAGGCGAGCATCACTAGTGCGAAGGTGGGTGATAAGATCGGCGACTGTAGTAAAGGTGGACAGATCGGGGAACAGGTACGGCAGCATGAGGCGGCTAAGCTCGGCTGTGGCAGGCGAGGAGTAGCGAGCGACGACAGCGTCGTACAGGGCCTTAGCGGATTTGCAGTCGCCAAAATGCTCTAGCTCAGCTAACGGCAGGTGACTGCGAATGGCTAGGCGAGCAGCTGCGTCACGAGTCTGCCAGTGGGAACGAACACTAAGCTCAGCTGTGGCAGGAGGGGCAGGCGCAGCACCAGACGCGTAGTCATAGAGCGACACATGCTCCTTGCTATCGCTCAGGAGAAACAGCTGCAGGTCATCTAGCCAAGCGGTGAAACGCACAGGGCGGCCCTCAGCATCGAACGACAGCACGCGAATGGAAGCCATAGCGACAGTGTGACAGAGTAACGCAAGCTGCCGCAGCAGGGGAAGGCGACTGTGCACGGATAGAGAGCAGCGGGCGAGGCTGGCGCTACGGGCAGGCGGCGCTGCAAGCGGTCAGTGCGACGGGAGGGCGACGCTGCGAGCGGGCAGCGCGGCGGACGGGCCGGGAAGCGGGCAGCGCGGCGGGCAGGCGGCGCTGCAAGCGGGCAGCACGGCGGGCGGGCGACGCTGCGAGGCGGGCGGGCCGCAAAGCGAGCGGGCGGGCGGGCTGCGAAGCGGGCAGCGGGCGAGCGGGCTGCGATGCGAGCGGGCCGCGAAGTGGGCAGCGAGCGGGCGGGCGGGCTGCGAAGTGGGCGGGCCGCGAAGCGGGCAGCGGGGCGAGCGGGCTGCGAGGCGGGCGGGCCGCGAAGCGGGCAGCGAGCGGGCGGGCGGGCTGCGAAGTGGCGGGCCGCGAAGCGGGCAGCGAGCGAGCGGGCTGCGAAGCGGGCGGGCCGCGAAGCGGGCAGCGAGCGGGCAGCGAAGCGGGCGGGCCGCGAAGCGGGCAGCGAGCGGGCGGGCGGGCTGCGTAGCGAGCGGGCCGCGAAGCGGGCAGCGAGCGGGCGGGCGGGCTGCGAGCGGGCGGCTCGGCGAGGGGCGCGCGAGGGCGCTAGTGAGGGGCGCGCGAGGGCGCTAGTGAGGGGCGCGCGAGGGCGCTAGCAAGGGGCGCGCGAGGGCGCTAACGAGGGCGCACGAGGGCGCTACGAGGCTAGGGCACGGGGTAGCGTGGTAACCGCATGCGAGCGGTGGTGGGCCCTAAAAAAAAACGATCGGTAGGTCCTAGGGACCTCCTGCTCTGAATACCATGTCAGAATCACTAGGCAAGAATGATGAACTAGCAGAAGTTTGGGTACAAATGTGAAACCCTAGTTGGGGTTGTACCCCATATTGGCTACCCCACTACAGCCTACAAGCATACTACAGTTTAACAAGAAGAACTAGGCAAGAATGATGCATTGAATGGGAGAATTGGGTACAAGTAGCAAACCCTAGTTGGGGTTGTACCCCATATCAGCTACCCCACTACAGCCTACCAACATATAACACATTACAACTTAACACACCCCATAGGCAAAGTGGGGGAGAGCAAAGGGTCACAAGACCAGTCCAGCAAAGCAACGCAAGCCCAGGGTGGATCACAAAGTCACCACACTCCGAGCACAAGCAAAGGCCACAAGGCCAGTTCACATGCAGTGCTAGATATAGTACAAGGCAAGCAACAGGATATATATAAAGTACAGTACAAAGAATGTCAAGCAGTAAGCAAGTGAGGAAACGTGGACACAAGGCCTAAAGAAGTACAGTGCCGCTGATGATCACTAGGCGGGAGCGCCTTGGTGAAGATATCAGCAGTGTTGGCCTTCGAGTCCACGTACACAAGCCGAAGCTGACCTCGCTGCTGCAGCTCTCGAGCAAGAAAGTAGCGAAGAGCAATGTGCTTCGTCCTGTGCTCCAGTCTGTGCTCCTGACACAAGGCAAGGGCCGCCTTGTTGTCGCCGTACAGAACTGGAGGAGAACTAGGCCGCTCTCCCAAGTCAGTCAGCAGGTAGGTGAGCCAGCGTAACTCCTGTGCAGCCATGGCCGTGGCGTAGATCTCAGCCTCACAACTAGAGCTGAGAACAGAAGAAGAACGGGTGGACCGCCACGAGACAGAACCAGAGCCAAGGCTGAAGGTGTAACCCTGCGACGACCGCTGCGTAGCCAAGTCGTCCACCCAAGAAGCGTCCGAGTGACCAGTGAGAACAACTCTGTCGTGTCCTCCAAGCACCAGCCCCATGCCTGATGTACTGCACAAGTAACGCAGCACCCTCTTAGCAGCCTCCCAGTGCTCTCTCCTGTGTCTCCCAGGCGCAACGTAACGAGCAAGGATGCTAAGAGGGTACGCGAGGTCAGGTCGTGTGCAAGTCATCAGGTACATGAGGCAGCCTACAAGCTCTGGGTACGGGCCACTCGGCTCTACGGACTCGTCCGAAGGTGGAGCTGAGAGCGAGTGGCTGGTAGCCAGAGGTGTGGCCTGTGGTGAGGAGAACTGGAAGCCGAAGCGCTGAAGGACCTGCTGCACCATGTGTGACTGAGTCAGGGTGATGGTGCGGCGAGCTCTGTCCCGAGTGATCTGCAAGCCAAGGTAGCTACGCAGTTCACCCAGGTCAGTGCAGGTGTGTCTCTTCTGCAGCTCCGACTTCACACGAGCGAGTGCCTCAGTGTCAGCAGTAGCAAAGACCAAGTCGTCGACGTACACGAGAATGTAGAACGGCGGCAGTGACGTGTCTGTGCGCAGAAACAGCGACGGGTCAGCAGTAGACGGCGCGAACCCAAGAGCCGCAAGTGTAGTCCTCAGTGTGTCGTGCCACTCACGTGGCGCATGGCGGAGACCGTAGACTGGCCGGCGGAGGCTCCACTGGGTACCAGGAGGAAACGACCCAGTAAAGCCAGGTGGGCGGCGCAGCCAGATCTCCTCGTGCAGGCTGCCCTGCAGGAACGCTGTGCTGAAGTCAAGAGAGTGAAGCTCGTAGTCACGCTGAGCAGCAATGTGCAGCAGAACCCGAAGAGTGGTCATCTTCGGGGTGGGGGAGAAGGTCTGGAAGAAGTCAACCCCCTGACGCTGACTGAAGCCTCTAGCAACGTAACGAGCCTTGAAGACAGGCGGAGAACCCGGCGGCCGCTTCACCCTGAAAATCCACATGCCATCGACGATGTTCGCCCCAGGAGGGGGAACCTCGTCGACGTAGGTGCCTGTGGACTTCCAGGATGCCATCTCTGCGTCCATGGCTGTCTGCCACTGAGAGGAGTAGGGACCCGAGATCGCCTCTGCGTAAGTGCGCGGAGTGGGGATGTCTAGTGCATCCGGGTCTCCCTCAGGGGCAAGCAACCAGGCCACGAGATGAGGTACAGCAGCCGCGAGAGAGTCAAAGTCCTCCTGCCTGTCCTCAAGGACGTCCGTGCCAAGAGCACACTCACCCCCGACGGACGGAGGACAGACAGACGCAGACTCAGACTCAGCAACAAGGCTAGCAGCGTAGTCTAGACGACAGGCAGCAGCAAAGTCAACCAACTCAGCGACCAGAGCAGACGTAGCAGAGGACTCAAATGTAGGGTCAGTGACAACAGTAGCTAGGAGACGCGTGACAGTAGGGTGCTCAGCACGATACTGGTCAGACTCAGGGTCCGGAACGGCAGGCAAAGAGGACGCAGGAGGAGACGGTAGAGGGACACGCTGAGGAGCAGTAGAGGGACGCAGAGTCATGTAGTGAGTGCCGGGGACAGGAGGGGGACGCTCACGACGGACACGACGGCCAGTGCGAGCAGTACGAACAGGCGACGCAGGACGAGACTCAGGCTCACGACGCTCTGTAAGACCTCCTATGGGACCAGTGTAAGGAGAGGGAGCAGGGAGAGGCGAGGCAGGCAGTAACTGTGACTGCGGCTGGACAGGCGGAGGACACTCTACGGAGGGAGGAGGACAAGGAGGAGGAGCCTGCCCAAGAACCTGCTGAAGGAGCGGTACGAAGTACGGTCGCGGCCGCGCAACGTCTCCAGAAGCAGAAGAGACTCCAGCGGCCGGGTCCTCAGTACCAGCAGGAGCTCCAACGACCGAGTCCTCAGCACCAGCAGCAGCTCCACCAGGTGGGTCCGCAGCACCAGCAGCAGCGCCACCCCGAGGGTCCGCAGCACCGCTAGGAAGAGCACCCCCAGAGTCGGCAGCTCCAACTCCGCTAGCACCGCCAGCTCCAGAGTCCCCAGCTCCAGTCGTAGCGCTCCCAGAACAACCAGTCCCGGCAGCTCCAGCACCCCCAGGACGAGCAGCTCCAGCACCCCCAGCTCCAGCCGAGCCACAAGGACGGCGAAAGCGCCGGACGTACCAGTCACGAAGCTGCTGCGGTGTGAGAGACTGCTCAGCACCCCGAACCGGAGCACCCCCAGACACAGCAACCCGAGGCTCCGTAGGCTCAGTAGCAGCACCCCCAGGCTCAGTACCCGCAGGCACAGCACTCCCAGTCACAGTACCCCCAGGCTCAGCACCCCCAGGCGCCGAACTCCCAGACGCAGGAACCCAGGCTCCGTAGGCTCAGTAGCAGCACCCCCAGGCTCAGTACCCTCAGGCGCAGTACCCCCAGGCTCGGCACCCCCAGACTCCGTACACGCAGGCTCAGCACCCCCAGTCGTAGCACCCCCAGGCTCAGCACCCCCAGGCGCCGAACTCCCAGGCACAGTACCCTCAGCTCCAGCACCCGCAGTCCCAGCACTCCCAGGCCCAGCACCCGCAGGCTCAGCACCCCCAGGCTCAGCACTCCCAGCAGCACCACCTGCAGCAGCACCTGAGTCACCTGTGACCTCGACAGGCTCAGCGACGGGAGGAGGGTCTACCTGAGAGACACCTGAAGGGGCAGGACCCTGAGGGGGAAGGGGGTCTACCGGAGGGGGACCAGGAGCAAGGAAAAGCGGCGGGGGAGGGAGGGGGGCAGTGCGGTAGGGGAAGAGACGGTAAAAAGGGACCGACTCGTCAAAGGTGACGTCCTGAGAGGCGAAGACCCGGCGAGAGGTGGGGTGGTAAAACTGCCAGCCCGGCGCGTCAGGGACAAAGCCAAGGAAGACACAGGGAATGGTGCGGGAGGAGAGCTTGTCCGCGGACGTATCGCGGACAAGGGCACGAGCACCCCACACCCGGAAGCGCGACGCATCACCAACCTCCCCCGTCCAACGCAGTGTGGGCGAGGTCTCCGGCAAGGAGACACGGGGCCAGAGGTTGAGCTGATGCGCGGCGTACCGGACCGCAAACGGCCACAGAAAATGGGGAGCCGCCGCGTGGACCAAGGAGGTACGAGCGACCTCCATGACCAGGCCAATGCGGCGCTCAGCAACCCCATTTTGCTGTGGGGAGTCCGGAAGCGTGAAGGTCTGCTCGATGCCCTCCGCCTGACAGAAGGTCCTCAAGAGATCGGAGGAAAACTCACCACCTCTGTCAGAGTGCAGACGCAGGACAGGAAGATCCATCCGGAAACGGCGGCGGAGCTGGAGACGAACCGTGCAGATCCAAGGGATCAGAACAGCAGGGACCTCACCCTTGGTGCGCAAGGGGAAGACCGTGGTGTAACGCGAGTAGTCGTCGACAACCAGCAAAAAGTACCGCTCACCGCCCTGGCCACGAACGCGGGCTGGGCCCCACACGTCCAGGTGGAGGGTCTGCAGAGGAGCCTCTGTCGGGGGAAACGAGGAGGAGTGAGGAGCGGCGCGCTGCCGTCCCTCGACGCAAGGAAGGCAAGGCGGCGCAGGCGAGGCAGGGAGGGGAGGGAGGGACCTGGGAAGACCAGACACAAGGCAGCGACGGTGCATGCCACGAAGGCGTGGCAAGGAGGGGTGACCCAGGCGGTGGTGCCAGAGAAGAGTCTGGTGCGACAGGGAACGACACTCACAGGCGTGGGCCACCAGACCTGACGCGGACACCTGACCGACAGCAGCAACCTGAGGAGACGCAGTGGTCAGTGTGTAGAGACTCGACCCCGGCCGACGGGTAAACGTAGCCAGGTGACGGCCGGTCCTGGAGCACGTGCAGATTGCCACACGCTGTCCTCCAGGGGTAAAGGTGTCAACCCACTGATCCTGGATGACAGCGTTGCTCACCAGGTTCGTCGAGAACGAGGGGAGGTGGAAACCCGACAACGAGCCAGACGGAACCGCCGGACAAGGGAGCACAGTGGTGGACTGGGCAAGGACTGGGCCCCTAGAGGGGTCAGCCAAGGAGACTGGGACCGGTGCAGGAAGCGGTGTGAGCTCAGTACTGTCACGAAAGAAACAGCGGGAAGCACCTGAGTCAAGGGTGAAGGTGTGACAGGCCTCAGCCGGTGCGGTACCTGAGAGAGCAGTCTCTGTGGGTGCTGTACCTGAGAGAGCAGACTCGCAAACAGCCGGGACAGCACTGGAGGGGGCAAGTACAGGGGGCACCATACCAGAGAGAGCAGACTCACTAGTACCCAGGGCAGCGGGCTCTATACCTGGGTCAGGCGGCACACACAAGTAACAGTCTCCCTCGGCACTAACAGTCAATGCATACATGGCAGCAATAATAGCATCATAGTCAAGAGCAAAGATATCAACACCAGCCCTCATGAGCTCAGCCCAGCGGGGGCGCTCAACATCCTCGCCCATCTCCTCACGCCAAGCGTCATCAAGGCGGGAGAAGCAGCGGTACGGGGTGTGGAACCTCCCACACGTCTGTCCCTTGCGGTCACCTGTGCGAATGACATAGGAACAGCAGCCATTGCCCCCGACGTCCCACGCTGAGCAAGCCACTCACGAAGCTGCTGGGTCGTCTGGGGACGCTGCTGCTGCTGGGAGCTCTGGCCCGAGCCAGTGCCTCCACTCCGACCTCCGCCACCACCACTACCTCCGCTCCGACCGCCACCGCCGCCGCCGCCACCGCCGCCGCCGCCGCCACCGCCGCCGCCGCCACCACCGCCACCGCTCCCTCCGCCGCCCCCGCCTCCGCTGCCGACCCCACTCCCACCAGCACTCCCGCCACCGCTCCCTCCAGCACCGCCTCCCCCCCCACCTCCCCCACCTCCTCCCCCCCCAGCGCCACCCCCGCCACCCTTGCCCCCCTTGCCCTTGCCGGTGCGGCGCCTCCCACCAGGAGCAGAAGCAGCGCCAGCAGACTCAGCACCAAGGAAGTCAACAGCAGCAGCAGTAGCGTAGGAGGGAGCGAGGGGAGAGGGAGAACACCCCTCAAAGATGGGGGTGCGAGGAGCGCCACGAGCAGCACCGACAGCTACAATGCTCTTTTCGGCCGCTAGCAGCTGCTCCTCTAGGAGGGCGACTGTGAGCTCAGTGGGACAGCGAGCAAGGAAGTGGTCTCGAACTGAGCTGAGGGTGTCAGGGAGTCGGGTGACTATGAAGTGGAGTGTCCAGTACAGTGGAGGGGGGTTCTTAGCGCAGAACTCGGTGGGAAGGGCAGCACGCAGGCGAGCATCACTAGTGCGAAGGTGGGTGATAAGATCGGCGACTGTAGCAAAGGCGGACAGATCAGGGAACAGGTACGGCAGCATGAGGCGGCTAAGCTCGGCTGTGGCAGGTGAGGAGTAGCGAGCAACGACAGCATCGTACAGGGCCTTAGCGGATTTGCAGTCGCCAAAATGCTCTAGCTCAGCTAGCGGGAGGTGACTGCGAATGGCTAGGCGAGCAGCTGCGTCACGAGTCTGCCAGTGGGAACGAACACTAAGCTCAGCTGTGGCAGGAGGGGCAGGTGCAGCACCAGACGCGTAATCATAGAGCGACACATGCTCCTTGCTATCGCTCAGAAGGAACAGCTGCAGGTCATCCAGCCAAGTGGCGAACTTCACAGGGCGGCCCTCAGCATCGAACGACAGCACGCGGATGGAAGCCATAGGGACAGTGCGACTGAGCAGGGACGCTGCCGCAGCGCTGCAGGTAGGTAGCTCGGCGGGAAGCGCGGCGGGCGGGCGACGCGGCGAGCGGGCAGTGCGGGGGGCGGGCTACGAAGCGGGCAGCGCGGTGGGCAGGCGGCGCTGCAGGCGGGAAGTGCGGCGGGCGGGCTGCGAAGCGGGCAGCGGGGCGGGCGGGCGACGCGGCGAGCGGGCAGCGCGGCGGGCGGGCTGCGAAGCGGGCAGCGGGCGGGCGGGCGACGCTGCGAAGCGGGCAGCGGGCGGGCGGGCGACGCTGCAAGCGGGCAGCGAGGCGGGCGGGCGACGCTGCAAGCGGGCAGCGGGCGGGCGGGCGACGCTGCAAGCGGGCAGCGGGCGGGCGGGCGACGCTGCGAGCGGGCAGCGAGCGGGCGGGCGGGCTGCGAAGCGGGCAGCGGGCGGGCGGGCGACGCTGCAAGCGGGCAGCGAGGCGGGCGGGCGACGCTGCGAGCGGGCAGCGCGGCGGGCGGGCGACGCTGCGAAGCGGGCAGCGGGCGGGCGGGCGACGCTGCAAGCGGGCAGCGGGCGGGCGGGCGACGCTGCGAGCAGGCGGCTCGGCGGGCGGGCTGCGAAACGGGCAGCGCGGTAGGCGGGCGACGCTGCGAGCGGGCGGCTCGGCGGGCGGGCGACGCTGCGAGGGGCGCGCGAGGGCGCTAACGAGAGGCGCACGAGGGCGCTAGCGAGGGCGCGCGAGGGCGCTAACGAGAGGCGCACGAGGGCGCTAACGAGGGCGCGCGAGGGCGCTAACGAGGACGCACGAGGGCGCTAACGAGGGCGCACGAGGGCGCTACGAGGCTAGGGCACGGGGTAGCGTGGTAACCGCATGCGAGCGGTGGTGGGCCCTTAAAAAAAAAACGGTCGGTAGGTCCTAGGGACCTCCTGCTCTGAATACCATGTTAGAAGAACTAGGCAAGAATGATGCATTGAATGGGAGAATTGGGTACAAGTAGCAAACCCTAGTTGGGGTTGTACCCCATATCAGCTACCCCACTACAGCCTACCAACATATAACACATTACAACTTAACACCCCATAGCCAAAGTGGGGTGTAATCAGCAGAGCAAGCAAAGCAGTACAAGCTCAGGGTGGATCACAATGTCACCACACATTCTGAGCACAAGTTCAAGAAGCAATAGTTTAAAGTTCACAATTATGAGCAAAGCTAGAGGTAGTCACAGAGGGCAAGTGAGGAGGAGGAGGGCTGGTGAGGGGAGAGAGGAGTAGAGGCGACGACTGAAGCTGCAGACACACGGGCAACAGACGGCTCTGGTGCAGCTCTAGTGGCTACCGGGAGCAAGGGCCCCGGAATACAGGAGTAACAGGCTCTGCGTCTGATCAGCAGCGACAGGAGCAACGGACCCACGGGCGACAGGTGCAACCGGCTCTCTGAGCTACCGGTGGCTATCAGAACCCCGGAATACAGGCGCTGCAGACAACACGATGGCTGCCTCCACCCAACCTCCTCCAACTGTCCCACACCCCCCAACACACACCCCCTGCTGCAACCCCTAACTCCACTCCCACGTCACCCCCCTAGCACCACTCCTTCGGCTCCCCACACACCCACCCCCCTCAGCGGCAGCTGCAGCAGTGGGAGACGGAGGAGGAGGAGGAGCAGGGGACGGCTCACACTCACGGCACCCCCATACCCTCCACCCCCAAACCCTAACACAGGAACGCGGGCAGTAGCGGGGGTGGGGCGCCGGCAGAAGCTCGGGGGACGGACGAGGCGCGCGCACGGGCCTGCCGCAGGCCGGACGAGGCGCGCGCGGGCTGCCCGGGCCGCGCGCGGGCCTGGCGCAGCCCGTACGGGCCGCGCGCGGGCCTGGCGCAGGCCGTACGGGCCGCGCGCGGGCTGTACGGGCCGCGCGCGGGCCTGGCGCAGCCCATACGAGCCGCGCGCGGGCCTGGCGCAGCCCGTACGGGCCGCGCGCGGGTCCCAGGGGCGCTTCGACGGGCGACGGGGGCGTTTCGACGGGCGACGGGGGGCGCTCCGACGGGCGACGGGGGCGCTTCGACGGGCGACGGGGGGGAGCGCTTCGACGGGCGACGGGGGGCGCTTCGACGGGCGACGGGGGGCGCTTCGACGGTGGGAAACCGCCGCGCGCCTCGGGGCGCACGGCGGGCAGAAAACCGCCGCGCGCCCCGAGCGCGCGGCGGGAAGAAAAAACGAACATCGCGCGCCACGGGACGCGCGACACACAGGAAGGCAGCGGAAGCAGGCGGGCCCACAGGCCAGGAGCGCAATGTCGAAGTAGTAGGAGAAAGTTTAGAAGCAGAAAAGGGTTTGGACTAGCAGCAGTTGAGATACAAATAGCAAACCTTAGATTGGGCTGTACTCGCTATAGAGTACCCCACTGCAGGCTAGACAAATACAACATTCTGACACACCCCCATAGCCAAAGTGGGGTGTAATCAGCACAACAAGCAGTCATAATAGTAGTTCACATTTTATGAGCAAAGCTAGAGGCAGTCACAGAGGGCAAGTGAGGAGGAGGAGGGCTGGCGAGAGGAGAGAAGAGTGGAGGCGACGACTGAAGCTGCAGACACACGGGCAACAGACGGCTCTGGTGCAGCTCTAGTGGCTACCGGGAGCAAGGGCCCCGGAATACAGGAGTAACAGGCTCTGCGTCTGATCAGCAGCGACAGGAGCAACGGACCCACGGGCGACAGGTGCAACCGGCTCTCTGAGCTACCGGTGGCTATCAGAACCCCGGAATACAGGCGCTGCAGACGACACGACGGCGGCCTCCGCTCAACCTCCCCCAACAGTCCCACACCCCTCGACACACACCCCCTGCTTCGCCCCTAGCTCCACTCCCCTTTCACCCCCCTAGTACCACTCCGTCGGCTCCCCACACACCCACCCCCCTGAGCGGCAGCTGCAGCAGCGGGAGACGGAGGAGGAGGAGAAGGAGGGGACGGGGCACACAACCGGCACCCCCACACGCGCCACCCCCACACTCCCCAGGGCGGCGCGACGGGGTGGCGGGGCGACGCGACCGCCGACGGGGCAGCGGGGGCTGCGCGCGGGTCCCCAGGGCGCCGCAACGGACAGGGCGGGGGCGCGTGGGGGTCCTCTACGGTAGGAAACCGCCGCGCGCCTCGGGGCGCACGGCGGGCAGAAAACCGCGGCAGGAAGTCGGCGTCGCGCGACCAAGGCGCGCGACAAGTAGAACAGCAGCGGAAGCATTAGGTGGTGGGCCCACCCACAGGATCGACCCAAGGGGGTCGAACCGCTCTGATAGCATGTCAAAATAGGAGCTAGAATCATGAGCCATAGCTAGGTAAACCCTAGCTAGGCAAGAGAGAAACAAGCAAAGGAGGGGTTGCACTAGCAAGAATGGGGATACAAATAGCAAACCCTAGAAGGGTTGTACTCGCTATAGAGCACCCCACTACAGGCTAGAGCATAATATTCTGACAAGTATTACAACGACGGCGCGTTGATTCACAATGATCATTTGGATGCATTGTTTGCTGATGTTGAAGAGCGCTTCAACGAAGAACACACGCATTCGCAAAGCGTGGAGCAAGCTAAAGGTCGATTTGAAGAAGCTTCCAAGGAAGGTCCAATATTCGGGTGCGACAGTTGCGACAAGTTAATGTTCAGGCGCCAATTGTCCAAATTGGAAAGTTCAGACTTTCCACAATTGAAAAACGTTTGCAATGGTTGCAAAAATGACATTGCAAACAACAAAATTCCAATTCTTTCACGAATGGCAGGTGCTTTGTTGCCGAAACGTCACGACGATCTTTCAGGATTGTCAAATTTGGAGGAGCGGTTAATTTCACCACGTATTGTGTTTTCAAGCATTACACAAAGTCACGTGGGAAAACAATACAAGATACGAGGTGGGATAGTGAATGTTCCTGTTAAAGTTGTTGACATGGTGACTGCATTACCTCGTTTACCACAAGAAGCGCATTCAGTGCGCGTTCGTTTCAAACGCAAATTGTGTAATACGCATAACGTATTTGACGACAACGTGAGGCCCGCCAAGATTTTGCGCGCCCTTTCGTTTCTTGAAAAGAAAGATCTTTTCAAACATCATGGAATCACGCTGGATGAGGAAAGGATGTCAGAATTGCAACAAGAGATTCTTGATAGGGAACTTCACGACGAGTTTTTATCACAAGATCAAGCCACAGATGACGGACAATCTCGTGAGAGAGATTTGGGTTTATCGGATGAGGAGGTGGAACTAGACATCGACGAAACTTACCTTAACGTTGGCATATTGGATACGATACTTTGCAACGAGCCGCTTTATCAAAATCTGGAGCAATTCGTAGTGGAGATGGCACCTGGCGAAGGATCGAGACCGATGCCCATACTCATGGACAAATTTGTCGAAGAATTAGCATTTCCAACATTATTTTGTGGAGAAGCTCGCTTAACTGGCGTTGACACATCATCATTAAATTATCGTGAAATTGCCAAGTGGGAGCTACTCAACCAAGATGCACGCTTCTCTTCGTGCCCATCAAATATATTCTTCAAAATGTTTAAGTTGGAATTGCTTCAAATGGACAATGTAATTGGTACTCGCGTGCGAAAGGAGATGATGTTAAACTGTATTATGCTTGTAGGCTGTAGTGGGGTAGCCAATATGGGGTACAACCCCAACTAGGGTTTCATATTTGTACCCAAACTTCTGCTAGTTCAATCATTCTTGCCTAGCTATTCTGAAATGGTATTCAGAGCAGGAGGTCCCTAGGACCTACCGACCGTTTTTTTTTAAGGGCCCACCACCGCTCGCATGCGGTTACCACGCTACCCCGTGCCCTAGCCTCGTAGCGCCCTCGTGCGCCCTCGTTAGCGCCCTCGCGCGCCCCTCGTTAGCGCCCTCGCGCGCACCCTCGTTAGCGCCCTCGCGCGCCCCTCGTTAGCGCCCTCGCGCGCCCCTTGCTAGCGCCCTCGCGCGCCCCTCACTAGCGCCCTCGCGCGCCCCTCGCAGTGTCGCCCGCCCGCCGAGCCGCCCGCTCGCAGCCCGCTCGTCCTGCTGCCCGCTTCGCAGCCCGCCCGCCCGCTCGCTGCCCGCTTCGCGGCCCGCCCGCCACGCAGCCCGCCCGCCCGCTCGCTGCCCGCTTCGCGGCCCGCCCGCTTCGCAGCCCGCTCGCTCGCTGCCCGCTCCGCGGCCCGCCCGCTTCGCAGCCCGCTCGCCCGCTCGCTGCCCGCTTCGCGGCCCGCCCGCCCGCTCGCTGCCCGCTTCGCGGCCCGCCCGCTTCGCAGCCCGCTCGCTCGCTGCCCGCTTCGCGGCCCGCCCGCTTCGCAGCCCGCCCGCCCGCTCGCTGCCCGCTTCGCGGCCCGCCCGCCTCGCAGCCCGCTCGCCCCGCTGCCCGCTTCGCGGCCCGCCCACTTCGCAGCCCGCCCGCCCGCTCGCTGCCCGCTTCGCGGCCCGCCCGCTTCGCAGCCCGCTCGCCCCGCTGCCCGCTTCGCAGCCCGCCCGCCCGCTCGCTGCCCACTTCGCGGCCCGCCCGCTTCGCTGCCCGCTCGCAGCGCCGCCCGCCCGCCCGCTACCTGCTTCGCAGCGCCGCCCGCTGCCTCACTGCCCGCTTGCTGCGTCCCCTCTGCTGCTGCCGCTGCTCTGCTGTGCCCTCACGCCTGAGCTATGGCCTCTATTCGCGTTCTTTCCTTCGATGCTGAGGGCCGTCCCGTGCAGTTCACTTCCTGGCTCGACGACCTGCAGTTGTATCTTATGAGCAATAGCACGGACCACATCTCCCTCTATGACTACGCGTCTGGTGCTGCCGCTGCTCCTGCTGCCACAGCCGAGCTTAGTGTTCGTTCCCACTGGCAGACTCGTGACGCAGCTGCTCGCCTAGCCATTCGTAGTCACCTGCCGCTAGCTGAGCTCGAGCATTTTGGCGACTGCAAATCCGCTAAGGCCCTGTACGATGCTGTCGTTGCTCGCTACTCCTCGCCTGCCACAGCCGAGCTTAGCCGCCTCATGCTGCCGTACCTGTTCCCCGATCTGTCCACCTTTACTACAGTCGCCGATCTTATCACCCACCTTCGCACTAGTGATGCTCGCCTGCGTGCCGCCCTTCCCACCGAGTTCTGCGCTAAGAACCCCCCTCCACTGTACTGGACACTCCACTTCATAGTCACCCGTCTCCCTGACACCCTCCGCTCAGTTCGAGACCACTTCCTTGCTCGCTGTCCCACTGAGCTCACAGTCGCCCTCCTAGAGGAGCAGCTGCTCGCGGCCGAAAAGAGCATTGTAGCTGTTGGTGCTGCTCGTGGCGCTCCTCGCACCCCCATCTTTGAGGGGTGTTCTCCCTCTCCCCTCGCTCCCTCCTACGCTGCTGCTGCTGCTGTTGACTTCCTTGGTGCTGAGTCTGTTGGCGCTGCTTCTGCTCCTGGTGGGAGGCGCCGCACCGGCAAGGGCAAGGGGGGCAAGGGTGGTGGTGGTGGCGCTGGGGGGGGAGGAGGTGGGGGAGGTGGGGGGGGAGGCGGTGCTGGAGGGAGCGGTGGCGGGAGCGCTGGTGGGAGTGGGGTCGGTGGTGGAGGCGGGGGCGGCGGCGGAAGCAGTGGCAGTAGTGGCGGCGGCGGCGGTGGCGGCGGTGGCGGTGGTGGCGGTGGTGGCGGTGGCGGTCGGAGCGGTGGTAGTGGTGGCGGCGGAGGTCGGAGTGGAGGCACTGGCTCGGGCCAGAGCTCCCAGCAGCAGCAGCGTCCCCAGACGACCCAGCAGCTTCGTGAGTGGCTTGCTCAGCGTGGGACGTCGGGGGGCAGTGGCCGCTGTTCTTATGTCATTCGCACAGGTGACCGCAAGGGACAGACGTGTGGGAGGTTCCACACCCCGTACCGCTGCTTCTCCCGCCTTGACGACGCTTGGCGTGAGGAGATGGGCGCGGATGTTGAGCGCCCCCGCTGGGCTGAGCTCATGAGGGCTGGTGTTGATGTCTTTGCTCTTGACTATGATGCTATTATTGCTGCCATGTATGCATTGACTGTTAGTGCCGAGGGAGACTGTTACTTGTGTGTGCCGCCTGACCCAGGTATAGAGCCCGCTGCCCTGGGTACTAGTGAGTCTGCTCTCTCTGGTATGGTGCCCCCTGTACTTGCTCCCCCCAGTGCTGTCCTGGCTGGTTTCGAGTCTGCTCTCTCAGGTACAGCACCCACAGAGACTGCTCTCTCAGGTACCGCACCGGCTGAGGCCTGTCACACCTTCACCCTTGACTCAGGTGCTTCCCGTTGCTTCTTTCGTGACAGTACTGAGCTCACACCGCTTCCTGCACCGGTCCCAGTCTCCTTGGCTGACCCCTCTGGGGGCCCAGTCCTTGCCCAGTCCACCACTGTCCTCCCTTGTCCGGCGGTTCCGTCTGGCTCATTGTCGGGTTTCCACCTCCCCTCGTTCTCGACGAACCTGGTGAGCAACGCTGTCCTCCAGGATCAGTGGGTTGACACCTTTACCCCTGGCGGACAGCGTGTGGCGATCTGCACGTGCTCCAGGACCGGCCGTCACCTGGCTACGTTTACCCGTCGGCCGGGGTCGAGTCTCTACACACTGACCACTGCGTCTCCTCAGGTCGCTGCTGTCGGTCAGGTGTCTGCGTCAGGTCTGGTAGCCCACGCCTGTGAGTGTCGTTCCCTGTCGCACCAGACTCTTCTCTGGCACCACCGCCTGGGTCACCCCTCCTTGCCACGCCTTCGTGGCATGCACCGTCGCCACCTTGTGTCTGGTCTTCCCAGGGTTCTCCCTCCCCTCCCTGCCTCGCCTGCGCCGCCTTGCCTTCCTTGCGTCGAGGGGCGGCAGCGCGCCGCTCCTCACTCCTCCTCGTTCCCCCCGACAGAGGCTCCTCTGCAGACCCTCCACCTGGACGTGTGGGGCCCAGCCCGCGTTCGTGGTCAGGGCGGTGAGCGGTACTTTTTGCTGGTTGTCGACGACTACTCGCGTTACACCACGGTCTTCCCCTTGCGCACCAAGGGTGAGGTCCCTGCTGTTCTGATCCCTTGGATCCGCACGGTTCGTCTCCAGCTCCGCCGCCGTTTCCGGACGGATCTTCCTGTCCTGCGTCTGCACTCTGACAGAGGTGGTGAGTTTTCCTCCGATCTCTTGAGGACCTTCTGTCAGGCGGAGGGCATCGAGCAGACCTTCACGCTTCCGGACTCCCCACAGCAGAATGGGGTTGCTGAGCGCCGCATTGGCCTGGTCATGGAGGTCGCTCGTACCTCCTTGGTCCACGCGGCGGCTCCCCATTTTCTGTGGCCGTTTGCTGTCCGGTACGCCGCGCATCAGCTCAACCTCTGGCCCCGTGTCTCCTTGCCGGAGACCTCGCCCACACTGCGTTGGACGGGGGAGGTTGGCGATGCGTCGCGCTTCCGGGTGTGGGGTGCTCGTGCCCTTGTCCGCGATACGTCCGCGGACAAGCTCTCCTCCCGCACGCTTCCCTGTGTCTTCCTTGGCTTTGTCCCTGACGCGCCTGGCTGGCAGTTTTACCACCCCACCTCGCGCCGGGTCTTCGCCTCTCAGGATGTCACCTTTGACGAGTCGGTCCCTTTTTACCGTCTCTTCCCCTACCGCACTGCCCCCCTCCCTCCCCCGCCGCTTTTCCTTGCTCCTGGTCCCCCTCCGGTAGACCCCCTTCCCCCTCAGGGTCCTGCTCCTTCAGGTGTCTCTCAGGTAGACCCTCCTCCCGTCGCTGAGCCTGTCGAGTTCACAGGTGACTCAGGTGCTGCTGCGGGTGGTGCTGCTGGGAGTGCTGAGCCTGGGGGTGCTGAGCCTGGGGGTGCTGGGCCTGGGGGTGCTGGGGCTGCAGGTGCTGGGACTGAGGGTGCTGGAGCTGAGGGTACGGTGCCTGAGAGTACGGAGCCTGGGGGTGCTGAGCCTGGGGGTGCTGAGCCTGCGGGTGCGGGGCCTGGGAGTGCTGGGACTACGGGTGCTGGAGCTGAGGGTACTGTGCCTGAGAGTTTGCCGCCTGGGGGTGCTGAGCCTGGGGGTGCTGCGACTGGGGGTGCTGAGCCTGCGGGTACTGAGCCTGCGGGTACTGAGCCTGGGGGTGCTGCTACTGAGCCTACGGAGCCTCGGGTTACTGCGTCTGGGGGTGCTCCGGTTCGGGGTGCTGAGCAGTCTCTCACACCGCAGCAGCTTCGTGACTGGTACGTCCGGCGCTTTCGCCGTCCTAGTGGCTCGGCTGGAGTTGGGGGTGCTGGGGCTGCTCGTCCTGGGGGTGCTCGTACTGGGGGTACTGGAGCTGCCGGGACTGGTTGTTCTGGGAGCACTGCGACTGGAGCTGCTGGAGCTGGGGACTCTGGCGCTGGCGGTGCTAGCGGAGTTGGAGCTGCCGACTCTGGGGGTGGCGCTGCTGCTGGTGCTGCGGACCCGCCTGGTGGAGCTGCTGCTGGAGCTGAGGACCCGAGCGGTGGCGCTGCTGCTGGTGCTTGGGACTCGGACGTTGGAGCTCCTGCTGGTCCTGAGGACCCGGCCGCTGGAGTCTCTTCTGCTTCTGGAGACGCTGCGCGGCCGCGACCGTACTTCGTACCGCTCCTTCAGCAGGTTCTTGGGCAGGCTCCTCCTCCTTGTCCTCCTCCCTCCGTAGAGTGTCCTCCGCCTGTCCAGCCGCAGTCACAGTTACCGCCTGCCTCGCCTCTCCCTGCTCCCTCTCCTTACGCTGGTCCCACAGGAGGTCTTACAGAGCGTCGTGAGCCTGGGTCTCGTCCTGTGTTGCCTGTTCGTCCTGCTCGCACTGGTAGTCGTGTCCGTCGTGAGCGTCCTCCTCCTGTCCCAGGCACTCACTACATGACTCTGCGTCCCTCTACTGCTCCTCGGCGTGTCCCTCTACCGTCTCCTCCTGCGTCCTCTTTGCCTGCCGTTCCGGACCCTGAGTCTGACCGGTATCGCGCTGAGCACCCTCGCTACTGTTGTCACTGACCCTACCTTTGAGTCCTCGGCTGCGTCTGCTCTGGTCGCTGAGTTGGTTGACTTTGCTGCTGCCTGTCGTCTAGACTACGCTGCTAGCCTTGTTGCTGAGTCAGAGTCTACGTCTGTCTGTCCTCCGTCCGTCGGGGGTGAGTGTGCTCTTGGCACGGACGTCCTTGAGGACAGGCAGGAGGACTTTGACTCTCTTGCGGCTGCTGTACCTCATCTCGTGGCCTGGTTGCTTGCCCCTGAGGGAGACCCGGATGCACTAGACATCCCCACTCCGCGCACTTACGCAGAGGCGATCTCGGGTCCCTACTCCTCTCAGTGGCAGACAGCCATGGACGCAGAGATGGCATCCTGGAAGTCCACAGGCACCTACGTCGACGAGGTTCCCCCTCCTGGGGCGAACATCGTCGATGGCATGTGGATTTTCAGGGTGAAGCGGCCGCCAGGTTCTCCGCCTGTCTTCAAGGCTCGTTACGTTGCTAGAGGCTTCAGTCAGCGTCAGGGGGTCGACTTCTTCCAGACCTTCTCCCCCACCCCGAAGATGACCACTCTTCGGGTTCTGCTGCACGTTGCTGCTCAGCGTGACTACGAGCTTCACTCTCTTGACTTCAGCACAGCGTTCCTGCAGGGCAGCCTGCACGAGGAGATCTGGCTGCGCCGCCCACCTGGCTTTACTGGGTCGTTTCCCCCTGGTACCCAGTGGAGTCTCCGCCGGCCAGTCTACGGTCTCCGCCAGGCGCCACATGAGTGGCACGACACACTGAGGACTACACTTGCGGCTCTTGGGTTCGCGCCGTCTACTGCTGACCCGTCGCTGTTTCTGCGCACAGACACGTCGCTGCCGCCGTTCTACATTCTCGTGTACGTCGACGACTTGGTCTTTGCTACTGCTGACACTGAGGCACTCGCTCGTGTGAAGTCGGAGCTGCAGAAGAGACACACCTGCACTGACCTGGGTGAACTGCGTAGCTACCTTGGCTTGCAGATCACCCGGGACAGAGCTCGCCGCACCATCACCCTGACTCAGTCACACATGGTGCAGCAGGTCCTTCAGCGCTTCGGCTTCCAGTTCTCCTCACCACAGGCCACACCTCTGGCTACCAGCCACTCGCTCTCAGCTCCACCTTCGGACGAGTCCGTAGAGCCGAGTGGCCCGTACCCAGAGCTTGTAGGCTGCCTCATGTACCTGATGACTTGCACGCGACCTGACCTCGCGTACCCTCTTAGCATCCTTGCTCGTTACGTTGCGCCTGGGAGACACAGGCGAGAGCACTGGGAGGCTGCTAAGAGGGTGCTGCGTTACCTGTGCAGTACATCAGGCATGGGGCTGGTGCTTGGAGGACGTGACAGAGTTGTCCTCACTGGTCACTCGGACGCTTCTTGGGTGGACGACCTGGCTACGCAGCGGTCGTCACAGGGTTACACCTTCAGCCTTGGCTCTGGTTCTGTCTCGTGGCGGTCCACCCGCTCTTCCTCTGTTCTCGGCTCTAGTTGTGAGGCTGAGATCTACGCCACAGCCATGGCTGCACAGGAGTTACGCTGGCTCACCTACCTGCTGACTGACTTGGGAGAGCGGCCTAGTTCTCCTCCAGTTCTGTACGGTGACAACAAGGCGGCTCTTGCCTTGTGTCAGGAGCACAGACTGGAGCACAGGACGAAGCACATTGCTCTTCGCTACTTTCTTGCTCGAGAGCTTCAGCAGCGCGGTCAGCTTCGGCTTGTGTACGTGGACTCGAAGGCCAACACTGCTGATATCTTCACCAAGGCGCTCCCGCCTAGTGATCATCAGCGGCACTGTACTTCTTTAGGCCTTGTGTCCACGTTTCCTCACTTGCTCACTGCTTGACATTCTTTGTACTGTACTTTATATATATCTTGTTGCTTGCTTGCTAGGTTTTGATCACTGTGTTGCTTGTCTTGTACTATATCTAGCACTGCATGTGAACTGGCCTTGTGGCCTTTACTTGTGCTCGGAGTGTGGTGACGTTGTGATCCACCCTGGGCTTTGCTTTGCTTTGCTGGACTGGTCTTGTGACCCTTTGTTCTCCCCCACTTTGCCTATGGGGGTGTGTTAAACTGTATTATGCTTGTAGGCTGTAGTGGGGTAGCCAATATGGGGTACAACCCCAACTAGGGTTTCATATTTGTACCCAAACTTCTGCTAGTTCAATCATTCTTGCCTAGCTATTCTGAAAGATGATTGAGCACGTTGGTCAGTATTCGGCAAAAGATATGCTGAACAATGACGTACGAAGATCGTTGCAGAAAAAAGATGCATTGTTCAACGAATTCAAGAGTCTCCGTGTATCGCCGCAGTACTTGGAAGATTGCAGACGCGACATATTCGCAATGATCAGACAATTGGGTCCGCCAACATTCTTTCTGACTATCTCCATGGCGGATACAAAATGGGTCGACTTGCACGTCATTTTGCTAAAGCACAACAGAAATACAGGAAACCTTGCTAAACTCTCAAACACTAATATAAATCCTCCCCTAGATTTTGAAACCATAGCTTTACTTGTGAGTACATTCCCAGTGGTATGCGCACGATACTATGTCGAACGGAAGAATGCATTGTTTCGAGAGATCTTGACGAGAAAAACTGGCATTCTCGGAACAGTCGTTGATTATTTTGTCCTCGACGAATTCCAGCATCGAGGTGCTCCCCATTCTCATTGTCTTATATGGAGTGAGTTCTTGGCATGTGACGCAACAATTCCTTTGGAGAGGATTCTTGAATTTGCTGATAAGCACATTTCGTGTCATGCGCAAGACCTCACAGAAGATTCACAAACGGAAGATCTTTTGAGAGTGCAAACGCACAGTCACACTAGAACGTGCCAATTAAACAAGGGCGGCAGGATACGAAAGTGTCGTTTTGGTATACCAAAGTATCCACTTCCCCATACGTTGGTGTTAATGCCTTCTGACAAAAACTTCTCGGAAGCAGATCTAGAACGTCATAGGTCAAATAAAGCGACTGTGGATCAATTTCTTAATACGCTCGGAAAACATCATTTGGTCGAAACGTCTAACTTGACGTTTTCCACATTCTTGGATACGGTTCGTCTAACATACGATGAGTATATAAATTGTCTTCGAATAGGTTTGAAAAAACGAACACTATTTCATGCAAGAGAAGTGAGAGACTGTTACGTCAATAATTTCAACAAGACAATTCTGACAGTTTGGCGTGGAAACATGGATATTCAATTATGTATTGACCCATATAGTGTAGCAACGTATATAGCTGCTTACATGACAAAATCAGATAAAGGAATGAGTAGAATTATAGAAAATGCGAAAAAGTTTGCGGCGATACAAGGCAAAGGTGTTCTACACGTTCTTCGCGATCTTGGAAACTATATATTGAATACGCAGGAAATTAGCGCCCAAGAGGCGATATATCTAATTCTTAGTCTTCCGTACAAAAAATCTACACGTGCCGTAGAATTCATCAATACCAATCACCCTCGTCAACGGTTGTTGTTGTTGAAGCCCAAGGCGGAGTTAGAACGCTTGGATCCCCAATCGACAGATATATTCAAGCCATATGCCTTGTTGGATCGATATCTAAATCGTCCAACCATTATGGAGGCTGTATGTCTTGCTGATTTTGCAGCACAATATGAAGAAAGCTCCAGATACGATCTCATAGGACCGGATCTTTCAGCGAAGAAACGCTTTTATCGCAGAAGATCGAACAGGAAGATCATTCGTTATGTAAATTATCACAGCGATATCGACAAAGCGAATTTTATGCGAGAACAGACTTTGTTGTTTGTTCCTTTTCGTCAAGAAGTTTACGACCCTATCGAAGTCGCACGGATATTTGGAGCAAATGAAGAACTTATCATTTCTAAGAGGAATGAATATTCTATCAGCGGCGATTCATGGATGCGCGCATTTGAACACGCATTGCATGAGGAGGACAATAATGACGATCTGGATAATAATACGTCTCAATGTGGTGCAGATGTGGATATTGGTGTGGAGCTAGGCTTTCACGATTCCGGTCGTTCGATTGATACGTTTCGTTCAGTTTTTACGACTGACAGCGAATATTTGCAAATGGAACGCATGTTAAACGCCGAGCAACGTGCAATTGCCGACCACATTGTTCGAGGCGTGCGTCGAGGTTTCGAAAATGGACCTCTTTGCATACTCGTGAGTGGTGGTGCCGGCGTTGGCAAATCCGTATTGATTAAGACTGTTCATGATCGATTATTGCGGATATTTCATGCGCAGATTCACACGGACTTCAGTACCATTAAGGTGTTAAAGATCGCACCTTCAGGTGTTGCTGCTTTTCAGATCAAGGGTTATACGATACATAATGCCCTAATGATTCCCGTCGTTCAAAATCGACGAATCAAGAAGTTGACATCGGATAAGATAAATACCTTGCGAGCACGACTCGGTGACGTAAAAGTTGTCATTGTTGATGAAATATCAATGGTGGGCAAAAATACGTTTGAATGGATCGATTTCAGACTTCGCGAGCTGACGAACAACGCGAGCTTGGCTTTCGGAGGTTTGCATATGATTTTTGTCGGTGATTTTTTCCAACTTCCTCCGGTGCGCGATATTCATTGTTTCGGAGACCATTCGACATCAGCCATAAATCAATCGCAGTTATGGGAACGCGTACGACTAGTGGAACTCACGACGATAATGCGTCAGCGCGATGAGGCTAGATTTGCCGAGTTGTTAAATCGATTACGTGAAGGTAAACAAACTCGCTCGGACGTTCAACTGTTATACGAGCGTCAGATGGATACTCACTTACCAGGAATAGAGCTCCAACATCTGTGTTGCACGAATAAAGCCATTGATTTGTTTAATCATGAAGTGTATTCCTCCTCTTTGGAAGAAAAACATGCGATCCCAGCATTAGATTGTGCATTGTTTGGGAAGGATCAATCTAGAAAAAACAAGCCGATCACACCTCATGGTTTTGCAACGACGACCTCACATGGATTGTTACCTCTTCTGGAGCTATTTACTACTTCGCGTGTCCATATGTCATGTAATGTAGATACGTCCGATGGCCTTGCTAACGGCACTCCTGGCATTGTTGTTCATTTTACACAAAATGACCAACGTGTGGTGGAGATCATATGGGTTCAATTTGACGACAATGCAGTCGGGCGCAACATTCGTAAAAAATCCGAATCGTTGATCTCCAAACTTGTTGGAGTCAAACAAACTTGGACACCTATACAACGTATTGAGAAATCATTTTCTGTCAACTCTCGATACGATATGATATCTCGAATGCAGTTTCCTTTACGGCCAAGTAATGCGATTATTTTCTGTCAGAATATTATGCCAAGCTTCTGCCGGCGCCCCACCCCCGCTACTGCCCGCGTTCCTGTGTTAGGGTTTGGGGGTGGAGGGTATGGGGGTGCCGTGAGTGTGAGCCGTCCCCTGCTCCTCCTCCTCCTCCGTCTCCCACTGCTGCAGCTGCCGCTGAGGGGGGTGGGTGTGTGGGGAGCCGAAGGAGTGGTGTTAGAGGGGTGACGTGGGAGTGGAGTTAGGGGTTGCAGCAGGGGGTGTGTGTTGGGGGGTGTGGGACAGTTGGAGGAGGTTGGGTGGAGGCAGCCGTCGTGTCGTCTGCAGCGCCTGTATTCCGGGGTTCTGATAGCCACCGGTAGCTCAGAGAGCCGGTTGCACCTGTCGCCCGTGGGTCCGTTGCTCGTCTGCCGCTACTTTTAGCCGCGGGGCCAGTTACCCCAGTAGTCCGGAGCGCTGTTCCGGTAGCCACTGAGCCAGCAGCTCGTCTGTGTGTCTGCAGCGTCAGCAGTCGCCTCCCATCTTCTCTCCCCCACAGTCTCTCCTCCTCCTCACTTGCCCTCTGTGATTAGCTCTAGCCTTACTTACCTATTGTGAACTCTTGCTCTATGCTTGCTTATTGTACTGATTACACCCCACTTTGGCTATGGGGGTGTGTCAGAATGTATTTGCTGTCTAGCCTGCAGTGGGGTACTCTGTAATGAGTACAACCCAATTAGGGTGGTGTACTTGTATCCCAACTCTTGCTAGTGACCTTCATTCTCCTTCTCAACTTTCTCGACTTTCACCTTACACCCTAAAACCTAAGCTACTAAGGCACCTAAACTATGGCTTCTAAGCCAAACTCAAGCTAGGTATTTTGACATGGTATCAGAGCTTAACGTTCCTGGCCTGTGGGCCCACTTCACTGCTTCCGCTGCTACTGCTACTCCCTGTCCGCCGCGCGCCCCGTGGTGCGCGGCGTCGAAATTAGGGTTTTCAGCCCGCCGTGCGCCCCGAGGCGCGCGGCGGTTTTCTGCCCGCCGTGCGCCCCGAGGCGTGCGGCGGTTCTCTGCCCGCCGTGTGCCCCGAGGCGCGCGGCGGGTTTCTGCCCCGTCACTCGGCGCGTCGCCCCCGGGAGGCGCTGCGACGGGCGACGGGGACCCGCGCGTCGCCCCCCGTCGCCCGTCGTGGCCTGCGCGCGGCCCGTACAGCCGGCGCGCGGCCCGTACGGGCTGCGCCAGGCCCGCGCGCGGCCCGTACGGGCTGCGCCAGGCCCGCGCGCGGCCCGTACGGGCTGCGCCAGGCCCGCGCGCTGCTCGTACGGGCTGCGCCAGGCCCGCGCGCGGCTCGGACCGCCTGCGCGCGGTTCGGGAGGCTGTGCCAGGCCCGTGGGCGGCCCGTTCTTCGCTGCCCCTGTCCTCCCCGCTGTCCCCCGTGCTTCTGAAGGCGCCCCACCCCTCCTTCTGCCCGTTCTCCTGGATTAGGGTTTGGGGGTGGGGGGTATGGGGGTGCAGCTTCTGAGTGCCGTTCCCTGCTCCTCCTCCTCCTCCGTCTCCCTGTGCTGCAGCTGCCGCTGAGGGGGGGTGGACCTGTTGGAGCCGACGGAGTGGTACTAAGGGGGGGGTGAAAGGGGAGTGGAGCTAGCGGTGTAGCAGCGGGTGTGTGTTAGGGGGAGTGGGATAGTTTGGGGAGGTTGAAGGGGGTGGCCGCCGTCAAGCCAGCAGCTCCAGTCGCCCGTGAGACCGTTGCGCCAGTCGCCCGTGAGCCCGTTGCGCCAGTCGCCCGTGAGCCCGTTGCTCCAGTCGCCCGTGAGTCCGTTGCTCGTCTGCCGCTACTTTTAGCCGCGGAGCCAGTTACTCCAGTAGCCCGTGTGCCAGTTGCTCCAGTTGCCAGTGTGCCAGTTGCTCCAGTTGCCCGTGTGCCAGTTGCTCCAGTTGCGCCGTGTGCCAGCAGCTTCAGCTGCCGCCCACTACCTCCTCTCCTCTCATAGTCTCTTTCCTCCTCCTCACTTGCCCGTTGTGACTACCACTAGCTTTGCTCATAATTGTGAACTTTAAACTATTGCTTCTTGAACTTGTGCTCAGAATGTGTGGTGACATTGTGATCCACCCTGAGCTTGTACTGCTTTGTTTGCTCTGCTGATTACACCCCACTTTGGCTATGGGGGTATGTCAGAATGTTATTCTCTAGCCTGTAGTGGGGTGCTCTGTAGCGAGTACAACCCATCTAGGGTTTGCTATATGTACCGTCATACCCCGGATAGTAGCGCAGATGCGCTTATAATAAAATCTTGATTTTATTTGGGTGCGCTTATAATCGAGTAACGGCCATAAGCGCCGGCGCCTTTATAATGGCAAAAATGAAATTTGTTTGTAAGGGTACCAAAATGAAGCTTGCAATAAGGCGAACACAACGATGTGCCGTTCACGTGGGGTCATGCATGGAATCCTCGCGCTATTCGCCGCGATTCGATTCCCCACCGCACACTTCACGTCCCAGTGCAGCGCACCTGCCAGCGCTGACACAAAAGCTGTCGTGCGGCCCAATCGGGTTGTCATGCGCGGCCAGGCAGGACAACTCATCCGAACCCTCTCGAAGGGTGTGGAATATGCCCTGCCAGCACAGCACGTCTGGTGCCATGAACCCTCCTCTGCGGGTTCAGGCAGGGTGATTTTCGTCTTTCATTGATGAGGACCCCGAGGCGCTTTCCTGAAGGGGTCCTCTTCAATCGTTCATTTCTTCATTCATGCTTTGCGTTTCCCATTCACTTTCTTGTTCACGCCCGCCTGGCTGCGGAAGCCATGGCGGAATTCACAGGCACTCATTTCCTTTTCAAGAAAAAACCTAGGCCCGCTTACACAGTTGACGCTGACGGATGGTACACACGTATCCCACCAGAACCACCATCGCCACCACAGCCTCCTGCTCCTCCTGCGCCACCTGCTCCTCCTGCGCCACCTGCTCCTCCCGCTCCTCCCGCTCCTCCTGCTCCTCCGTATCAGGCGTTCCCACAACCGCCTGGGAATCATCCCGTGCTTACGCTCTTGCTCCCGTCCACCTTCGACGAGTACCTGTCTGAACCGGAAGTGGTTTGAAGACGAAGGCCAAGAGCGACTGACAGCAGCAGGTAAGCTTACATAGAAGAACTACAGTCGTTCCTTGACATGCTCTCGTGAACCGTTTATTAAAACTGACGAGAGTGATGTGTCTCTGCCTGTTGGTGCAGGGAACCTCAAGAAGCCGCCTCCTGCGGTGGTAGTGAAGTGGATCTCGCGGGCATGGAAGGCAGTGCCGGCGGACCTCATCAAGCGCGCCTTTCTCACCTGTGGCATCAGCAACGCTCTTGACGGCAGCGAGGACTCGCTTGCCATGGCGCACAGGCGAAGCCAGCTGACTCGTGAAGTCGATGTCGATGACGACATCATCGCTGACGGCTTCTTTGGCAACAACTGCCAGGAGCCCGAGTCTGACGAGGAGGAGTAGGTAGCTAGGCTGTAGTCGGACTTGAGTAGCTGGTTCAACCTGAGTAGGCTGTTGTGTATGAACCTTGAAATTGATAGGGTGAAACAACTCTTGTTAAGAATTGTTTAAAAAATGTAATGTTCTGTGAAATTAGATTGATAAGTAGATAACAGACTTTGCACATGCGCTTATAATAAGTTCAGACCTGAAAAGGGGTGCGCTTCTAATCGAGGATCCTCTATAAGCGCCATGCTCCAGATAGAAGCGCCGGCGCCTTTAATCGGACGGCGCTTATATCCGGGGCCATACGGTATCCTCATTGCTGCTAGTGAAAACCCTCTTCTTTTGCCTAAACTGTCTCTTGCCTAGCTAGGACTCTCCTAGCTATGGCTCCTAACACTACATACTATTTTGACAGTTTCCATCGAAGTCAAGGTGCTACTTTCGATAGTGGAGTTGTGCATTTTGAAAAGAAAGTATTTCCTCAAGGCGCCTACGTTGCTCTAAGTCGCTTTCGCAGTCCCAATCGGTTATTCTTAACGAATTTTTCGGAAGCCTGCATAAGAACCGATTCCCGCGTTGTAAAAGAAATGTGTCGCTTACGGGATCGACCTCTTGTTCTGGATCCACCATCAGTTGAAGTGATCTCAAAACAATCTTCATGTGTGAAGTTCGTATTTCAAAATGTACGAAGTTATCGGGGCCATTACAAGGACGTGGATATTAACAGTCTGCATGATTTTGATTTCGTGGTTCTATTTGAGACACATTTGAGCTCAAATGATATATTACTGAGCGAAACAGATGATTTCTTTGAGGTTTTCCGTGCGGATTGCAAATCTGGCGGAATTGTACTATATCATCGAATTCCGATCAGATTGATGCAGTATCAAGAAAAGTCTAAAGTTGAACTTTTGACTTTCGGTATCGATATCAAAGACAAAAGTTTGATTATTACTTGCTGTTATCGCAACCCGACCAATCAGCATAATCAAAACATCATGTTTGATATGATATTATCCATTATTATTAAACATTCTCATGATAACATGATGTTCATTGGTGATTTCAATCTCGATTTCAATGCGAATCCACAACGTCGGTATGATAATTTCTTCAGACGTCATGGTTTCACTCAGTTCGTTATCGAGCCAACTACGGTGAATAATACACTTATTGATCACGTGTGGGCAAATTGTTTCAAAACGCATATCAAAGTCCATGTAGGCGAGACTTACTTTTCTGACCACTTCCCTGTTTATGTCGTCATTGATTGATATACCTCCAGAGTTGCAATACATCTCCAAAGTTTCGTATCGTACAAATATCAACATCTCCAAAATTATTGTGTTGCATTTCAAATTCCATGTGGTTTTGAAAGCAGGGCCATTGCCACCTCCTCACGACCGTAATGCGGTGAGGTTTGCTCTTTTCATGTTGTTTGCGCATAATTGTAAGGCACCAAATCCAATACACTTCGTTAATACAACATTCACCATATAATATTTTACTTGCAGGTCACTGTAGAGGTGGACCACAAGTTTATGGAGGATTGGGTAGTAGGAGGAGACAAGCCATCCGATTTCTATATTAAAGTGATGGCGATTGGGGTCAAGAACATTTACATAAAGAACGATGGAAAGACTTCGCCAGGAAAGATGCTTCTCTTTGATGCAGCGCGTTCTGTCGCCGAGATGGTCATGTGGCCAGAGTCCACAGGATCTGGTCGATGCGACGTGCGAGCATTGAACGAGTTCTTGATGGGAATCTCCATTGGAGATGTCTATCAAGTTCGTCGTATCAATGCTTCGCGCAAACAACCTGGCTGGTAAGTTAAGTCTGATTTGAGCATATGCATGAGTACATATAAATATGTATATTAATATATGCAATTTGTACAGGACTCTTATCGGAGGCCTTGACATGCAGCTGACCTGGCTTCATCGTTGTTCATTCCTGGTGGAAGACGATGAGGGCCTGCCGCTGACTTTGGGGGACGTGCCGACTGCACCGCTCATGAACTTCTTCGAGACGAACGACGATTCCAGGGTAAGACTTATACTGCGGCTAAGTTTGGTATGTGAAAAAATGACTAGGAACGAGGAAAAGAGGAAGGACAAAAACTGTGTCATTTGATGTACCCCTTATGATGTAACTCACAAAAACACATCTAAACCAACACAAATAGTTCAACAGTTAGTATTTATTCTTTACCAAGAACAAGTTGCTTGTATTCGTATTTATACTTTATGTGCGGTCTTCTTTAAAGTGATAAGCGCGTAGCTATATTCATGTTGGTATTGATCATGATTTTACACAAGTGGTTCATTTGCTGTTCTCAACCCTAACGCTTAATACCATATACGTATGATCCGTTTCATCAGTTGTAGTTGATGTTCTTACATGAAATATTATTATTTGGCATACCAACAGTTACGTTATTGTTTAATGATGTTCTCCTTTATCTTTTCTTATTTTTCGTAATCATCTTAATTACATTTTGCTCCTCTATATTACCAGATCCCCTGCGTTTCTGTCAGACTCAAAGCCCCAACATACGAGGAGCCAAGTGGATTGCCCAAGCTTACAGCGAGCATCCACGATTCCTCCCTTGAGAGTGTCCTGGTAGCGCTGGGGGACGCTGCCACACGGATCGACAAGTGCTGTAAGACATACATGGATGAACATCCGGATGCTACGGACGTGCCTGTCTACATTAGCAATGTCTATCCAAAGTCGGCATTGTTCATGACAACAATGCTCTCGGATGTTGCCATTCTTGACGCTCGACGAGCGTCGGAGATCACAGATGCTCCCGACACAGCGGATCCGCAAGACGTCGGGCTCGTGCAGCTGTAAGTATACATAGCTTATTTGAACAATTTCTAAGTGAGATGATCGAAATTAATTCTTCCGTTGCTTGTATTCAGGATGAGCAATGTTGACACAGTCGTGATGACAACAAAGAAAGAGAAGATAGCGTCTCTCGTAGCTGAGATCAAGGATCCTTTGCACACCTCGCGCATGGTGTGCAAGGTTGGACCGGGGGGGTTCTGCCCACTGACTGTTTACAGATCTTGTCGTACACGCGAGCATTCGTGCTCGAGGCATGGATCCGCATCGATCACCCGGATCGATAACACCACTGTGACACTTGTCGTACACGAGAGCGGTAAGTACGGTACTTGTATGTTTTTGTGTACAGTGTTGGACGTTTTGTCAAAGCATTTAATATTTTGTTGTTTTGCTCAAAAATCTCAGTGTCATTCAAGAACCATGCCCACGGCTTGGTGGTTCAACCAAGCATCTTGACAAAAGTAATCCCGCAGCTCCAGATGTCTACATTTCTTTCCTTGCCCTCGGATCAGCGCCAAAGCCTGCTGGATGCTCTTCAAGGCCGATGGCTCGTAAAGGTATGACGTTATTTTTATTTAGGCAATGTCAATGTATACAGTATTGTGTAATCATTAATACTCTTTCCCCCTTCAGGTTCATTTTGGTCTTGAGGGGGGGCGCATCCACAAGACCATTGTTGACATCTCGAGCGTCCCGAAGTCAAATGTCGACACTGTCAACTTTGATACGTCGAGCACCCAACCAACGTCCACACCGACAAAGAGGAGGTTTGAGGTGCGTGAAATGGTAGTATTCTCTTAGTGTTTTACTTTGTTAAACAATGTCGGTATTATGTAACTTACTATTGTTGTTCCATTGATTTGTTGTTTCATAATTTAATTTCTTGCAGCAACGGTGAAGATCGAAACGCTTGAAGTTGGTTACGAATCACACGCCTTACTTCTGGGTCCTTTTGAGACAATTTAGTTGAAGAAATATGGGTGGGAGATAAAGTAGACAATGCCATATAGATTTTGTTCTTATCATGGTTTTATTTGTCGACTTCAAATGATTGCGTGACTGATTATCTTTGTGTGAGTAAGTATGTTTGGTGTGTGCGTTTGTAAGTGTGTGTGTGTATATGTATGTACCAGTATGTATGTATGTACGTATGTATGTATATACGTATGTATCTATTGTCAAAATAGTATGTAGTGTTAGGAGCCATAGCTAGGAGAGTCCTAGCTAGGCAAGAGACAGTTTAGGCAAAAGAAGAGGGTTTTCACTAGCAGCAATGAGGATACATATAGCAAACCCTAGATGGGTTGTACTCGCTACAGAGCACCCCACTACAGGCTAGAGAATAACATTCTGACACACCCCCATAGCCAAAGTGGGGTGTAATCAGCAGAGCAAACAAAGCAGTACAAGCTCAGGGTGGATCACAATGTCACCACACATTCTGAGCACAAGTTCAAGAAGCAATAGTTTAAAGTTCACAATTATGAGCAAAGCTAGTGGTAGTCACAACGGGCAAGTGAGGAGGAGGAAAGAGACTATGAGAGGAGAGGAGGTAGTGGGCGGCAGCTGAAGCTGCTGGCACACGGCGCAACTGGAGCAACTGGCACACGGGCAACTGGAGCAACTGGCACACTGGCAACTGGAGCAACTGGCACACGGGCTACTGGAGTAACTGGCTCCGCGGCTAAAAGTAGCGGCAGACGAGCAACGGACTCACGGGCGACTGGAGCAACGGGCTCACGGGCGACTGGCGCAACGGGCTCACGGGCGACTGGAGCTGCTGGCTTGACGGCGGCCACCCCCTTCAACCTCCCCAAACTATCCCACTCCCCCTAACACACACCCGCTGCTACACCGCTAGCTCCACTCCCCTTTCACCCCCCCCTTAGTACCACTCCGTCGGCTCCAACAGGTCCACCCCCCCTCAGCGGCAGCTGCAGCACAGGGAGACGGAGGAGGAGGAGGAGCAGGGAACGGCACTCAGAAGCTGCACCCCCATACCCCCCACCCCCAAACCCTAATCCAGGAGAACGGGCAGAAGGAGGGGTGGGGCGCCTTCAGAAGCACGGGGGACAGCGGGGAGGACAGGGGCAGCGAAGAACGGGCCGCCCACGGGCCTGGCACAGCCTCCCGAACCGCGCGCAGGCGGTCCGAGCCGCGCGCGGGCCTGGCGCAGCCCGTACGAGCCGCGCGCGGGCCTGGCGCAGCCCGTACGGGCCGCGCGCGGGCCTGGCGCAGCCCGTACGGGCCGCGCGCAGGCCTGGCGCAGCCCGTACGGGCCGCGCGCCGGCTGTACGGGCCGCGCGCAGGCCACGACGGGCGACGGGGGGCGACGCGCGGGTCCCCGTCGCCCGTCGCAGCGCCTCCCGGGGGCGACGCGCCGAGTGACGGGGCAGAAACCCGCCGCGCGCCTCGGGGCACACGGCGGGCAGAGAACCGCCGCACGCCTCGGGGCGCACGGCGGGCAGAAAACCGCCGCGCGCCTCGGGGCGCACGGCGGGCTGAAAACCCTAATTTCGACGCCGCGCACCACGGGGCGCGCGGCGGACAGGGAGTAGCAGTAGCAGCGGAAGCAGTGAAGTGGGCCCACAGGCCAGGAACGTTAAGCTCTGATACCATGTCAAAATAGTATGTAGTGTTAGGAGCCATAGCTAGGAGAGTCCTAGCTAGGCAAGAGACAGTTTAGGCAAAAGAAGAGGGTTTTCACTAGCAGCAATGAGGATACATATAGCAAACCCTAGATGGGTTGTACTCGCTACAGAGCACCCCACTACAGGCTAGAGAATAACATTCTGACATCTATGTGTGTATTTGCTTTTGTATCTGTGTGTATAATTGTCCATTGCAATAGCAATGCATGTCTGTGATTTCTTAAAAAAAGGCTCAGGTCTATCATTTCACAAAAGGTTCATTGGCGCACTCAGTGACTCGTGTGCGACCACTTCGAACTGGATTTGATAGAGTTGACCTTTTTTTAAGACTTTACAGATTGCGTTGTTTCATGTGGTAGTTGATTATTCAAAAATTAAGCTATTGACCTCCCCCCCATGCTAGGCAGGGGATGGCGGTAGCTTAGATTTTGGGTTATTAACTGTCACGCATTTTATCGTGTGCATGTGCATTATTCATAACATATTACATTAAGCATTATAGATTGTATAGCATCATCTATGCATTATGCATGCATCTATTTATGCACAACATCATCTAACAATAAAACATAACGTAAACAGTACAGCAAATGTGCACTAAACAACTGCAAAATACTCATATGGTTTAATGCACTATGAACAGTACTGTGTTCAGAACACCACAACATGCATTCAATATGGGAAGGGTATTACTGTAGTTTACAAGTTTTATTTTCATGATTAAAAAACATAAACATGAAAATAAAATTTGGCAAAATCGATCGTAAAGGGTTGCGAAGCAACCCAAAAATGTGTAGCTGGCAGCTGCTCACTCGACAATGCTCGCGCTGCGCAGACGAGAAGTTCGAGTGAGCAGCTGCTCACGCTACGTGACGTGGCAGCCACAAACAGAAGCTCTACAATCAAGATGCATCACACGTGGCGAAGCGATCAAAGTGCTGAGCTCAAAATGATGGTGTGATCAGAACTTTTGTTCAGGTTACGAGCACCCCGCGCAATTGTCAATAGTAATGTTTGTCATATAGTATTAGGAGTAGTTAGGAGACTATATAAGTGTATGCTCGCAACGATAATAAAATATTTACTATAATGCAATCACGCTACTGCCATTCGCAGCATCAGGCAGAAACATGCATGAGAGCAGGGAATCTGTGCAAGGATAGGCCTGTGGGACAAGTTGTGCCAAATCAACGTCCCTTCGTTGTTTCAAACAAGGTTTCTTTATATCATTCAATAGTTTACAATAATCTGAGCGTGCCGGTCAGGTTTGGTATCATTCGCAGCATCTGGCAGGGGGACACTATGTTCCAATCATGAGAGCAGGGGAAACTGTCCAAGGATAGGCCTGTGCGATAAGTTGCGCCAAATCAACGTCGCTTTGTCGTTTTTAACAAGGTTTTTTTTATATAATTCTGTCATTTACTATATTCTAAGCGTGCTGGTCAGGTTTGGTGTCATTTGCAGCATTTGGCAGGGAGATATGATGTTCCGAACGTGAGAGCGGGTGAATCTGTGCAAGGATAGGCATGTGCGCAACATGTCACAGTTTCAATGTCTGGTTGTTGTTTTAACATCTATTTCTTCACACTGTTCCCTAGAACGTCCTATTTACTAGCCATAGGAACTGGTTTGACCTCGTTCGCACAACTACGCAGCACGCGGCGCTTGTTTGTGCATTTGCTGGCCTGAAACTGTGCAAGGATAGGCCTGTGCCCAACATGTCACTGTTTCAACGTCTGGTTGTTGTTAATACATCTATTTCTTCACACAATTCCCTAGTACGTCTTATTTCGTAGCCATAGGAACTGGTTTGACCTCGTTCGCACAACTACGCAGCACGTGGCGCTTGTTTGTGCGTTTTCTGGCCTGAATCAAATCAAGGATAGGCCTGTGCGCAACATGTCACTACGCCAACATCTAGATGCTATTTTTACCATTATTTCTTCACACAATTCTCTACTATATCCTATTACCTAGTCATAGGAACTGGTTTCATCTCGCTAGCACAACTACGCAGCACGTGGCGCTTGTGTGTGCGTTTGCTGACCTGAAACGATGCAAGGATAGGCCTGTGCGCAACATGTCAGCTCGCCAACATCTGGATGCCTTTTTTAGCACTATTTCTTCACAAAATTTCCTACTAAATCCTAATCCCTAGCCACAGGAACTGGTTTGACCTTGTTCGCACAACTACGCAGCACGTGGCGCTTGTTTGTGCATTTGCTTGCATGAATCTCTGCAAGGATAGGCCTGCGCGCAACATGTCACTACGCCAACGTCCGGATGCCTTTTTTAGCACCATTTTTCCACACATTCCCTAGTACATCCTATTCCCTAGCCATAGGAACTGGTTTGACCTCGTTCGCACAACTACGCAATACGTGGCGCTTGTTTGTGCATTTGCTTGCATGAATCTGTGCAAGGATAGGCTGTCGAAATCAACAGACAGGAATGATTGAACTAGCAGTGAAATCAGTACAAGTACCTAACCCTAGAATTGTGTACCCCCTATAGGCTAACCCACTGTAGCCTAAACAAACACAACATATACAATGTTTGACACACCCCCATAGGCAAAGTGGGGGAGAGCAAGGGGTCACAAGACTGTCAGAGGTCCACTGGAGATCCCCGATTGATCCTAGGGAAGGGTTACAGGCACGTTGGCCTGGGGGGTTATGGGCGCACTCACCCGCTACACAAACAAGCCCTTTTATCCCAGTGGTTAGTGGCTGGGATTCTGACATGGTATCAGAGCGAAGGTCTCGGGTTCGATTCCCGGTGTGTGCACTTCGGGCATCCCAGTGCGGGGGGGTGTCAGAGGTCCACTGGAGATCCCCGATTGATCCTAGGGAAGGGTTACAGGCACGTTGGCCTGGGGGGTTATGGGCGCACTCACCCGCTACACAAACAAGCCCTTTTATCCCAGTGGTTAGTGGCAGGGATTCTGACAAAGACCAGTCAAAGCAAAGCAAAACAAGCTCAGGGTGGATCTCAAGGATACCACACAAATTCCGAGCACAAGCAAGTGGTCACAAGACCAGTTCACATGCAGGTTGATAATATAGCAAGAGATACAGTGATCACAACCTAGCAAGTGTAAACATGCAGGCATATATATAAAGATCACAGTACAAGCAGAGTCAAGAAGTAAGTAAGTGAGGTCCAGCAGGCACAAGGCCTAGAAGAGTACAGAAACGCTGATGGTCACAAGGCTGAAGCGCCTTGGTGAACACATCAGCAAGGTTGGCCTCAGTGGCCACGTAACGCAGACGAAGCTGACCACGCTGCTGCAGCTCTCGAGCAAGGAAGTACCGCAGTTCTGTGCTCCAGTCTGTGCTCCTCACACAAGGCAATGGCAGCCTGGTTGTCGACGTACAGCACTGGAGGAGAACGAGGCCGCTCTCCCAAGTCGGTCAGCAGGTAGGTCAGCCAGCGTAGCTCCTGGGCAGCCATGGCTGTGGCGTAGATCTCAGCCTCACAACTGGAGCTGAGAACAGAAGAAGAGTGTGTAGAACGCCAAGAAACTGAGCCGGAGCCAAGGCTGAAGGTGTAACCCTGAGACGACCGCTGAGTAGCCTGGTCGTCCGCCCAAGAAGCGTCTGAGTGTCCAGTAAGTACAACTCGGTCTCGCCCTCCAAGCACAAGCCCCATGCCCGACGTACTGCACAAGTAGCGCAACACCCTCTTAGCGGCATCCATGTGCTCCTTCCTGTGACGGCCAGGAGCGACATAGCGTGCAAGGATGCTAAGAGGGTATGCAAGGTCAGGTCGAGTGCAGGTCATCAGGTACATGAGGCAGCCCACAAGCTCTGGATACGGGCCACTCGGCTCTACGGACTCATCCGAAGGCAGAGCTGAGAGCGAGTGACCGGTAGGCAGAGGAGTGGACTGAGGCGAGGAGTACGTGAAGCGGAAGCGCTGAAGGATCTGCTGCACCATGTGTGAATGAGTCAAGGTGATGGTGCGCCGTGCTCTGTCCCGGGTGATCCGCAAGCCAAGATAGCTTGTCTGTGCACGTGTGTCTCCTCTGCAGCTCCGACTTCACGTGGGCGAGTGCCGCGGTGTCAGCAGTGGCAAAGACCAAGTCGTCGACGTACACGAGGATGTAGAACGGCAGCAGTGAGGTGTCTGTGCGTAGAAACAGTGACGGGTCAGCAGTAGAGGGAGCGAACCCAAGAGCCGCAAGTGTCGTCCTCAGTGTGTCGTGCCACTCACGCGGTGCCTGGCGGAGACCGTAGACCGGCCGCTGAAGCCTCCACTGGGTACCAGGAGGAACCGACCCAGTGAAGCCAGGAGGGCGGCGCAGCCAGATCTCCTCGTGCAGGCTGCTCTGCAAGAAAGCAGTGCTGAAGTCAAGTGAGTGAAGCTCGTAGTCGCGCTGAGCGGCTATGTGCAGCAGCACCCGAAGAGTGGTCATCTTCGGGGTGGGGGAGAAGGTCTGAAAGAAGTCAACTCCCTCTCGCTGACTGAAGCCTCGAGCCACGTAGCGCGCCTTGAAGACAGGAGGAGAACCCGGTGGCCGCTTCACCCTGAAAATCCACATGCCACTGACGATGTTCGCCCCAGGTGGGGGAACCTCGTCGACGTAGGTGCCTGTGGACTTCCAAGAAGCCATCTCTGCGTCCATGGCTGTCTGCCACTGAGAGGAGTAGGGACCCGCCATCGCCTCAGCGTAAGAGCGCGGGGTCGGGATGTCTGGTGCATCCGGGTCTCCCTCAGGGGCAACTAGCATGGACACGAGGTGGGGTAAAGCAGCAGCAAAGCACTGGAACTCCTCCTGTCTGTCCTCAAGGACGTCCGTGCCAAGAGCACACTCACCCCCGACGGACGGAGGACAGACAGACTCAGACTCAGACTCAGCAACAAGGCTAGTGGCGTAGTCTAGACGACACCGGGCAGCAAAGTCTATCAACTCAGCGACCAGAGCAGACGCAGTAGAGGACTCAAAGGTAGGGTCAGTGACAACAGTAGCGAGGAGACGGGTGACAGTGGGACTGGCAGCACGACGGGAGTCAGACTCCGGATCAGGAAGAGTAGGCAGAGAGGACGCAGGAGGAGACGGCAGCGGAACACGCTGAGGAGCAGTGGAGGGACGCAGAGTCATGTAGTGAGTGCCAGGGACAGGAGGAGGACGCTCACGTGGGACACGACGACCAGTGCGAGCAGTACGAACAGGCGACGCAGGACGAGACTCAGGCTCACGACGCTCTGTAAGACCTCCTGTGGGACCAGTGTAAGGAGAGGGACCAGGGAGAGGCGAGGCAGGCGGGAACTGTGACTGCGACTGGACAGGCGGAGGACACTCTACGGAGGGAGGAGGACAAGGAGGAGGAGCCTGACCAAGAACCAACTGAAGAAGTGGTACGAAGTACGGTCGCGGCCGCGTAGCGTCTCCAGAACCAGCAGAGACACCAGCGGCAGGGTCCTCAGCACCAGCAGCAGCTCCAACGTCCGGGTCCTCAGCACCAGCAGCAGCTCCACCGCTCGGGTCCTCAGCACCAGCAGCAGCTCCACCGTCCGGGTCCTCAGCTCCAGCAGTAGCTCCAACGCCCGGGTCCTCAGCACCAGCAGCAGCGCCACCGCTCGGGTCCGCAGCACCAGCAGCAGCTCCAACGCCCGGGTCCTCAGCACCAGTAGCAGCGCCACCCTCAGGGTCCGCAGCACCAGGAGCACCACTCCGAAGACTGCAGCGCCGCGTGTACCACTCTCGGATCTGCTGAATGGGGGGGAGCTCCTGGGCAGGAGGGGAAGTACTGGTACGAGCTCCAGTAGCACCTCTCCGGAGGCGGCAGTACTGTAGGTACCGCTCCTGCAGCTGCCGGGAGGAGAGGGCTCCTCCAGGTGTAGCACGCTCAGACTCAGCACCCCCAGACTCAGCACCCCCAGACTCAGCACCCCCAGGCTCAGCACCCCCAGACTCCGCACCTCCAGGCTCAGCACCCCCAGGCTCCGCACCCCCAGGCTCCGCACCCCCAGGCTCAGCACCCCCAGGCTCCGCACCCCCAGGCTCCGCACCCCCAGGCTCCGCACCCCCAGGCTCAGTACCCTCAGACTCCTCACGGTCAGGCTCAGCACCCCCAGCAGGACGAGAGTCAACAGCTACCTCGACAGGCTCAACCGGGTCTACCTGGGACACACCTGAGGGAGCGGCACCCTGAGGGGGGAGGGGGTCTGGTACCTCAGCACCTGGAGCGAGGAAGAGAGGCGGGGGGGGGAGCGGGGCAGTGCGGTAGGGGAAGAGGCGGTAGTAGGGGACGGACTCGTCAAAAGTGACGTCCTGAGAGGCCAGGACACGACGCGAGGTGGCGTGGTAGAACTGCCAACCAGGCGCGTCCGGGACAAAGCCAAGGAAGACACAGGGGACAGCTCGACGGGAGAGCTTGTCCGCGGACGTATCGCGAACAAAAGCTCGAGATCCCCAGACCCGAAAACGCGACGCATCGCCAGCCTCTCCCGTCCAACGCAGTGTCGGAGAAGTCTCCGGTAAGGAGACACGGGGCCAGAGGTTGAGCTGATGCGCAGCGTATCGGACTGCAAACGGCCACAGAAAGTGGGGGGCAGCTGCATGAACCAAGGAGGTACGAGCGACCTCCATGACCAAGCCAATGCGGCGCTCAGCAACCCCATTCTGCTGTGGAGAGGCCGGAAGCGCCATTGCTCAATGCCCTCCTGCTGACAGAAGGCCTCCAAGAGGCCAGAGGAAAACTCCCCACCTCTGTCAGAGTGCAGACGCAGGACAGGGAAGTCGGAGCGGAAACGCTCACTGAGCTGGTTACGAGATCTGCGGATCCAAGGGATCAAGACATCAGGGACGTCACCCTTGGTGCGCAAGGGGAAGACCGTGGTGTAGCGCGAGAAGTCGTCAACAACAATCAGGAAGTACCTCTCCTGACCCTGACCACGGACTCGGGCTGGGCCCCACACGTCCATGTGGAGCGTCTGCAAAGGAGCAGTCGTCGGGGGGAAGGAGGAGGAGTGAGGAGCGGCGCGCTGCCGCCCCTCGACACAGGGAAGACAGGGAGGAGCAGGCGAGGGTGGGAGGGGAGGGAGAACCCTGGGAAGACCAGCAACAAGGTCCCGTTTGTGCATGGCCCGAAGGCGCTGCACAGACGGGTGACCAAGGCGGTGGTGCCAGAGGACAGTCTCATGCGCCAGAGAGCGACACGAGCAGGGGGCGGACAGCTGACCTGACGCAGACGCAGACGCGGACGCAGCTACCTGAGGGGACTCAGTGGTCAGTGTGTACAGGTCCGACCCCGGCTGCCGAGTGAAGGTAGCCAGGTGACGGCCCGTCCGAGCACACGTGCAGTGGGTCACGCGCTCGTAAGCAGGGGTGAACTGGTGAACACCCCCGTCCTGGAGCGCACTACCTGCCACCAAGTTCGTAGAGAACGAGGGGAGGTAGAGACCTGACAGTGTGCCTGACGGGACCGCAGGACAAGGAAGGACAGTGGAGGAGGTCGCAACGACCGGACCCCCAGAGGGGTCAGCGAGGGAGACAGCAACTGGCCGAGCAAGCGGCTCAAGGACAGTGCGGTCACGAAAGAAACAGCGAGAAGCACCTGAGTCCAGTGTGAAGGTGTGCAGTGCTGCAGTCGACTCAGTACCAGAGGGCACGGACTCACTAGCACCTAGAGCAGCAGCCTCACCAGGACCTGGGGCAGCAGACTCACTAGCACCTAGAGCGGCAGCCGGACTGGTCTGAATGCCCGGGTCGGGCGGAACACGCAAGTACTGAGCACCCTCTCCACTAGTAAACATCGCATACATGGCAGTGAGAATAGCATCAAAGTCTAAAGCCCAGATATCAACTCCCTTCTTCTCCAGATCAGCCCAGTGGGGCAGGTCAGTGGCATCAGGAAACTGGGCACGCCACGCGTCAGTAAGGCGCGCGAAACAGCGCTGTGTGGGATGCGGCCTCCCACACTGCTGGCCAGTGCGGTCACCAGTGCGAATGACGTACGTGCAGGTAAAGCCACGCTGCGCATACCACTCACGGGCGGCCTGAAGCGACGGGGCGGGCTGCTGACTCTGGCCACCGCCAGCGCCTCCACGACCACCACTGCCGCCGCCACCGCCTCGGCCACCTCCACCCCTGCCGCTGCCACGACCACCTCCGCCTCCGCTGCCGCCTCCACCCCTGCCGCCACTCCCGCCGCTGCTGTCACCACCCCCACTGCCGCCACTAGCCTCCCCAGCCGCTCCTCCACTCCCACCGCCTCCACCCCCACCTCCTCCGCCGCCACCTCCACCCTTGCCCCCTTTGCTCTTGCGGCGCCCGCTCGAAGCAGACGCGGCCCCGACCTTCCCAGCACCAAGGAGGTCGACAGCAGCAGCAGAGGCGACAGAGGGGAGGAGAGGGGAAGGGGAACACCCCTCAAAGAACGGGGTGCGGGGGTCGCCACGAGAGGTGCCTACAGCGACGATGCTCGCCTCAGCTGCAAGCAGTTCCTTCTCGAGGAGGGCAATGGTGAGTTCAGTGGGGGAGCGAGAGAGGAAGTGGTCCCTGACTGTGCGCAGGGAGTCGGGGAGGCGGGTGACTATGTGGTAGAGAGTGATCCAGAGCGGGGGGGGGTTGCTGGTGAGGAACTCGTCAGGCATAGCAGCGCGAAAGCGGGCCTCACTAGTCTTAAGGTGGGTGATGAGGTCAGCAACTGTCTGAAAGGAGGCCAGGTCGAGGAACAGGTAGGGGAGAGTGAGGCGGCCTAGTGTGGCAGAAGCGGGGGAGGAGTAGCGAGCGACTACAGCAGTGTACAGGTCCTTAGCAGTTTTGTGCTGGCCAAAGTGCTCGCGCTCGTCGATCGGTAGGGAGTTACGAATAGCGAAGCGAGCGTGGGCATCACGAGTCTGCCACTGTGAGCGCTGAGTGCTGTCAGCAGTGGTAGGAGGGGCAGTAGCGTTGCCTAGGGCGTGATCGTACAGTGAAACGTCCTCCTTAGCAGTGAGCTGTAGAAAGAGGTGGAGGTCATCGAGCCAGGTTTCGAACTTCACTGGACGGCCCTCAGCATCGAAAGTAAGTACAGTAGGAGTAGCCATAGCGGCAGTGTCAGCACACGGGCGGCAGCAGCTGATGCGCACGGGCGGGAGCGGCAGTGGGCGCAGAAGCGGCGGCCGCAGTGGGAGCGAGTGCAGCAGCGGCAGCGGTAGCAGGCGCAACAGGAGCGCACGGGCGGTAGCGGCCGCGGCGCACGAGCGGGAGCGGCTGCGGGCGACGCGCAGGCGGTAGCTGCAGCGGCGAGCCCGTGGTAGCGGCAGCTGCAGCGGGCGACAAGCAGGCGGCAGCTGCAGCGGGCGACGAGCGGGCGGCAGCAGCAGCGGGCGACGAGCGGGCGGCAGCTGCAGCGTGCGACGAGCGGGCGGCAGCAGCAGCGGGCGACGAGCGGGCGGCAGCTGCAGCGGGCGACGAGCGGGCAGGCGCTGCAGCGAGCGACGAGCGGGCGGCAGCTGCAGCGAGCGACGAGCGGGCGGCAGCAGCAGCGGGCGACGAGCGAGCGGCAGCTGCAGCGGGCGACGAGCGGGCGGCAGCAGCAGCGGGCGACGAGCGAGCGGCAGCTGCAGCGGGCGACGAGCGGGCAGGCGCTGCAGCGAGCGACGAGCGGGCGGCAGCAGCAGCGAGCGACGAGCGGGCGGCAGCTGCAGCGGGCGACGAGCGGGCGGCAGCTGCAGCGGGCGACGAGCGGGCGGGCGCTGCAGCGGGCGGGCGGCAATGTGCAGGCCGGCGGGGCCGCTGCGGGCTGCGCTATAGCGGTGCGAGCGGCGCACGGGCGGCTAGCCGGTCGCGCTCAAAAGAAATCGGCCGCGCGCGGGCAGCTAGCGGGTCGCGCGCGGTTAAAAAAAAAAAAAAAAAAAATAGAAAACGAGCCGCGCGCGATTGGCTGGCGGGCTGCGCGCGCGCGGTAGGTAGGAGGCGCACTGGGGCGCGTAGGCGCACGAGGGCGCACGGTAGGTAGGTAGGTAGGTAGGTAGGTAGGTAGGTAGCGGTGGGCCCTAAGAACGGTCCTAGCGAAGGACCTGCTCTGAAACCATGTCGAAATCAACAGACAGGAATGATTGAACTAGCAGTGAAATCAGTACAAGTACCTAACCCTAGAATTGTGTACCCCCTATAGGCTAACCCACTGTAGCCTAAACAAACACAACATATATAATGTTTGACATAGGCCTGCGCGCAACATGTCACTACGCCAACGTCAGGATGCCTTTTTTACCACAGTTATTCACACGGTTCCCTAGTACATTCTATTCCCTAGCTATAGAAACTGGTTTGACCTCGTTCGCACAACCATGCAATATGTGGCGCATGTTTGTGCGTTTGCTGGCCTGAATCTGTGCAGGGATAGGCCTATGCGCAACGTGTCACTGTTTCAACGTCTGGACGCCTTTTTTACCCCTATTTCTTCACACGGTTACCTAGTACATCCTATTACCTGAGCATAGGAACTAATTTAATATCGTTAGCACAACTATGCAGCTCGTGGCGCATGTTTGTGCGTTTGCTGGCCTGAATCTGTGCGAGGATAGGCCTGTGCGCAACATGTCACCGCGACAACGTCTGGACGCCTATTTTTTGTTGAGATACTAAGCACCTAGAAAGCTAGGTTTAGGCTTAGAAAGCATAGTTAGGAGTAGGAGCTAGGGCTTAGCCTAGACACAAGAGAGATGTCCAAGCAAGAAGGGCTTGCACTATGGAATGTTGGGTACAAATAGAAGAGAAGCAAGCTAGGAGTGGTGCACCACCACACAGAATACAGTTGCGACTACACTAGAGCTAGATTGCATGCACTTATACAAAACATATGCAATATATGTTCTGACACACCCCCTAAGTGCATGCAGGAATAGCCCTTGTGCAGAACACCCCCAGAAGTGGTACACCCTGCAGGGCGCAGCAGAAGAAGAGGCGAAGTGAGGAGGAGGAGTGACTGTGAGAGGAGAAGAGGAGTGGAGGCGACGACTGAAGCTGCAGACACACGGGCAACAGACGGCTCTGGTGCAGCTCTAGTGGCTACCGGGAGCAAGGGCCCCGGAATACAGGAGTAACAGGCTCTGCGTCTGATCAGCAGCGACAGGAGCAACGGACCCACGGGCGACAGGTGCAACCGGCTCTCTGAGCTACCGGTGGCTATCAGAACCCCGGAATACAGGCGCTGCAGACGACACGACGGCGGCCTCCGCTCAACCTCCCCCAACAGTCCCACACCCCTCGACACACACCCCCTGCTGAACCCCTAGCTCCACTCCCACGGCACCCCCCTTAAACCCTAAACCCTCGGCTCCCACACATCCACCCCCCTCAGCGGTAGCTGCAACAGTGGGAGACGGAGGAGGAGGAGGAGCAGGGGACGGCTCATACACACAACCGGCACCCCCACACCCGCCACCCCCAAACCCTAACACAGGAACGCGGGCAGTAGCGGGGGTGGGGCGCCGGCAGAAGCTCGGGGGACGGACGAGGCGCGCGCACGGGCCTGCCGCAGGCCGGACGAGGCGCGCGCGGGCTGCCCGGGCCGCGCGCGGGCCTGGCGCAGCCCGTACGGGCCGCGCGCGGGCCTGGCGCAGGCCGTACGGGCCGCGCGCGGGCTGTACGGGCCGCGCGCGGGCCTGGCGCAGCCCGTACGGGCCGCGCGCGGGCCTGGCGCAGCCTGTACGGGCCGCGCGCGGGCCTGGCGCAGGTCGCGCGGGCCGCGTCGGGCGACGGGGGGCGACGCGCGGGTCCCTGGGGGCTTCGCGACGGGCGACGGGGGGCGACACGCGGTTCGACGGGGCAGAAAACCGCCGCGCGCCCGGGGCGCGCGGCAGGCAGGAAATAGCAGGAAGTAGCATCGGAAGCATCGTGGGGCCCACAGGCCAAGGACGTAACGGCTCTGTTACCATGTTGAGATACTAAGCACCTAGAAAGCTAGGTTTAGGCTTAGAAAGCATAGTTAGGAGTAGGAGCTAGGGCTTAGCCTAGACACAAGAGAGATGTCCAAGCAAGAAGGGCTTGCACTATGGAATGTTGGGTACAAATAGAAGAGAAGCAAGCTAGGAGTGGTGCACCACCACACAGAATACAGTTGCGACTACACTAGAGCTAGATTGCATGCACTTATACAAAACATATGCAATATATGTTCTGACATTTTTACCATCATTTCTTCACACAGTCACCTAGTACATCCTATTTACTAGCCATAGGAACTGGTTTGAGGTCATTCGCACAAATACGCAGCTCGTGGCGCATGTTTGTGCATTTGCTGGCCTGAAACTGTGCAAGGATAGGCCTGTGCGCAACGTGTCACTGTTTCAACGTCTGACTGTTGTTTTTTCCTCTATTTCTTCACACATTTCCCTAGTGCATCCTATTACCTGAGCATAGGAACAGGTTTGTAATCATTCTCACAACTACGCTGCACGTGGCGCATGTTTGTGCATTTGCTGGCCTGAAACTGTGCAAACCCAGGCCTGTGTGGAACATGTCACCGCGGGAACATTCGGATGCTATTTTTAGCACTATTTCTTCACACAGTTCTCTACTACATCCTAATCCCTAGCCATACAAACTCGTTTGACCTCCTTCCCACAATTACACAGCGCGTGGCGCATGTTTGTGCGTTTGCTGGCCTGAATCTGTGCAAGGATAGGCCTGTGCGCAACATGTCACCGCGCGAACGTTTGGATGTAGCTATGCCTTTTTTACCACTATTTCTTCACACAGTTCTCTACTACATCCTATTCCCTTGCCAGTGCTAAATAAAAAGCGTGTTGGTGAAGTTTGATATCATTCGCCCCACTTGTGATGGATATGATGACTTTCTAAACATGTGAGCAAGGAGAGCTGCGGAAGGACAACATTATGTAGGGTCAAACATAACCCACGCAACAACTTAGAAACAATTACATATTTAATATGTACTATGCGTACATCGGGAGTTAAGACATGATGCTCCTACAAATGTACTGTATACCGGGCGGTATTTTTGTATATTGATGTGTCGTGTTAATGACACTTGTATATTGCATAACACCAACATATATTTTAAAAGGTTACATATTTCACTAACTGCTTAAAATTTTTGGAAAAAACACACTTAAAGTGCAACCAAAGTATACAGTTATGATTGGGCTGGGCAATAATGTTAATAAGTATAGTATAACCTGAATATTCGTGCGAAAGTTACCTAGTGTACATTGCGCCAGTTGATTGGGAAATTACATAGCATTACTATGCTGGAAACTCCATTCCGTGGCCACGTCACTTCTGCCAACAACTGGCAAAACACACCCTTTAGTGGCCAATAGGAAACCGCCGAGGCGAACCAACGCATCATAATTCAGCCACGTTCATAGAATTGCCCCTGTGCTGGATAGGGTGAGGGGTGTCACAGGCGGGTAGTTGCCGCGTGGCTAAGTCTTGTGCAATGAACCTGGTTGCCTGGTTGCGTGGTTCATTTCCGTGCTGAGCTGTGGTGCCCCACTCTCGAAACTTCCAATTACCTGTCGTGCTGTAGAAGTGAAGATTCCATCTTGACGGTGTGGATCGATCGAGAGCCACAACTATGTGTCAACAAGACTAGGCAAGAGGGGTTTCACTAGCAGCAGTTGGGGTACATATAGCAAACCCTAACTGGGTTGTACTCGCTATAGAGCACCCCACTACAGGCTAGACAATAATAACATTCTGACACACCCCCATAGCCAAAGTGGGGTGTAATCAGTACAATGAGCAGGCATAGCAATAGTTCACAATTATAAGCAAAGCTAGAGGTGATCATAGAGGGCAAGTGAGGAGGAGGAGAAACTGTGAGGGCGAGAAGATGAAAGGCGCCGACTGAAGCTACAGACAGCACAACGGGCAACAGGAGCGGCGCGCACAGTGGCTACCGAGCGCACGAGGGCACCGGACTACGGGAGTATCTGGCTCCGCGGCTACGACGAGCACACACAGGAGCAACGGACCCACAGGCGACTGGCGAAGCAGGCTCGCTGGGCTACCGAAACGCGCGAGGGCATCCGGACTACTGGCGCTGCTGGCGTCACGACGGCTACCTCCACGCAACCTCCCCCGACCGTCCCACGCCCCTCTCACACACCCCCTGCTGACACCCTAGCTCCACTTCCACGGCACCCCCCTTAAACCCTAAACCCTCGGCTCCCACACACCCACCCCCCTCAGCGGCAGCTGCAGCAGTGGGAGACGGAGGAGGAGGAGGAGCCGCAGGTTACCCACACCGGTCACCCCCATGCCCGCCACCCCCAAACCCTAACGCAGGCAGGAGCGCGGGAAACAGCAGGGGCGGGGCACGGAGGGAAAGGGAGGCAGCGGGGTGGCTCTTGGGCGCCACGAAGAAGCAGGGCGCGGGCCCCCCGAGGGCGCCACGGCGGGTGACGGGAGGGGGGCCGCGCACGGGCCCCCGAGGGCGGCTCGACGGGCGACGGGAGGGGCCGCGCGCGGGCCCCCTAGGCGCCGCGACGAGGCGACGGGAGGGGGCGGCGCGCGGGCCCCCAAGGTGCCGCGACGAGGCGACGGGAGGGGGGGGACGCGCGGGCCCCCAGGGCGCCGCGACGAGGCGACGGGAGGAGGACGACGGGGGGCAGCGCGCAGGTCCCCGGGGGCGCCACGACGGGCAGGAAACCGCCGCGCGCCTCGGGGCGCACGGCGGGCAGAAAACCGCCGTACGCCCTGAGCGCACGGCGGGCTGCGAAGCGGGCAGCGGGCGGGCGGGCGACGCTGCGAGCGGGCAGCGAAGCGGGCGGGCCGCGAAGCGGGCAGCGAGCGGGCGGGCGGGCTGCGAAGCGGGCAGCGGGGCGAGCGGGCTGCGAAGCGGGCAGCGGGGCGAGCGGGCGACGCTGCGAGCAGGCAGCGCGGCGGGCGGGCGGCGAGCGGGCGGCTCGGCGGGCGGGCGACGCTGCGAGGGGCGCGCGAGGGCGCTAACGAGGGGCGCTTCGAGGGCGCTAGCGAGGGCGCGCGAGGGCGCTAACGAGGGGCGCGCGAGGGCGCTAACGAGGGCGCGCGAGGGCGCTAACGAGGGCGCGCGAGGGCGCTAACGAGGACGCACGAGGGCGCTACGAGGCTAGGGCACGGGGTAGCGTGGTAACCGCATGCGAGCGGTGGTGGGCCCTTAAAAGAAACGGTCGATAGGTCCTAGGGACCTCCTGCTCTGAATACCATGTCAACAAGACTAGGCAAGAATGATTGAAAGGAGAGGGGTTTCACTAGCAGCAGTTGGGGTACATATAGCAAACCCTAACTGGGTTGTACTCGCTATAGAGCACCCCACTACAGGCTAGACAATAATAACATTCTGACACTATGCTGTCGTGCTCATCTGACGGTCTCGACATAACCAGCTGACAGCATTCGCACTGACGGTTGCGATGTTATTGTACATTGATTTCAGCAGAAACGTGCGCCGTCATGTACATCTGTCGGCTCTGGACCGTGGGGGTGTCAAGTTGCTCGCACCGCACGCGGCGTGGCCAGCCGACCTCGCGCAAGCCAACCAATCATCGGATTTCGCAACGTCTTTGCCCGAATTTTTTTTGCTGACGTTTCACTCCCGAAGAGGAATAGGCGGTCGAAACGTTTTCGTGCAAGTTTTGATGCTTCCAAAGTATCATTACACCTGGTATATGAAGCCGTTATTTTCACAGACGATGATATATCGTCGTATACGATGGGGGAAGTAGAAGAAACAAATTACCGGGCAGGGAATGGGCTGACCAGAAGGGTTCAGGGGGTGGGCGAGGAGCTGGAGGGGGTCACGCTTCCATCGCCATTTGCATAAGAAATGACTGAAGCTGAAGCTGACACACTTGTGAACAACCACCGAGCCCTCTACCAGCAAGCTCTCAAGCGCCGTGAGACGATTGCGAGCAATGTCGGCAAGACCAAGTGTGTTCACACCCTCTCTGGTGTGCCGGTTCCTCAGAAAAAATCCCGCGCCGCTAAGTCCGGTAGGCAGAAAGGCAAGCAGGGGAGGAAGGCAGGAGCTACTACAGGCATTCAAGCTGACTTACCTGCTCCCGCGTCTACCGAGGAGGAGCTTGTCACAGAGGATCTCCCGGACCTCCCTCTGCCAGCAAGTTCCCAGCAGCAGCAGCAGACCGTTACGAACCGGAACCCTCCGCCCGCGAGTCCCTCGCAGAAGCTTTTCACGAGCCGGACGGCTCTGCCCGCGGGTTCTCAGCAGCAGCTTCTCGCGAGCTCTCTCCCGAACCGTCCTCTTCCCGCGACTCGCCAGCAGCAGCCTTTTACAACTACCCAGCAGCAGCAGCAGCAGCCGTTCGCTCCTCAGCAGCAGCAGCAGCCGGTCGCTTCCCAGCAGAAGCAGCAGCTGGTCGCTTCCCAGCAGCAGCAGCAGCCTGTTGCTTCCCAGCAGCAGCAGCAGCCTGTTGCTTCCCAGCAGCATCATCAGCCTGTTGCTTCCCAGCAGCAGCAGCAGCCTGTTGCTACTACCCAGCAACAGCAGCAGCACAACCTTGAGTTCCTCGCTGACGCAACCACAGGCGCGCTGGCTGAGGATTTCTCGACGGATAACCGCTCCGCCTTTGACAAGGAGCTGGACGAGGGGCTGGACGAGGAGCAGGACGAGGGGCTGGACGAGGAGCAGGACGAGGAGCAGGAAGAGGATGACGAGGAGGATTCCGAGGGCGAAGCTGGTGCCGAACAGCAGCAACAGCAGCTTGCTCAGCAGCAGCAACAGCTGGTTGTCGAACAAAACGATGCCGTCCGCGGAACACGCTCGGAAGGTGAGTGTATTCTTGGAACATTTGACCTGTTTTATATTTCCAAGTTTTTATTTGATTGTTGTTTCATACTGAACTTGTCGTTGGTTCCTATTTGCAGGTATCAATGCGTACTTGGTCAGACAGAATCGCGGACTGCAGGCGCAGGTTGAAGATCTTAAAGCAACTATTGACATCCTGCAGATTTCGCATGCCGAAGCGCAGCAGAAGCTTGCCGCCGCCGAAGCTGAGTGCGAAATCCTGCGTTCCCGACTGGGTGAGCTTGAGGCGCAACAGGCGGGCGGGGTGACGGAGATGTCTTTAGCCGACCCCGAGGTTAACCCGGCAAATCTCACAAGGGACAAGGAGGGTAACGTGATTTTGAAGACGAGTCTTGAAAAGAAGGAGTTTGCGGTAAGTTTCGTTTCTTGGATTGGAGCATTCTCGTTTGACCGTCCGTGTGTTCAGTGTTTATGTGTGCTTGTATTATAATATGTTCTGCTGTTTACCCGTTTCATCCCGATTGCAGGTAAAGGCTCTCGAGACGTTCACGTGGCTGATAACAGACGCGCCAGTGGAGTGCATGGAGTTCTTCCCAACATGGGAAGTCTTCCAACCTCAGCTCATCACGAAGTACCGACTGTGTGGAGTGAACCGCGACGAGTATTTCTACGCGACTGGCAGCATAATCGATTTCGAGAAGCTGGCGATGAAGGTAATCAAAACAAAACGCAGCAACACGCACAAGAAAATTCGATTCTATGCATGGGGTGCGGGTGGGCTGTTGGATGAGAGCAAGTGGCCATTGCTAGCGGTGGAGTTGATCATCCCGTCGAAGAAACGCTCGTACGCAAAGTGGCTGGAAGACTTCAGGCATGGTAAGAAGCTCGGATTTATTGTTTTCTCGTCTTTATCCTAAACGAAACTGACAAATCTTTATGTTCTGTTATGTGCAGCTGTACTTGGATATTCATGGCATGTCAATGGCGAAGGTGTTCCCTTCGCCAACATCGCTTTTGAGAAGGCAGCCCTTGCTGCGTTTTCCACTGTTACCTCCAATCTGGTGCTGCTGAAGATCCCTATGCTAGCGTACCTGTGCGTCGTGGTAAGTTTGTTGTTTTCTGTTTGTCACACCTGTCCCAATCACAAGCTAACGATTTCCCCAGTCATATGTGCAGGTAGAAGCCCCCCTGCAAAGCTTCAGGCCAGGGAGGGGACAGCCTTCCCTGGGTGGGGTAGGCTCGACCAACAGCAACTACGTCCGCGCCAAGACTAACGTGGTCGTGGCGGCGCTTCATAATGCGATGCGGAACAACCCCACGATCTTGCAGCGCGATGAGCCCAAGGGGTTGGTGCTTGGTTCTGGGTCTGTGCGTATTCTCATTGAGGGGTGGGAGCGCGTGTTTCTGTAGTGGTATCTTGTATGCATTAGATTAGTTTTTGTAGTGCTAATGTGACCATCAGTTTGTAGTGTCTAATTATTATAGTTTTCTAATTTAATCGAGAGTTTTGCAACCATCTCAATACTAGTTTTTACTGTTATTTTTGTATAATGCTTGTCGTAACCTCACGCTGGTCATCTGGTTACCGGATTTTTTTCGTTCAGTTACAAGTCGTGTTACCAGGTTACGAACATAATCCAACTATTTTGAATTATAATTGATTGCATTTTAGAATACTCGATGGAGAAGTGTATTGTTGTAACAGTTACAGGTGGTAACACTCGCTCCCAGCGATTTTCGGGTGCCAGCACTTCGACGATCGTAATCGGTCGTCTGCAGCTGTTTACTACCACCATCGGGCCAGAAATTGGGGGTGGTGTGGATCGCGGTTGGCCCTTCCGGTCGTTTACCACTCAACCTTCCCCACTCGCTTTCTATAGTAAACTACCACATAACCCCAATCAACCCCAGCGTACGCTCCGACACTGTAGCTGAACAATCGGGCGTATATGTTGGTTCGGACACCCCTCCGTTTTCCATACACAAAGGGCAATACCCTGGGTGGTTTATTGCCCTCGGGGTCAATCACGGTTCGCACAACACAAACCACGCACAAGAAGGCGTTTACGATCCAAAACGCCTTCTACGTCTTTCTGATGTCTGCATGCACTGGCACAGAAAAGTAACCTGGGCGTGTGAAACTATAAGACGGAGATCCCATGCCATGATGATCCAGCGGAACTGACTGTGGTACGGTTGCCTCTCAATGCACTGAAATTGCAATGGGACCCTGCGTCATCAGTACCTTGAGTCATCTCAGTACGGCAATTGAGTCGACAATGCACTAGAAACGTGTGTCAATAGTACCTTGTAAGAACGATGAAGCGGTTACAGCACCGGCCATTTTCAGGTGCATGCAACATAGCCTAGAAACGCTATTCAGGTGCATGCCAGGTTGCGTACACTTTTATCAGGTTAAACAATTTCTCCTGTAAATTCACATGGTTTTGAAAGTTCGATTCAAATTGGCACTAAAGGTCTGAAATAGATTCAATTTCGGGCTACGTAAAACGGAATCGGAATGGTTGGCTCTCGATGCTGCATTTTCTGACGTCACTTAGTGCAATGATTGCATTTTGTCCATTTTTTACGCAAATTTCTGCTTCGCACCAACTCGTTTTGAACGAATCTAATGCTAGATCTGTTGTACTTTTGACGCAGATGACGGACGCTGCGCATGGCAAATCAGCAAACTGTCAGAATATTATGCTCTAGCCTGTAGTGGGGTGCTCTGTAGCGAGTACAACCCTTCTAGGGTTTGCTATTTGTATCCCCATTCTTGCTAGTTCAGTCCTCTCTTTTGCCTAATTCTCTCGACATGGTATCAGAGCAGGACGATCCTGTTGGGTCGATCCTGTGGGTGGGCCCACCACCAAATGCTTCCGCTGCTGTTCTACTGTTCGCGCGACGACTTTTTTTCTAGGGTTTCGGCGGTTTTCATCCCGCCGTGCGCTCGGGGCGCGCGGCGGTTTTCTGCCCGCCGTGCGCCCCGAGGCGCGCGGCGGTTTCCCACCGTCGAAGCGCCCTCCCCCCGTCGCCGTCGACCCCCCGCGTCGCCCCGCAGCCCCGCGCGTCGCCCCCGACGTCTCGTCGCGACACCTTGGGGAGCCGCGCGCGGCCCCCCGCTACCTCGTCGCGACGCCGTGGGGAGCTACGCGCGGCCCCCGCTGCCTCGTCGCGACGCCTTAGGGAGCCGCGCGCGGCCCCCCGCTGCCCCGTCGAGGCGCCCTGGGGAGCCGCGCGCGGCCCCCGCTGCCCAGAGGTGGCGCCCTGGGGGTCGCGCGCCTTCCCCCTCGCCGTCCCCCGCGCTCCTTCTCCCTTTCGCCCGTTTTAGGGTTTGGGGGTGGGGAGTGTGGGGGTGGCGGCTGTGGGGGTGTCGGTTGTGCGTTACTCTACCTACTCCTCCTCCTCCCTAGTCTCCCTCTACTGCAGCTGCCGCTGAGGGGGGTGGTGTGTGGGAGTCTAGGGTTTGGGGTTTAAGGGGGGGTACCGTGGGAGTGGAGCTAGGGGTGAAGCAAGGGGTGTGTGTCGAGGGGTGTGGGACTGTTGGGGGAGGTTGAGCGGAGACTGCCGTCGTGTCGTCCGCAGCACCTGTATTCCGGGGTTCCGCGGACCTCCGGTAGCTCAGAGAGCCGGCTGCACCTGTCGCCCGTGGGTCCGCTGCACCCTCCGCAGCGACTATTACCCCTGTAGTCCGGGGCTCTGCTTCCGGTAGCCACTAGCGTTGCGCCAGAGCCGTCTGATGCCCGTGTGTCTGCAGCTTCAGTCGTCGCCTCCACTCCTTTCTCCTCTCGCCAGCCCTCCTCCTCCTCATTTGTCCTCTGTGACCGCCTCTAGCTTTGCTCATAACTTATAAACTATTACTTCTTGCTTGTGCTCAGAATGTGTGGTGACATCGTGATCCACCCTGAGCTTGTACTGCTTTGTTTCCTCTGCTGATTACACCTCACTTTGGCTATGGGGGTGTGTCAGAATATTATGCTCTAGCCTGTAGTGGGGTGCTCTGTAGCGAGTACAACCCTTCTAGGGTTTGCTATTTGTATCCCCATTCTTGCTAGTTCACTCCTCTCCTTTTTGCTTAATTCTCTCGACACAAACAATTCGTGAGTGTTTGTAAAATTTGCCACTACCAAAATTAATGTTTTTTTCCTAACATGTATATTGAAATGGGTGGTATGCCATGGCGTTAATTACGTGTCTTGAAATATACAAGTAACGTACGATATATCCTTAATAGCTGTAGGGGTAACTCCCTTTAACACTCGGGCATGTTTATCGTGTTTCGGATTACCCTTTCCAAGTAATGCACGTCCCATTAGGGTTTGCTGATTTGACCCGCGAAGCGTCCGCCACCTGCGCCAACAGTACAAACGATTTAGCATTACAATCCGTTCAAAAAGATTTGGTGCGAAGCAAAAAATTGCGTAGAAACTGGGCAGAAATGCAATCATTGCACTAAGTGACGTCAGAAAATGCAGCATCGAGAGCCAACCATTCCGATTCCGATTTACGTAGCCCGAAATTGAATCTATTTCAGACCTTTAGTGCCAATTTGAATCGAACTTTCAAAACCATATGAATTTACAGGAGAAATTGTTTAACCTGAGAAAAGTGTACGCAACCTGGCATGCACCTGAATAGCGTTTCTAGGCTATGTTGCATGCACCTGAAAATGGCCGCGACAAACACTAGAATTGTGTTGACGTGTGGGACATCCGGACGGGAAATTGGGTGAACCATTGTGTGTCATTCGGTTGTTCTTAGTACTTAAAGCCGTGGGCCAACTTTCAACTTCAACTTCAAGGTATTATAGCTTGGAAGAGCGGCCATTTTCAGGTGCATGCAGCTTAGTCGAGACGCGTTATTCAGGTGCATGCCAGGTTGCGTACACTTTTCTCAGGTTAAACAATTTCTCCCGTAAATGAATACGCAGTTCAAGATTCGATAAAAATTGACACAAAAGGTCTGAAATAGATGGAATTTCGGAATACGCAAATCGGAATCGGGATGATTGGCTTTCGATGCTGCATTTTCTGACGTAACTCAGTGCAATGATTGCATTTCTGCCCAGTTTCTACGCAATTTTTTGCTTCGCACCAAATCTTTTTGAACGGATTGTAATGCTAAATCGTTTGTACTGTTGGCGCAGGTGGCGGACGCTTCGCGGGTCAAATCAGCAAACTCTAGTGGGACGTGCATTGCTTGAAAAGGGTAGTCCGAAACACGATAAATATGCCCGAGTGTTAAGAGTGAGTTACCCCTACCGCTATTAAGGATATATCGTATGTTACATGTATATTTAATGCCACGTAATTAAGGCCGTTGAATACCACCTATTTCAATATGCACGTACGGCAAACTTAGTTTGGTAGAGGCAAAATATACAAACACTCACGAAGGGTTTGCTGATTTGCCATGCGCAGCGTCCGTCATCTGCGTCAAAAGTACAACAGATCTAGCATTAGATTCGTTCGAAATGAGTTGGTGCAAAGCAGAAATTTGCGTATAAATTGGACAAAATGCAATCATTGCACTGAGTTACGTCAGAAAATGCAGCATCGAGAGCCAACCATTCCGATTCCAATTTGCGTAGCCCGAAATTGCATCTATTTCAGACCTTTTGTGCCAATTTTAATCGAATCTTGAACTGCGTGTTAATTTACGAGAGACATTTTTTAACCTGAGAAAAGTGTAAGCAACCTGGCATGCACCTGAATAACGCGCCTCGACTAAGCTGCATGCACCTGAAAATGGCCGTTACAGCACGCCTTGTGGTCTCGTGTGGGTAGCAGACCCACGGACTTGAGAAGCCTCCACTTCTTTGTCCCATGCTTTGCCACGTGGGCCAGTAAAATCCTGTCTTCCTGCACACACATCCGAGCCACAACAATCATCATACACAATCACCACCACAGATTCTGTCTGGAAAGGAAACTAGCACGTTCAAAAATCAGGGTGTTGAAGAATAATTGGGTCGTTTTGCTGTGGAAATATGCAAGTGCTGTACACCTAATGCTCGTTAGAGCCCCTCCCGGTTGCCTTGTGAAGGGGGACTGTAAGCTAAAACGTCATTTCGTCGGTTCGTCGAGCGTTTCGTCAGGCTTTGCGCGTGCACATAACGCGCACATGGTTACCAGGCACTTTGTCCGATATGTAACAGTGTCGGGTGGCACCTATTGTCACATGTGCGTGTTACCGAAAACCTTACGAAAGCAAAACAAACCCAGAAAGCAACATCAACACTTGTTCAACTTAGATTGAAACCAAGCTGACACCCAAAGCCGGGCCAATCACATTCTACCACATGGCCATTCACCCCCGAGCTCAACAACATCCCCTCTACTGCAAATGTGTCCGTTATGTGCACAATCCCAACACTTCACAAATCTTCAAAAACTCCACCATCCCAACCTTCGACTCCTGCTCACGAGTCCACAAACCCAACTCACACGTGCATCCACTCAGCCGCCTCCACGTACCCGCCCATCGCGGCGCCAACCCCGCCGTCCAGAAGCTGCTGACGGCGGGACGGCTGGGTCATCCAGCCAGGCAGCACTCGGCCCCGCGGACGCGGGGTGTCAGGCGGCGGAGTTGCGAAAGGCGAAAGCCTTGGCGGCGGGGCCGTGTTGAGATTGAGCGCGGGGCTTGCCCGCTCCATGCGCTCGATGATGATGGGGTTACGAATGTCGAAGAGGTGGCAAAGGCCGCGCGGGGTCACGCTCACGGCGCGAGCATAGCCGATGAGCATCTCGCAGGCCGCCCGTGCTGTGCGCCGCGCTTCACGGCCCACGGGGTCCGAGTCGTCATAGACCGCCTCCATCGTGGTCGGCGCCCTCCATAGCTCCGCGATCAGGCCCACGTCCGCATCATCAGGAGTCGGGTCCGCCCCCGGCTCCGCGCATGTCGGCTCGCCCTCATCGATGGCGACGTACTCGGCGGCGGTCATTGCGCCGGTGCCGAGGCCGAGCCCGCTTATGAGCTCGCCGACGTCGTCGATGTCGTCGTCGAGCTCAATGTCGGGGTAAGCATGGGGGGTCGGCTCATCATCATGCACATGCGTCAGCTCCATGGACCACGACAGAGGCAGGCAGCCCGTGCGCCACCAGCACCTCTGGATGGTGCGCGCGCCGACACTCATCCAGGCGTCGGAGAGCCACCCCAGCACGTCGCGTAGATTGGGGCGCCAGCGGGCGACGGCGCTTGTGGCGCCGTCGTCGTTCCACAGTGCCGTGAAGGCCCGCAGCCAGTGCTGGCGGTAGCGGGCCTTCGCGGTCGCGATTATGCCCTGGTCGAGGGGCTGCGTGAAGGCGGTTGTGTTTGGCGGCAGGAAGATGAGGCGCACGTTGCTGAGGCAGGTGGTCCTCATGCCGCAGACGATTTCGCTCCACGCGCACTCGTCCCGCAGCATGTGGGAGCTTGCATTGTCGAGCAGCACCGCGATGTGCCGCCCTTCGGCATACATCGCGGCATTGAGCTGCGATATGAAATGCGTGAACAACTGTTGGAGGGGATTGGGAGGGAGGGTGGGAGAGGGCGGTGGGAATAAACAATGTTTTAACATGGTTATAACAACACTTACACAACAATGTTAACTCAATGTCATAAGAACACAAACACGAGCAAAAGCACACGGTCGGCAAACACTTACCGGGCTGGTCATCCAGCCCTTTGCGTTGTGCCGCCAGTAGCAAACGGCTTCGGGGTCGTAGTCCGGCCGGAAGTCATGCGGACGGCGCGCCTTGCTGATGACTAACGGCCGGAAAACATGGCTCCCGTCGGCGTTAACGAGAAACGCCACGGTAAGCCGGTCCTTTGAGACCTTGCGTCCGGGAAGCCGCGCGTTGCTGTATGTTTTCCGAGGCAGCACAGAGAGCCACAGCGCGGTCTCGTCAAGATTGAAGGTGTCGCGCGGCTTGTAGCCGAGGTGAGTAAGAAGTTGCGGCACCTTCTCACGCGCTTCACGCACAGCAGCCATGTCGGCGCTCGCCGCCTCGCCGGTGGCGGCACGGCATCGCACTCCCTGGCGCCGCAACGCACGGCGAACCCAGCCAATGGAGCAACGGAACACGGGCGGAATGCCCATGTTGCGCGCCATGGTCGCCACGTGGTCGCGGATCGTCTGCAGAGTGAGTGGTACGCCCGCGGGGCCAGCGTTGGCGATCCAGCGCGCCATGGCCTGCTCAAGCTCAGGCCATGCGCCACCTCGACAGCGCACTTGATTAGCGGCAGTGGGTTCGACCAGAGCCCAACGCTCGGCATTCTTCAGGATGCGGCCGACCGTGGAGCGGTCAGGTCGCAGGCCATACTGGGCGTAAACCCAGCGGGCGAGATCTACGTGACGCAGGAGGGGGTGCTCGACGTGATGCGCGCATAATGCGCGCTTGATGTGCAGCGGGAGCTGCTCACGGCGATTAAACCGCGGCATGGTGGGAGGCTGTGGCGGGAGAGAACGATGCTTGAGTGAATTTGCGCATCAGTTTTTAACTTTGGTTTGAGGACGAGGTTGAGCAGCGCTGGGGCCCGTTCAGTGTGGCTGGGTTTGATTCGTGTGGTGGTTGTTCGTTGCATGCACCCTGCTTACAATTTCGAATATGTGGTCTGAGTTACCACCTGAGTTATGATCTGACGTGGGGTAGGCGAACAACGCCTGGTTGTTAATGGGCTTGTACCCCACAAATGAGGAATACACGTGGCAGCGTGCACCAGCCCAGATGTCTGTTACACGCACCTTGATCCTCGCCTAGGTGGCGGGGCAGGTGGGCGAATGCATTTACGAAACCACTTTCATTTCGTCCAGTCGTTTCGTCCGATTGACTCCCGGCCTAGAAACAAGGAAAACATGGGTCGGCACTGCTTGTTGTGGTCTGCACGTGGGGGGGAGGCCGGGCCGCGTGCACTGTAGTTAGCCATCCATGTGCCTGTACATGGGGTGCAGCAAGCAGGGGTTTCGACCTCGGGGGCAGCGTGTCCATCCGGTGCATGGCAAATTCGCGTGCACTGGTCGGGCATCATGTGTACAATGAGCGTACCTCCGGTTTCCAAAGTGCTCCACTCGTACGCTGCCGGCTCCTCCCGTTAGAGTCAGCACAGCTAATAGTGGGACGAACTAAAGTGCTCCTCACTCTAGCTGTCTTCCCGGATCCCGGACTGAACCTCATGTTAGTATTTCTCATCGTTTATGCTCAGGTCAAACAGGATCGCCACTACCTTCCACCCACGCGTGTTTACAGATACAGGAATTTCAGCAACTTCGCAACAGCGACTCGAAGGCGGTTCTGTTAGGACTAAGACGTTAGCTACAGGGAAAAGGGACTCGAGGGGAGCCGTGAAGTAGGAACAATGGAAACAGAATTCCGCATACTTGCCTCTGAACGTGGAAACAGAACACGGGAACCTCGGGGCTGTCGCTTTGGCAGGCGTTCCGGCCCGAGCCGGGCTCGCGCTTTGAGAAACCGTCCGCGTTACTACACGCTATGAACATGGTCGGCTGCTAGGGGCCCATCCCTGAGATGTTTCGGGTAGGGTATCGCTCGCCGTGAATGGTGGGGGGTACCCAAGAAAAGACGGCTTGAAGAATAGGCTGCGTCAGAATTCCTGGCGTTCGCACGTGGATCTGGGTCAGGACAACTCGCGAGAACGAGTGATCTGGCGGGATTCTCGAGGAAAAGCTCTAAGGTAAGATCCGCAGCCGCATGAAAGGGGATGAGATCCCTGGGATATGACGCGAGTGGTCTGAACTGCTCGGCTCGGCAACTCCCAGCCGTTGGCGAGAGTTGGCTCGGCAGTTTTCGTTTCTAGCCATTGGCGTGCCACCCTCTCCCTCCCTAAACTCCCTCTCCTTCTTGTTCCGCTTCCTTTGCTTCGCTTCGCCACCCCTCATATCCTCGCTCGTTTCTCCCTGCTTTGCGCGTGTGACAGACAACAGCCAGCCAATGGGGTATGGGTTCGAAATCCGCGACTCAACTCGAGAAAAAATGTCTACAGTAAAGCTGCTTCAGCGCGTTGGATGTTGCCATGCCACGGCTAGGCAGGTACCCTGGGCAGTTCAAACCCTCACCTGCTTCCCGATCCGCAACCCTTTTCACAAAATTCAGTATTGCGGGATCACCACCACGAGATTGCCGCACCCAAAAGCGGTTCTCGAGGGGAAGAGTTTCACGCATGCGGTGGGGCAAGTGCAGTGGGGAATTTTCCAGCAGATGACGTCACGTTGCCGTGGATCTGATTTTAGGAGCCAAGCGGAGGTTTCAAGAAAAGGTATCAGCCACACTAGGAGTGTGAGAGAGGGAGAAACCTATGGCTTGAACCCACCGCCTTTGCCTTCCTCTATCTAGAAACGGTCCGCTTGTCTTTTCGGACGAGAAGGGACGGCATGCCTGAACAGCTTCCTGACATCAGTTAAAATCCTTGACAGTGAGCCGCAGCAAATGGCTGACGAGGACGAGTCAGGGCCCTGCATCCTAATCCTTGCTGGAAATCATTTGTGTCAGAGGGTGCGAGACTCCAGCCTTGGGAATCTGGAAGATTAGGAAATGGACACCAGAAACCAAAAACAGGGCATGGAGCCCATAGGCTTCGCCTGCTTCGTCAAGGTTGTCTTCGTGAAGTGTAAACAGCGGAATGGATGTGAACTAGGCAGCAAGGAGATTCAAAATAGGAAACCCTAAACTGCTGAACCCCATACTAGTGCATGCCCCACCATAGCCTAGATATCATAGATATAATTTTGACAGACTTCAATTCCTACAAGCCCATACGCATGTATGTGCAAGGGTATCTTAAGAGTCAGATGCCTCAAAAGCATGCGAAGGGAACCAATTATGCCATGCTCGTACGTAAGAAGACGGAGCTTGCGCAAGTTATGTGCTCCGTGCAAACACAAAGATGAATATTTTAGGCGCCTCACAAACACAAAGATGGTTCCTGCTCTCGCTGTGAGATCGAGGCTGAGCGTTACTCGGATCCCACGAAACACACGTGAACGGTATGTTTATGCAACACACATAATTCTAAGATGTAGGCTGAAACCAAGTTACGTGCGGCGTGCGAACACGAAGATGGAGCCTTGGGAACCTCGGCCAATGCGCATGCGCTCATCGAGGTACACTCGTGTCAAACTTGACGGTTCTCAAAAGTGACACAGCGCGAGGAGTCGGACTTATGTGCGGCGAGCAAACACAAAGACGGAGCCTTGGGATCCTCGGCCGATGCGCACGCGCTCATCAAGGTAGGATACAGACAGGCGCACGGACGACTGCCCTCCGTAGGAGAACTTGAGTGGGCCGAGAGCGAGGTTGGGTGCTTCAAACACCGCCCTCACCCACTTGTTGTCCAGCGGCTCAAATGTGCCTGGTGGGAGAAAGTAGTGGGGAAGGAGGAAGGGGGAGAACGGGAAGGTGGGATAAGGTGGAGGTTTGTCAAAGGGAAAACGAGGAGGGCGGAGGCTTGGAGGGAGCATCATCAGAGTAAGACATGGAAAGGCGCACGGACGACTGGCCTCCGTACGGCCTCCGCACGAGAATTTGAACGGATGAGAGCAAGGTTGGGTGCCTCGAACACTGCCTGTACCCACTTGCTGTCCAGCGGCTCAGATGTGCCTGGTGGGAGGAAATGGTGGGGCGCATAAAAGCGGTAAGAATGAGGCTGGGTGCTTCAATAACTGCCTGCGCCCACTTGTTACCCAGCGGATCAAATGTGCCTCGTGGGAGGTGGGACAGGAGGAGCTGAGGCTTGAGAGGTGCGGGAGGAGGAAGGCGGCCATAGTGGAGAAAGGAGGCAAAGATGGGGAAGGGGATTTTTGTGCGAGAGGAAAGTTTTGATTGTTAAGGCGCCTTGGAAAGAGCTTTGTGCAAAAGGAAAGCTTCGTGCATGGTGTATGGCGCATGGTGCATGGCGCGTCGTGCGTGGTGCATGGTGCGTGGTGCATGGTCCATGGCGCGTGGTCCATGCTTCATGGTGCATAATGCTTGGAGTCTACAACAGGTGCTTGAAGCGCAGTAGCGTGCAGCCAATGCTCAACCCCTTCCCCTTTCCCTTTCCCTCCTCCCCGCCACCACCGCAACACCCCTTTTTTTCTTCTCTTCTCCACTCCCCTCTCACCTTTGAGGCTAATGCTCCCCGGGATGAGCGAGAGCGCATCAAACTCCACCAAGTTATCGACCCCGTTGGGAGGGTAGATGGTCTGCACCAGGTCCTTGGATCGCAGCAGCGTGCGCCCCAGCATGCTGCGGTAGTACCCGCCTGCTGCTGTGGGGCGCGACGTGTACGCCACCTCCCATGCTGGTGTGAAGAAAGACAGACACAGGGAGAGTAAGGGGTGGTGGGTAGGTTAATGAGTCTCTGGATGGTGGTTCGATCGCCCCAGCATGCTGCGGTAGTAGCCCCTGCTGCTGTGGGGCGCGATGTGTACGCCACCTCCCATGCTGGCATGTGCACACATGTACAAGCACACACAGAAGCACGCACGCATGCACACGTACGTACAGTCACGTATCGTAGATTCACGCAAGGATGGGGGCAGCACTTGATAGAACGGGCATGATGGAATGTTTTGAGACGTCTCCCAGGGGTTGGGGGGGCACCTGATAGAACGGGCATGATGGAATCAGCGTAAGCACTCCCAAGCTAAGTCTATTTCTGAGGCGCCTCACGACTTAATTTATTCTCATGAGAAGAAATATCACACAAGCAGCTAGGTTACGCAGCTAGAATAAGCAGCCTTTTTCAGCCAGTACTGTTCCTCTACAGTTCCTACTACTCGTACAGCCCGTGCAATCAGTACTGTCCCCCGAGCACGCACCTCCAAACACTAGGGAGACTCGGAAACGGCTACTCCAGCCCCACATCTCCAGCTGCTCCACTACCATGCCCTCTTCACTCATTCCCCTACAATCCCTACACTTCCTACGATTGCTACAGCCCCTTGTTCTAAGCTCCGGCGTACATCCAAACACCAGCGGGCTCTTGAGCGGCTCCTCCAGCCCCATGGCTTCTAGCTGCTCCACAATCGCCGTCACTGCCGTTCCATTGCTGCCCGCACAGCCATTCGCGGAACGACTCATTCCCTCATTCCCTCTCGTACGCACCTCCAAACACCAGCGGGCTCTTGAGCGGCTCCTCCAGCCCCATGGCCTCTAGCTGCTCCACTCTCATAGCTTTTTCACCGGTTCCCCCACAGACCCTTGCTAATAGTGCCGGCGTACCTCCAAACACCAGCGGGCTCTTGAGCGGCTCTTCCAGCCCCATTGCCTCTAGCTGCTCCACGATCGCTGTCACTGCCGCCCGGCCCTCGTCGGCCATCGCGGCCCCTCTGTCCGAGTCCTTCACCTGCCCAGGGGGAGATAAAGCACCAAGTCAAATCTCCCTACCCTGTACGCTGCCCTGCCCTGTCACTGCCGCCCGGCCCTCGTCGCCCACCGCCCCCTCTGTCCGTGTCCTTCACCTGCCCAGGGGGGGAAGGAAGTACAAACTGAAGTCTTATCGCCCTGCCCTGCCCTGCCCCACCCTGCCCCACCCTGCCCCACCCTGCCCCACCCTGCCCCACCCTGCCCTGCCCTGCTCCGCCCTGCCCTACCCTGCCATGCCCTGCCCGGTCGCCGCCCCTCTGTCCGTGACCTTCACCTGCAGGGGGGGAAGAGTCGTGTTTTGAGTCGACTCAAAACACGACTTTTTTACCTGCAGGGGGGAAACAGTACATCATGCATCCTTATCTCCCTGCCCTGACTCGCCCTGCCTTTTCCCTCCCCTTCGCTTCCCTTCCTACCCTACACTGCCCTGCCCTGCCTCCCTTCTCTCTTCGCTCATTGCCACCCCTCTAACCGCGTCCTCAACCCTTGGGTAGACAACGCGCAGCATGGTTTCTCAAATACCTTCAACACCCTTTTTTACGGCTTACTACCAAAGAAGACGAACCGAAAAAAAAAAAAAAAATCTAACCATGGAGAGCAGTTTATCGACCAGCTCAGAAGCCCGCGAGTCCGTCGCGGTCGCACTCGCATTTGCATCGGCCGCCGCTCGAACCCCAACATCTGCTCGCCGCAGACGACCATTCGGCACCGCTTGACGATGGCTTAATCGCAGACCCGCTGGTCGAACCGCTACGCGGCAGAAGGAATTTAACGGGTCTGACCGAACGAGCGATACGAGGCAGGACGAGCTAGTACTGAATGTGCTAGTACTGGAGAAATTGCTGGCGGGGGCTAAGGCTCTAAAAGCCTGCGATGCGCCGATTCCGGCGCTCGAGGTCAACGAAATCGAAGCTGAAGCGGCTGCCGCCATTTGTGTTACGAATTTCGTCAGTACTCGCCTGCGTATTCGCTACTTTATGGAAGAAAGAACTCCGTGACTACTAATGTGGCCAGCGCTGCCGATGCGTCTTAGGATTTCGCCTGAATTCGGTTTTGTCCAATCAATGTTGTGGTAAGATGACTGTGTTGTCAATTAGGGCGGGTCCGAAAAGTACGTACTCAAGACTATACCCTATCCAACTACACTATTTCTTAAATATACCGTTTTGGATCGTACTCAAACGTTTTTTACCGCTTTTGAAGGTTTTTCCCGAAACGCCCTCATTGTCAGTGACACGTCATGATTACGTTTTGAGACCAGAAGATCTCAAAGACACTGGGTCAACCAATGAGCGAAGAGCAGAAGGATGTCCTTGTTTCGCCGCGTATCCCTGATTGAAGTTCCGCGAAACAACTCTAAACAGCATTAGACTCTATTATCACGTAAGGGCTTGTTAGAAAAAAAATATTGAACAAAGCAGTTAATCAAGTTTGGATGGAAGGGACATTACATTCATGGCAATTGTGGGCTCTACCTTTTTGCGATTAGCCTTCTCAGACCACCAGCCAGCACATTGTAGTAACAGGGACCAGGAACTGCAATCACACATTCCAATCTAATGTAACCCATGCACGTTATAATTGTTTCCTACGGGAACATTTATCACCGAAGTTCTCTCCCGAATCAACCAGTTGTTATCTTCAGAGTCACACAATAGCATGGAAAAAAGCGCCGTTAACACTTACATACTCTCCCATTTACGTCTCCAACCTTTGGTAAACCCATATGAAACCTTCTTGTAAAGTGTACTGATAACGTAATCACCACCGCCGGATCATCGGCCCCAGCTTCTGACCATCGCGAGCAGCTGGGTTACCCATCGATACATGATGAATTTCGAGATGTATCAACAACGGCATAACCGCCGGATCATCGGCCCCAGCTTCTAACCGTCGAGGAGCGAACCGCCGGGTTACCCATCGACTCAAACACCTCTGGGGCGAGCATACCCCCCAGCTGAGTCTCCAACCTCTGCTTGAACGTCCGGGCGGCCTTCGTTGGATCATCCACCGACGTCCTTGCAGTCTCGCCCTTCTTGGCTCTCGCGGCAGCACCTGGGGGAGGTTGGAACTGCAGTTCTACCTCCACCAGCACCCCCTTCGCCCCAGCCAGCTTCTTCCTCAGAATCCTCACGTTCCGCGTGTTGGAGAGTGCCGCAGCAGCCAACCCATGCCTTAAAGCCCCGTCCACCTCATCGTTCCATGCGTCCAGCCTGGCAGTAGGAAACATCAAGGCAGCTTCCACAACAGCTGTCGGGCCGCTGTTCCCATCTTCCCCTTCCCCACCACCCCCATCCCCTCCTCCTTCCATCCCCCCGTCCTCGGGAATATCCGTTGTCCACCATGCACACGGTAGCGGGTACTTAAGTAAGTGCCGCATGGTTTTAACCTCAATCTCCTCTGAAAGTGCCGGCATGCTTTTCTGCCCGATCTCTTCTGCCCCTTGCTTTAAAAACCCCACCTTCCAAGCAATATGATTCTTATAACTCTCCGGTAAAATCCTCTCCGCCTGCCTTGTAATCTCAGGCCCCAGCCTTCTCTCCCCAGCCATAGCTCCCAGCACAGCAGCAGCGCGCGCACGCACAATAATGGAGTTCTCTGTATCGAGTACAAGCGACGCCAGCCGATCCACCACCTGATGCTGCAACCCCAACTCAACAGCCTTTGAGGAAAGTCTGAACAGCTTTTGCATGAGCATCAGAGCACACACCCTTGGATCCGTAGCAGCTTGCCCCTGCCTCCCAGCCGGTACCTCCAGCAACAGCAGCTTTGACAGAAGCGAAATGAGCTCCTCAGAAGAGACGAAATCCGCCACGTCATTCGACGTAACCATGCGCAGGAACAGCAGCACGCCCGCCTGCAGCAGTGCGCGCCGCTCCTCGCCGCTGCCCGACGTGAAAAAGTCCGTCACGGGCAGGAAAATGTCCGTGTTGGTGATGGTCAGCAGGTGCGGGCGGCTCTGGAAAAGCGCGAGCAGGGCCAAAAGCAACCTTCTACGATCCGCTGTGGTGAACTCCTCGTATCTCTTGCCTTCGTTTGGTGCAGCAGTGACTATCGCCTTCCGAATCTCCCTCACCAGTTGCAGCTCCACTCGCTTCCCGAGATCGAATCTCGGCTGGCGCAATAACTGGTCCACATAGCACCCACCGATGTACATCTCCGGAACATACCCCGCCTTTTCCTGCTCCGAAAACAGCGTTTCCGCCACCTCTCCCGCTCCTGCCGCTCCCTCCCCTTCATCCTTTGCCAATTCGATGCTCTCTCGCACGTACTGCAGGAAGAAGGGTCGGAACGCGGCTGCTTCCTCCCTGCCCCTCCCCACACTGCCACCATCCATCTCCTCCCCAGCTTCTAAATCCCACATAGGCAGCCCCAGCTGCTGCTTCCCCTCACTCACCTCCCCTTCGTGCCTCCTCAGCACCTCCTCAGCCTCCCTCTTGATCGCATCCCTCGCCCTTCTCGCCGATGCATCATTCCACACAAGCAGCGGGGTGCAGCTAGGGGAACCAATGGCTCGGCAGGCCCCCTCAGGATCGGACATGAGGAGCGAGAGGATGCGCATCGGGAGCAGCAGGTACAGCACCCGAACCGAGATGAGAGGTACGGCAGGCGCCGCACCTGGCTCCAGGAGCGAAATCAGGTTGTGAATGTCCCGGACGTCCCCGTGAGGGTCGGAAAACACCTCGTCATCCACTGATAGGGTATCAATCCCGTTCGTGCCGTCACCCAACGCTGTTGCTGACCCTACTCCCTCCTCCTCAATCCCGGCAATAAACTTTGCCCGGTCCTGCACTCCACAGGCCGCCAGCAGCAGCTGCCCGAGAATCTGGGCAGCCCGAAACTGCGCCGTGTCCAGCACTCCCGCCTCTTCCGCCTCGCTCCACGCCTGCCCGGCAGCTTTTTTCGAGGTGCCCTTGAACGGGGGCAGAGGAACCCGGAGGAACAGCGCGAGCAGCACGAGAAGCAGACTGCTGGAACTAAAATGGTTGGTAACCGCTACAACCGCTGCCATTTCCACGCTTAGATCCAAAACCGCGTCGAGAATCGCGAGCGCCAGTTCACTCAGCCCCGCTCCAAAATCCTCCTCCCCTTCTGGTGCCACAACCCCCTCTTCCACTCCTGTTCCAGGTATGGTGACAGATCTCCAAAGCTGCCTTGCCAAAACAGGCAGCAAAGAAGAACCCAGCAGCTGCTCTCGGCTCGTAGGGGCACCTGAAACAATCTGAGCGATGCCCACGACCAGCCGCCGGGCAGTTGGAAGCGTATCCGGGGCAGCCGCCAAAATTTCCGCAAGGAGGAGATAGTCTATGTGAGCCAGCATGCCCCTCTTGCCATCCTCTACCGCATACCTAATGCATTCCGCCAGGGCTTTAAGAACCATTAGGAACCCAGCGACAGTGGGAGGCTGAGAGGCAAAGGCAGCTGCGGAAGTGGTGACGATGCTGCTAGGAGATGGAGGAGTGATGAGGTTGGAAGAAGAGGAGGAGGATTGGGAGGAGATGATGGGGAGGGAGGAGCGAAGGTAGTCCTGAAGAGCCATGAGAAACGCACGGCCATCGGGCAGGTCAAAGTTTTCCCAGCTGCCCGCAGCGTACCCGCGGACGAATATACCCGAAATGACCATTTCATCCTTGAGGCATTCATACCTGATAAACAAGAGATAATAGGGGGACGGACGAGAAAAGAAGGGAGGAATTGGACCAAGAGGGGGACGGAGATAAGAGTAAGAGGGGGAAATGAATGGAAGATGCCCGAAATGTCCATTTCATCCTTGAGGCTCTCGTACCTGATAGACATGAGAGCAGCAAGGAGAGGGAAAAAAAGAATGGGAGCAGCAGGGAGAGAAAGGAAGTATAAGGGGGGACTATGGGGACAAGGGAGATAAGAGTAAGAGGGAGCATGCATGAAAACGATAAACTTTTGGGAAGTGAGGTAGGAGGAGATGGGGGGGAAGTCAAGTAGGAATAGAAAGAATCACATACAAAAGGTGGACAGCGTGGTTCTCGAGCTAGAGGGGGCAAAACCACTGTCACAAGAGGAGTGAGTAGGTGGAAGGTGTTTGAAGAAGTGTTTTGAGAGGAGAAGTGTCTAGCAGTGCCTCTCAAAACACTTCTTCAAACACAAGAGGAGTGAGTAGGTGGAAGGTGTTTGAAGAAGTGTTTTGAGAGGAGAAGTGTCTAGCAGTGCCTCTCAAAACACTTCTTCAAACACAAGAGGAGTGAGTAGGTGGAAGGTTAAAGGGCTCAGGGAAGGATCCTTTCTGGTGTCTACAGTGGCACGAAACGAGGCAACAATTTTAAAGTTCGAGTTAGCATAGGGGACTTCTCAACGAACTTGACCGCGATAGTCTCAGAGTTTTAGAATGTTCTCTTACGATGTAGATTGCCGATTGCGCATGTATTTATCATACCTGCGCAATTTCGGGCTGTTCCATTTCTAAAACAGCCCAATATTGCGCAGTTGTGATAAACACATGCGTAATCGACAATCTTCATCCTAAGAAAACATACTCAAACTCTGAGGCCATTCTGGCCAAGTTCGTCCGAAAGTTACCTATATTCACACTCCACTAACTCGAACTCTCAAGTCGTTGCACCATCTCGTGCACCATAGACATCCCATTCTCGCCCGATAGAGCGAAGCCGCGCCACTTCATCTTCCTCCTTTGATCCTACACCCGAGCCTCCCCCTTTCCTCCCTCAGCGCCAAATTAGACCTTCTAATCTGCGTCCCCACCCTCTCCCTCACATCCTCTCTCACGCATTCACAGCATCCCCCAACCGTCACCCCCACACCATATCAAAGCCCAAAACTACCGCCTAAAACAGCCTGATACCGCCCCAATCTCACCTTAAGGGTGGGGCCACGCCACGTCATCCTCCTCCTCTGTTCCTCCTCCCGCCCCTCCTCGCGCACTCCCCGCCTACGCCAGGCTAAACCTCTTAATCCGCGCCTCCACATTCCGCCTTAGCTCCTCCCTCACCCCTGCGTTCCCAGCATCTCCCACCCAGAATACCGCCTGACCCTCACACCCACACCATATCAACGCCAAGAATACCGCCTGGAACCCCTTGATACCGCCCCATTCTCACCTGAAAGAGCGCAGCCAAGCCACCTCGTCTTCCTCCTCCGCTCCTCCTCCCGCCCCTCCTCCTGCCTGCACCAGGTTGAACCGCTTAATCCGCGCCTCCACCTTCCCCCTCAGCCCTGTTGAAATCCCCAACCAACACATTACAAGCAATCCCATTCTCACCTGAAAGAACGCAGCCACGCCACCTCATCTTCCTCCTCCGCTCCTCCTCCCGCCCCTCCTCCAGCCTGCACCAAATTAAACCGCTTAATCCGCGCCTCCACCTTCCCCCTCAGCTCCTCCCTCACCGCCGCATTCCAAATCGCGGTCGGCATCTCGCCGTCCGCTCCCACCAACGCAACAAGCTTCGCCGCCCCAGCGTCGGGGTTCTTGAGCGCGTCTAATAACCCCCAGGGGATGACGTATGAGAGCAGCCCGCCCTGCTGCTGCTGCTGCTGCTGCTGCTCCAGCTGCTGCATGTGCAGCAGGGAGCCTCGGGGGCTGGGTTCCCCGTCAGGCGGGAGGGCTTGCTCGAGGGTGATTGCAAGCGTTCGCAGCACCTCTGCTGCCACCTGCTGCAATGCTTTCGCCCTGAAATTGGGCTCCTGACCTGCTTGGGCAAAGCGGGAAGCAGGAAGGCGTATCATGTGCTAAAGCACTCAAGATTTGAAACATTGCAGGTGCCTGGACTCAGGCATTTTGACTAGAAAGATTACCTCCCACGGTCTAGCACTGAATTGGCCTGCAAAAAAGATCTTAACTCCACCTGTTCACCTCGACTCACCTCTATGCCTCGACTCACCTCTATGCGTGCTCGCCTCTATGCGTCGGCTCACCTCTATGCCTCGGCTTACCTCAATGCCTTAGCTGATGGGAATCCCTTGGTTTACCTGTTCGCCCTTGACTCACCCTGACCTCCCACTTCACCTTGACCTCCTATCAGTTCATCCTGACATACCAATGCACCCTTGCTATGGCGCTATAGCTTGGCCTAGTTTTGAGTCGACTCAAGATTACCACTTCACCTTGACCTCCTACCAGTTCACCCTGACATACCACCAATGCACACTTGCTATGGTATGGCGCTACAGCTTGGCCTACCTGTTTCGTTGCGGCGCCGCTCATCTTCGAGGGTTGACTCTGATGGAACGGCGAGAAGCTTTGAGCTGCCTCAATGGCCATTGACCTGTATGACTTGACTTACTTGTTCACCCTGGCCTGTTTGACTTGACTTGTTCACCCTGGCCTGCCTACCTGTTTCGTTGCGGCGCCGCTCATCTTCGAGGGTTGACTCTGATGGCACGGCAAGGAGCAGCAGCGGCAGATGAAGGGCCTGGCCATTGGACGAGGGGTAAGGGGTGATGGGGCGAAAGAAAGGGTGGAGAATGAAGAGAAGAGAGAATGTTATGTGAGATGCCTCAAAGATGGAATGGTGAGGAGCAGCAGCGGCAGATGAAGGGCCTAGCCATTGGAAGAAGGGCGTGGGGCGATGGGGGGAAAGGAAGGGGAGGGAGGGACGGGGAGAGATTTTTTAAGCACCTAAAATATTGACTCAATACACAAGGAGCAGGAGGGGCATATGAAGGGCCTGCTTATTGGACGAGGGGGGAAAGAAAGGGAGGGAGGCAGAAGGGAGAGAACAATGACGAGGACCAGTATCGTCGCACGCACAAACAAATACACCGAATACCCCGGATACACATACACTCACTCACACGCATGCTTCACCCACATGGTTGATCAGCTGGTAGCACGTCTCAGTCCCCAGAGAAGTGGTTGAGCCAATCCTTCGTCCCCAACGATTCTCTTTCCCCACACACCCACCCCCACCTGGTTGATCAGCCGGTAACACGTCTCGGTCCCCAGCGAAGTGGTTGAGGCAGTCCAGAGCAGCAAAGGCCAGCGAGCATGGCGCGCCATCCGCTTTTGGAGTACCTCAAATGCACACGCATAGATAAAAGCACACACACAGACGCCCACACCCATACCCACCTGGTTGATTAGCCGGTAACACATGTCTCGGTCCCCAGCGAAGTGGTTGAGGCAGTCGAGAGCAGCAAAGGCCAGCATGCACCCACTGCCTTTCAGACACCTCACACCTCAAAAGGGCAGACACCAAAAGCATGCATTCACCCCCACCCTCACCTGGTTGATCAGCCGGTAGCACATGTCTCGGTCCCCAGCAAAGTGGTTGAGGCAGTCAAGAGCAGCAAACGCCAGCGAGCACGGCACTCCATCCGCGCTGCCCCGGCTGCTCTCCCCCGCAGCGGAGCACAGCGCCCACCAGAAGCCCTTGCGCCACCGCACGTCATCCCTCAGCTGCTTGCGCCCCTCCCTGCAGCCATAGCAGTGAGATATCATGGAAGTTTGAGGGGGGTTTATGGGGGGGTACAAAGGTCACGGTGAGCAGAGCGCCCACCAGAAACCCTTGCGCCACCGCACGTCGTCCCTCAGCTGCTTGCGTCCTTCCCTGCAGCCATAGCAGTGAGATATCATGGAAGTTTGAGGGGGGTTTATGGGGGGGTACAAAGGTCACGGTGAGCAGAGCGCCCACCAGAAACCCTTGCGCCACCGCACGTCGTCCCTCAGCTGCTTGCGTCCTTCCCTGCAGCCATAGCACTGAGATATCATGGAAGTTTGAGGGGGGTTTATGGGGGGGTACAAAGGTCACGGTGAGCAGAGCGCCCACCAGAAACCCTTGCGCCACAACACGTCGTCCCTCAGCTGCTTGCGTCCTTCCCTGCGGTGGTGGTGGTGGTGATGATGATATGGGAGGTTTCAAGAGGTTGTGGGAGAAAACTATACAGCAGCAGTTGCTGCCCCGGCTGCTCTCCCCCGCAGCGGAGCACAGCGCCCACCAGAAGCCCTTGCGCCACCGCACGTCGTCCCTCAGCTGCTTGCGCCCCTCCCTGTGGTCAAGAGAGGTTGTGCGGGGTTACAGAGGGGTTGAAGTGGATGTGGAGGGGTTGAGCCAGCACGCCCATCCGCGCTGCCCCGGCTGCTCTCCCCTGCAGCGGAGAAGAGCGCCCACCAGAAGCCCTTGCGCCACCGCACGTCGCCCCTCAGCTGCTTGCGTCCTTCCCTGTAGTGGTGATGGTTGTGGATTATGGGGAGGTTACAAAAGTTACGACGATGAGAAGCCCTTGCACCATCGCACATCATCCCTCAGCTGCTTGCGCCCATCCCTGTAGTTGTGATAGTTGTGGGAGGGAGATGATGGGAGGTTACAAAGCGGTTGAGGTGGGTGTGTGCGTGCATTGTAGGTTGAATGTGCGGGTGTGACTTGAAAGTCAGGACACTTTTCGAGATTCTCGAAACGACCATGTGCATCGTGAGTTGCATACGGCAGCACTCACTTGGACGAGGCGGCAAGCTCGAGAATAGAGAGGGCGCAGGAGAGGGCGGGCTCGAGAGGGGACTTGGCAGGGAAGTCAGGGCGTTCATACATGCCTTGTGAGACACAGGACCAACTCAGAAGAAGCAGCAACGGGCAAGACTCACTTGGAGGAGGCGGCAAGCTCAAGGATGGAGAGGGGGCAGGAGAGAGCAGGCTCGAGAGGGGACTTGGCAGGGGAGTCTGTGAAATGGCTATCTGATGAACTTTGTGTTTCAAGTGTGCGTCGTGAGTCGACTTAGCACAGAAGGCAGCACTCACTTGGACGAAGCAGCTAGCTCGAGAATAGAGAGGGCGCAGGAGAGGGCGGGCTCGAGAGGGGACTTGGCGGGGGAGTCGGGGAAGCTTCCATCCGACTTCACACGCACGCCACAGGACAGCACGCTGAGGGCGAAGTTGATGGACGGCTGAGATACGTCCGCGTCCCTGTGGCGGGAGGTAAGGGAGGAAGGGATGGGATTCACGGAGAAAAAACGCGGAGGATTTACCAGTTGCTGAGTACATAGTTCCGTTACGCACTAAAAGACACACTCAGTTAAGGCCCTGGATCGCTTCTGTCTAGGTGAAACGTCCTTGAAGAACGTAACAGCATGCTGCAGATTATCGGTCATCTAAGGGGCAGTCGTCCTCTGAACGATGCTCAAGTTGAAAAAATCCTTTCACTTCAATCACAAGACCCCTGAGTCACAATACAATTGTCTCTCATTCGATGCGATCCCTCTGCGAATCTTAGCAGCATGCTGCAGGATATCAGCCATCTGAGGGGGAAAGTCGTCCCTCTGAGCATCGCTTAGTTGAATAAGAACCTTGACTATTGACTCACTTGTCTCTTGTTGCGGCAACCCCTCTGAGGATCTTAGCAGGATGCAGCAGAAATTCGGCAATGTGAGGGAGGAAATCGTCCCCCTGAGCAACGAATTGGTTTCTGAACATATCCCAAACCAAGTGACTTCAGACCCTGACTCACTTGTCTCTGGTAGCCGCAACTCCCCTGAGGATCTTAGCAGCATGCTGCAGGATATCAGCCCTAAAGGGGGTAGTTATCCCTCTGAGCAATGTGTTGGCTTCTGAGCAGATCCCAGGCCACATGACCCTCAAAGAACTGACGCTGACTCACAACACCCTCACTCACTTGTCGCTGATAGCCGCAATCCCCCTAAACCAGATCCTAAACCAGATTCTCAAGGCGCTGACGCTGACTTCCAACACCGTGACTCACTTGTCTCTGGTAGCCGCAATCCCCCTCAGGATCTTAGCAGCATGCTGCAGGATATCAGCCATCTGAGGGGGACAGTCGTCCCTCTGAGCGTCGCTTAGTTGAATAAGAACCTTGACTATTGACTCACTTGTCTCTTGTTGCGGCAACCCCTCTGAGGATCTTAGCAGGATGCAGCAGAAATTCGGCAATGTGAGGGAGGAAATCGTCCCCCTGAGCAACGAATTGGTTTCTGAACATATCCCAAACCAAGTGACTTCAGACCCTGACTCACTTGTCTCTGGTAGCCGCAACTCCCCTGAGGATCTTAGCAGCATGCTGCAGGATATCAGCCCTAAAGGGGGTAGTTATCCCTCTGAGCAATGTGTTGGCTTCTGAGCAGATCCCAGACCGAATGACTCTCAAAGCACTGACGCTGACTCACAACACCCTCACTCACTTGTCGCTGATAGCCGCAATCCCCCTAAACCAGATCCTAAACCAGATTCTCAAGGCGCTGACGCTGACTTCCAACACCGTGACTCACTTGTCTCTGGTAGCCGCAATCCCCCTCAGGATCTTAGCAGCATGCTGCAGGATATCGGCCATCTGAGGGGGGCAGTCGTCCCTTTGAGCGATGCACACACGCAGTGCAGGCGTTGCCATGTCGATCACCACACTCTCTGCCTCTGCACCTAGAGGGATCTGCGGGTACCGGTCCAGAATCACGGCCTGGAGGGAGGGAGAGGGAGGTGAGTAGGAGAAGGTGTTAGTACCCACCCTTCTGAGCGATGCACACGCGGAATGCGGGGGTTGCCATGTCGATCACCACTCTCTCTGCCTCTGCACCCAGCGGAATCTGCGGGTACCGGTCCAGAATCACCGCCTGGGGAGCAAGGAAATGAATGGAGACAAGTAGAAGGAAGGAGTCAAACGGCAGTCATGCAGAGATGAAGTAGAGCCCATTCGAGTGTAGAGCCCATCACCAGGAAAGTTGATAGAGCGCATCACCAGGGAAGTTGATAGCACCTCTGCCTGAAACGGATTGACAAAGGACCTGCAAGGCAGCAGATGCGATGGCACTCGTGATTTCTATGCATGCAGAGTACCTCTACACTACTTTTGAGACGTCTCAAAAGACTTCTATGCATGCTGAGTACCTCTAGATGATAAAACTCCCGATGCCACACCTCATGGCACCTGACGCCTCACCCGATCACACCTGATATTTCACCTGGTAACATTTGATGCCTCAACTGCCAATACCTGACGCCCCACGCCATAGCACCTGATGCCTCATCTCCTAATCCTGACGCCTCGCATGATGTCTCTGTTGCTAGCACCTGACGCCTAACCTGGGCCTTGAGCAGCAGCACGAGCCGCGGAGCCTCCTGGCGCCACAACACGGCACCACCACCCCCTGCTAACGTCTCTGTTGCTAGCACCTGACGCCTCACCTGGGCCTTGAGCAGCAGCACGAGGCGGGGAGCCTCCTGACGCCACGTCACTGCACCACCACCCCCTGCTGATGTGGCCTGCAAAATGCGCTCGTACTCCTGGTGAGAGAGAAGATGGGGAGAGGGGAGATGGGGGGAGGTGAGAGGAAATACAGTTGCCAACACGTCATAGTGCCTGCCACTGCCCCCTGCTGACATGGCCTCCAAGTTTTGAGAGGTCTCAAAACTTCACTTCTAACACATAGTGCCACTGCCCCTGCTGACAAGACTCCAGAATGCGCTCGTTCGTACTCCTGGGGTTAGGGGTAATGGAGGAGCCAGGGGAGATGAAGGGAGGTGAGAGGAACTATAGATGCCAAAACGTCATAGCGCCTGCCACTGCTCCCTGCTGACAGAGACTCCAGAATGCGCTCGTACTCGTGGGGTTAGGGGTAATGGCGGAGCCAGGGGAGATAGGGAGATGGGGAGATTGGGGGGAATACAGTTGCTGTCACATCCCCGCAACATTTGACACGTCACATCATTCTTCAGAATCAAGCGCATCCAGCCCTCACCCTCACCACTCCGCACACCCTCACCACTCAACACACCCTCACCACTCAACACACCCTGAGCACGCTGTGAGTCAACACAGGAGGAACTCAACTAGTCAAGCAGCACTCAACGCAAGCACAGCCGGCAGTGCACTCCACTCACCCTGAGCACGCTGTGGTGGAAGGACGTGGAGTCAAACACTTGGTGCGCTGGGAACCTCTCAGCGTCCAGCACGTTGTGTAAGTACACCGGTGCCACGAAGATGGTGCCTGGCATGGGAGAGAGATGAAAGGAAGAAACACAGGCACAGGACAGGCAGAGGAGACATGGTAAAAGCACACTCAGGGGACCTCTCAGCATCCAACACGTTGTGTAGATACACCGGTGCCACAAAAATGGTGCCTGGCATGGGCGAGATGGAAGATACAGGCAGAGGAATATACAGTGCACGTGGCGTCAAACACTTGGTGCGCCGGGAACCTCCCAGCGTCCCGCACGTTGTGTAGATACACTGGTGCCACGAAGATGGTGCCTGGGATGGGGGAGAGATGAAAGGAAGAAACACAGGCACAGGACAGGCAGAGGAAACATGGTAAAGGGAGCCTCTAAGGGTGGTGAAAGAACACTGAAGAAAACCTCTCAGTGTCCAGCACATTGTGTAGATACACCGGTGCCACGAAGATGGTGCCTGGCATGGGAGAGAAGAGAGGAACACAGATAGGAGGCAGAGGAACGTGTTCATTTCAGCATGCTTAAAGCACTGTTGTAGAGGGAACCTCTCAGCGTCCCGCACGTTGTGTAGATACACCGGTGCAATGAAGATGGTGCCTGGGATGGGGGAGAGAAACACAGACAGGAGGCAAAGGAACGTGTTTATTTCAGCGTGCTGAAAGCACTGTTGTCGAGGGAACCTCTCAGCGTCCAGCACATTGTGTAGATACACACTACTGAGACGTCTCACCATTCACCCGCAAGCTCAGAGAACACGAGTGGCAGTTTGGGTTCATACACACATACACCGCGTGGGGGTTCCATGCCCGCGCCATCAGAGTTCACCATCAGAGATTTCGAATCAACATTAGAGCATCTCATCTCATCTCATCTCATCTCATCTCATCTCATCTCATCTCATCTCATCTCATCTCATCTCATCTCATCTCATCTCATCTCATCTCATCTCATCTCATCTCATCTCAACACTCACCTGCGAGTTCAGGGTACACGAGTGGCGGCTTGGGCTCGTACACATACACCGCGTGGGGGGGGTCCCTCGCCCTCGCGTACACATAGACCGACGGCTTGGGGGACTTGTGAGACGTCTCAACACTCACCTGCAAGCTCGGGGTACACGAGTGGCGGCTTGGGCTCGTACACATAGACTGCGTGGGGGTCCCCCGCCCGCGCCTGCACGTATGGCTGCAGGTCCGCTTCCAGGAAGCTTCTGAGGCGCTCCTTCATGTCCTCGTTCCACACAATCTCAGGTGTGTCTATGTCCTCCGTGTCTAGGTTGGACAGAAACAGCTCCGCGCCCTGAGGTGAAAGCGGGTACAACAGGGCATATGAATACGGAGGTAATCATTGAGGACACACACAATCTCAGGTGGAAGCTTTTGAGTTGACTCAAAAGCACAATTTCGTGTGGAAATAGCTCTGCATCTCTGGGGTGAATCGGGTGGGTTTGGGAGAAGCATAAGGCAATTGGTCGGCCGAGGAAGGAGCGGTATTGGAAGGACGGAGGCACGTAAGAAACACTATGGTTATATCACGTTTGAGAGCTCTACACGCACGCGCGCACGCACACACGCATGCTCAGACACACATGAAACAACAGAGCGGCCCCGCACAGTAGCAGCAAACTTTACACGCACCTCTTGAATGAGCTTGGAGACGAGCCCAGCAGGCAGGTACAGGCGGAGAATGCTTTGAGCTCCACACCATGCACAGCAGCAAGCAACCACATGCCACACTACAGCAGCAACTACATGCCACACAGCAGCTGCAACCACATGCCACACTACAGCAGCAACTAAGCCTCACAAACGCACCTCCTGAATGAGCTTGGAGACGAGCCCAGCAGGCAGGTAGAGCCGGAGAATGCTCTCGTGCCACGGCAGATGCTCCACCACCACCAGCCCCTTCACTGGCGCATGCTCCAAGGCAGATGGGTCCTGTGAACGGGAGGGAGAGGGAGAGAATCAGGAGGAGCATGGAGAAGAGGACAGGCAGAGTTGAGAATGCTCTCATGCCACAGCAGATGCTCCACCACCACCAGCCCCTTCACTGGCGCGTGCTCCAAGGCGGATGGGTCCTGCGAGGCGAGCAAGAGAGGGACAGCACGGGAAAGAGGTTAGGACCAACCAGTTGAGAATGCTCTCATGCCATGGCAGATGCTCCACCACCACCAACCCCTTCACTGGCGCATGCTCCAAGGCAGATGGGTCCTGTGAACGGGAGGGAGAGGGAGAGAATCAGGAGGAGCATGGAGAAGAGGACAGGCAGAGTTGAGAATGCTCTCATGCCACAGCAGATGCTCCACCACCACCAGCCCCTTCACTGGCGCGTGCTCCAAGGCGGATGGGTCCTGCGAGGCGAGCAAGAGAGGGACAGCACGGGAAAGAGGTTAGGACCAACCAGTTGAGAATGCTCTCATGCCATGGCAGATGATCCACCACCACCAACCCCTTCACTGGCGCGTGCTCTAAAGCCGATGGATCCTGTATGGGGAGCAATGGGAGGCATGAGGAAAGTGATAGGACCAACCAGTTGAGAATGCTCTCACGCCACGGCAGATGCTCCATCACCATCAGCCCCTTCACCGGCGCGTGCTCCAAGGCGGATGGGTCCTGCGCAAGGGAGAATATGGTAAGAGCACCAGGAGCATAGAGAATAGGAAAGATAAAGTTGAAGATGCTGCTCTCGTGCCAGCAGGCAGGTACAGCCAGAGAATGCTCTCATGCCACGGCAGATGCTCCACCACCACCAGCCCCTTCACTGGCGCGTGCTCCAAGGCGGATGGGTCCTGCGAGGGCAAAAGGGAGAGGGATTAAGATTAAAACGTTGAGGGGAATCGATAGAGAGACAGGATCATATTGATTGGAAATATGGGCGCATCTGGTCATTGTCAGTCATGACAGATGTTCTTGTATCCTGTTCTTGAGTCGACTCAAAACACGAATCAAACGTTGAGGGGAATGGATAGAGAGACAGGACCAGGTGCATCTGGTCATTGTGAGTCAAGACAGATGTTCACGTGCCAGCTAACAACCTGCCATAACCCCAAAACCCGAACTAAACCTTAGCACCTGGCCCCAGACATAACCCCTAAGCCTACCTGCAGGAGGTGAGGTGGGTTCTTGCGAGGAACTTGAGGATGCGGGTGCGGTCGTCGTGGCTGATGTCCCCCGCCACCACCTTCCACAGCAGCATGGGGAAGCACCCAACCTTGCTCACCGTAGCTATAAACCCACAAACCCTAACCCCTGGACCTGCCTGCAATAAGTGCGTGTGTGCGAGGAACTTGAGGATACGGGTGCGGTCGTCGTGGCTGATGTCCCCCGCCACCACCTTCCACAGCAGCATGGGGAAGCACCCAACCTTGCTCACCGTAGCTATAAACCCACAAACCCTAACCCCTGGACCTGCCTGCAATAAGTGCGTGTGTGCGAGGAACTTGAGGATACGGGTGCGGTCGTCGTGGCTGATGTCCCCCGCCACCACCTTCCACAGCAGCATGGGGGGGAGGCACCTAGGCCTGCTGTTAGTTACCCTAGCCATAACCCCGAAACCCTAGACGTACTTGCAGGAGGTGCGTGCGTGCGAGGAACTTGAGGATGCGGGTGCGGTCGTCGTGGCTGATGTCCCCCGCCACCACCTTCCACAGCAGCATGGGGAAGCACCCGTAGCGGTGCAGCTCACTGGCCGCCTGCTTGTTGCCGCGGCACAGGATGGAGAGCACCTCGAGAATCCTGGTTGTGAGAGGAAGAGTCGAGGGGAAAAACGTTCAGTTGAGGGTGATCGAGGGGAAGGAGCTGGCCTCATCAAGAGGGCGTGCAGGCAGCTCACTGGCCGCCTGCTTGTTGCCGCGGCACATGATTGCTAAGGACTTTCCACCGTTACTACATTACTTGAATGAGTGTTTTCCCGAATCCTCCTGCCATAGAGCACCTTGGCTGCCTGCTTGCTGCCGTCGCACACAAAGGATCTATCTTTTATCCAGAATTCACATTCAAAAGCTCCTTGGCTGCCTGCTTCTCGTTGCTGTGGCACCGAATGGGCTGCACCTCGAGAATTCCCGTGGCAGAAGTTGCATGACTTTCCAAGCGAAGGCCTTTGACGCGCCTCAAAAGGAGTTGCATGAACCTCCAACACGAGCTACGTGAAAAGCCGTTTGCCTGTGTCATTCTCACCTCGTGAAGGTGGGGGATTTCGACTAATAAGAATTTTCAAGAACTAGTTTCTCCAGGGGCCAGGTAGAATGGCTCGTGAGCATCGCTCTCACCTCCTGAAGGTGGGGGATTTCGCCCGCAGCAGCAGCTGCACGAGGCTGCACAGCAGCTCCGGCCGAGCCAGGTCCTCCAGAGGCAGGGGCGGTGGGTACCGCTCCAAACCTCCTGGCACCTCAATGACACTGCGGGGAAGGGAGAGTGATGAGGGAGGGAGACAAGGTAAGGGAAGGAAAAGGCAAGACAAGTGAGAAGATGAATTGAACACCGATAAGGACACTGATAGTAGTGTCTAATAGACCTGAACACCGACGTCCTCCACTCATTCTGTCATGATAATCAACCAGTCTGATGCCACCCACCTGTATTCCACCCTTTTACCTATGGTGGTGACCACGGTGGGTCTTACCTGGTGATGCCCATAAACCTTACCCAACCGAACTGGATGCTTCACAAACTTATTTTTGAGTCGACTCAAAAGTGATGCCACCCACCTGTATTCCACCCTTCTACCTATCTTGACCACCGTGGGTCTTACCTGGTGCCCATAGGCCTCACCCAACCGAACTGGATGCTTCACAAACCTATTTTTGAGTCGACTCAAAAGTGATGCCACCCACCTGTATTCCACCCTTTTACCTATCTTGACCACCGTGGGTCTTACCTGGTGCCCATAGGCCTCACCCAACCGAACTGGATGCTTCACAAACCTATTTTTGAGTCGACTCAAAAGTGATGCCACCCACCTGTATTCCACCCTTTTACCTATCTTGACCACCGTGGGTCTTACCTGGTGCCCATAGGCCTCACCCAACCGAACTGGATGCTTCACAAACCTATTTTTGAGTCGACTCAAAAGTGATGCCACCCACCTGTATTCCACCCTTTTACCTATCTTGACCACCGTGGGTCTTACCTGGTGCCCATAGGCCTCACCCAACCGAACTGGATGCTTCACAAACCTATTTTTGAGTCGACTCAAAAGTGATGCCACCCACTTGTATTCCACCCTTTTACCTATCTTGACCACCGTGGGTCTTACCTGGTGCCCATAGGCCTCACCCAACCGAACTGGATGCTTCACAAACCTATTTTTGAGTCGACTCAAAAGTGATGCCGCCCACCTGTATTCCACCCTTTTACCTATCTTGACCACCGTGGGTCTTACCTGGTGCCCATAGGCCTCACCCAACCGAACTGGATGCTTCACAAACCTATTTTTGAGTCGACTCAAAAGTGATGCCACCCACCTGTATTCCACCCTTTTACCTATCTTGACCACCGTGGGTCTTACCTGGTGCCCATAGGCCTCACCCAACCGAACTGGATGCTTCACAAACCTATTTTGAGTCGACTCAAAAGTGATGCCGCCCACCTGTATTCCACCCTTTTACCCATGTTGATTATTGTGGGTCTTACCTCGTGCCCATAAACCTTACCCAACCGAACTGTATGCTTCAAATACCTGATGACCATGCTCACACTCCTCTAACAGTCCCCAAAACACCGGCACCGCCCATCGCACTCTCTCTAAGGACCCACACTCCACCGCCCATCCCCCTCACTCCAGGACTGTTTCCAGCAGCTCCACCGCCATGCCCAGCTGCAGCTTCTGCTCCACGCTCTCATCCTGCCACTTGATCGCATCCCTCGCTTCCACACTCCCCACCTGGTGTCAAAGGGATGGGCCTAACGCATTACACCTATGCCTCACACATTCTATCCTCCATCTCACTCACTCCAAAACGGTCTCCAGAAGTTCCAGCGCCATCCCTAGCTGCAGCTTCTCCGACACGCTCTCATCCTCCCACACTATGCATTCCCATCCCTTGCCTTCACACTTTCTGAGAATCCTACAAGAGCAACTCACTCTAGGACGGTCTCCAACAGCTCCAGAGCCATCCCCAGCTGCAGCTTCTCAGGCACGCTCTCATCCTGCCACTTGATCGCATCTCTCGCCTCCACGCTCCCCCCGTGATGAACAGTGCTTGCGCCGCCCTCCTTGGCCTGCCGCCCGGACGGCACGCGCGCCATCCGCACCTCGCCGTCCGCCCCCACCACCGGCACCACCTCAATCGCTCCTCGGTCCTTCACGCTTGGAGCATCACACTCAAATAGTGTCTCGTCCTTGCAACACTGAGATGGGTGGGGAAAGAGAGCAAAGAAGGAGTGTGGGATACGGAGGGAAAATAGGGGTTTAAGCATTCGGCACCTTGCCATCCGCCCCCACCACCGGCACCACCTCGATCGTCCCTCGGTCCTTCACACTCGGTGCATCGCACTCTCATATAGAGTTTCGCCTTTGCAGCACTGGGATGGGTGGAGAGAGTGGAGGTGGGGAAATGGAGAGAAGAAGAGGGAGTGTGGTTGAGGCATAAGCACCTCGCAGTCCGCCCCCACCACCAGCATCACCGCGATCGCTCCTTGGTCCACACTCGGTGCATCACATTCAATCAAAGTCTCGTCCTCGCGGCACTGGGGCGGGTGGGATGGAAAGGGGGAAAAAGAGGGCATGTCCCTTCACAAACCAAGATATCGCATACCTGTACCTGTCCCACTCCCACCCATTCCCCCTCCCCTCCTGCACGTACACGCCAGACCATGAGTGGCAGGATGATGGACATGCCTCCCGCCTTCACAAACCAGGAGAATGCACGTCTGGCCCTGCCACACTCCCATACCATCCATCCTCCTCTCTCCTCACCTTAGCAAGCGAGTTAACCATGAACGGCAGGATGATGGACATGCCTCCCGCCTTCAACGATTGATGCAGCACACCTGGTCCCATCTCTCTCGCACTCGCTCTCCCATCCGTGCCTCTCTCTTTTCTGCAGCTACCCACCCACTCACCTTAGCAAGCGAGTTGACCATGAGCGGCAGGATGATGGACATGCCTCCCACCTTCAAGAACCAATGCAAAGCATGCCTGGCCCCATCTCCCTTCCCTTCCCCCTGCCTGGACATCAGGTTTATTACCCACCTTAGCCAGCGAGTTGACCATGAGTGGCAGGATGATGGACATGCCTCCCGCCTTCACGAACCGGGAGACGGCGGGGCGACCGGCCCTCTCGAGAATGATGCGCAGCAGCAGCAGCGACTTGAAGGCAAACACCACGTGGTCATTGTCTATCGCCTCCCTTAGCATTGCCACAAAGAGCTGAGGGTCCAAGTGGGAGGAAGAAGGAGATGCCAGGAGATAAAACGGGTTTCAGAGCAAGCAGCAGCAGCAGCAATGACTTGAAGGCGAAGACCACGTGGTCATTGTCTATCGCCTCCCTTAGCATTGCCACAAAGAGCTGAGGGTCCAAGTGGGAGGAAGAAGGAGATGCCAGGAGATAAAACGGGTTTCAGAGCAAGCAGCAGCAGCAGCAATGACTTGAAGGCGAACACCACGTGGTCATTGTCTATCGCCTCCCTTAGCATTGCCACAAAGAGCTGAGGGTCCAAGTGGGAGGAAGAAGGAGATGCCAGGAGATAAAACGGGTTTCAGAGCAAGCAGCAGCAGCAGCAATGACTTGAAGGCGAAGACCACGTGGTCATTGTCTATCGCCTCCCTTAGCATTGCCACAAAGAGCTGAGGGTCCAAGTGGGAGGAAGAAGGAGATGCCAGGAGATAAAACGGGTTTCAGAGCAAGCAGCAGCAGCAGCAATGACTTGAAGGCGAACACCACGTGGTCATTGTCTATCGCCTCCCTTAGCATTGCCACAAAGAGCTGAGGGTCCAAGTGGGAGGAAGAAGGAGATGCCAGGAGATAAAACGGGTTTTAGAGCAAGCAGCAGCAGCAGCAAGGACTTGAAGGCGAACACCACGTGGTCATTGTCTATCGCCTCCCTTAGCATTGCCACAAAGAGCTGAGGGTCCAAGTGGGAGGAAGAAGGAGATGCCAGGAGATAAAACGGGTTTTAGAGCAAGCAGCAGCAGCAGCAAGGACTTGAAGGCGAACACCACGTGGTCATTTTCTATCGCCTCCCTTAGCATTGCCACAAAGAGCTGAAGAAAAGGAGGAGAGAGAAGGGAAGGAAAGGAAACGTGGTCAGGACGAGCAGCAGCAACAGCTAGCAAGCAAACACCACACGGTCGTTTTCAATGGCCTCCCTTAGCATTGCCACAAAGAGGTGGCGGTTTTGGTGCTGAGGAAAAAACCCATCAAGGCACACACCACGTGGGCAGTACACACCACGTGGGAAGTGCACACCACGTGAGCAGTGCACACCACGTGGGCAGTACACACCACGTGGACAGTACACACCACGTGGGCAGTACACACCACGTGGACAGTACACACCACGTGGACAGTGCAAACCACGTGCACACTGCACACCACGTGGGCAGTACACACCACGTGGGCAGTACACACCACGTGGGCAGTACACACCACGTGGGCAGTACACACCACGTGGACAGTGCACACCACGTGGACAGTGCACACCACGTGGACAGTGCACACCACGTGGGCAGTACACACCACGTGGACAGTGCAAACCACGTGCACACTGCACACCACGTGGGCAGTACACACCACGTGGACAGTGTACACCACGTGGACAGTACACACCACGTGGACAGTGCACACCACGTGGACAGTACACACCACGTGGGCAGTGCACACCACGTGGGCAGTGCACACCACGTGGGCAGTGCACACCACGCGGGCAGTGCACACCACGTGGGCAGTGCACACCGCGTGGGCAGTACACACCGCGTGGGCAGTACACACCACGTGGGCAGTACACACCACGTGGGCAGTACACACCACATGGGCAGTACACACCACGTGGGCAGTACACAACACGTGGGCAGTGCACACCACATGGACAGCGCATCCACAGCCCTCCCTTTAATTCATCCCTACCTCCTCTCTTCATACCCACCCCCCCACCTGCCACTCACCTCCACGACATGTAGATTCTCCACCACCCCTCGGATCTCCCCCTCGTGCCGCTCATACATCCACACCCGCTCCCCACTCACCTCCACCACGTGCAGATTCTCCACCACGCCTCGAATCTCCCCCTCGTGCCGCTCGTACATCCACGTGAGCGCATCCACAGCCAGCCGCGGCGGGCAGCTCGCTCGTGCCGTAGAGCGGCGTGAAGCACAGCAGCAGCGCAGCCCCTTCCTACCATCCACGCAAGCCCACACTCCTGCTGCAACTCACCACTTCTGCTTTCCTCTCGTTTCCCTACCCCCTCGGCACTACCCGTTCTCTCAACCTCTCTCAACCTCCTCCTCCCTCTCCACACCTGTCCCCTACTCACCTCCACCACGTGCAGATTCTCTACAACACTTCGAATCTCCCCCTCATGCCGCTCGTACATCCAAGTCAGCGCGTCCACAGCCAGCCGCGGCTCGATCTCGGGCAGCTCGCACGTGCCGTAGAGCGGCGTGAAGCACAGCAGCAGCGCCTGCAGCGTGGCGGTGAAGAGCGCAGCTGGGTCGTCCAGCTTCCAGTGGGCGGCCAGGGCAGGGGAGGAGTCGTCTGACGGCTGTAGCAACACCTCCAAATGCACGCCTTCAACGATAGTCTTGCACACATCTGGGGAACCAGGGGGGACGGGGGAGACGGGAGAAAGGGACGGCGGAGAGGGTGCAGGAGGGGGATGAGGCAAAGGGAATGGGGAGGCGGTAGGGTGAGAGGTGGGCAGCTCGCACGTGCCGTAGAGCGGCGTGAAGCACAGCAGCAGCGCCTGCAGCGTGGCCGTGAAGAGCGCAGCTGGGTCGTCCAGCTTCCAGTGGGCGGCCAGGGCAGGGGAGGAGTCGTCTGAGGGCTGTAGGAGCACTTCTAGGTGCACCCCTTCGACGATAGTCTTGCACACGTCTGGGGAATGAGAGGGAAGGGAGAGAAGGGGAAGAAGTCATGGAAAAGAGTACGCTGAGACAAGGGGGTTCGTCCAGCTTCCAGTGGGCCGGTAGTGCAGGGGAGGAGTCGTCGGAAGGTTGTAGCAGCACTTCTAGATGCACCCCCTCCACGATAGTCTTGCACACGTCTGGGGAACCGGAGGGGGTTAGGGGGGAGGGGGGAAGAGAGACCTGGGGAAGGTGTACATGAGGGAGAGGGGCAAGGGGAATGTGGGAGGTGGTAGGTTGAGAGATAGGTAGCTGACACGTGCAGTAGAGCGGCGTGAAGCAGAGACACAGCCCGCTTGCAGCAAACATTTTGAGCCGCCTCAAAAGAAAGGTAGCTGACACGTGCCGTATAGCTGCGTGAAGCAGAGACAAAGATCGCTTGCAGCACACATCTTGAGGCGCCAAGAAAGATAGGTAGCTGACACGTGGCGTACAGCAGCGTGAAGCAGAGACGCGGCCCGCTTGCAGCAAACATTTTGAGGCGCCTCAAAAGACAGGTAGCTGACTGACACGTGCCGTGAAGCAGCGTGGAGCAGCGTGAAGCAGAGATGCAGCCCGCTTGCAGCACATGTCCTTGCCACATCTCTCATTTGCACCTGCTTCCCTGCCCTATCATCCCATCACTCACTCACTCAGCATTCTAATTGCTGGCAGGGGAGTAGCAGCACTCGCAGTCGTCAGTGCTGAAGCGAACGTCCTTGCCTCATCTCGCTTGTCTCTAGGGTCCCTGCCCTGCCACGCCACTCGCTGTCACCCCACCACTCACCCACCCACTCACTCACTCACCATTATTGTTGCTAGCAGGGGAGTAGCAGCACTCGCAGTCGCCCGTGTTGAAGCGAACGTGAATGCCCTTGCCACATCTCTAGTCTGCCTCTAGTTCCCGGCCCCACCATCCCACCCACCATGCACTCACTCACCGTTGTGGTTGCTGGCAGGAGAGTAGCAGCACTCGCAGTCGTCCGTGTTGAAGTGAATGTCCTTGCCTCATCTCGCCTGCCCCTAGGGTCCCTGCCCTGCCAAGCCACTCGCCGTAATCACACCGCTCACTCACCATTATCGTTACTGGCAGGGGAGTAGCAGCACTCGCAGTCGTCCGTGTTGAAGTGAATGTCCTTGCCTCATCTCGCCTGCCCCTAGGGTCCCTGCCCTGCCACGCCACTCGCCGTAATCACACCGCTCACTCACCATTATCGTTACTGGCAGGGGAGTAGCAGCACTCGCAGTCGTCCGTGTTGAAATGAATATCCTTGCCTCCTCCCGTGCGCCCCAGAGCCGCATCAAACGCCTCCACCTGCTCCTTGAGGTACTGCCAGGGCGAACACAGACAGGAGTATGTGAGATCTGTGTGCGACAGACAGAAAGAGTTCCGTGCTCCCGGAACCATAGCTGCATCTGCTTCCCTCCCGTCCGCCCCAGGGCCGCATCAAACGCCTCCACCTGCTCCTTGAGGTACTGCCAGGGCGAACACGGCATAAGGTAATATGTGTGTGAGATGTGGATGCTACAGCCTACAAGTACAATTCATTGCTCCCACTGCTGCAAGTGGCTCTGCCTACTCCCTCCCGTCCGCCCCAGGGCGGACGCAAAGAGGTGAATCTTCCCTGCTCCCACTAACACCGGGGTTGCCTCTACCTCTTGCTCCACTCACCGCGTGCAGCTCATGCCTCTTAGAATCGTTCCACACCAGCACAGGCGTTGTGATGCTCCGCCTCCTCAGCATCTCCAGTGCCTCCTTCCACACCCCCAGCGCCACCACACTCCCCAACCCCCCACTCCCACCGCCCATCCCCACCGCTCCCCCACTGCCTTCCCCCCCAGCAGTCCCACTGCCGGGTGTTGTGCCTGTGTTTGTGCTGGCTGCGGCTGCTGCTGCTGCTGCCGCTGCTGCCACTGCTGCTGCGACTTTGAGCCCAGAGGCTAGGGTCGAGCTTGCTCCGCCTGCTGCTGCAGCTTTGGCTGCCTCCTGTATTGGGGCGAGTAGGCAATCCAAAGCATACAAGAACAATCAGAATGAATGCCCAGCACCACATGCTGCTGCCACTGCTGCTGCGACTTTGAGCCCAGAGGCTAGGGTAGAGCTTGCTCCGCCTGCTGCTGCGGCTTTGGCTGCCTCCTGTTGGGTTGGGGAGAGTAGGCAATCCCAGGCATACGAGAGCAATGAAAATCAGTTAGACAGAAGTGGAGTAAAGCAGAGCCCAGCACCCGCTGCTGCAGCTGCTGCTGCTGCTGCCTTGGTTTGCTCCTGTCGGGTTGGTCGAGGTGGCAACTCCAAACATACGGAGAACAATCAGACTCCACACTGCACGATGTTCTCCTGACCGAGCTCCACACTGCACCTAGACGGATCCACACAATCACATTCGCATTCCCAATTTCTCAAACACGACGTCAAGTTTCAAACCTCAAACCATTCTACTTCACTTACTATCCCTCTCCCCCTGCCCCCCTTACCTCAAGCTCGGCCTTTCTAGCAGCTTCTGTTTTGTCCTTGAGCACAAAAAAGAAACCCTGCAGCGACATTTGCAAACAACAATGATGGAAAGAGGGGCACGCATTAGAGCGTGAGGCCAACGTAGGCTACTTTCGAGCTCAGTTACGAGGCAAGGAGGCATCCCCTGTACCCCCCGAGCAAGAAGCACACACAGGACTTTGCGAAGCATTATTGCAGTGCAGAATGTCGCAACAGGCTGGCCAGCAAGTGTTGCGTTATGAGCATTGGTGTTGACGAATGAGCAACAGCATTTCTGCACTGGAGAGACACTCAGGCAAAGCATCGATGCACGAGATGGGACAGTGGACGCACCTTGGGAAGCAGGTTCGCCAGCAGCTGCTGTGTTTTGGCGTCGCTCTCAGCAATGAGGAACAGCAGCTCTGCACTGACGGACACTAAGGCAAGGCATTGATGCATGGGATGGGACAGTGACAGTGGACGCACCTTGGGAAGCAGGTTCGCCAGCAGCTGCTGCGTTTTGGCGTCGCTCTCAGCAATGAGGAACAGCAGCTCTGCACTGATATCCCTCG